>JAAIXI010000244.1:512503-1261056 GCA_013403645.1 Heliconius nattereri | reverse complement strand
AACCATCAAAGTCATCTGCCCGTTCGCGTCGGTCATACTATACCTACCACTCGTAGGCTAGGTCATTCCGACTCACTGACATCTCTTTAATTATTTATTTAATTGTTATACAGTAAGCCATCTTACGTATAATTTCCATCTAGACGAAATGCTAAAAGTGACTTTTATATTTATTTTCATAAGGATGAATATCAAATTATAGAAATCATCTATTTTTTGTTAATATCTATAGTATATATCAACGCGGACTTTTTTAAACAATATTTAAGGGACAATATTTTTGGAGAATATTGTTTTTGTGTCTCATAAGGTTGAGTCGGCGCTACCATGTATGCGTTAAGCAAACCTATTTTGGGTGACGTTTTCTAACAACAAACTTTGCAAATCGTTGCTTAGCAACGGCGGTTGTTATAAACATGGCGGAATAAATTGCATGTCAAATTAATAAGTATTGTAATATATTGGTATATATCGAAAATATTACAAATATGAGAAAAAAAATATCCTATGTTCATCCCGAGACCCTAAAGTATCTCTATATGAGTATTTTATCATAATTAAATTAGCGGTTTGGCCCTGATTGCGTAAAAGACAGACAGTCAGACAGACAGACAGTTACTTTCGAATTTATAATATAGGTATGGATATTAATATTATTAAAGTTTTCCATCTCAATATATATTACATACGCAGTTATAAAATACATTCGTTACGTTAATTTAAACAGTAAAGCTTCATATTATATTTTTTTACCAATTCATACAAGTGTTATAGAATATGCTCTCTAGAGTACAACTATTCAGCTCCGGACTTCATCATCAGATCAGCTCGATGATGCCATATTATTGTATTATAAGAACGTAAAACTTTAAGCGTTAGTTTCATGGTGATAAAATTCAAACAAGTCAAATTCTGTTTTTTTCAACCTTATATTAAAAAAGCGTATTAAAAATAAATAGCTCTCCTTCTCATTTTTAATTGTGATTGATAATATTATACGTATATTTTTAATTCACTCGATATCTTTCAAATCTCCTTCGCAGTAACCGTTCGTTCGCCACAAGCGGATTACAGTCATTAGTTATTCCTACCGTCTAGCGCCTGGAGCTTGGTTCGGAATTAACATTTTCTTCTATGTTTATTTCTGTTGATCCTAATTACTTTTTTACTTTTGTCCGCTAACATAGTTTTTTTATATGGTTTATAGCTTAGGTATATTTTATACTGGTGTATGTAATATGTAAACATATAGAACTATTTAATTATGGATAACTTTGGCTTTCGGGAAACTTAAAGATTAAATATGTAAAATGTAGCGCCATCTATAATATACGAAGTGAACAATGTATTAAACGACTATTTATATTTAAACACCATCGTCGCACAGTGGCACGAGTACTGTAATGTATCGGTTGTGACTTTGATTCCCATTAAAATACATAATTCTTACTACATTTTCTACATTTTCTTACTACTACTACTACATTTTCTTTCCCGGCTCTGGTAGCAAGGAGCAGTGCGATGCGGAGATCCTCCACACAATATTGAATGCTCAACGGAAGTGTGCTAAGAGAGTGCTAAAAAAAGTCTTTTAAGCTATTATTTAAGTTTTACACATAACAAAATAGCTATTAACATTGCTTAAGAAGAGCGCAAATATAATAGATTACAATCCATTTTCCCAAGAAATAAAGAGTTCAATTTTAAACTACAATCTCAGTTCCCTAATTTTATTTCAGCACTATATAAATATACCCAAAGCGAATGGAAAGTGTAATAAGAACTAGAAATTGTTACGCTACATTCATTTCCCCACCCCAAAAAGGTTTTATTGATACATCAGCAGTGGCCTACTTTTACGTTGGCACTAAAAGCGTATAAAGAAGTGTTTGTGTAAAGAGGTTTACAAAACACACGTAAAAACGTTTTTGTAAATTTAGGCATATTAATGAGCAATTTTGACGAATACATCGTGTAATATTCGTGAAATAATAAGTATCTAATTTCAAATTATTACTGTAAACGGTATTTTTTAAACAGAAAATTATTGATAAGAAAAATTCTTGTTATGGCCACATTAGGGACATCGTGGACACATACGTCCAAGGAATAGTTTAGATAAGTGTTTCAATTAAAATTGACATAGAAACAGTAGCAGCCAGCCAGCCAGTCAGCTGCCAAAATGGTGAAAGCCAGTCGTAATTTTATTAGTTCGCTAGTGGCGTGAAGTACTATTATAGTCACTCCTAAGAATATAATATTGCCTATATATCAAAAGATTTCTCTCAAAATGTTCGATTAGGCTCTTCTAAATCCACTACTCCATCCTTTCAACGGATTAACAAATTTTATTGTTACTTTCAACCACCACGAAGCAACCCTTTAAAAGAATTTTCGTGCGCTCTCAAAATATTTTCTAAATAAATAAATCTTTAGACATCTCCAGTTCATTTTGTGTGGTATTAGTCTAAACAATAGTATGACAAACGAGAATTTACGATGTTTACTTTGTACAAAGGAGCTAACAAAAGAATGTCATTTCCGATTTCTTTATTCGGCAAAGAACTGTAAACAATTGGCAAGTTTGACAGACGTCTCTTGCAAAAAGGATTAGTCACGTAAATGCACAAATTTATATTTTATCGTGAATATGATGGTATTCGTGTGATTTTGACTTTTAATATTATAGAGATAAGGCTATGTGCTTCTTATATATATGGTATGAGATATTATTGCAAGAAAATATTTTTACTTGTTGCTCTCAACTTTGCATTTATCCTAAAGACAGGACAGAATTTTTGGGGTTCTTCAGTAGTTTGCTTAAAAATTTTTTATTATTTTTTTTAAGATGTAAGTAAAATTAAAGACAAAATTGTCATGAGACAGTTCTGTATGCGCTTAATCATTTTGTAAGAGTTATTTAGTAAAAGTCATATTTGGAAATTTAATAGTATAACATAATAATAACATATAAGTATGTAGATAATCTTATGCATATTGATATACAGTTGATATTTAATATATTTGAAAAAAAAAAAACTTAGTCATAAATTTGAAGTTAAGCTCACAAATATCCCAAGAATAATCAAAGGTCATCAATTGTGCCCTCAGAGCATTTATATGTATATTTTTTACAGCCATGTAGGTACGTATAAATATATCTATTTATTGGCTAATATTTAACTTTACCTTTATAAAAAACTATAGATAAATACTACAACGTACAGAACCCAATACTTTTTATGTCGCTATCTTAACATTATTATCATAGGTACACCATCTTTAAAATTTTGCGCATTGTTAACTTGTATAAACATTACATTCATTCAATCCCTTCTACATTGTAGTTTTTATAATACGAGGAACTTCAACGTGACGTTTCAAATGCAGCTGAATTAACAATTATAATTAAAAATGGAATTATTGTGAAATATATTTATTTATAAAATGTATAAAAATTTGAACGTAGGGCATTCAAGACCCACCATTTTCATTCTTTTGTAAAAATATTTTTCAGTCTTTACTAAGTTAAATTACTATTAAATTCAATACATTCATTTTGTAAGTATTTATTTCTTTATAAAAGATTTTAGTAAATTTTTATTTTACTTGAATAGGCCAGGTCGAGCTTTATAATTATAAAGGCAAAATATATTTTGTATAACAACATTTTAATGAAAATTTTATTAATTATAATGTAATAACATATATTTATGGCAACTATTTACATTTTAATATTATATAAAACAAAAAGTAATTATAATAACCGAAAGCAAATAACTTATATATTGCGGTAAATATTTACCATCGGTTCCAAGCAAAGTTATTCTTTATAGTTATGTAATACGGGCCAAATTTCAATACAAAATAATACTGTCATCTGAAATAATTCAATAACAACTTATGTTTTTCTTGTACTTGTGGACCTGTCTTGAGAAGGATTCTAAACAGAGCGTGCGCGTCTTTATAATTGACTACTAACATGAGTGATATTTGTTTTGAAAATGCCTGAGTGACTGTGTGAATATTGAAGAAATGTACACACTAGTGTGGCTCTACAGAATTGACTAATGATTTGTATGCTCAGATCAAATAAATATCTACAAATTTCAAGATAATCAAATAAATATCTACAAAATTCAAGATTTCAAGGATTTTTCAAATTTGTCATAAAATCATGGGCGGAAAAGGCGAGGGCGTATCCACCCCAAAAAAGTCTGATGCCCACTCCAGAAATCATCCTAACAAAATTTTTTTCTAAAAAAAGACGAAACGTTTACAAGAACATATCTGTTAAAGGCCCCCAGCAATTGATTACGCAGGTATACCTAGGTATATAAAATTCCTAAATGTAAATGCGAACTTAAAAATATTATACTTTATTCTAGTTCAGTCTTAAAATACATACATTAACTCGAAGGCGTTATTTAAAACAGCCTAATTAAAAGGCAGAGTATGTATTTAACGAATCGATGTAAAACACGCGCCTCAGGCTAGGTCCGTGAATATGTTGTCTTTAACATATTTATGGTTGGAGCTGCCGAACAAAAATGCTTATAGCTCGACTATCGAAGCTATAGGTAGTTTGGAATAACGCCGTATATTAAACGAAGCTATTCGTGGTACAATCATTAAAATGGCCACACTGTGTCATTACTTTTGTTACAAAAAAACGAGTGAATTGTAAACTGCGGCATATCATCGCGGGACCTGGCACTTACAGCCGTACCTTCTATCGTAAATCAAAGATATTAAACGGGATGGCGGGACCTCTTTCCAGTTCACATTATAAATCATCAGCGAGGACCTGTCTGCTTGCACGCGCATAAATACTGGAAAAACACTTTGTGTCATGTTTATGTACTAGAGATGTCAATATTTAGAAATTAATAAGTGTAAGGTTCAAATATTTTAAAACAGACAGATAGATTTAGATATAATAATGTTGAAGTAAAAAGTGCATATTTAGGCAAAGGATTCATTAAGTATTATTTAGTGGTTGATAGGTAATTTATCTTTACAATAAGAATACTTAATATTTTTTGAGTTTTTTGGATATGTAGAGCAAAATATAAAGTCAAACGAATGGAATTGCTTACTTATACGATACTTTGAAAATTAAATAAATATTTACTTGAGTATTGTAGCAAATAGTAAATTATTGAAATATAGATAAATAATTCCATACTTAATGACGAAACAAGTTACGAATACTAGTATTTTTTTATTTACTTTATGAAAATTCTGTGAATTTATAATATATGTTCGCGACTGAATATATTTGAATTTAACTATCACATATTTATTTTAGTGCCGTATAGAAAATAAAAGCTTTAAAGATAAACTTTTACAACTAAGTTAAGAAAACATTTTTTCCTTTGAGTGAGAATTAAATACACTAGGAAAATAACTACTAAAAATTATTCATTGATTATTTTTCGCTTCATACAAAACGTAACAAGCTAAACTTTCGCTTTCCTTTTAAAATATCAATTCTAAATTACTTACATTGTAAATCTAGATTTACAAAGATAATCGTGAAATTCACTTTCGTTCCTTTCTTCGAATGAAGGCGTGCTTGAGGTCAGCTAGCTACATTCATATCATAGGCGGTATCAAAGAGAAATGTCGATTCACTCACCATTATAGAAGCGTTACTATTTTGTACAAACGTCTTGTTTGAATCGTGACCAGATAAAATTCGATAAACAAGGCAGCGTATAGTTACGCCGACGTAACGTTTGTTGTATGAAATATATAAATAAATGATAAAGATTGTCAATTTTCTATTTGTTGTATTTATTATTTTTTGTTCTAGTAATTGTAAGTTTAATGGCAGTGGTTAATCTACTCGTATATCCTATATAAAATTTGGCAAGTGGAACACTTAGAGAGGATTTCTCGATATTCCTAAGGGAATGGAGGTTTCTACTTTACGTTTTAAAACCCAAATCAAGTTGAGGGCAGCGATGTGTTAGTTAATAATAATAACCATTTTTTATTTAATTTTTATTTTTCATATGTATATATATATGACTTTAATTGTCATTAAGTTCATACACAAATAAAAAAATAATTCTAATTCGGAATAAATTTTAGTGGTATTCACACCTACAACCATCACCACGCTACCATGGCTTTTGATATTTTCCAGAGTGAGATTTGAATCCCACTCAAAGATAGATTAGGGTAGACCCAGTAACATCCTAACAAAATGGCGTCACGGAAATTAACTTACATTACATAATTTCCTGTTATGTAAAGAAATATTTGTACTGTGTTTATCTTTATGATATCTTTTTTTAAATACATTTAACATTAGGACAAAGTAATTTTGCACGTTTAAGCGACTCTTTTCAACTACACCGATATAGAGAGGCCATTTGTGTTAATCCCTAAGCGCCTTGTTCCGTCTTCCTTCGAAAGAAAACTCAAGTACGTCTCTGCTTTGCACTTCTTAAGGTGAAAGTGTTTTCTTAAAGATATAGAATTTGTCTATGTCACTTATGTATACTTTATATATTATAGTAACGTAATTATTGTATTAAATATGAAAAACAATCAACGCAACTGGTAATAAGGCAAAGGCTAACGTTGAGTTTCGCTACTCAACACTCAATTCCTCCAGAAGGGAAGAGTCTTAATCGGCTTGGAGTAAAGGCTAAGAAGCCTCAGTTTCCCTCTGCCTACCCTGCTAGAAGTGGAATACAGCGTGAAAATAAAATAAAAGTGTTTGAAACTACATTTTTCTCATCTTTCCATATTTCTTGCATTATAGGGCCAACCCTATTCATAGTAAATACCTATTCATATACCACGGATTCTCCACTTGTCGCCCATGTAGACAAATTGCGAGTTACGTCTAACAAGATCAGGTAAAAATCTTTTTTGTAAGTGACCAGTCGACTCCAATTTGAAAATATAATAATAAAAGGCCATATTTCAAAAGAATTGGAAGATGAATGGATGATGAAGAAGAAGATTTTAAAAATCAAAATATTATTTATATAATATATAAAACCTTTATAAAATAAACTTCCTTTTAGTAAAATTAATAAATTTGAATTTGAATTAATAAACAAAAGTGTCGTAAAGTATTGTAAAAGATCGTACACATGTTTTCTTACTAGAATTCCATAGTTACTAATTAATGGTTTTAGATGCTTTTGATAATATTTTTATGAAAATGTTAATGTGTTTTAAATGTTCAATTTGTAGATGTCTATTGTATTATCCGCCATTTTGTTGCAGCGACCATTTTTGATTCACAACAATATTGATTTAAATGTAATTTCTTTGCCATCAGAATTGAAATTCTAAATTTCCGCTGAATGGGACATTTGAAAATGTAAATAATTGAGCTTATAAGATTTCATTTACTCTAACACGGTAGGTATAAAAGCTTGCTTAGCGTGACGCTTGTGAAGATTTAAATGAAGAAAGCAGAATATACTCCAAGCATAGCAAGCATATTTTTCATTATCAATTTGCTCGACGTCGTTACAGTGCGAGCTGTATCTAAGAAATCTCAACAAAGTAGATATTATTTGTACGCAAAACTCGTTCGATGGTGACAGTAGATTGAAAAATATGTAAACGTGGCATATATCGAAAGGTAAAGAAAACGTGCAGTCATTTTTAACGCGATAGATGGTGAGGCGCTAACATAGATAAATCGGTCGGAAGACTCGTCGCTACATTGCCTTCCTTAACGACCTTTGGATCGAAATCGGTTTTTGGGTTAAAGGTGTTTTTTTGTATGAGAAAAGCGCTAGCGGAAATTTTAAGATTTACCTACATTGATAACGAGGCACATTCTGTTATTTGCAATAAGTATTTGCACATATTTTTTTTTATTTTTTTTGGTATATTTTTTATTTTTCAATACGAGTATGTATATGTAAACACTTATATGAATTCTTCGGAGAGAAATTAGAAATATAGGGATAGGCAGACAGGATAGTCTGAAATAACCGAGGGTTATAACACTCTGTTTTCCATTTTTCAAGATTACGTGTTGAGCGCCGGAACTCTGCGCCATGGTTTATCTTAAAAACTATTAGATCAACAAGTCGTATGGTCACATTGTACTACATCTGTAAACAAAATAAAACCCTTATCATGTCTCAAGTATACGAATCAAATACTACTTGAAGGACTCATAAAGTTTAATAAAGCTGAAGGTAAGATTTATATTTAGATGACCCCTAGACAAGAGATTTCCAATTTCTTCCATTTACAACGTAATACAATAGGGACTCGTAGATAAATGTGCGTACCACATCGAATGTGAAGAAAGATCATTGTGGGAACTGCTTTTGAAGAAAGAATAATTTTGATACACACAGAGCAAATGTTTAGTAGATTAATAACTCAAATTGATTTAATTTCGCAGAGATATTTTATAATGAGTACAATTAAAGTTTTTTATAGATATCTAATAATATTTTTGGTTTAATTTTCTGAATTTTAAAAAATATATGATATATATTTTTGGATATAGTATCAGTATCTGCAGAATAATTAAATATAATCCTTGCCTAATATTATTAATTGACTAAACGTTAAAGTTTAGCCAATAAGGCATATAAACTAAGTTAATAGAAAGTTGTTATAATAGCTACAACTAATAATCTAAGTTATATTTACATACATACCTATTACACTCAAATTAATTAAAATACCGAGAAAACTGATATATTTTTAAACATTCAACTGTTAAAACTTTAAATTATTAAATTGAGCCCATCCATTTAGCCTATTTTAATTTAGTCGCTCTGGTAACGAATCAAAGCGCGGCGGTGAGTTCTGCCACTCAAGACTCAGAAATGTATTAATAGGAAAGGAATGTCTTTACACAAGGTTCCTACTGCCTACCCTGCTATGTGTGGAATACAGCGTGACATTAGTAAAAAATAATTTGAATGATTAAAATGCGCATCTATACTCGTCATCCTTTTCGTTCATATGTATCGTTCCATAGGTTTATTCCGTGGTCCTTTTGTCTCTGACACTCCCTTACTATTTGATTTATAGGTTCGTTCGTTGACTTGTCTCGTGAAGTTTATTAATGAATTTATTTAAACTCTAATGAACAAGTTACGTTAGGACAAGTGAAGCCAATTTATCTGGATCTCAAGTAAGATATTCTGAGATCATAATTAACTCAACTTTTGTACCTCACCTTGTCATATGTAGGTATGATAATTATGTATGTGCACTAGTTTATACAAGTTCATTTTATTGGATTGGATTTTATGAAATTATTATTAGCACATTGAATACGTTATTCAAATATTTTTTTATAAATGTCTAACAATAAAAAATGATTTCATGGTAGTATGGTTGGAGTATATTTTATATCCCAAAGTTTCTTAAAAGACCTTAATTTACCTTCATGCTTCATCCCTAGCGGGGTTGTCGGAGAGAACGGAGCGCTAAACGCTACGGAAAAATGATATTCTTAGAAGAAAACATTCTTATTGACGTCTGCTAAGATTTTTAGAAAAAAGACTAATTAATATACTACCATTCTACGTTTCAAAGATTAATGTTAAAAATAAACCATTTACTTTTCGCCAAAAGCAACAGAAGCAATATAAATATTTCAAGGAAATATTGGAGGTATCATCCAATCAGCAATAATCAATAATATCCAGCATTAACGTTATGTAGATTTTACGAAGCTTGATACATTATATTAATATAATTTTATAATGGTATAAAATTATATAGCAAAAGTATAAAATACAATTTCGTAAGATTTTTTCACATTTTTGTTCATTCTATGTACTTACGTCAAGCAACCAAGATAAGAAAAAAATATACATGTTTTTTAAAATTATAATAGCTTAGTGGACAGAGGGCTTGGACGACGTTCAAGAGGCGCGACGATAAAATATTTATACATTTTCTTAAAGTATTTTTCTATCTTTACATATATTACAAAAATACATCTTATTTTCTCACTAAGAAAATGCTATAACGAAACGATATTTTAATACACCATTGGTATACTATTATTGATCTTTATTCAAAATTGTTTCATCAATTGTAAGCCTTCGACAGCTCTATGTAAATCTATTCAAAGTCCATGCTTTTTACTAATGCTTCAAAATCATAATTACCATTTTGTCTTATAATGGACAGGACTTCACTAAGTCGTTAAATCGGTCTCTTGTACATTAATATTGACGACCATTGTCACCGTCTTTTAAACATCTTGCGACATAAAATCACTGAATAATGTTTTATTGAAATACCTAGACATTTTCACTGAGAGGGTTCCGTACGTGTGTATATCAGGATTATAGGTAAACGAGAAGTGTAGCTTAATAGCGTATGGCGTTTGTATTTATTTAGTATAAAATTAACTATAATTATAAGTTTTTATTAGTAATGTAAATATAATTTTCCAATTTTGTGATTTTTTTTGTAGTACAAATAAAAATTCTCACTTACCAGATTTACAATTGTAGGTCCATGTTATTTACCTTATAGAATAGAATGCGTAATATGTCTCTTAGTGTGACTTTTATTTATTTGAAGATGAAGCCACAGCACCTGGATACGTGGTACTCCTTTACTTTGCGGTTTCGTAGGAACTTCCTTCGAAGCGCCACGTAATTGTTGTATGGCCTACCTGCGGCAGTGATTCTAGGTCGATACGACATGTATACCTTCGAAAGGCACCTCCATATCCACCATAAATGCCGGCAACCCCCTTTAACGCCTCTGGTGTTACACGGAGTCGTGGGCGGCGGTGATCAACTTAACATCAGGTGACCCACGCTCGTTTACCTAGTCGTTTTCATTAAAAAAAAAACCACATCTAAAAGATTGTATTATATAGGATTGATTTAATTTAAAAAAGGCTTAAGCAAGAACACAATATGTTTGTAAGAAAACTATTTTATATTTTGCCGTAATATATTCGAACGATATCTCTAAGAACAAGTAGATAAGTCTCTTAACACTTATTTTTAACACGCAATAGCGATCGTAAAAAACGTTTTAGCTTTTGAAATTATATGAATCATACGTCCATTTCATCCGGTCAAGTGTATTCCCGACTTTGACGTACTACGTAGGTACTGTATTTACGTAACTCTTGAACGAAAATAGATTTCTATAAAGTAAATAAAAAAAAAGATTTGTACAACAGTTTTGTATTTACATATTTCAACATTAAACAGTTTGCTACAGAAAAATTTCGCACTTATAATTTTGTTTACAATTTTTTTTCATTTATTTAGTTTTTAGTATTATTAAGCCACGTTGATTTTTCCCAGTGTCGCACAGTCTTGAGTTCCTACTAAATACCCATTTTTTCTAATGAACTGAAAGCATCAATAGTAGTATCTTAATTATATATCTTTTCATGTGGCTGGCAAATTTACATTTTTTTTACCTATATTAGAAATTCTCTAGAAAGTAACTCTGACTGTCTGTCTGTCTTTTACGCAATCAGGGCCAAACCGCTAATTTAATTGTGATAAAATACTCATATAGAGATACTTGAGGGTCTCGGGATGAACATAGGATACTTTTTTTTCTCATATTTGTAATATTTTCGATATATACCAATATATTAAAATACTAATTAATTTGACATGCAATTTATTCCGCCATATTAATAACAACCGTCGCCATGCGACCGTTGCTAAGCAACGACTTGCAAAGTTTGTTGTAAGAAAACGTCACCCAAAATGAGCTTGCTTAACGCATCCCTCTATTGAAAACATAATAATTTCAAAATAAAATTAGAAAATAATTTCATAAATATATTTAACAAATATTCATATAGTTCAAGCGGGCGTAGCCGCGTTCGGGTCCACTAGTGATAAAATAAAAATGATTTTTAGCTTTTCTCAAATATATCCCAATTTTTTTGTAGCAATTTACTACAACAGCTTTATAATCTGTTCTATAAAATAATCACATGCATAAATTAATTTCATTCGAATGTCCAAGTTGATTTAACTCTATGATATTAAGAACACCCACGTCCATTATCAATAATCCATTATTAAAACGCAAACAATAAGGTGCTATCAGAACTCTTCGTATCTTACTTCAGTATGATGAATGAGTGAGATGGTAGGGACATTAGAAAAGGTCAATAAATAAAAAGTAAATATCTAGATGGTATCGCGGACTGCTAAGAAACTTGATATAGATATATGAGGTTTTCTAATCTATAAGAAGTAACTATTAAGAAATGTACTGTTATTTTTATTATTAAAATTTTGATTGTTATTTTAAGAAATATTTTTTGTTAAAAAGTTAGGTTTAAAATGTTTAAAAAAACTGACCTCGTTTGTGGTAGAGGTAGTGGCGTTGAGTTTCGCCAATCAACATGCGAAGCCTGATATAAATATTTATAAATATTTCCCCGAATGGGGCTTGAACCTAGAACCGTCGCGTTTATTGTCACACGCTTGTGCTAACATCAAATTGCTCAAATTTTGTACTTGCATTTATTATGTTTGATGACATTGATCTAAAATTTTAAGTTATTTTTTATTTAAGTTAAATTTGAACCCACAGAAATCGTATACGGCTGGCAATTTAAATATTAATTGAATATGCGACAAGAAGGCCACCATGGCGCTGTGAAGCCGTTCGTTTGTAAGTGGCTGTGGCTTTGATAGATATCCACTTTGGGATATTAGTTTGTTTTCATTTCCCCGTTCCAGTAGGACAAATTAAGTTCCATCACCTAACATGCAATATCTTGAATTCGAAGGAAAAGTGGAGAACGGAATGTATTCATATTAATTAGAAAAAAAATGGCGTACAATAGGAAAATATATAAAGTTCTAATATGCTGACGGTATTGCCACGAACGATTAAATACGTGATAGATATATCCAATATCCTCCTGATAATTTAAGTAATGATGCGTTCAAATTAATGAGGCGTTTGTAAGAACCGGTAGCAATATGATATACTTAGATAAGTTATAAGCTACTGTTGTAGACTAACACTTAGGTTAGCATTCGTTTAACGTATATTAGAAAGAGTCTTCAAATAACTAGTATTCTTCGCATTCTTTTGACTTCATAAGCTATGTGACTTTTTAGTTACTGTATCCCAAACAAACTAAGGTTGGCCGGGAACCTGGGAACCTAGTGTCAAGATACTCCATTCTCATTAAGATACTTCCATTCCCCACTTCCAGGCGAATTCTAGAGGCATTTCGTGAAGAGCGATGGAACTCAACGCCACACTTTGCCTTGTTTCCAGAAGTAATTTTATACTTATATACAACTGTTGTGACAATATCGTTTGTTTTATTAAATTGGGATAATCTTTCTCTTTCTAAGACAAAAAAGTTGCTATGTGTGATAGAACGATGATGTTACAATCCAAAATATAGATTTGAATTTTATTTGCCAACTTAGGATTGACTTAGAAGGACTTATTATTATGTTTTCAAAAAGTAGATAAAAGAATATAAAATAAATATTTTGTAATACTAAACTTTTACTATCTAAATTTTATTATCAAAATCTAAAATAAGTTATCTTATATAACTTATGACCACCATTAAAACATTTCAAATACTATTTTACATATTCTCATCATCATATACACACAATATGTACCTAGCAAGTCTAAGGTATACTCCAACTCCTTATGGATGACTCCTGACCTTATCGAATAAAAATCTCGATATGAAGAATGCTACCTACCCCTACGCGGCACGTCGTTAAGATGTTATCCCTTCAACGAGAAGTAATCTGTAGTCTGGGTGTTGGGTCTACAATGGTAGGGTCGTATAATGGCCAAGTTTTTTAGTATTTTATTACTCGAGCCCCAGGGATTTCTTCGTGTGACAGATCGATGTTATGGACGTACAAAAAATGTAATATGCGCTTATATTTTGGAATTCTTATGTTGGTTTGGAATGTGATTTACTGTTTGAGGTTTTGACGCTTTTGAAGACAATTTTTTTTTTCAGATTAATTATTGTTAGAAAATGTGGATAAAAGCCAAAGTCTTCTTTTTATAAGTATCGAATTAACAATTTGAAAAATTTTGGTAAATATTTTAAAATAAAAATTAATTTAATTTACAATTTTCTTTATTGATAGGTAATTTGAAATTATAAATCTTCAAAATTTATAATAACGACTAATCTATGTCGATATAAAATGTCTATATGACAAAACAGACATATTGAATTTAATCAAAACCGTTATTATTTAATTTAGTAATATTATTTCTTAGTGGTGATTATTGTCACTGGCTTTTCTATTTATTTTGGAGACTAACATACGGCAAAGTAAGCAAATCAGGTATCTTAATTAAATATATATTGATCTTAGCAAATCATTGTTGTCATATACATAAAAAGGAAAGAATTGCTATACACGTCAAAATGACGCTATATGAACTCCTTGTCTGTACAACAAAGTAAGTGGTCTATTAAATGTAATCTTATTACAAGCACATTAGGAATTATTCTCCAATAAATTTAAAATTGTTGCACAGAATTCTTGTGTTGGCTGTAGCTAATTTAGGTAGCATTGTGTATCCAAGTGAGGCCTGAATGAGATTATCATAGAACCCGTTGGGAGTCATTGGTCATAAATCATAACCCATAAACACATCTGACAATATCTATGCTGTTTTTTGTTTCATTTCCTAGTCAAAATTTACTTTAAATCAATTTGTACTCTATTCTTAAATAAAAATTAGAACTAAAGTAGCTTACATTTTTTTTGTTACAAATACACTCAAAGCGTATCGTCAAAATGACAACCGCACTTAATATTCCATTTGATCGGCCCAATTGTTAGTATTGTGTTTACTGTCATTTTTTAGAAAGTAAAAATGTAGTATGGGATTTTGGAGGACAAATATCAATCAGTATGGATGTTAAATTATTTACGGAGAAGGATTTATGTGTGGATGATGTATAGATTTAAAAATTCTTGGTTCTTGTCAGAATTACTGATTGCAATAGTAAAAGTAAACATATTTTTATATCGCGCATGGCACCTGGCGAAAATAACAGAAGGCACGGACCACCAACGCTCAATGAGAGTAAAATAAATGGAAGTCTTATTCATGTATTATTATTAATATTATCATCTTTGATATTGTAATCATGCTTTACTTTTATATTTAACTTTTTTTATTTTTAATACATTTTTTTAAAAAGGCTTATAGCAATAAACAATACTAAATAATAATCTTAACATGGAATTAAATGTTCATTTCACTGTAAATATAAATGTATTTCATACACATAATTCTACTTTATATGAAAATAAATTAGATCCGCCGAATTTTGCCATCTAGATAAGGCAGATCGTCGATAGCCCTTTTTACTTAGCGACACCTTGTGCCTAACAAAGGAGCTGTTTGGTTCCACTGTGGCATCTGAATGGGCTCGCAATAACGTCCTGGCCCAGCTTCAGATACCGCGAGATCGGCCGCAGATATACATGTTCAAAGATTTATTAATCTCTCACTCGAACAATAAGGGTTTGGGCACCTGGTTCTTTTTTCTTATAGCCGAGCTCTATTCAGCTTTTGCGAGGGCTTAAACGACTAAATTGTATATTTTTAGCGTTATATTTGGATTGTTTGATCAGATATTAATTTTTTATGATTTTATTCCTATCAATGAATGACAAAAAAAAAAATAAGATTTTTAATATTTGGATTTCGTACATGATGTCCTCTGTATTATTAAATTTAAGCAATGTACATAATTTGTACATCTAGGAGGTATTTTTTTTTATTATTACTTACAGTAAACAATAAAAAAACAGTTAAATCTGATAATAAATAAAATCTTATTGAAGTACACTTGTGATTAAAAATATGATTAACGAAGCATAGAAAATACTATAATTAACATAAAGATTACAGAACTTAGATTGTCTTATATATTTTTAACTTAAAAAATCCAAGAAAGTTAAATATTTAAAAAAGTTGAGAACTTTTCTAACTCATACTATCAAGTTACGCATTTAATTTGTCTAGGGTACGCGTGATGGAAGTCGCTATAATAAATATTATTATCTAAACATCAAAAAAGAAATTCCTTCACGTCCTTAAGCTAAACTCTTTCAGTTTATGAGATTTAGTTTATCTTACGTGCAGAGTAAATTTAAATTATAGCTCGCAGGTAAGCAAAGGGTTTCAATTTCTCAGATTTTTACCTTAATTGAGTGTTTGTAATTTGGATGCATTTCTCGTTGCTATGAAGTCTAATAAAACATATTTAATTATACTAGAAGTCAAATGTTGTATGGTTAATTATTGTCGAAAAAAATCGTTTATTTCATAAGAATACAATATTTATTACACTATTTTGTAGTGTTTTTCACCTTAGTATTATAAACATATAGAAATTAAAAAGACTTAACTTAACCAAAGCTAAATAAACACAATTTTGGGGTTTCTCAACATAAACTTACATATTATTTAACCAAATGTCTCCCAAACAAGGTAAAATGGTTCTTTTATTGACAATGAAGTCAGCTGCAATGTCCAAATCTTGATAAGACACCCGCATCGCCAAATACGCCGCAGCGGGAAGCCGTCATAATATTAAGAGTATGGCTGTATCCATACATTCACACTTTTTGCAAAGATAACTTGTAAGTAATAAATAACATTGATAACATTTAACGAGCCCCCGGTGAGTTAGCAATAGATACATTAAAATAAGTGTTATATTTAAATAAGTTATTTATTTGCGATTGTAAACGCAACAGATTGTGGGTTTGATTCCCGCTTGAGGATCTGAATGTATAGTTAATATTTTTATGTAACCGCTTTTAAACTTAAGCAAAGCGCGGCGTTGAGTGCCACCATTCACAAGTGGAACAGAGTGTCTTGACACTAGATCACAAGATTTCCTCTCTCTGCCTGTTGCATGTTTCGAGATCACACCGCATCTTATTTTACTAAAACAGTTTAATAAAAATCACTAATATATATTCAGGAAATTGAACCTACAACTTGTACCACTGTACCAATATGACCTTAGTATGAACTAGATTATTTATTACATACTATTTTCCTTCCAGTAGATTTAATGCTTGCGATAAAATATGTACTAACTCATAGGTACATAAATTATCTTTATTGTTTTCACTTTTTAAGATTTCCTAATATTTTATAAATCGATCCAAATAATCCAAACAGAAGCCCATTTCGTCCTGATTTATTACACCATTTTGTACGCAATTTTCGTAAAATCATAAATATTGCAAGTATATAAGTTCCTTGTATTTTGATCACTCCCCTTATTTAAGAATTCTTGAAGTATAAAACCACTCAAAAAATCGCCCCTTTTGTATTTTAACCGCTCTTCTAAACATTTATTGTTACGGAATGCTATGATGTCTTTATGCTGCTTCTATTGTCAAGCACTTATCTGATGGTTTTTTCTAGTTATGTTATAATGGTCAGAACTATACCGCATATGAAAAACTTAGCTTTGTTTGTGCACTTTATGTGTATAGCTTCTTGGTTTTTGGTCTTTGGACAGTTATGGACTGTTTTTATGTGAGAAGTAATTTGATATAACTGAATGAAGACTCTATTTATATTTGTTATTTATTGGGATAAAATAGTAATAAATATTTTTGGTAAAATTTATAGTTTGGATTTGTTGTTTTTTAGTATTAGTTGTTAGTAAAACTTGTCGTCGTATATGAAGTTTTAAAATAGAAAATCATTCCCCCGAATGGGAATCGGACCCACAATAATCACGTTTACATTTGTACTCTTGTGCCTCTATGCACTTCCATTTTCCCGATCTCGTAGCAAGATAAAGCGCAGCGTTGAGCTCCGCTAATCAACGCACAACATTAGGCTCAAAATTGTGTGGGAAAATAATGAACGAAGTGTCTTAACATTAGGCTAACACTGCCTACCTGTAAAGCTCAAAAAGCTTTACCCGACATACTAGTCTGAAAGCAAATAGAAAATAAACTTAATATGTATTCGAAAAAGGTAAAAATCTAATCAGTGTGCAATTTTGACAAATCTCTACTAATATTAATATAACGTTTACTAAATTTGTATGTCGAAGTCTTTAATTTAACAGTATTAACATAAAATATGTTAAGCTATCATACATTCACATACATTCATATATAAATATTGACATAAATATGCGACATAAAATCTAAGTAATTTCAATTTATTAATAAATACAGTAATTATTGGAATACAAAGTTATTTAATATGCAGTAAATAACGAAACTTATGGTAGTTTCAAAACAACCATTGGACGCGCCACCGACTATCCGATAATATGAAAATTGTAAGAACCGTTTAAGAAGGGCTTATCTTTTTATGTCTGTTTTGGAATTTTGTTCGGCCTTTCTCTAGATGTAACGATCGGATTCTAGATTTAAATACTTATTTATTAACTAACTAGTTTAGATAAATTGTATTTAATAACAGATTTTTATTTGTTAAAATAAAGTTATTGCTTTGGAAATTACCTATGGTTTTTTAAGGAAATTTTTATATATGTTTTGTAAATATTTAATGATATTCATTATTAAATTTACACAACTGCAGGTCTATACAAGCAAATATAAGCCAGCATGCCAAGATGTAAATACTCGTAGAATATTTATCACAAGCCATATTTGTTAAATTAAATATTTTATATTTTATTCCCTTGAATGGGAATTGAACTGGCCATGACTGGCTCAATTTATATATTTTTTTAAATTTGAGCAAAACATAAAGTAATACATTATTATCTTGTACTAACATGCCCAGAGAAATGTCTACAAATTATGTAACCGTCCTGAGGCCAGGAGATGATTCAGCATAATATTTCAAGTTCAAAGTACAATATTTAAAATATACGGTTGGAAATTATGGATTCAATTCATATTTATTAATTTCCTATTTTATTATTTTGAGCTTGACACTGATTCCCACATACAGCAGAGTAAGCACGAAAAACCTAATGTCAAGATATTCCTCTCTCCGCTTTCCATCTGATTTCTAGACATTCCGTTTTGTTTAATGGTGCGCCCGCTGAACAGTTACTGCATTTTTTTTCCCACGAAGAGAATACCGAATATTAATTATATTAATTATCGCCATATAACTTTCAAGTATCATCTAGATAAACTATTCGTATCATTTAATGAGGCAACTTTTCACTCATTTCTTGACAATTATCTAGGGTGGAGGTAGGGTAGGTTGACAATTGGGACTGACAAATGCGAAAGTAAGCCTTTGAATTCAGTGAACTAATTAACTGACTAAGCTATAATACCGTCATAGTAAAAAAAAACTTTTTATGAATATACGTAGCTTAGGTTACGCAGCGTTGAGTTACGCCACTCAACACGTATAATTCAAATATATTCCCCCTTATCTATTTAAGCAAAATGTAAATAGAATTTAAAAAGGAACATCCACTAGCTATCGTCGTCTTACACTCGGGAGTCTACATTATTCCTCCCACGTAGTGTTTGTGCATCTGAATCTATCAAAAGACACGCCCTTTAGTGGTTATTACACGCATTTCACTTATTGTTATCATCTTTATTACTCGTGAAATCATAATATAGAGTATGTGTTATGGAAATTAATATACTACTGTGTAATTGTATTATTACTTGGGTGGAATTTTATTATTTTCTTATTAGTTTAAATATTTATTCTCTATCGATAATAATGGAAAATCTAAGTGTTTTTTTTAAGTAAAAGTAGTGTTAAAATTATATTGCATTCTGAAAAAGCTATAAAAAAGTTAAATTGCTATGTTCTAGCAGTATTCGTTTTTTACCAAATATACTAGAGGCCATTCGTAGCTCTAGGGCACAAAGTATGGTTGTTGCAGGTTGTAGGTTCTAATCCCACTGGAGGAAATGAAATATTTAATATTTCGCTTTTCTCCGCTTCTGTGTCTTCCCTGCTGTGTACAGGATACAGCGTAACGCTGAAAAAAAAACCCAAGTGCGTTTAGTATCTAGTTTTTCTCATCAAAATTAACATTTATTTTCCTATTGTAGAAATAGATCAGCTACCTTAAATCAAAGTCCAAAAACTTATATAACCTTTCTTAAATGTATAGACATAAAATGAAGTACACAGTGATTTCCTCTTTGAAGTGTCTTAAAATAATCTAGGTATACACCTATATTGTCCTTACAACATTTAATAAAGCTTCATTATTTTCTCCACTTTACTGTCTATTCATAAATAGAAAGCAAGTTAATTAAAGTAGATTACACATTAAAGTCACTCTACATTCAATGATCAAGTTTTTGCAATCTCTTACGTGAAGTCATTCATTATAAGTCGTTATATATAACTGTCGATCCGTAGTAATTACAGAGTCAAGGCAGTCTAGAATACTTACCCTTATAAGAAGCGGTTGTAGGATGAGAACTAGGTAAGCATTGGCATTTATAATTTAAAAGGTTTACAGTTTTAGTTTTTATTCTGGATTTAGAAATAGTAAATTAATTAATAGGAATTATATTAAATAAACATATTTATTATTGTTTTTTAATAACTAATGAAATCTTAATTATATATTTGATAAATAAATGCTATTTAAATCATGCGTTTCTAATTTAACTGCGAAGCTGATGTATTCTACATTTTTTTATATAGTCACTTCTTGTAACTATGTTTCATTATATATATAGAGCCAATATACTATCATTAGATATGTATAAAATATAAAAATATTCATAATAATCAAATTTAACTTGGCTTTTAAGCTAATACCTTTGACATACAAAAACTAAGTAACTTAAAGTGAACTTCAAATAGTTTCAAATATGATAATATACGTGGAGTTAATACGATAAAACGAATATTTACATTTTATTATATTACAGAGTATAATGTATTTGATGTTTAATGCGAGCTTTTCGAGTGTATAGTGCAATTAAGGTAAGTAGTAGATACATTAATTAAGAGAATAGAGTCATCACAGAGCTTCTCGCTCGGCAGCGTTTTAATTACTCCGCCAAGTCATATACTAGATGTTTGTTAGTTACTTTGTAACGGTTTTCGTGTGCTCAAGATGTATGCTTTTGTATTTTGTGGGCCGAAATTATTATTATAATAGTTTTTTCAATATCAAAAGCCGTGCTATCTTCATAGGAGCTTAAAATAATATAATTAAAATAGAAGATTTCTTATTAGAAAACAACAATTCTTTGCTCTTTGATAAATGAGATAAAAGGCTAGTAAAAAATTGATCTGTATACCACCACCATTATTGACCAAGCAGATCACCATTTGTTTGTTTTTTTTTAATTCATTGTGTTTTTTTGTTAATCTATCTCATTTATATTAATGTTTTAATGTTATGATAATTAGTATTGCTATTAATATTATTATTTTTTGTATTGTTAATTTTTACTATTCATTGCTACTATTTTTTTAATGTATAATTTATATTGTATACATTATTATATAGAAGGACGGCTGCGAGGCGGGAGCTAATAATTGCAACACAGTTTATACTACTGCAGTTAATAACGATTAAAGTTGTATTGTAATGTATCAAATATTAATTTATTAAATATATTATTATTATTATTATATATTATTTAACCAACTGCTAGCAAAATAACCTCAAAAAAATATTTTAAAAAATGTATTTGATAATAAATAATTATGTCATACGAAAATATTATATAAATCCAGCAAGTGATATTTACGAACGTCCGATTCATCCTTACAGTTGTATATAGACATTGTTCTCTTGGGATTGGATTGTATTGTCTCATCGATTGGACCTATTTATAGGTGGACAGTTACAACGATCTTGGTAACTCGTGGTACAAGGCACGAGTTACCAGTAATATGGTGAAAAAGTAGAGTTGATTTTTCTAATAATAGATAAAAATAAGCATTAAAATTTTATTTTTGATATTTATATAAGAAATGTAGCTAAAAATACTACTTAAGAATTATTCAGTACTATTTTTTTCTATATTATTCCAATATATAAAGTTATTTCATTTAGCCCTATAATTAAAATAAAGGTGATGATGATGAAGATGTATTAAAGACAAATTTAAAAGCGTATGATTTGAATTTTTCATAACAAGAGTTAAATCACTCCGCGTTCCGTTCATTACTTAAATGAATTAGGAAAGCATTCAATTGTCTTTGGCTGCGTAACACGTGGTATTAGACATATGCAGACTTGGGGTGTGCCCACCAAGATTTGTAGGTGACAAGTGGAATAAAATATGTCCTTGTTTTGGAATAACATGGTTATTTTCCCGAAAATATACTGAATTTACTTTTGATTTTTCTTTAGAAGAAGCAATATAAATATTACACCACTTTACTATTTGATATTAAATGGTATATATTTTTTAAAAGGTATATATTTTTTGTATAAGAACTATGCGAGTTTAAATAAAAATATTTGTAGAATATTTTATTATCAGTCTCATCTGTGTCTTACG
Organism: Heliconius nattereri; assembly: GCA_013403645.1. NCBI lineage: Eukaryota > Metazoa > Arthropoda > Insecta > Lepidoptera > Nymphalidae > Heliconius > Heliconius nattereri. Next base: position 1,238,611 of record JAAIXI010000244.1, on the reverse strand, counting down.
TTACTTCTCCATTCCGTTTTCCACTCTGTCTTTTTTTTTATTAAATAAACTTTCAGCTTTAAATTTTTTGTACAAGTTCTGTAATTTGTGCAATGTTTTAAAGATTACACATTTACAAAAATAATTCATTAATATATGGTGTTTGGTGATTACAGGCTTAATTAATTGCGAACTAGTTACTTAAACTCAACGCTGCGTTTTGTCCAAAAGTTAGATTATATAACACATTTTTAAATATAAACAGTTACACACTTCCTAAGCAATATTTTAAATTCGTATAAAATACAGCTACCGTAAGCTCAGCTATTGCTAGATATAAATAATAAGGTATAATCTGTAGACATTTTCTTACCGTGAATCAAAGTACGCAAGGTCGAAGAGATTCCGAATAAGCATTTAATAACGCATTACGACTCGATTAAGGACAAGCTAGTTAACCATAGAGTAGAAATCAAATAAAAAATGCGATGTGCATAACCTACATTTTTTACTTTTATACGTTACATATACTTACGTTTATTATAAAACTAATACATAGTTAACGGGGCCGTTATGGCGCAAAATTTGGCAGGAAGTAGTGCACAGTGTCTAAGTACTAGGTTTCCCTACTCTTGTATATGCGGGATACAGCGTTAAGATAAAAAATTACATATTTCATAATCTAAAACTATTGTATAACTAGCCTTATAAAGTAAGTACATATGGGTACATTATTAATACAAAAACTTTTAAAAACTGATGTCATTTCTATGTATCTAAACTCATACAACTTTTAGACAAATTACAATCACATCAACGTAATACAAATATATAATTTGATTAATTACGTGAAAGTGCCGTTTCGTAAATACCTTATAATAATAAAATAAATAAAATATAATTATGTTTGTGTAGAACATTTAAAAAATGGTTTTATTTAATTATAAACACTGTATGAGCTCATATGCTCAGTATTATTTAATTAGTGTTCATTCGATAGTTGTGGGTTGAAATTTCCTTCTATTGATTCTAGTACATTACTAAAATTACTAAAAAACTAAAAAGTTATTTTACTAAGAATAACATATATACACTATAGCAATATTTTCTACCCATAATAAAATAAAGTTTTCAAAATTCAATTTTACTATTTAGATAAGCTTTAAAAAGGAAGCTTTACTAAAACAGTTGGTCTGAATTACTATGCGATACTTGTTCGCTAGCAGTGTTACGTGATACCGTACAAACACTTTTATAAGCTTAGCCCTTTTGGCCAGGCCAGGCCAGGCCAGTGGACGACGAAATTACCTCGTGCCTGGTAAGCCGCTTTCCTTGATAGATGGTAGCGAATGAAATATCGATTGTTATATACACATTTGAATAAAGATATTATGTAAGTATTTTTTAAACTAAAATATAAAATATATTTCTGTTCAGCTTCAGTTAGAAAAAACTAGTGTTAAGACACTCCATTTCCTACTCTTCACCGACTGTTTTGAGGGGCGGAACCTAATTCTCCGCTTTGCCAGAGCAAAGAAATAAAATTATTAACAAATAATAATTAATTTCCCCAAGTGAGAATTGAACCGCATCGAATTTTTACAACTTCTAATAAAAAATTTTTTAAAAAAATTTTTAACAAAAAAATATTGAAGAAGTACTTGAAAAATATCTTCGATGTAAGTATTATTAATTAATGTTAATTACGGGTTTTGAGTAAATATGTACATAAAAAAATCGAATATTTGGCTTGTCAATTAGTATAAGCTTTATCGATTACTTAAAAGGAATGGATTACATAACACTAATTTGGAAATTCAACATCAGTAGTTCGTAACGGAATATTCTCGATATTTTGTGTAAATGTGTCTTCCGCACATTTCGGAATAGGCATTGACATACAATCTCCATTGCAAGCCTCCGTTAAGACTCCATCTCCATTTTACTCTTTTATTCAACAGCCATATTTCACGTATTTTTCTAAATCGGGCAAAGTCAGAGGAAGAAGCTATCACAAAATAAAACTATTAGGGCAGATAAACTATTAATGTGATATTAATTAAACAATTATAAGACGAATTCTATACTATTCACCAGGTGCTAAACACAATGCGTAATGACTTTCTGATTCTGGGTCCATTAAAACGATTTACAAGTCTTTTGTTGATACCTACTAGACAAACCCGAATGGGTCCCCCGAATGGGACCCCCTATAGCGCGCTATAATGAGAAGAAATACCACATAATGAAGCTATCACATATGGTAAACAAAAACTTATGATGTATAAAGCTGTATATATAGATATATTGTTTAAATTTTTTGCTAATTATATATTTAAGGAAAAAATCACACTTTTTAATTATAATTCATTGAAAAAGTCGGATGTGTTATGATTTTCTAACTATAATAATAACTGTTTTTTTTTTACTTCATGCTAGGTTCAACTAGTACTAAAAGGTTCCCTATTTAATGATATTTTTTTAAGATACTGCTTGTTAAGTGGCGCATCTCAACGCCGCTCTTATTGTTACCATACGAGGAAATATAAACTAATCAATTCTCTGAGTGGGAATCGAACTCACATCGATTGCGAGCATATATATACGAGTATAGTCACTCGACGGGCCGCCGCGTCGCGACAGTCTCTCCTATTCTTTGTTTACAGTAGATGTACAATAAATTTCTTAAAACAAAACGTGCAAAGGCATATATGAAAATGAACAATGTTTTAAAATAAATAATGACCGACTAAACGTGATTGGTATTAAAAATAACGATGGTTAAGTCGCCACTTCAGACGGAACCCTTGACTGCGGTAGGCAAAGCTCGAAGCTTTATTTACAATTCCATTGCGTAAATATTGAATTGAAATAAAAGGGAATATGAAATAGTTACTTTTCGTAAGTGTTTTCAAGTATAGTATGTAACTATATTTTATTTTTGGACTGTTGGAGAAAGATAATATATCAAATACAAGTTGTTTTGAAGCTGCCGTGTCTGTAATAGTGATGGTCGTGGGTTTGATTCCTGTTCGGGGAATGAGCTATTTTGTTCACCACCATCTAGTAAGAAGAAATAGGTGACCCTACATAACACGCAATGTACGTAAATTGGGCAGTGCTAAAGGGATATGTTACCATTGTTTTACTTCTGCCTCTGCCTTCCTATCTTTCTCCTGCTGATATGTCTGTGATATATGTAATATACATAATGTAATACAATATTTGTAAGAGACAACATTGTACTCGATATATATTTCCTTTATCAAAAAACCGAAATCGATGCCATAAATATAATTATGAAAGCGATTTCCAAGGACGTATGTTAAATTAAAGGTATATTACATACGAAAAGATAATAAAAACAGGCCATTGTTAAAATTTAAATTCATTTGAACATAGTCCTTATGTGCATCTTGTACTGAAGATGTTTTGAAAAAGCAATCTATTCTGATAAGCCAGCAAGGAGACTACTCATTTTTATTTTTTTCCGTCCCCTCGGGCACAGAGAAACTTAAGAGCGTGGTACAATAATAAACTATCATAATAATGCGTCTGAAACGCTGTCGCTATGGTGGCTTAATACAAAAGAAAAATATGAATAATGTTGAAATTTTTTATTACAGTACACAATAATTGTGGGTTCGATCCTCGCTCATAATATCTTGTCGAGCGAAAAGCGAAGGAGAATCTTGACACTAGGTTAGTAAATGCGAAATGCGAACTTAAATATGAAACCGAAAAAAAAAACAAATTATAGATGTGTTTTAATAATCACAATTACCTATATACCTATTTTATATTTCTACAAATATTTAGGTAATTTTAATCTTCATTGAATCTCTCAAATTTTCTAACTTGTACCACTCCCGCAGAAGCATGACGTTGCATTCGCTTCCACAGCCTTAATCTTCATATGATGCACTGTGATAACGTTTCTGTGGCAACACGCATTAAGGAGCCGTACAGAAAAATGCATGGGTTTCGCTTTTGATATTTATATGGTGGTTTCCCATCTTTTCAAGAGGAAATAGAGGGGAATAAAAAATAAAAAACCTTTTTATGATTTTTTTATTTTTATCTTACTAATCATAAGTTTTCTAAAAAAATAACACTTTCAAAATAATGGATCCTACGCAATTTAAAAATAGTGAAAGTTCAAGCAGATCATCTTTGTGACCTTAAATAGTTTAAAGAATTATCTCTAATGGCTTTAATGTGTGAAAGCTTCAATTTCATAGTAACATCTATATATAAGAATATATTTTTTTTAACATTATCATTTTTCTCGTCGTTATGTAAGTGCGCATGCAATGTATAGATTTAGTTGTGTGCCTTTGTAAGCGATTCATAAAGCTATAAATTGATTGCGGTTTTTTTGCTAGAAAACAACTGATTTTATCACCTTTTTTCGACAATTGTGGGTTCAATTCCCATCCGTAAAATAAGCGTGATTTTAAGTTTCGCTCACGTTGAGTTATCAACACGGAATGTTTCCAATTTTGGCGGGAAACAGATAGCGCGTCTCCTCTGTCACCTCTTTTGCTCGTAAGTGTAAATTCCAAAAACACTTACTGAAACCTATTAAATAATTTAAAATAAGATAATTGTGGACATATTTGGTAATAAAAAAATGTGGGTTTAACTTCCACCACCGTAAAATAAGTAGCAAACTGAGTGACTAATGTTGTCTTCAATATTTAATTGATCTGAAGAAGTCTTTAGTTCGTATAATGTTTTTTTATTAAATTAATTTAAAATAAATATAAAATATAATAACACTATTCAGCTCGGAGCAGTGCTGGGACTTGCGGCCACAGGTGTATGCTTATGGTCCTCTTTACGATGCACTAAAACTCGCCTCCACTGCTCCAGTTCAATATAGCAAATTATCTCAAAGAAAATGACTAGCGCGTTTTATAAAATTAAGTATTAAACAAGACTATCTATCAAATAATAATGTTCAGCTTCACGCTATATATCCCGCGTACTGCAGGGGATAGCATAAGGAACCTAGTGTTAAGACTCCGTTCCCCACGTTCCACTGAATTCTGGTAGCATTGCGTGTTAAGTGGTGGAACTCAACGCCGCGCTTTTGCCTAAAAACCAGAGCGAAGAAATGGAAATATGAAGTTAAATAAATATTTTCTTTCCTCGAGTGATTACAGATAAGTAAGCCACAGCATATTACTATTGGTAAATATACAAAGTTAACACTAATCATTGCACACAAAAAATGTGAGAAATAGTTATTGTACAAAAAAATAAGTAAAATGTGGAATATTTTAAAACCAGCCTTTCTGGCTATCATAAAATAAAGGAAGCATATCTTACCCTGTTTAACATTTTAAGTGTTTGAATGACAAGTTAAAATTCATCAGATAAGAGTTACCCCTCACGAGTTATATTTAAGGGAGAATTAAATAGGAAATTAGGCTAATGTAAATAAAAAATACCACAACGCATCACTTAGAACTGCGGCTTCTTTGAATTTTTTTGTTATTTTTATATATATATTTTTGTTTTATTCTAATATGTTAATTAAATCAATATAATTTTGTGTGGTCATTGCATTTCAACGCGAATACTTTTTAAGTTTTTATATAATTTTCTATTTTAAATTCCATATTCAATTCACTAGTATTTAGTAGTAAATTGAAAAAAAACTTTTGTTTTAATAAAGATAATCGCCTTAAAAAGGCTAAACAGTAAACATCCTTAGCTTATTCAATAGAAAACTAACATTTAATCGAAGATTGCGGGCTACCTGGTAATTGCTGTTTACAAGTCCAGTTACCTTGGTACATGCCCTCCATAATAAGAAAATCCGTGGTTAGATAAGAACCACCGCCTGTTCCACTTACCTTAAATGGTTGATCTGAACGTATTGTTTTACGGTACAAGAGTAGGTACTAATACGATATGGGAGTGCAATGTAAATTGTTTAATATGAAGATAATAAATTCAGTGTAATTAAAAAATAAATTTGTTTAATCAATTGTCATACATCCATACCTATATTATAAATTTGAAAGTAACTCTGTCTGTCGTTTACGCAATCAGGGCCAAACCGCTAATTTAATTGTGATAAAATACTCATATAGAGATACTTGAAGGTCTCGGGATGAACATAGGATACCTTTTTTTCTCATATTTGTATTATTTTCGATATATATCAATATATTAAAATACTTATTAATTTGACATGCAATTTATTTCGCCATGTTAATAACCTTATAAAAAAAAAAAAATTATTTAATCAATTGTCATACATCCATACCTATATTATAAATTTGAAAGTAACTCTGTCTGTCTTTTACGCAATCAGGGCCAAACCGCTAATTTAATTGTGATAAAATACTCATATAGAGATACTTGAGGGTCTCGGGATGAACATAGGATACTTTTTTTTCTCATATTTGTAATATTTTCGATATATACCAATATATTGAAATACTTATTAATTTGACATGCAATTTATTCCGCCATGTTAATAACCACCGTCGTTGCTAAGCAACGATTTGCAAAGTTTGTTGTTAGAAAACGCCACCCAAAACGGGCTTGCTTAACGCCTCTCTCTATTGAAAACTGAAAATAATTTCATAAATATATTTAATAAATATTCGTATAGTTCAAGCGGGCGTAGCCGCGTTCGGGTCCACTAGTAGTTATATATATTTATTTTGCTTTGATCATAATGTTATTTTCGTTTTTTACAAAGATAATTTAACTTCTGAAAACAATTATGCAGAAATTAACGACACACTTTGTCGCTTTCCGGAAGCGAGATTTATCCTTGAGACATTACGTATTAAGTGGCGGATCTTAACGCTGCGCTTGGCCTCGTTCCAGATATAAAATGACCACATATTTCATTCTCCCGTGTAGGAATCGAATACACAACCGCGTCGACTTTATAGTCGCACGCTTGTACCTTCGGCATCATTAAACAAGTGAAATCCCTCTGCAATAAAAGTTGTGTTATCTTGCATAAATTATGTTAACACTTTAATTTATTTCAGTAGACCAAGAAAACGGTCTCCGAACTACTTTCTGTTGAACACGTTTCGAACTCGATAATACTAATATTGGTTTTGTTAGATCTTGCTTTTACAAACTTAGTTGTTCTATTGAATTCAATTCTACTTCTACAATTTTCTTGTATGTAAGTAAAATATTAATTTGATTGAGGCCGTCCTAGCGCAGAGGTACAGCGTCTAGGTACACACGCGATAGTTGTGAGTTCGATTTCCACTCGAGGGTATTAATTATTTTGAATAAACTACTATATACTCTGGCAACAATATAAAGGGTGACGTTACGGTCCTTCTGTAACATTTTGAAAACTGCAAGTGTAAGTGGTTAGACGGAGGAACGGAGTGTCTAAACACTGCATTCGCTCCAAATACCCTGGTATATACGGAATAAAAAAAAAAGGTTGAATAATTTTTTTACCTAATTTTAATGTAGGGAAAGACAAATTACGTCCTAAATGCCTAGAATTATATTGTAATTAAACCATCGCTAACATATACGCTACACATCGTTAAAACTAAGCACCAATGCATGTTAGGTAATTAGTAGGTCTTATATTAGTGCAAAATTATCTCGCTAGACCATAAAAAAACCTAAGTATTTAATTAAAAAGCTAAATATAATTTTGAATATTCAAAAGGAATTTGTCACTTAAATGTGACAAAAATAGATTTAAATAANTAAGCTCTAGATATAAGTACAGTTTAAATTGTCCCAAAACGAAGTACGCCACATTAAAAGAACTTTGATAAACTAAAAAAAGGCACGGGCAACTATGCGCCCGTGGATGTAGCTTTTAAAAATAAAAAAAAATAATCAATTATACAGGACTTGAGATGACTGGTGAGGTGCATCTTAATAGCTCAAAGAAATAGATACAGAGGTAATGGTGACACTTTAAGATAGGTTTCGATTACGCGGCGAATTTCATAAACAATGCTGCCAAAACTATGTTTGACTTTGAAGCTTTTTTAAGGAGACGGTGGACCAGAATTTCCGATATTAATTTCAGCTTTGACCTCTATGTGAGGTCCATATAAATGGTATTGACAGACGGACAACAAAGCCGTCTTATAGGGTTCTCTTTTTTCTCCTTTTAATGAACGGAACCATATAAAGACATGTGGCCTAAGGCTTAACTATAAATATCTTAAAATGATAAAACTTTAGAAAAACTTGTTTAAGTCCAATAGTTTGTTTTAATTTTTTACAAAAATATAATATAAACAATAAATAAAGTAGTTTACCTTTAATTAAAATGAATTATTTTATTCATCGTCTTTTTTAAATAAGTAACTTCAGGATTCCTTTTAAATATTGACCAGTTTTCGATCAGAAATTGGAATTATATAAACTTTACGCACATTTTTAAACATTTATGAACATATTAAAAAAAATAAACAATTTTCGGTCTTTCGGCTAACACTATGTCATCATAATCAATTCGCAATCCACCATTATTTTTTTAAAGGATTTAATGTATACCTTATTTTAAGTAAAACAGCCAAACAAATTAATTTATACAGAATCGTCTAAAATATATGTTTTTTTCTTAAATGTCTGTTTCTGTAGTTGGCTTGGACAGGAATGTGTTTCCTAGTTAATTAAAATAAAAAAAAAAATGTAAACATTGGTATATAATGGCAAACAATTAATATTAATGTATCAGTGCCTGTATTCTCCGTGCTAAGTAATCAAAACAGCATGAAATTTAAGCAATTAATATTTGTACTTTTGGTACAATTATTTATTACTTCAACAGCTGGTAAATATAATTTAAATATTTTCATCTATTTATATTTCAATATCAGTATATCTTAACTCTTTATAGATGTGTCAGCGCACGATAAAAGTAAAAAGTAATAGCTACAAGGTATATTAAATATTGCAACTTTACACGCATCACATTTGTCAAAGAGAAACTAGAGTCACTCTGTTCTATATCACAATAAAACAATTAGAAAATAAACATGTCACCTAGTTGGCATCGAACCCACATCTCAAAAGTCAAATACTGTCCCGTTCTACCTCAATGGCACCATAGGTTAGATATAGTTTGAGTTATTAGTTTGTCAATCCAAATATTAAATACTAGTGGGCGCGCGCAGCTTCGCCTACTTATTGGACCCTTAGGAGATAAATTATAATAAACCACGAAACACATGTTTAATGATTTGTTTTTAAGATTTTGTCTCAATTACAAATTATATAAAAATCGGTGGCGATTTAAAGATTTTTCCATACAAACTTTCAATCTCATATTTGCACCCTTAGGGGAAGAATTCTAGAAAACCATGAAACATCTGTTCAATTTAATACTTTTAAAAATCTAAATTTCAAATTTTATAAAAATCGGTGCCGATTTATATTTTTTTTCATACAATCTTTCAACCCCTATGTCACCCCTTTAGGGTTAAAATTTTTCAAAATCTCTTCTTAGTGGATGTCCAGATTACAAAAGTAAACATTTGTCTAAATTTCACGTTTCTACCATCAGCGGTTAAGGCTGCGCGTGCGTCTTACCTCAGTCTGTGAGGACAAGTCCTTTTATATATATATATAGATATAGATGATAGGTTTATGACACCTTTACAAGCAACTCTTCCTCATTAAAAAAGTAAAGAAATTATTAATAAATTTAACTTTACCCAACTCTACTATATCCATAAATATTTATTTTTACTCTTATGTTCTAGTTTCCCCGATACCAGTTAAATGTTGGTTATGGGATTCCCCGTGCTTGACTGTAAAAGGTCAAGCAATATTTTCGATACTTGCGGCTGGAGTTCCTGATTTGGACATACAACCACTGGACACCATACAGATAGACTTCATACATCTTGACCAAGACGGTTTCAGGGAAGACCTGAGAAGTATTAAAGTTAAAGGAATGACTGATGCAGCAGTCGATAGATTCAGGCAAGTACTATTTAAAAATTACCCTGAAACATAAGTTTAAGCATACATTTCAAATATACATATTTTTTTAGCGTGGATATGCCTTCGAAAATGATTAATTTTGTATTCCACACGGATTTAGTGACTAGAAGTCGATATATAAACAACGGTACTATACTTTCGACCCCCATTGAAGGCGATGGTGACTTTTTTATGAAACTTGGTAAGTTATGTTATTATCATATATATTTTTATTTTTTTACTATAAAAAAACATAATGAGGCAACATATAAATACATATATATTCAATTTATTGTACTTAAAATCGGGTAAACCTTGCTACCTTTTAACCTTAGTAATATTTTGTAACAGCTATAAAAACGTTTAATTTACAGAATAATATATGCATCAATAAGTTATTTTTCGGCAATATAAAAAAATACTCCTATATAGGTCTAATTGTCTTGTGTTAAATATTACAGAGAACGTTCAAATAGCAATGAGCATACCTTTTGATATCATAAAAGATGCTCATAACAATGATGTAATGACCTTCAAGTCATTTGACTACACCTTCGACGTAAGAAACGGAGCTCAATTCAATTTAGAAAATCTTTACAACGGTGATAAGTACTTGAGTAAGTCCCAAGGCGCTTTCACTTAGTTTAAATATCATACTGTTTTATTCTATACTTGTTTATTATTCACCACAAAAACATAGAAAAATAAGCGATGTCTCCCAGCAACCTTAAAGTCTAGGAGTTGTTAAAACGGTAAAGGATATAAGTAAAGTCTACTCGTATTATAAACATTTAAAATTGCATTTCATTGCAGGTGACGATATGCATAATAAGCTGCACCAAAATTGGAAATATTTGACAATTATATACGCAAAGTATGTGTTGGATCCAGTAACTACAAAAGTGTTTGCTTCTTTCCGAAACTATATTCGTTCTGAACCACTGGGAACTGTCGCTTTGTATACTTTCCAATAAATTAATCCACATGAACTTTTTTGGATATTGAGCTGAATTGAATCGTTGGATGTAAAATAAAGAATTTTGAAATAATTTTCGTCCTTTTATTCCACAGAAAAACACATTTATCTTTAAAAATAATATTTGAACTGCTAGAGCCCAGGAAAATACATTGTACGTACACTAGTAACCGATAGTAAATTAAATTGCTAAGAACGAAGTTGTACATTTATTTTAATTTTTTGGGGCGTATATATATTGAATTTAATATGAAAGAAAAAGTTTAATATTCAGTCCCATTTCATTAACATCTCGATATCTACGAGTATATAAAAAGCTTAATTTCTGAATTTATTTTGATTTTATTTACCCATTGGACTACTGACGGCTATGGCGTACACTCGTCGGGGTACATCACGTCGTGCTGACGGCCATGGGTTCCCCCCGTCGGAATACATCACGTCGGGGTCATAAATGTGGATCTGGACGATGGTCGTGGGACGAAACCTAATATTCAACTCGTTTATCATATATTAAATTTGATTATTTATACGCTATAAAACAATAGTGGAAAATAATATCACAATTGCTTTTGTAAGCCTGAGCCCTAAATTTATTCGCTTAGAAATTTTATTAATTATTGTGCAATAATTAATAGATTCTAAGCGAATAAAAGAGAGACACGTATAGGGGACATATGTTTCTCTATTCTATACAGTTTGGACAGGTGTAATTCTAAGTCAAATTACATTAAATTTTCTTGCGAACGTTGCTATATAAGCTTGAACAATTATTATTGTATAAATCATTTGTGGTATAATCTCAACGGTAAATGTAATCTTTAGTTAAGGACAATGAAAATAAAACAATTTATTTTTGTACTTTTAGTACAATTGTATAATGTTTTGGGGGGTAAGTTAAGTTTAAAAATGTTTTATTTTCATGCATTTTTACTAAACCTTTATGTTATTTAGTATAGTATGGTTGTTTTACGTAAATTTCCTTACAATTATAAGAGATTTAGTTTTTAGTATGTTGACCTATGTTGTCGTTTAATTATATTTATGGTAGACTGAAAAACTATAAATTGTACTTTTTCTTTTAAATTGTAATGAAATAAAATGAGAAGATAAATAATTTATTTGTCTTAACAACTTAACTAAAATTATATAATTTAGCTTCACTAGCGAGTAATCAATGTAATTTTATTATGTTAGATTTTTATTTTACTAATATAATTTTTAATACTACATGATGAAAATTATCCTATTACTACTTTGGGCTTTGAGCTATTACCATGTCAAAATTCATTCATTTCCATCCAGTAGTTATTATCGTTATTTTAAGTAATTTGACATTTTTGGTTTTTAATTTTTTTACGTTTTCACTAGCAACTTTTGCTAATTTCTGTATATCAACAGTAACAGCAACATTACAAAAGTAAATAAATTATTAATCAATCAGAAATTACCCAGCACTACTATATCCATAAATATTTATTTCTACTATTACGTTTTAGGTTCTCGGATACCATTAAAATGTGGGTTATGGGATTCCCCGTGCTTGACTGCACAAGGTCAAGCAATATCTTCGATCGTTGCTGCTGGGGTTCCTGATTTGGATATACAACCACTGGACACCATACATATAGACTTCATACATATTAACCAAGGCGGTTTCAGGGAAGACTTGAGAAGTATGAGTGTTAAAGGGATGGCTGATGTAGTAGTTGACAGTATCAGGCAAGTGCTACTTAAGAATTACCCAGAAACATAAGTTTAGTTATAACTTTAAAAAATATATATATTTTTAGCGTGGATATGCCTTCCAAAATACTGAATTTTGTATTCCACACGGACTTCGTGACTGGAACTCGATATATAAGCAACGGTACTTTACTTTCGACCCCCATTGAAGGCAATGGCCACTTCTTCATGAAACTTGGTAAGTTATATTAGTAATATACGTTTTTTTATTTAAATAAACTTATTTAGGCAACATATTTTAACAATCAAAATATTCAACTTATTGAGCTTAAAATCGGGTGAACCTGCAACCTTTTAACCTTAGTAATATTTTGTAACAGCCAAGCGTTACGTTATCGTAAGTTTTTAACGTTTGATTTACAGAAAAATATTATATATACTTCTATAAATTATTTTTTGGCATTATAAAAAAATATTCCTATCTAAATCTAATTATCTTATGTTAAATGTTACAGAAAACGTTCAAATAGTAATGAGAATACCTTTTGATATCATAAAAGATGCTCATAACAATGATGTATTGAACTTCAAGTCATTTGACTACACCTTCGACGTAAGAAACGGCGCGGAATTCACTTTTGAAAATCTTTACAACGGGGATAAGTACTTGAGTAAGTCCCAAGACGTTTTGACTTAGTTTAAATATCATACTGTTTTAGTTTATAATTGAACAAAGATAACACGCATATAGTAATAATAATAATAGACTTTATTGTTCACCACAAAAAATATAGAAAAATAAGAGAATCAAACAAAGAAAATAGAGAATGTTTATTAGGAGTTGTTAAAACGATAAAAGATATACGTAAACTCTACTCATATTAATAAACATTTAAAATTACATTTCATTGCAGGTGACAAAATGCATAGGAAGATGCAGCAAAATTGGAAATATTTAGTAAATACATACGCAAGCTATGTGCTTGATCCAGTTACCATAAAAGTTTTTACTTCTTTCCGAAACTATATTCGTTCTGAACCACTGGGAAATTTCGCTTTGTATACTTTCCAATAAATTAATCCACATGAACTTCTATGGACTTTGACCTGAATTAAATAGTTGGATTTAAAATAAAGAATTTTGCAATAATTTTCATTATTTTTTTCTGTTGTTTTCATTCCACAGAAAAACACATTTATCTTAATTAAATATTATATGATTAACTAGTGTCCAGGAAAATATATTGTACTGACACTGGTAACCGATAAGGACGAATGATCGACACTATTGTTGTTTTGACTGATGAAAATGTGAAATATTTGTAAGCGTGCAATTTAGCTCCCTAAATTTAGTTCACTATATTATTTAATTAAGGGAGCTAAATTCGTTCGTTCAACTTCATTCTTAGCAATTTTGCTAAAAAGGTTGTACAATTATTTTCATATTTTGGGGCGTATACATACTAAATATAATCTTATATCCATACCCATTTTATAAATTCGAAAGAAACTTTGTCTGTCTTTTACTAATAATTTATTTGGCCATGGTAATAGCAACCGTCGCTACGCGACCGTTGCTTTTCTATAATTTGATATTCGTCCTTATGAAAATAAATATAATAGTCACTAGCATTTCATCTAGATTGAAAATATAGTTTACTGTATGACATTCTAATATTTTTTTAAGATGTCATTGATTCGAAATGACCTAGCCTTCACGCGGCCTAGTATGACCGACGCGAACGGACAGATAACGTTGACAATTTTGTAAATTTTCATACATTTTCGAACTACTGTTTAATTTTTATGCAATTATTTGCTGTTTATAATTAATGTACACCACACTTCAATTCGAGTTCGAACTCCATTAGACGAGAACCAAAGTGTAGTATAATAAATTAAAAGCAAAAAATCTTTTTTAGAAACAGCTTTTATTTAAACGCTTTTTTAAATCTTTTTTAAATCTTCGCTTTTTTAAAAAAAATATTTTTTTTCTTTTAAATTTTAACTATTAACTCATAGCCTCATTATACACAATTTATATGATCATAAAAGCTTGTCGCGCGATTTACTTGTGTAAATAAACTAGTACTTAAATTCAAATTCAAAATATTCTTTATTCAAATAGACTACATACAAGCACTTTTGAATCGTCGAGTGAACATATAAACAAACTACTACTACTAATTATGTAAAATCTGCTAAGTTTAAAATTTTAAAGTTGCCAATTGCGTTATGTTGGCATTGTGTGGCAAGGGTACTTACCACCTTAAATATTGTCGTCTACGCCGTTACCTGCTTAAGCTCGGAGCTCTTGCCTGCTGGTCAAGCAAACGTAGCCTAAAGTAGGGTTATTAGAAGGTGTCCTTATTAAAGAGCTGAACTGTTCGAAATTCTCCGGCAAACGACCTTGCAATAATGATGCATTGAATAAGATCACTAGACTGAGAAACCTAGCCTACCGCGCTATTTAATTGTGTAAATGAACTAGTAGTTTAAATTTTTAAAGTTTCTATATAATTAAATATTCATTAACGCGACAAGCTTTTATGATCATATAAATTGTGTATAATAAGGTTATGAGTTAAAATTTAAAAAAAAAAAATTTTTCTCCTTTTTAAAGCGTTTAAATAAAAGCTTTTTCTAAAAAAGATTTTTTGCTTTTAATTTATTTTTTACTTTTTAGTTATCGCTGGCTAGGTTTCTCAGTCTGTTCATCTCATTCAACGCATCATTGTTGCAAGGTCGTTTGCCGGTTAATTTCGAACAGTCCAACTCTTCAATAAGAAGACCTTCTAATAATTTTACCCTACTTAAGGCTACGTATGCTTGTCCAGCGGCAAACAGCTTCGAACCTAAATATATAACGGCGTAGTTGACAGTACTACCTTGCATTTTGTGCACTGTGCAAGCCCAACATAATACAATTGGTAGTATTCTTCTTTCTGCGGTTCCATGACTTAATTTAGCTGGAAACTGTACAGACTTGGACTGAATTAGGTGAACACCGTCTTTACCGAAGTCTATACGGACGGATGGTATATCAGTGTCATACATTTGTGCTCTTCGGAAGCAGGGCCATATAATTTCTGTAATATGTCCAATGGCACCATTCACCAGACCTTTGGAGACATCTACATTATAACGCAACATCACCTTGGCCCCAATGAATATTTCTAGCTCCTTATTATTTTTCGAGTTGCTCTCAACGAGCCCTTTCGAGCCATTTGATGCCCATATTGTAGAAGTACATTAAAAATAACTATTCTGCCATCTTGTATGGTCCGCCATATTAGATTTAGAATGACGTCACATATTTTATCGTGCATTGTCATCCAAAGTACACGTGTATACAAAATTTCAGCTCAATCGGTTGAAGATATCTTCTTCAAAATTGAGCTCAAAGATTTCACCCGAACCCACATACATACATTGCAAGTTAAATAAAAGCTTTTAAAAAGGTACAAAAGATAAAACTGTGATTGACTGCGACAGTTTTTCTAATTCTTTGATTCATAAATTTACAACGTCCATCTTTATTTTACAGAAAAGTTTTAATGGTTACTTTATATTCTAAATTCGTACGTAATTATTAATATAAGCCGAAAAATTAAGGGTGAATCGTCATTATCATGAAATGTACTTAATATTCACACTGCATTCATCTTTCTCGGAAAGGAATTAAAAGGACCAAAAATTTTATCTTAGAAGGTTATCTTGATCAAGAGCTAAAGATGTCATACTTGTGTCATATGTATATCTTTTTTGTCGGACATAATAAATTCCTGAGAATTTTTACATTCTATTAAAACTTTTAAAAATATACTCGTTTTAATTTGTATTGAAAACAAAAGTAATATTTATAATTATTATTTTTGTCAATTAAGTATAACTCATATTTTATCGGTACAATAAGATAAAATACTTCAATTTGGCAATAAAATACCTCGAAAACTCAATAATAATTTCAAAGGTAGAAAGAAAAGCTTAATTTAAAGTTTGCGTATATTTTTATATAACTCTATAATTCATCTCCAAATACAAAATATTTTTAATTCCTCGTACTGGTTAATGTGACAATGGGCGGCGTTGAGCTCCGTGACCTAATACGCAACGTGTCTTAATAACGGAGAGTCTCAACTCTACCTAGAACTAAAAAGAAGTATATATATACTTAAATATACAAGAACAAACAATAATATCAACATTACTTAGCAAACCTAATATCAAACAAGATAAAAACATAACAGAGACAAACTGCTAGACAAAGTTCCAGCTTGTTACTGGATTTACATGGAGGAACTACGAATAACCCTCTATACTTCTTTGTTTCACTTCGGGACTTTTACAGACTGAGACGTAGTTCCAATTTAAATATAAGGAACTTACGAGAGTATGTGCTGCTAGTGATTCAGTATCTGGTAAGGATTGGATTGTATTTTCATATTATTTATGAGAAAGGTATCTAATTTTATTTTTTAATAGCTAATAATATAAATATAGTTTTATTTTACTTATTTTTTTCTGTGTTCAGAATAAAACACACTGTCATTTACATACACACATCAATATACTAAGTAAGTCTTATTATATCTGAAATACAAACGAACAAACTAAATTATTATATCAGACATTTCATATAATATCCTGATTTATAGCTGTACAAGACAAACAAGATATAATATACAGAGATAAATTGTTTCTGTTAGCGATATCCAAGTTGATATCATAAAATTCGCAACCGAAAATCGTTTGTGCTGACAGAATATTAATTTAAGGTTATGGCCACTCCCCCCCTGCCGTGGGACGCGAGAACAAACGCAATAATAAACTATACAATTTTGTACAATAAATTTGGATTTTAACGACTTGCCGCCTCTTGATTAAGTACTTATGTATGTTGTATGATTTATTTAAATGGTACACTGTATGTAATCGAAGAATCATCTGGTGTTCTTTATAAAGTAGAAAAAGGTGAAAAGATATCATATACAGTTTATATACTCCATAATTCTACATTAAAGATTTATTCATATTTCATATTTTATAAAAATAGTATAATAATTGCAAAGATTATAGAAAAAACGTATCATAATTACAAATCACTTTTCACCACAATTCTTTACCTACTTTCCAAGAAAAGTTTGCCACAAAAAGTAATAAGCAAAGTGTTAGCATTTTGAGCTTACATCTACTCCAGACAGAAGAACTAAAAAAAAAACTGGAATTTCGGAATGATCTTTACATAACAGACATCGCTAAAAAGTGAGAAAGACGTACCGGAAGTGGAACATGTTTGTTTTAGCGAGTGCTCCACAAAACGTGGGACGTCTACCGACGGACGCTAACTGGGTCAGACCAGAGACGGTCATTAGACAAACCGCTAAGAAATTGCGAATTGCAGAATGCTTTCATATGAATGCCATACGAAATAGCGAAATGGCACTGGAAATAAAACATAAAGTGGTATAGAAAAACCTAAAATACACTGTAAACTTTTTCTTTTTCTCGCTTTATTTTTTTTATTTCGTTAGTTTGTTTTTTATTTAAGTTTTGTTTTTCTTAAAGTTTGTTATATAATTTCTTCAGAAACAGTAAACAAGTAAATTATTAACAGTATACAGAGAAATTAATCAAAAATAATTAGTTAACAATAGATAGATACTAATAAAGAATAGAACTTTATTACTTCCTAAAAAAATACTTAATGTTTGTACTAATAATAATGTTATAAAATTAAGCATATCAAATATATCAGTATTAAAATGCCCCAATAATAGCTTTTATATAAATTTAAAGTAAAATTATTCAAATATTATAAGAAAGATTAATGTCACACCTCGTAGACAGAATATTTATATCTAAGGTGTAAAATGTGATCCGCCCACGGACCATTAAATTATTAAATATATTATTTGGCTTAAACATACTGGTTTTTGCTACTATTTGAAAGAGATTTTACGTTATTTTATGGTATAGTGACATTTCCGGCTTTGTCTCAATATTTTTTTGTTGGTATTTGCAGTTATATTGTGATTTAAATTATTTAAGAATTTGAACCATCCATTACAGATATTTCAAGTTTTTTTCTTCAGTTTTATATTTTTACAAAGATACCGAAAGACTTTTTGGTTGAATTCGATGGTGAAACTCAATTTCATGTTTTGTCTTACCGAAGCGGAATAATTTAAAAAGTATATAATCAATGCCTCGAGTGGAAATTGAATCTACAGCCCTCGTATTTACAGATGCTGTTCTGCTGCACTTGGAAAGTAAACGATTTAAAGAAAATCGTTATGAGCTTAAAAAAATCTTCGTTAATTAAATAAATTAATATTTAACTTCAAGAGAGTGTGTGACATAACGCGTTTTAATATTCTAAGTGTTCTATCTCATTCAGATTTATTAATTTCCATGTTTTACAGGCTACTCTTTTATAAATATGGATTTTCCACTAAACAAAAAAAGACAAAAATAAGTGCGACCTTTTCAAAACGAATGTTCATTTGACAAGAGAATGCGTGGCGAAATAATATACCGATAGTGATCAGGCCAGAAGGGCACTTTAACAAGGGGTGGATGTTATTGATAGTCTTTGTTTAATCCCAAGAGCTGCAACTGCTTTTATAAGTCATAATAGAATTATAGATAATTATTAAGATAAAACGTATAAAATCACTCGATTTCATAATCTAGCACTTATATTTTTTGTAGGTTCGTTCCCATTAAGACACTATCGTTCGCTACTTTCCCCCGAATTCTAAAGGCATTGTTTAAGTGGCGGAACACAACGCCGCATCACCGGAGAGATATTGACAATTGAAAACAAAACTAGACAAAGACTTCTAACGACAATATTTTTATTACGCGACTACGCCCGCTTGAACTATATGAATATTTATTAAATATATTAATGAAATTATTTTCAGTTTTCAATAGAGAGATGCGTTAAGCAAGCTCATTTTGGGCGACGTTTTCTAACAACAAACTTTGCAAATCGTTGCTTAGCAACGGTCGGTTGTTATTAACATGGCGGAATAAATTGCATGTCAAATTAATAAGTATTTTAAAATATTAGTATATATCTAAAATATTACAAATATGAGAAAAAAAAGTATCCTATGTTCATCCCGAGACCCTCAAGTATCTCTATATAAATGTTTTATCACAATTAAATTAGTGATTTAGCCCTGATTGCGTAAAAGACAGACATACAGACAGAGTTACTTTCGAATTTATAACATAGGTATGGATTCTACGCTTTATCGCACTTCAGACTAAGATTTAATTTTCTTAACGAGAGCGAGTACTCTTATATGAAAACAAATTATTACTATAAGCGAAATCGAACCTAAAGCCTTGGTTTCCTATCAGAATCTTCTGGTACTATCAGAAACCGAACCCTTCCCGAATCTTCTGGCCACGATAGTGTTTTAAAATACAACAAAAAAACAAGACAAAATCTTGTTTGTTATTAGATAGCAGTGTTATTTTATCTTCTACAAAGCTCGCCCAATCAGCCGTCCTAATGACGCTGCAACTCCATTGATACTTGTACTGCCTGGACGCACGATTTACCACTACGCGCTATTGACCGCCCACTAGGAAGGGGAACTCGTGATATATGCCCGGATATGAACTGACTTTGTTTGTCTTATACTTTTGCGGTATGTAGGTTAGTTTTGGTTCAAATGTTATGTTATATTTTATTTTTGGTGACTATTTAGAGGGATTTTTATTTCTTTAAATCTTATTATTACGATATATATCGAACCCTCAACCTGTCGCGTTTACAGTCGCACGCTTGTGCCCTGCGCCATACATGGCCTCTCACTCAACACGCGCAATGTCTCCAGAATTCAGCGGAAAGTGGGAGAAGGGAAAATTTTAATGGGAACAGAATGTCTTAATACTAGTTTCCCAAAATTTTACACTGTAATAAAAATATAATTTGAACAGAAAAATATTTTTCTAAAGTAAAATCAAATTTTCTTTATAATTACGATTATAAAGAAAATTTAGTTATAAAGAAAACTTAATAACAAATACATAAAAGATAATAGTATGTGAATTCAGTGCTCGGAAGAACTTAAAAGGTGTATAAATAACCAATAATATAACAAGAAAATTGCACGTGGCGCTGACCACGGGCATTTTGCTTGAAAAACACATGAAAGAAAATTGGATCTTATTTACTACAAAATAAAGAATAAAATTATATGTGCAACTTCACAATACAATTTGCGGTAACCACAAAGAAAAGTCACGCTCAATTAAGCGTCAACCAACTGTTTGTCCAATCAGAGTAACTCAAAGTAATATTGTCCTGAAAATGAAAATAGTAATTTGGACGCCATATTAAACAAAACTATAATTGCTTTTTACTCATTACTCAAATGAATGTCTGTATATTTCAAAATTAGTGGTAACTATTCACATTAGGTTTCTAATAGTTTTAAAAGTTTAAGTACATATTCCTGTCGCATATTTGTTTTCTTATGAATTAGTTTTGCTAATATTTATTTTTTAACTGCTTAAGAAGAAGCACTAAGTACAATCGGTAAACAGGTATCAATATTGTAAACGTTTATAAAAACAATATTTAAAATAAAATAATTTTTAACAAAATGAAAAACCGACTTCTAACAACGAACTAAAAAGTGAAAAATAATTTTACAAAGATTTTATAATTTTGAAGTCGGGGTGCCAAGTGAAACAAACAGGCTTAGTAATTAGATATTGTAGTAAGGTTGTGTGGCATTAGCTTGACACCGACTCGTTGTCAACCACTGCCACCACCATCAACACTCACGTTACAAAAGTATCATTTTAAGATCTACCAATCACTTAAAACCGTAAGTTGTCCTATGTAAAACTTCATATAATTAGGTATTATTTTCTTGCAAAGTAACATTTTGGTATATTAACAAGAATATACATAAAAAGTATTCGGGTGAATTGGGAATCTCCCTTTCCCGAAATTGGTTGAAAATCAGAACATCCTCTTTTTTGAGGTTGGTTGAAAAGAAATACAACTATCAGGTATCTCACTTCTGACTTCAATTTAAAAAGATTTTGATTGTAACTATTACAGTATAATCAATTTTGTACCAAAAAAAAACAAACTTTCTCAATTTTGACCGGATCCCATAATTGGAACCTTACCAAACTTTCACCAAATTATCCTTAAAGTGTATTCTTTCAAATAAAAAAAGAATCATCAAAATCGGTTGGCACAACATTGAGTTATTCGTCTATTTGTCGCGCACATACCTAATGCAAATTTAAGACTTATGTGATATTGTCATACCATACACCATCATTGTCTGACATGAACCAAAAAAAATGGGACCATTCGGGAAGGGTTCGGGAAGACCAAAAAAAGGGACCTTCACCTTTCAAATAAAAAAAAATATATCAAAATCGGTTCACCCAGTCAAAAGTTATGAGGTAAGAAGCATAAAAAAAATACAGACGAATTGATAACCTCCTTTTCTTACAGAAGTCGGTTAAAAAATAAATAACATTTCAAGTAAGACTTTGTTCTCCTGTTTAAACACGAACCACCAATTGAATCGGACTATACTACAAAACCTAAAAAACTATCGATTTAGAATCGAGTTCCACTGTCAGTCAGGTATTCTCTAATTTTGCGATGTCACTGTATTTGCCGAGTGCCGAAACCATTAAGGGGCCAACGTTTTTTCTTAAACATTCCCTGTACCGAGTATCCACTTTTTGCTGTCGAGCATCGAATCGCCAAAGAGTTTTTACTTGATTCGATGAGAGATTTTTTGCTCGAACCTGTATTACCCATATATTCCTGAAGAAGAAGGAGCCATCGGCCATCGGCGTAATTGATTGAATTCCTCATAAGTAGCCCTTATATTTTTTGTGTTTATGACTCAGAGGTGACAGGTTTGCTGTGTCTTTAGTATACAATATGGATATTTTTTATCTTGTCAATTTTTTTATTACATTTTTAATATTAATAGCAACTATGAAAATTGGTAATGCAATGAATTATTAAACGTTTAAAAATTATTTTAAATGAAATTTCTTTTAAAATATCAAAAATGTGATTGTTATCGATCGGGGGAAGAAGCGATGCTGATGCATCGATAAGCGGGCAATCATCGAATGCAAGAAGGCGTGAGCTTGACGTATAAGTTATGAGGACTATAAATTGTACAAAATCAACACAATAAATAATCGATGTAGTGATTTACACTAACAGAATTCCATTGAAATGAATATTGTGTATAAACATAACTGTAATAAACTATTAAACATGCTGTATGTTTATAATATTTTATTAATAAATAATCATTTTGCAGTACATAAGTCACATATTCACATAAGTCTAATACTTTTTATTTCAAGTTTAATAAATCTACTTAAAGAATTAGGCTCCCTTTTTGAATTTTAAAGGGCACATCGGAAACAACTCCAACTATTTTTTATTTTTGGATTTTTAGATTAATGTTACTTAAATAGTATAAGCTGTATATTTATACAAAATAATTCATACTTCGAAAGCTTAAAACTGTTAAGTAAATGCCAATTCAGATCAATATCGCAGTTTTAATAAAACAGATGGGCAACTTCCATATCCTGTCGGTTCTTTTTAAATTTTATTGTGCCAACAAGGTTGTACCCTCTAAAACCGAACAGAGGCGACGCTATAAAGGGTTGCGTCATTTGTTTTTTTCTGTTTGTTACAATGGCACGAAAATGACACCCAATATGTTCCTATTGAATATAAAATAGGTTTGATAAAGTCTACGTTTTACGTAAATTTTAGATGATAAAAGAGTTTTAAACGATTCTTTAAATGTTAGTTTATTTTCTAAAATAGGGACATTGTAGGCAGAAAGAACCTAGGAACCTCACTTGGTGAATTTTAATGGCATTGCTTATTATGTGGTGGAACTCAACGTCACACCGTGCAACGTCACCAGAATTAAATATTTAATTCCCACAAGTGGGAATCGGACCCATTATTGCATCACGGTAGCCTTACCAGAATATCTTGCGTAGGTATGAAATCAAATTAAAAAAATCTACATAGCGTCTAACATAAATCCAAACAACATCCATTACATTACATTTCAAGCCAAACAACGTCCAAATTACTTTTTCCAAAAATGTAGCTAATTTTATATTGATTTTAATTACAATGTGCAATATGTACTAATACAGTAGCTTCTAACCTATTGTAAGTTAAGCAATTCTTTCAACAATAGAATCAATAGGAAACTCCATAACTATCTTATGTAAAGCTGTAATTATTCTAATATTTCTTACTTTGAGTCATAACAAACAGTTTATCGGCTCTTTTAACTTCACTAAAACATAAAAGTACCATTTCATCCTCACAAAAGATAATATGATCGTAAATACCTTCTCCAAAATACTCCTAGAGGAATTTTAAGCTTCATATACGAGTTTTTACATCTAAAAGGGTTGAATATGAAAAAAACATAAAAACAAGGTCCTTGTCCCAACAAATTTTATTACATTTGACATTTGATGTATAAAATATAAAGGGATACACGTTTTTACAGTGAAATGTTTCTTATTTGAAATTCAAAGGACAATTGAAAATGGAACTCATATTTTATGAGCTTATCTTATTAGTTTTCTTTTAATCAGCTTTACGCTGTATCCCGCACACAGCAGGGTAAGCAGAGGTAACCTAGTTATAAGACACTCCGCTCCCCACTTTCTACCGAATGCTGGAGTCATTGCGTATTGAGTGGCAGAATTCAACGTCGTGCTTTATCATCATCGACATCAGGGCGAAGAAACTGACCGTCAATACGATTTCTGAAACAATATGAATGTTCTAATAAATAACCTTGCTAATTATATTTAATTAACTACGCCATTAGCTGCTTATATGATTACACAGATGCAAAAAAAACAAAACTACTCTTTTAGTCAGATGTGGAATTTATAATAAATTTTCCAAGATGAATGGACGGTTGGAAGATATCCGAGAGACGTGGGTTCAATTCCCGCTATATTCAAATTCTTATACTTCCACATGCCAAGGAATTGGGGGTGAGTAACACTTAAAAAATTATAAAATACGTATAAAAACATGTCACCGAGCAACCCTCAACCATCGCGTAAGAGACTTTGCCTACTAAGTTTTTCTATGCCTATGCTTCTATGAGTTAAATAAAAATAGGTGTCACCAACAAAATAGAGATACTATTACAAGCTAATGTGTCAAGATTGTATCATGACAGCGAATAATTTATTAAAATAAAGCATTGATTACAGTTGCTTGCATGAAGACGACAAGGTCTTTGACACTATTTTGTTATATAGTTTTTGGTCAGTTTTTATTGTAACAACGGTAGAGAATGTCACTATAAACATTATGATTCAAATAAAAAGAAAATTTACAATTGTCAGCTATTTTTCATTGTGGACTAAATATTCTTGGCTGAAATTATTTTCCAAATGGAGTGTTTTTAACATGTATTCTCCTTTTATGTAACCTTTTTTATTTTTTATGTACAACCTTCTGCTAATGCCAATACGCACTAATCATTTTGACAAAATTAATAATACTCAATTAGCACGTCCGTGTCCCGCCATAATGAATAAAAACGAAATAGAAAAGAACATATTTTTTTACAGCATCACGCTGTATCCCGCAAGTAGCAGGATAGGCGGGGAAAGCCTGTTGTCAAGACAGTCCGCATCTACTTTCCGTCGAACAAAGTCATGATAAAAAATTTAAAAAAATATTTAGTAAGCAGCCTTAAAAAATTAAATTTATTTTAAAAAAAAAGAAAAACCGACTTCTTACAACGAGCTAAAAAGTGAAAAATAATTTTACAAAGATTTTATAATTTTGAAGTCGGTGCCAAGTAAAACAAACAGGCTTAGTAATTAGATATTGTAGTAAGGTTGTTGTACCATTAGTTTGACATCGACTTTCTTTTTTTTTATGTTAAAAATTAAAGGTTTTTCTTTTTGTTAAAAATTAATTTATTTTACGATTTTAAGTGATGGGTAGATCTTAAAATGATGCTTCTTAAACGAGTGGTGATGGTGGCGGTAGTGGTTGTCAACGAGTGGCTGTGTTTGTCCTATGTAAAACTTCATTTAATTAACTATTAATTTTGTGCAAAGTAACATTTTGGTATATTGACATACATAAAAAGAATTCGGGCGAATTGGGAATCTCCCTTTTCCGAAGTTGGTTGAAAATCAGAACATCCTCTTTTTTGATGTTGGTTGAAAAGAAATGCAACCATCAGGAATCTAACTTCTGACGTCAATTTAAAAAGATTTTGGTTGTAACTATTACAGTATAATCAATTTTTTACCAAAGACATGGACCAAAAAAGAAATGGGACCATTCGGGAAGTTTCACCTTTCGAATAAAAAAAAATATCAAAATCGGTTCACCCAATCAAAAGTTATGAGGTAACAAAAATACAGTTGTATTGATAACCTCCTTTTCTTACAGTCAAGTCGGTTAATAAAAAAATACCCTCCGTGTGAAACCCACGACACTTGTTACGTCGAACAAAAAACAATGTGAACTCGAAGCCATAGAACATTTGTTTACAATTTGATAGAATCTGAATACCTTCAAGGGGCTTTGGCCGTAGTAAAATATTTGCGAAGTATGTGCGTACACATGTCCACAGGTTGTGCTCTTTTAAGGATTTCTTGCATGCAGGAAATTTGTGAATGAATCTGGAGTACTTTGGGGTAACAGTATATTTGCTTTCTCACGCTTTTTCATTGAGATAATTTATGATTTCTAATAATATTTATATAAATATTAAAAAATATTGATAACTAAAATCTATATAAAATATAAATCGAAATAAGGCCTCTTTTTTTCTATTTATAATTATGAAAATAGTTTAAAATAGAGTGTGCGGGAAACAAGAACAAACTATAATATTTAATATAAAAATACCCAAAGTTGTTAATATTAGCTAACGATACTTGTAGAATATCACCACTACACTGTAAGTAAGACTCACATAAAATCTCACCAAAATAAAATATCACAAATCATTAAAATGTTATATTATAAGTTTTATGTATTACTAAGTACATGACGTCGCAGATAATCACGTCCAAGTCGCAAAACTACACTAAAATTTTATGAATTATAAAAGAATAGAACGTTTAGGCAAAATATTTACAACTAACATAAGAATAAAGTTTACGTGGCCGTATTTCTTTTACTATGCTATAAAATTATACATTTTTGTATTTGATTCTATACAGATATTAAATGTAATGGTGGATATTAACAATAAAAAAGGTTTCGTTATTACATTATATTTTCAACTAATCTTTAAGAGGTGTTATAAAGATGACAATTATATCTTTTTTATATATAATTTATAGCTCCGGGCACGTTCAATATTTCATTATTTTTAACTATACTTAGGAGAAAGAAAGTGCAAAAAATATTTTACTAAAATCTTTTCTTTCATTATGGGTAAACTGCATCGATGTAATTATACTAACCAAAGTATGTTTCTACTAAATAAGTTTTAAGATATAATTAAAAGATAATTTAAGCAATATATTGTATTTAGTAGAAACATAGTCTGGTTAGTATGATATATTTTACATATAACTTTTTAAGCCATTGGACATTTGGCGACGACTAATACTGATTTTTATTTACAAAAAGCAAAGAAGTAAAATCTTTTAAAATATTCATATATTACATAGGTAAATACATATAACGTATGTTTCTATGTAGGTAGTTTAAATAGAAAAATACATTACATTTTATAAACAAAAGATATTTTCCAATAATATGAATAGGCTAGACGATTTTCAATTTATTGGAGCTATAAAAGCAATTTGTTTCCATTTGTAAAGGGGGATAAAGCAATACACGAGATTTAACGTAACAATTCACACTTGGATTGCTGTTTTGACAAATAGGTGTTGATGTGTGAAATGGCCTCGCTTAACACTTGCTACCTATATACTTGACGTTGATTTTCGTTAGAATTTTAAATACATACCTATTGGTAAATCACTATCTCATATTATATACGAATATATCTATTATAAATTATGCTAATTATATATTTGCAGTCAATATTTATGAAAACAGTCTCAATAAAAATATTTGTTGTAAATTATATTTTAACACAGTTTATAAGCTAAGCTAAGCTAAGCGTCTGAGTAAATATGCCATCTGAGCAGGAGCTTCATGTAGGACTGCGCTTCTAACATTTTCGTGTACTTTGACTTAATTCAAAAGTAATTTTAATAAGAAAATTATAAATAAATTATTAATACTTTATCATTTAGTATCTGTTATTAAAAAAGATTTTACTCATTTCTGCAAAAGGTCAAATGAACAAGAAAATTTGAACAAAATATATCTTGATAACACATATATTAGAAGTTTTCCTAGCTGACTTAGATTTCTGAGAAAGCGGTTAAAGCTGTAAATGGTTTGAAAAGCGTTAGTCTAGATATTTTTACTATTTATGGACAATATAAGGCCCTTGTGACCTTAGCCATTGATTGTATAGAGATTTGCTAAGTTATCTCAGTCATGGCCTGCCTGTGGCTAGTGGTAGCTTGGTTTTTGATTTTGACATTAAGAAAATATATTGGTATAGTATATTGTATTTTTTTATGATGAGAGGCAGAAAAATATGTTATTATATATAAATATATTATTGCAAAATTAACTAAGGAAACGCATATTTTTATTCGATGGCTATAATATAATATGCAGAAAAAATGCAACGTAAAATACAAGATAAGCCTGATTGCATTCATACATAAACAAACAAAAATAAATAATTTATTCACGTATCGATATCGCAACGTCCATCGCTTCCATGGATGGTATTAAAGGCAATTAAAAAGCACACACTCATAAGTAAAGATCAAAATCAAGTGAAGGAGGCGTGAGATCTTTTTGCAATATGTTTACATTTATTATTATAAAAAGCACAGGAGCACACAATTGTGACTGTAATACGACGGTCGTGAGTTCGATCCCCGCTTAACGTTACAGATAATATTAAGGAAATAATTGTAAGCATATCTGTATATCAGTTAATAATAATATTCGAAAAAAATACTACTTACTAAGTACAATTAACATTTCTCATTTTTATACATATTCTTAATAACTATTGTTCATTCCAGTGGATATTCTTAAAGTTACTCCGTTACTTTTAAGAATTGTATGTTCTTATGATACTGTATTCTATATAAATTAGTAATTACTATACTAAAAGTATTATTTAATTCTTTACATCTTAATTATATTTATTATTTATTTACGTTTATATTTCCATTTTTTCTGCCACTCAACACGCAATGCTTCCAGAATTCTGAAAGTGGGGAACGGAGTGCCTTAACACTAGGATCCCTCTGCCTACCCTACTGTGTGCGAGATGCAGCGTGAAGTTGATTTATTTATTTTATTTTTTACATCTTAATTATATCGACATGATGTGTAAAATAAAACATTTCTTATTAGTTCTTAAAAAAAAAAATCAAAACAATCAACACAATCATATCCTTTAAATTGTGTATTTTCAATAGAGTTAAAACAAAAATGAAAACAAAAGCTTAATTTGAATACACAATTAAAATATTTATAGCATTTCCAAACTAAAATAGTTTATTACAAAAAAGCCGCAGGTGTCCTCTAATAAAGAATATTGTAATTGCTGAGCAAAGCACTTTAGTCATTATTGAATTGGAATAAGGTAATGGGCGGAAAATGTTATCACAGCGACGTGGGTAGCCTTCATAAACATCCATGTTTGGACAGACAGACAGGTTTGGACACTTTTACGCCAATTAAAAAGATTTTAAACATCCTCTATCACGGCGTGTCGATATTTTAATGAAGTGATTCGCGAACCTGCGATGTTCATTAAAGATAAACATCTAATTTGTTCAATTAGTGGAAATTTGATTTTTTGTAGGTCCATAGTTGATGTTTTTGTATAAACAAACTGTTTGGTAAGATATTGTTGATTTTTCACCGACTTCTGTAAGAAAAGGAGGTTCAATCAATTCGATTGTTTTTTTTTTTTTAAATAAATTCGGAGGTCCTAAATTCACTTTTATAATAATTTATTGAATTGAGTTTCTAAATTTATTTTTATATTGTTTTTAAAAATTTGTATTTTCATTTCCTCGCTCTATTGTCGGGGCAAAGCGCGGTGTCTTCGAGCCATTGGATGTGGAGTGGCAGAAGCGAGGAAATGACAATAGTTTATTTCCTCAAATGGCAATCGAACCCTCAACCCTCATGTTTTACAGTCAAATGCTGTGCCGCTTCGCCTCGGCAGCCTTAAATAATAAACTAATGTAATCAAGTATGATTTGAAGAATAGTACATACATATAATATTAACAATGCTACTAGGGTATATACTCGTATATACATTGACACTCTACTGTGCATCGCGCTTCCTAAAAGTTTCAATGTAGAAACTTTACTCCAGTAATCCTTTTAATTCTAAAGTTAGCAGAATTGAATTAAATTAGACGTTCAATTTTCACTTCTACTTAGCGATTATTATTTGTTTATCTTTATATTTAAACTTTTAGTATAGATTTTTTACGACGTTCAGTAATCTATAAATAAAAAAACATTCTTACATGTACCAATATTTTGAATTTTTTATGTATTGCTAATGTTCATAAAGATCCATAGGTATGTAGGGAACTATTATACACTATATATAACTATTTATATTTATAGTATATTTAATATGTGACATTTATATATGTCAATATTGGTAATTGATTTATCATTTATTTAAAATCATACATACATTTAATAGAATTTATATATTTTATAGTAAGTATTCGTATTTCGTGTATTTATATGAAAGCGTTCGCTGCCATCGACGGAACTGCTAAGGAATTGTCGGTTTTACATCTACCCTCTTGTCGACGGCTCCTTCTTCTTCTTCCTAATGGCATTAATCCCGGCTATTGCCAGGGTCTGCCTTCCTACACGGAATTACGGCATAATATAATAATTCTTATAGTCGGTGCTTGCCACTCGGTGCGTCTTCTACACGCTCCAACGTTTTCTCAGTAATTTGTTAATATTATTGTAATTATCGTGTTAAATAAGTTTGTGGTTGACTTTTGTATTAACTGTGTCGTAATTTACTATTTATGCTCAAACTATATATACTTTAAAGTGGTGTAGAATACTACTCGTATTATTACGCAGCGTTAACCGTTAGTAGACTTTTATTATTCATCAACCTTACTGATATTGATTCCCAATATCAATATTAATTAAAAGCAACATTAAGCCGAATCATTCGATAAGTAAGTCCTTATACTTAGTAGTATAAGTAAAATAAAATTAATATATTTCAAAATATTGTGTAATTACATCAACATGTAATTACACAATATTATGAATAATCGTCCATGGATGAACAATCGTCCATGAAATATAATTTATAAAAAGTTATAAAAATATAGAAAAGCTTGTATAATTGTAAACATACTGACGGTTAATAATATTTAAATGTAATGAGCACAAATTCTATAAGTTTACTAGACGGTAGTCCGATTCCATCATCACACCAGCTCGATGGTACCATAATTTTATTAGAAATACGTGCAATTTCAAATTCTTAGATCTTATTATATACTTTCTTAGTTACAGCTCAATTGAACAAAAGCGTGTAAAAAACCTTTAAAACCTTCTAACGGTACAGCAGAGACTACCGTATACACACTAAAAGTGAATGAGTTAGTCCAGTCGTACATTCGTCGATAAAACAAATCGTAAGTTTCGGATCTGTGGCACAAATCGTCGTGAAAACAAGATTCGATCTTAATTAAAACTTTATCGGCTCGTAATTGGAATTATATAATTGACTTTAGATATTAAAAAGCCTTTTGTTTTGCTCGCTTATATTCTTATAAAGCATTTTTTTATTTTATTTTCGTTAAGTCCACATTATGTTTTACAATAATTGATATAAATTGATAATTAATAATTGATTGAGGGTAGATGTGGCGCATGGGCACATAGTGTCATTCATTGCAAAAGCGACTGGATTTGACCCCAACTTAAGGAAATTAAATATTTAATTTAATTTATATTTCCATTTTCTTCGCTCTAGTGTCGAGAAAAGACGCAGCGTTGAGTTCCTCCACTTAAGACGCTTTTGTTCCGGGAAAATGAAAATATTAAATATTTTATTCCCCCGTGTGTACTGAAAGTCCACGACAAGTACCCTATGGGCTTTGGTTACACGACGAATTCTCTGTCTTGAATGACGGAAAACAAAGTGATCCTGTGAGAGTTCCGTTTTAACCTTTTCAAATACGGAATCCTAAGAATATGCACCTAAATAGGCATTTGTTATAAGCAAATTATTATTAACATCTGTTGTAGCTATATCTAAAGTTTTATAGTCACGTAAGGCAATTAAGCCGTTTCTTAAGCCTTTATTCGATATTAGGTTCCTTAGTTTAATATATTGCAGGGCCTAGTAATTAATGGGACGGTCTTGGAGCCTTTAGGGGGCAGGAGTTTAACGTGCCGTTAATACTAGTGTCCTATTTGTAATCTCTTAAGGTATTTTCAAAGTTTCATTAGTGTATATCATATTGGTTACAATATAATATCTCCTTATGTATATCTATATCTATATCTATAATAATATGATGTTTTCACTGTCTGACTGTAGTCGGTTGTTGCGGAGTCGATCTGGACTTGGAGGAATAGGTATTTATGATTCCGCCACTCAACACACCTGACGCTGTCTTGATTTTATGAATAGTAGAAAACGAATTGACTTAACATTAGGTTCCTTTTACCTTCCCTGACAGAAAAAAGAAATTCGCATAGACTATAAGTAGAACATAATAATAAATTTTAATGTCGTGTGGAAATATTGCCTATATAATATCTATTTTAATTAGTAGTTCCAATTTCTATTTTCACTCGGGGCGTTTATTAGACAAGCTAGTTAATAATAATATGTAGATAATTAGAGGGTTAATTAATAACTATAGCCTAAAGCTGTATAAAGTTTTATATAAGGATATTCTGTAGAATATATTACTAGATACTAGTATTTTATATATTTTAGAGGTAATATAAGGACAGTTTTCATTAAAAATCTCAATTAAAATTGATAATCGATTTGCAATTAGCCGTGCATTACACTTAACATAGTTTAATGAGGTCTTCCTGAATTGAACAGTATCTGAGAGAGGGTTGTAGGTAGAACCAGTCGGAGAAATGATTCCATTTTTTAGCTTCACGCTGTATTCCGCTCCTAACAGAGAAGGCAGGGGGAATCTGGGAAATTAGTGTTAACACACTCTGTTTCCCACTTTTCGTCCAATTCTCGACGGTTTTGAAAATTAAATTAATAACTATTTCACTCTCCTGAGTAGGAATCAAACCAAAAACCATAACGTTTTTACAGCTACGCGCCTGCGCCACGAAGGCCTCTACATTTATTATGTGGTAAGAAAGTAAGAAAAGACGTTTGACATCTGCCACTCAACACGCAATGTCATGGAAAGTGTAATATCTTAACTTTAGATTCACGTTGAGTATTCCTGAGTGGAGACAAAAGCGTGAAGATGAATAATATATATTTAATTTATTACTGCCGCTATAGCGCCTCTGATAAGTTTTTCAATGTACACAGTGCTTTCATGTTACCTGCTCCTCCTCTTCCTCCTCCTTTTGGTATTAATTGTCTCAGGGTCAGTCTTCCTGATCCACTTTGTACGATATTGTTACATACTAAAGTTCATGTACACCCGGCATACAGAATCTCTTTGACCTTTACTGGACTCTCTGATAAGTGAACTACAATATAATGATATATATGAAAAGTATTCCATTCTCTTACGAAAGCTATTTTATAAATATAGAAAAGTAAAAGCTTGTTTTTTGTTATTTTAACCCCAATATTTCGTTATTTTTGGAAATACGTTTATAGGCCACGTTTGCTTAATGAACGGGCGACGTCAAGACGTCTTGCCTTGATAAGTTTTAATAATTTATCATCGCGTCAAGTTTATTTTAGGTTCTGTTTACTTAACCCTTATTTGTGAAGGAAAGTGAAGGTGCTGGCGTGAAATATGGATGTTTTAGATTATACTGTATTTTTGTATAAAGAATTTTACTTTTTCTTAATAAAATAAATTTCTACTTTTTTTTATATATTAGTGGTCGTTTTTATGTAATTACTTCTTTCTAAAAAATGTGTATTGCCATAATTATATTGAAGTTACTAGTAAACCAAAATAAAGTATAATTATTAAAAAAATAAGTATATAAATTGAGTGGCGCTATTCAAGACGACTTATCTTGAAAAATAGGCGGTACATGGGAAACGGAGGGTCTTGACACTAAGATCCCTCTGCCTGCTCTTCTATATGCGGCAAAAATGAAACTTTTAAATGAAAGCTGCAAGAACACAAAATAATAATTTCGTGTACATGCAGCTTTCATTCCAAGGCAGACAGAACGACGACTTCGCACTTCTTTCTTAGTTTTCCGGCAATTTAGTCACAATGCGTGCTTAGAAACAAATCTTGACTTGTTCACGCTTTGTCTTAAGCATTAGTCTAAGGATGTACATTCCTGCTATTAAGTCTTCTCATAGTCCATGTATGTATTCTTTTACATTTAGTATTGTTTTTTAATATGATTTATGGTAATTTTATAGTGCATTATAAATTAGGCTAAAAAGTAGCCAAAAAATTCAAGTAGCTTTAATGTTTTAGAAAACGACAATATTCCATCTTTTTACTTCCATAACAGGTTTTCCAATTAATTTATTAGTATACGAATAATTTATCCGAAAATTGAATCTAGGTTTTTTTTTTAATTTAAAATCAGATTGATAACTCTACAGACATTATACTCTAAAGGCTAATTATGTCTAAAATCTATTCAGTTTTTTTACGTCACATATGTCTTAATATAATATACTACTTATCACATATATTTTTACGAAGAGGACAGCTTCGCTATGGTGAAGGAAAAATTGTAGGTTCAGCGGTTTGGGATATGCGTTGTATCTTTGAGTATATAAGTCTCATTATAATCTTATGTAGTATATTATGATATATATAGCTAACAACACGTCTTTGAAATAATCATATTAAGCTCTTATGTAGAAATGCCATAATTAAAAAGTTAACTTTGGTAATCGGATTATTAATGTTATTAAATTTATACATTTCACAATGAGCATTGACGTGGCCCGACAGGCGACACTTGCTACAATAAACTGAATCAATATATCAGCTAGAATAACAACGAAATTTATTAGAAGTGACAGTAGAGAAAGATACTAAATATATTATTAAATGAATTATTTTATTCGTGGATAGACTTAGATTTGGATAATTGTTTTTTTATATAAGTATAATGGCTACATAATATTCTATAACCTTTATATATTTTTTTATACAGTGTGTTTTTGTACGTTTTTATAGTTTTTCACCTTTCTATCTTCTTACAAAACTGTAAATAAATACCATATATTCAAATTTTACTTTCAAATGATGTCACTTCTAACAAATGCATTCCGTTCTAAGACTAACCCGTATACATAATCCGATTAGGAGCTAAATAGGGATATGTAACGGAACTAAAATGCTCAGTTATTCGAACTGTCAAATCGCTTGTGGCTTTAACAATTCATTTAATAATTTTGTAATTTATATTGCTTATTGAAGTACAGAGATGAATTTAATTCGTAATTACTTAAAGAAGTAAAGCCCATTTATAAACATTTATTTTTTAATATTACCATTTTTTTTCTACTAAGAGTTATAAAATTTTGCAAGATTGCCATTACTACTCATATAAGACTACCATTGTTCACATCATATATTTGAAATATAAAGTCTATAAAAATATAAGCTTAATAAAACGAATTAAATAATTTAAAGAATTCTACTACTCTAATACAGCCAACCAATATGGTCTAGTACAGTCGACCTAAATCCAAATAACCCATGCTTTTGCTCTGACGTAGAAAAATTACATAAGAAACCTCGTGACTAAGCTCGTAAAGCGGTTTTCTACAATATTTATGGGCTTAGGTTAATCCTATCTGCACAGACAGACACGACGACCTTGCTACAATGAAAGTGAAAAATGTGAACTTCTTGGCCTTATGCTTTTATAAAATCCAGGAAAAGTATCTAGATATATGTGGGTACTTTATTAATAGTTTTGAAAGTGTATTAAGTAAATAACATTAATACTGGGGTCAGAAAATGTTTTAGCAATTATTGCTTAAATAGTGCAGAAATAATTAATTAAATAAATATATTATGAATTATAAATTTTGAAAATAATGATTGTGGCTTGAAAAATAATTATTTATTTATTATTATATACATATTAAGTCATTACTACCAGCCCTTCCCAATTGAATTAAATAATAAATTTTAAGTTCTTATCCCAATTTTCTCATTTGTATAAGGAATGGTGTACTTCGATAAGGAAGGCCTTAATGTAATTCGTAACTTCCGAGATATCTTCATTTCTCCATCACGTGAGTAAAGTTTAGTCCAATAACACTTTGTCACTACTAACACTTTATAAAGCCCAAGATTTGTGCCCATTGCTTGAGATAGCTGGTATTTTATAGTGCTTAAATCAATATGTAGTATTAAAAAGATTTATTTTTTATCATTAAAATGTTCTTTTATCTATCTTTATTTTTTTTTTGCATTTCAAATCAAATTCAAAGAGTAATAAGTCACTTATTCTATAAAAAAATATGCCAATTTTCGAAGATTTCACTTCCTGTTCAAAAATTCTGCTGAAAACATTTTTCAGGAGGTTATAGTTTTGTGTTTGATCACATCACTTGTGACAGTGCTTCCTTATTCAGGATGTTGGATCCTGGGATCGGTTTTCAATGTCTGAGCCCCTCTCTCTTTCTAACCAAATTAGTAAAAAAGGTGTAAGAAAATTTACCAATTGAATTGAGAACCTCCCCCTTTTGAAATCGGTTATAAACAAACGAATTAATTAATAAATCGCATTGTCACATTTAAAACTGTAATTATAGGTAGGTGTATATATTCTTGTAGTCGTCTACGCCGATACGTTAAGCGTATCAGCACTTAATTGATTTCAGTGCCACTCTATAATCCTTTAACGGTGTTAAGCTATCGAAATCTGCATCTTGGCTTAGCTTCGCTTCTGTTAAGGCATAGCTATGGTCAAACGGTATATTGGCCGTATTAAATTGTTAATTAATGTTTCTTCTATTAGTTCTATATCTAATGTACTGTAACGCGACGGTTCGATGCTCAGTTTTGTTGGTTCAGTGAATTCCACTGTGGTACCATGTCCAAAACTCGGGGTTGAGTTCCACCACTTAACACGCAATATCTTGAAAAATTTGGCGAAAAGTAGGGAACGGAGTGTTGTAACTGTAGATTCCCTCTGCCTACTCCGCTGAGTGCGGGATAGATATGTATAGTAAGATAGAGCTCTTAGATATTCAGATAAAACCTACGAATTCGAAATGTACAATGTTAAGTGGCGGAATTCAATATGATTTAGTTAAGATCATATTTATAATTTTTGACATATATTGTATGTATATTAAGTCGACAACAAAGTGAAAACTGCGCAATATGGAGGATGCAAAAAGAATTAAATAAATCACTATAATAAAAAGGCGATAATTGTCATATATTATGCAAGTAAAATGTATTTTTACGCTGTCTTAAATGTTTTTGGGTAAATTTGGTGTCAAACGACGAACATTTAACTTGTTTTATTTCGAATGTAAAAATAAAGCGCTACTTACAAAGAAATTAAAAAGCTGAATAATTTAACCGAATGACCGTCTTAATTAACGGCGGAAATCGTACTTAAGAAAACGTTATTTCGATACCTGTGTATGCATAATCCGTATCTCCATATATATCCTGTAATTAATTACATATCATTATTTAAATTGAATTCAATTAATGGAAATATATTTTAGCAGATTTTTATAATTTAGGAATGTGGATATTTATTACATTAAAACAGTAAAATATTCTTACTAAGATCATTAGGTAAGTAGTATAAACAAATCTATGTGTGGCTACATACTTCAAATTATGCCACCGACTTTAATATCTCATAGTGGGTAATGGAAGTGTCTTAACCGGGAACGGAGTGTTTAAAACTAAGGTCTTAAATTCCCTACCTTTAGAGGCGTGGAATACAGAATGAAGCTAAAAAATCTACAATGGATATTACCAATATAAAAATATTTTAAACATAATATAAAACAAATCCTAGTATATACTAAATATTCGTCATTTATACAGACATTTTAGTTTCTAAATGAGGTTACATTTAAAATAAAAAAAAAATACATTGTCGACTATCGCCAGCCTGTAATTAGAGTTAGCCTTATTTCTTTCAACGGTGCCTTATCGCTACAATTTATCGTATCTGTTTTGCCTGTTTGTATGCTAATGGTTCTGCGGTTAATTTTAGTATATCTCTTATAAGTAATTTTTGAATTTTTTATTATACAACTATATATATATGTTTAATAATTACGATAAAATGATCCTGATGATATATACGGAACCAAACACTCAAAACCATAAAAGTACTTATTTCAAATACAAAATATTACGTTCACCGAACTGTAAGAAAACGATATATACTAAAATTAGTTCCAACAATGTATACTTACTGGTTACGTTGCAATATATTAAATTGGACATAAAATTATTACGATACAATAAAACTCAATTTGCGAAAAGATTCTGATCTTAAAACTACAGGCAAAGTTTATAGGTCATAAACATCACTCGATACTTATGGTTTGATTAATGTCGAAAATTCTTACTTGCAAAATTGTTCTTTACATTGTATATACTTCACAATTGACTCCTTAGGGGGAGTTAAATTTAAGAGGGGGCTTTAAATCTAGGATTAATGTCGGTCCCATACGGCCTTAAGGGACGGGAGAAGAACAAAGATGTCATTGGCCTTATGAGATATTTTTGCTCATTTGATCGTAGGGTGATGCCTAGCGATTATAATTGAAAAGTCATTTCCATTATTACTTTCACTTCTCTGATTTTATATATAGTAGGTAATAGTTAAGTCTATATTTAAAGCCCTTTTTATGAGGAGGATAAGAAAAAAATATAAAAATAAATATAAAAAATAACTTCCGAAACTTTAAGCTATTTAAGTACGAATAATTTAAATCGATAAAAATATATTATTATTTTTATCAATTTTATACTTATTTTGTACAAAAAAAACATCTAAAAAGTCACTGTGCAATCTCCATAACCGTAAAACTGACGTTAGGTGTAATCAAAATAAAATTATATTTGTGACGATAATTTCGGTTCCAGCACTAATGGCCAGCAGGTGCAGTGTTAAACTAACAGTTAAAGCTATATAAGTTGCGCAGACTCTAATATTGTAAAAATAAAATATATAAATATTAAGGTCACTGTAAACACAATTGTCGTTTGTGGCTTCGATTCACACTTGAAGGAATTAAATATTTAATATTTTTATTTCTTCGTTCCGGCAACCAGGAAAAGTGTGGCGTTGAGTATTGCGACTCAACACACAATAACTCAAGAGTTTAGCGGAAATGGGGGAACCAAAGAGTCTGGAAGAGGAATGGAGCCTCTTAATACTAGGCTCCCAGGTTCCTTCTGCGTAATGAAGGTAAAAAAATAATGACACGATGACGCAATGTTAGAGCATATTTTCGTAAACTGGTAACTTATACACGCCATGTCTCGAATAATATAATTTGACAAATTTTTTTACAAATCATAATATGTCTTTTTCTTTATTGAGAAATTAAACCCACATATTAAACGACCGATGTAGCTTCTTTCATCATTTAAAAAAGCCAAAATACTTTACTTAAAAGCAACCTAAGATATAGATATATACATTATAAGTAAATCACCACATTATAAAACATACGTACATTGTACATACGTACATTGTACATGCGTACATTGTACATATGTACATTGTACATACGTACATTGTACATACGTACATTGTACATACGTACATTGTACATACGTACATTATACATACGTACATTGTACATAAGTACATTGTACATACGTACATTGTAAATACGTACATTGTACATACGTACATTGTACATACGTACATTGTACATACGTACATTGTACATACTGTACATTATACGTACACTCTGTTAACAGGTTCCATCTCATCTCTTGTCATGTAGTGCGAATTCTTATTCACACGTCATTATAGCTTAGCATATCTCGATCATGTATGGGACCGGGACGTTGCAACAATGTATCAAGTTAAGACAAGTATAACTAACGTAGAATATGTGAAATAAAAGCACTTTGATAAATTATAAGAATACACCACTGTGGTTTAGTTATGTATACCGAGAATGTAGATTCGAATTTTGTTCAGGGGAACGAATATTTTATATTATATTTATATGGCGCATTCTGGCTCAATGGCTTCATTTCATAAAAACGGTCAGAAGAATAAGTTTTTACAATTTTCGGAGCGGAACCCAATACCGTATTTTGTCTTATCAGGGTGAAGAATGGAAAATATTTTTAATATACCCAATCATTCTCTGTTGGGGTGGGCTAAGGTCCAGTGGTTGAGTCCTTCGTCTCAAAGAAAATGACAACCGCATTTTATTTAAGTAAGAAAACAAATATAATAAGTTAACAATAATAAGTTTAAATAAAATAAAACTAACTACTATTATTAGCACAATCTTAAAAAACTTAAACTCGAAGTAAAAAGCGATACTTTAAAAATATTTCCATTCATCACGACATCCTGTCCCATAAACCATTCACTTACGTAATGAACAGTGATTTATGCGGACGGAAAGTACATATCTGTCTTTAGTCCAGTACTAAAACAGACCACACACTAGATCTGAAACTCTGTATGAAAATAGTAATTAATTAATTTTAAAGAACCTGTCCACAAAATACTTATTTATTTCGTTCCCCACTTTCTGCCGAATTCCGGAAGCATTGCGTGTTGAGTGGCGGAACTCAACGCCGCGCTTTGCCTCGAAAGCAGAGCTAAGAAATGGAAACATAATTTTAAATAGATACTTCATTTCCTGGAGCCTTCCGAACCCAAAACCAGTTTCGTCACAGTCACACTTTGAACTGCAAAACGACTGGCTTCATATATATATGTCCATATTTTTTCTCCAACTTCACTTTGTATACCGCATGTAGGGTAGGACAGAGGAAGCCTAAAGTTAAGACACTCCGCTCCCCGTTTTCCGCTGAATACTGTAGGCGTTACGTATTGAGTTGCGGAGCTCAACGCCACGCTTTGCCTCAGAGCGGACATTAAATATTGTATATTGCATTAATGTTAAATATTGCGTTTCTTTAAGTGGGTATCGAACTAAATCACACAATCGCCTTTACACACACTTGTGAACACGACACGAGTGGCCTCAAAAACTAGATTTGTATATATATATATAAGATAATAATTCAAAGTGTTAACCTCTATCAAGTGTACGTTATTAACGAGAGTAGCAATTTGGAGCGGTTTCCCGGAATATGCAGGGTATTTGCATTTCATTACACTGCCTCGAGTAGTGGCTGGCTTTGTTTATATTGATGCAGATACGAACTGTTATTGTAGTATACTCGTATTAAGACACAAGCGGACGAGCCATAATGTTTAATCGATAAATGTTTCAGTTGATAAATGTTTCAGTTGTTAAAACTTTTGTAATATTGTGTGATTTTGATTTTAGTTTCAAGCTGGATACGTACGTATAGCCGAATAGGCAAAGGATAACTGGTGTTAATATACTCCGTTTCCATTTCGAAGGCTTCAGCCTTGCTTTGGATTTGTAGAAGAACCAGAAAGTAAACAAAAATCCTCCCTCAAGTTGGATAGAACCCTTACCCGTCGCATTCACGGCAACACGCTGTGCCACTGCGAAATTTAAGGACGTACTGGCGCAGTAGGACATTCCCTTAGTGTATATAAATAAAACTTAAATAACCTTCACGCTGTATCCCGTATATAGCAGGGTAGGCAAAGGGAACCTAGTGGAGGGAACCACTACGCTCCCATCTTTCCGCCAAATTCTGTAAGCATTGTATGTTGAGTGACAGAACTCAACACCGTGCTTTGTCTCGATACCAGAGCGAATAAATAAAAATAAAAATAACCCTTCCATAGCAGTCGAGATTTACCTCTATAGAAAATGTGTAATGCAATAATCGATAATTGAAGCTATTTTTAAGCTTATTGACTTCATATATGTTTCTGCATAAATTATTTTCCATATT
Source organism: Heliconius nattereri (assembly GCA_013403645.1). Classification (NCBI taxonomy): domain Eukaryota; kingdom Metazoa; phylum Arthropoda; class Insecta; order Lepidoptera; family Nymphalidae; genus Heliconius; species Heliconius nattereri. The sequence goes on along the minus strand of JAAIXI010000244.1, from coordinate 1,196,665 downwards.
TCATAATATTTACAACAATTTCCATAACTTATACTTACACAACCTTTATATACAATTATACATTAAGCCAATGATTTATGAATTGCCTATTATGCTACACTGTCAATTATATTACTTTAGTAAGTCCAAGCGAAATGCAAATAAATTTATTTATAACAAATTCCATTAAACAGATAGCTACTCGAGCATACCTACCCAGAATTCGTTTCGAAACTATGTAAGTTGAACACTTTCTTTCCGGGCTTGTAGAATGCTTGGTTGTATCATGAAATACCGCAAATTAATTGCTATAAACTTGGCTCATTGCGAGCTTTATATGCTTTATAAATGAAATAGAAAATAATATTGCTACCACGCATAACATAATAATTATAATCAATGAAAAGACCGGCACTCTACTACTAGCTACTCTGGTGATACACGTGGTGACCACGCTCATAAAGTCCTGGACGCTAGTTTTTTTTTTCTAAAAAAGCGTAATAATTATAAAATTAACAAAAATAGATAACGAAATGTGCTAAGATACTTTTTTACATTTTTAGTCTTATCTATATCTGCTCTGTAAAGCCTAATTAGAATAATAGAATAATATTAATAATGAGTCTTCAATGTTTTTTTAATGCAATTGCCTTTAATTAAATCACATTTTTTATTAAACTAGATAATTTAAAAGAATAAATAAAAAGGCATTCTGTTGTGGACTTTTCTTAGGCCAGATGTAAAGAAAGACATGAAATTGTTTTTGTTATCATTAAAACCAAATACATACCAATTTGTTTCTAGAAGGGTTAAATAGTTTACTTAACAAAAGATCAGAGCCACAGTTTCCTTTGATCTCATTTTATCACAAACAAAAAATACCAATTTAAAGTTGCAAGGTTGATACGTAGCTCTATTAGTTTCCGATTTCGATAAAAGAGAAAGAAATAAAACCCAAAGCTATTTGAGATAAAAAGACGTAACTTTTCTTTAATAAAACTTTATTTAGTTGCAAATCCTGGGTATAGATAGGTAAAGAGGCTTATAGTGGTAAGCCTCCTTTCTGCCAGCTCCAATAATTTTATACTCTGCTTCATTCAGTTATCGAAATAAATATGATAGCGGTTTCGTTGTATTGCTGGGAAAGGATAGGTTAAATAGTAGTAAAATATTATTATGATTTGAACTGTTCCAACTTATGGCTACTTTTGAAGATTCTTCTAAAAGGGCTTGTCCCTCGACCACAATGAAAAATATCTATAATACCTACCTATAAAATATAATGTTTATTATTTATTTTATGGGTAGATATTATAAAATACCCTTGTAGCTCCTCTGGTGTTACATGGGCTCGAAAACGGCATTACCCGTAGTCAGGTCACCCGTACGCTCATTTGCCTAGTCTTTTCCATAAGAAAGCGCATTTTTTAAGAATAAGTAATAATAATATATTTTACAAGAATTTTAAGCAGGCTTTCAGGGGCTGCGACACTCTCATGATTGAGATAAATAGATCTATTGGCAGTTCATTTGTCAAAATTGACGTTAAGCCGTTAACAAAGGCATGTTACGTCGATACATATGGGGGAATCTTATGTAAATTTGTTTTTTCCTTTACGCCTTTCTTATTTCCTGCGTTGTTGCCAGCGAAAATAAGCTAAAGATGAACTCAAATATGTTACGTAACTTTTTTAGCTTCACGCTCCCGTTCATAGGGTAGGTAGTGAAAACCGCAGAACCTAGTGCTAAGACACTACATTCCCATTAAGAAATTTCAGTGTCTCACTTCCCGCTGAATTTTTGAGACATTGCGTGGTCTGGCTGGCTGTACGTCATGTATATATTTAAAAAAAAACGAAATTTCCAAAAGCTTTAATTTCTAGAGAATGTGCAATTTTATATGGCAACAATTGGATTTTTTTGGGTAATAAACTAACGTACAATTTGTGTTTTATGAAATGCACGGTGTGTAAAGCATGCAAAATGAACAATATGCTGTGATTATTGTCGCGATGAACTGGCATAACGACTCAAAAGCTCACCGCCACGTGCCGATAGGCTATCTGTAATATAGAAACGTGTACAAGGTACAAGAGAAAGGTATTATAGAAAAAATATATCTATCTGTGGACTGTTGGAGGAACTTAAAGCCGAACTTTCTTATCAGGATGGAAAAACAAAAGTTTCACAAATTCTACAAAAATTCTACAGTTGTCTCCAATCACTACATTAAACGACCATCAAATCCGTATATTTCACAACAGAATACGTATTATTTTTATTCTTCATTCGTAGAAAAGAAAAAATATAAAGCTTTACTTAACTATTAACTTATAACAATAATATAAACTAGAGTTATTTTTTTGAGTTTTTAGTACGAAGATATAGTCGCTGTAACTTATTACTTGCATCCCTTCAAGGAATTAGCGACAACCTCCGTAATATGAACTGGCGTACATATGGTCTTTATTTCATTTCGTTCAACCAACAAGGGTTGACAATGACATTAAATTTATGTCATATTCGTCTCGATGCCCTCGCGAAACATCCGAGTTCTATGTGCGTTAATATTATATTTCTACTACAGGATGTTTCTAAGTTTCAAAAACAAAATTGTTTTCCTTTCTAATTTAATTTTTATTTAATTCAATTAAGTTATATATGTTAGATTATGAGTAATAACATTTTAAAAGTATGTTTTTATTAAATGGTAGGTTAACCAATATTACAAAATATGTTTAGATTTGGTATGGTAAGAATATAATAATATATTAATATTATTTATTTATGTGAATAAAATAAAACGTATATAGTTTGACCACTAAAACACCATATAGTATACAATAGAGGCCGATCAACCGTACCCCTAAGGTTAATCATTTTATTCAAAGCTCGACAATTATTATTGACATACCAACTGTTGGGGTCGAAATACATTTGATCCAAACATGTTCAAATAGAAACATCTACAATGTTACATTAGGTACGAGAGGGCTTTTAGAATTTAGGGTAAAAGTGCGGATAGTATTACACTAGCGGGCTATCTCTGGATAGATCATAAGTGATAGCTATATATTAATCGCGACGCTTGTAGGTTCGATCGATATTCGGAGGAATTAATTCTCTTCATTTTCCTACTTTGGTACAACGAAATATGGAAATATTACATTTAAAAAAAATCTTTGTTTCATTAAATATGTTTGTGAGAATTTTGTCACCAACTCAGTCATTTATCTATTTTCTTAACGCCCTATAAAATTATACTATTACAATATACCGTGGTTTGCCGCTATAGCTATGACAAGCAGATAAGCGATTATTTAAAGCACTTTTGTGCTTATTTTTGTTAGCTACACGCAGTATCCCAAAGTGTGCACAAAGGTAAAGGGAAACCTAGTATTAAATCAGTCTGTTCTCATTAAAATACATGAGTTCCTCCGAATTCTCAAGGCTGTTAGGCTTAAACTTTTTACCAGAGCGAAGAAATGAAAATATTTCAATCCCCGCAGTGGGAAGTCAACCCACACACAATATAAAAAATATTTTACATTGGCATTTTATCAAGGATCGTCCACATAGAGAAATTAAAACCTTAATAATAGATATTGGAATGAAAACGAATGGCTTCAGAAAATTAAATAATTGCGTTCAATGTGGCCACGTCAAAGGAACCAAATCAATTTTCAAGTTTACGATTGAGATCTCTATCACCGGTGTTCATTGATGTGATTTCATCGAATAATTTTCGATAATAGAGTCTACTTTTAGCGTTCCGTACCTCTAAAGGTAAAAAAAACGGAATCCTTATAGTGTTGTCTGTCTGTCTATCAATTGACCATTTATTTCGAGATCGCGTATAGGTATCAAACAGAATTAATATAATATATCAAGGTCTATGGTCCCTTAAAGAAAAAAAAAATCAAACTATTAAGTTAAAGCAATCAAAAGATGCGGGCAATTATACATCGATTTTAAATAAACAAATTGTGAATTCAAGTATAATTTACAGAGTATTTTGAATGTAGACACTCTTTTTGCCTAACTAGCTTTGCGGAGAAATATAGATAAAAAAACTTTAAAATACTCCATATGAAATGTAATATACTTAATAGCAGACCAAATTAGGTTCGTCCACAGTCTCTTGACCCAAACATTCACGAGTTGCATAATTTTTAAATAAATGTTTCCCATAAGAGGCTCCCGTCGATTTCGATATCTATTCTATTTATCTGATTCACACTAACAATCGAACTGATTCTAGGGACTTTGCATCTTGTCGTTTTAAAATGAGCTCACCGTTATGGAGGTTAGAGATTTTATCTGATGCGAAAATTATGTATATGTCTTACGGCGCAGTGGAGTAACAAGCGACTGCAAGCACGATGGTTGTACGTTCGATTCCTACTGAAGCGAAAGATATTTATGAAAAAATATATATTTTCATTTCCCTGCTCTGAAAAGTCAGAGCGCAGTATTGAGTTTTCCCACTCAACACGTCCTGCCTCGAATTCGGGAGGAGAATGGAAAACAAGTAACATTCAGTTCTATCTGCCTGTCTACTGCTAGGCCGACAAAAGCCTGATCCTAAAAAGATGGAACCTGTAGATGTACAGAACATTTTTATAGCGTATTAAGTTGAGATATAACTTTAAAATAAAAATTCAATAGTAATAAGGTTACACTTATTTTGTACATAAATATAAACAAAAAATATATTTAAATGACTATTTTTACCATTATTTATTACCTATATTTTTCTATTGTTTGGGAGTACCATCTAAGTAAGTTAAGGAATGTTTTAATATATAGAAGAATATTTGTAATAGTTATTTTTAATATAAATATATAGAAAAATTATATAATTTACATATTATATGTTCAAAAATCCAATCGTTTGATCTTAAATATACTAAATGTTAACTAAACTATAGTCTACTTCTATTGCATCGTTAACATTATACTCCTACTTCTTGTTTAATATTCTAAATAATAATTGTATGTTTACTCATACCCAATATATTTCTTTGGCATATGAATATAGGGTTAAAGTGGCAATTATCAGCTATTGTCCTCACACGCCCCTGTCGTAGCACCATATTGTGTCGGATGGGCTTAAACTGTCACCCTTGGCAGACAAGTGCTCTAGCTATACGTTATTCAGAGCGGTTGTAAATTCGGTCATTTTAAATGACTACTAATTCAATAGTCGCTTTGTCATATGTCAGTGTCAATTATTGTGTTTTTCATTATGAAAAAAATATATTTTTGTATAATTTTACATTTGCTTAAAATTTTGTAGATAATACACGAAAATATATTTTATACATTTTGAAGAATAATTCATGACGAATATATATTGTATATTAGACGCCCTTAACTGATAATTATTATAAATAATATTCTACTTAAGGAAATGTTTATTTATAAATATTATTTCTTTAAGTATCTTCCTATTCCATTGCATTGCATTCTCGATAGACATTTTAATTCAGCGGGTAATAGGTAAAAAAAGAAAAAATAAATAATAAAACAAACAATAAATCTTTTAGATACCAGTGAAAGTTAATAAAGGACATTCACATAAAAGAGCAAACAAAAACACAATTAGCAACACAGAGGTGAACGAACAAAGACTGCGGTCCGCATTCGGTTAGGTTACCCTAATTTGTTATTAATGTCAGATTCTAACGGTTGTCTTATGGTAATTACAGCTTATCTCGTTTTAATATTAGGATTCGATTTATACTTTTTCTAGTTTTTGCTGGCGAAAATCGAAATTTAATAACATAATTATCAACATACATTATAAGTAGGTATAAAAAGTCAGTCGCCCATCTAAACGTTAAAGTAGGTAAATGATAATTTATTAACAGAGTACTAATTACATTTACTTTTTTAGAAATCTTTTTTCATAGTCTTGTAATATTTATAAAATATGTGTATAAAACTCGAATTACTGAAGAGGTTTGCTAAATTCAAGCAACATCTAAGCGAATGCTTAGTTAACATTCTCTATGCCAAATTTATGTATGTCTTTATATATACAATTCTTAACGAATCGTAAGGTAAGGTATTCAAAACGGATTGCTCATATTTGAATATTACTATCGTTAACTAGTTTATGAGTAATATATAAATAAATTAAAAGCAAAAAATCATTTTTAGAAAAAGCTTTTATTTAAACGCTCGAATAAAAAGAAAATAAAATTTGTCTTTTAAATTTTAACTATCAACTCATAACCTCATTGTACACAATTTATATGATTGTAAAAGACAAATTTTATTTTCTTCTTTTTAGAGCGTTTAAATAAAAGCTTTTTCTAAAAACGATTTTTTGCTTTTAATTTATTTTTTACTTTTTAGTTACCACTGGCTAGGTTTCTCACACTAGAGACATGTACCACGATTCCGCTTCTATGGTTAGGAATGCTGTTGGCGACACTAGACCCTTCCCGATTACAGTGGGGGTTCACCAGGGCTCGGCTCTTAGTCCGTTCTTGTTCAATGTAGTGCTCGATACTGTCTCGGCTCACATCCAGGACCAGCCTCCATGGCTGATGATGTATGCCGACGACATAGCACTCATTGCCGAGAACCGACTGACGCTGGAGCGTAAAGTGAACCTCTGGAAGGGTACGCTTGAGAACGGCGGCCTTAAACTAAATGTGTCGAAGACAGAGTACATGGCCTGCGGGAGCCGGGACTCGAGCACCATCCTTATAGGTCCTGAGCCAGCCGTTAAGTCGGAGAAGTTCAGGTACCTTGGATCCGTTATGCACGAGTCTGGAGGCATCGATCACGATGTCCATGGCCGGATAAGCGCTGCCTGGGCCAAATGGCGGGAGGTCACTGGTGTGGTCTGCGACCGCAGAATACCGCCCAAGCTCAAGGGGCTGATATACAAGAGCATCGTCCGACCGGTTCTTTTATACGGCAGCGAATGTTGGCCAGCACTATCTCGGCACACTCAGGAGCTTCACGTCACGGAAATGAAGATGCTGAGGTGGATGTGCGGCGTAACGCGGTCTGACCGCATACGCAACACATTCATTCGAGGTAGTCTTGGGGTCCGTGACGTAGCGGATAAGCTCCAAGAACGTCGCCTGAGATGGTTTGGCCACGTTACGCGCCGGCTTAAGAACTATGTCAGATACAAGTGCCTTGCTATATCAGTTCCTGGAGTGAGACCTCCCGGACGCCCAAGGAAGCGCTGGTTGGATGTCGTGATGCAGGACATGAGAGCCAATGGTCTAATCACTGAGGACGCAAAAGACCGTGCAAAGTGGAGTAGGTTGAGTAGGAAGGCAGACCCTGGCAATAGCCGGGATTAATGCCGGGAATTAAATAATAATGAGGAAGAAGGTTTCTCACACTAAATGTCATATTATTTTTCTAATTATTCTCGGCGAGTCCTTTCATTTGATACCCGTATTGCAGATGTGCATAAATAATAACTATTCCGCCATCTTAGATGTTTCCCCATATTGGATTTAGAAAATCGTCACATTATTTTTCGAGTTATTGTCAACGACCCATTTCATTTAATATCTACATTGTAGAAGTAGACTAAATAGATACTCGGCTATCTTCGATTTCCTACTTATTGTATTTAGAATGACATCACATTATTTTTCGAGTTGCTCTCAACGAGCCCTTTCATTTGATACCCATCTTGTAGAAGTACATTAAAAATAACTATTCTGCCATCTTGCAGGGTCCGCCATATTAGATTTAGAATGACGTCAAATATTTTATCGTGCATTGTCATCCAAAGTAAACGTGTATACAAAAATTCAGCTCATTCGGTTGAAGATATCTTCTTCAAAATTGAGCTCCAAGATTTCACCCGAACCCACATACATACATTGCAAGTTAAATAAAAGCTTTTAAAATATTGTAAATAAAAATACAAATATATTTGTTTATATTTTAATAAAAACATACAAAAGATATAAACGTGTAAAACAAACAGCGTCATGTACGATTTTAATCTACAACAATTATATAGATATTGCGTGGGCCGACTACCATTATTCAAATGCAACTCGCTAAGAAGAATTGTAATACACTGTTTCTGGTACATTTGATTTGTTTCACAGCGCAAGCCATTTGCCAGCATTATGTTCTTGATAAGCACTCGAGAGAACATTATTAATCTCGTGGGGATTCACGTTTTATCATCTCCTGTGAAGTATGGTGATGGTCAATAAATCAAAAATTGAATAGAATAGAAACTGTTTGATGTTGGAAATGCAAAGTACGTGCAAGGTGAAGTTTATACGATTTTATAGATTGTGCTTGTAATTTCTATTATAAAGCAGTATAGCAGGATGCAGAATTAGATATATATGGGAGTTTGTTATGACCCATTTCTGGTAACGCTGGGCTTAATGCGATAGTCGTCAATTCAAACTCTACTGTATAAAAAAAATATAAATAATAGGTGTTTTTAGGCTATCATGGCGCAGTGGTCGTAGAAATCTTAATATTTACACGTTAGTTGTGTATTCGAACCAATTTTGACTTGGAAATATTTATAAATTTATTCGTGATTTTAACTCACTACCACGCATACCATGGGTTCAATGTGGGCGAAAAGAGAATAGCACAGTGATTTGTCTTTTGATTATTGACTGTCTTCTTCGTTAGCCACAACAGACTGTTAAACAAATAATTATATTACTGTTTTTATTTCTACCATCTTATTTATTGTGGCGTCAAATAATAAAGAAATAGAATACCTTATTAGGTACTTTATTGATTGGATTTCTCTTCTATATACATTAAACGTTAAATATATGTGAAATAACTAATTATTTTATTAATTAAACTAATTATTTTACTGAACAAACAATTAAGTATTATAATTAAACGGCAGAATTTTAATCCACACATTTAGGATTATGTGTGATCTGTCTAAGCTTAAGCTATACATACATACATACATACATATATATATAGTACGTCCTTAATCTTATTGTGAGAATAAAACTAGAATATCAGAAAATATTTTGCTTTCAAACTGACACCACTAATTGTATTTCTATCAAATTTACGGTCAATTGGTACTTACATCAAGTACAAGAATTGGAGTTGATAACTAAATAACAACTAACAGTTATTCAAAGTTATAAATAATAACTAAGTTAAGCTTTATTGGAAATTCCAAATTAGATTTGCTGTCTGTAAGGAATGTTGGTTTTCTAAACGTCATTGCTTATTCATATATAAATCAAATAAATTTATTTTAGCTTCACGCTTTATCCCTGATAAACAAAAAATAGACGTATGATAATGACAAACCACTTAGAGACATAAAGAGAAACTTACATGCATATTTTTAATAACTTATATATTTAAATCTTAATTAATTAAATATAAAATAAGAACATAATTGAAAAGAAAATTATAAAATTACAAATTTATTTTCAACATTACGCCATGCCCTTTTTAAGCTGCGAGCGCATGAGACTTGCCATTTTTATTTAAGGTCCGATTCACATTAAATTCGACCCAATAAAGACATTATCGCTACCCTTAAGCCATACAACGTTTTATGGGCGGCGTAAAATTCCAAATTGATTTTATCCCAGCAAGTAATTAAAATGTAAATGAGTATTGTGATCCAGTGCCCGATAAAAAGAGAAAAAAATGAATGTATTGTATTGGTCTCATTAAAATAAAGCGACTAAACCAACTATGGAAAGAATGCAAGTAAAGAGTCCTTTAGCATCTTTGTTAAATAAATATTTCATTGAAACAGGAACACCGTGGCCAGGTTCCTTATGCCTACCCTGCTATGTGCGGTCTACAACGATACATTTTGTATATTAATTAATAGTAGAGATTTTAAACAAATTATAATTGAACTATGATTTAAGTAGTAAGCAATCGATGCGAAAACTTAAGAGCATCTGAAGTAAACAGCTCGCTTCATTAGTTTTGAAGTGTTTCAAAAGAAAATCTTTAGTGAGCTCATTGCTGAGTATTTAATATAACTGCTTTTTTATGTATTTTTAAATTGTGCAATATTTTAATTTAATTTCAATTTACTTTTATACGTGGAATGCTTTTTCAATATAATAGACGAGTTTATCTATTTCACTAATACAAGTCTTAGGGTATTCCCTTCTGTCATAACATTTGTATAATAAGTATTTCTTTATGATAAATATATTTCGTATGAAAAATTCATAAGAAAATATGAGATATGCCCAAATTAGTTATTACAATATTCATATTTCTTACTGTATTTTTGTTTCAGAAAAGTAAGTCGAGAACTATATTAATCATAAATATTGAAATTGAAGTATTTATATTATATTTTTTATCTCTCCTTATTTTGGTGATTTTATAGGGTCAGATTTTTATCTACTTATATAGTACCATAATTGCAATTATTCAATAAGAGCATTGCATTTATCAGGTGTGTTTAAATTATTAATTATAATAATAATATTATTATTAAATAGTGTACATAATACAAAACAAACAAACAAACGAAAAAAAAATCAGTTTCATTAAGAAAAATATTAATAATGTCAAGTCCCATTATAATATATGCGTACATCAGATATGCTGTTTATTATTAATAGCTCCACAACCGATAGGAGCCCGCACGATAGCTGGTACGGAGCTGGAGTAGCAATAACGAAGTGGAACTAGCTTCTTACAATACTATCTATCTAAGGAACCAGTTATGAAGCATTATCAGATCCCGTGCCTCGGGTGGCGTTAAAACATCGAGTCTCTTCGGCTTTGTTTATTAAATTATGCCCACTATATAGGGACATTAATTTGGCCGATTGGAAATATGATATGAATAACATCGTATTTTATACAATATATATGAAAGATTAATAGTGTATTATTTTGTAGGCTCTTCTATGTTGTTAATGTATTGGAAATGTTATATTTTAGCATATTTTGTATGTATTTTGTAAGTTTTATGAGTAATTACAATGTTTTTTAGAAAGTGAAATTAAACTTATATGTATTAGACTTAACGCATCAGAGATAAGATGTACCTAACTCGCTAACAAAAAACAAATAAAAAAATACAATGAAATAAAAACTCAAATAGCTTTTGAAAACATTTTATAATAACCCAACCACAATTTACTGTTAAGTCTAATTGAATAAAAAACAAATAGAAATGGTAGCAGAAAAAGAAATTAAACCGCTAAAAGGGAAGGATCGAGATGTAATGATGTAGATAAGTTCAACCAATTACTGGAGAGCAAAAGTGCTGCATCGGATAAAAATTGAGTCCAGTCTCACAAATATGCAGGATGGTATTATGTGTGGCGTAGACTCGAAGTGGGCTTTGTTAGAATTTAGTTTTATTGCGAAATGTGGATGTGGCTTATGCGTACAGTGTATGGGGATAGGGATAGCGAGAGGCTTAGGCGTTAGTACTCGTCCTTTTTCTGGTTTTTTGCGGATTAACATGAAAATATTTACTGTTAAATTTATTTTTAGAAAAGGTGTAGATATTCACATATATATTGTGTGATATTTGTAGTGTCTTTTATATTTTAAACTTTATTAATAATAAATTACTAATATAACAAAAATACAAGTTATATCTACATAATGCTGCATATTTTTTTTTTATTATATAAAGCTCACTAATTTATTTTAAATAATAATAATTGATCTATATAAGAGCATAGAATATTAAGCAAAAGATATTAATTTAATTAATTAATGCAGAGTTCCAGTGTTACAGCACAGCGGGTTAAATGCTGGACGGCATCATACTTTGTATTACATTCGTTCCCCAATTAGAGATAGAACCCTCAACCAGTTCTCAGTCAGATACAGTTCCACTGTACCACGTTGGGAATCTTGATTCGTTACAATTATATATTTTTTTATAATTATAGGTTCTTAGACGAAAATGTCTTAAGTATGCACCTTACCAAGACGGTACGAAGGCGGGGCCACGTGATTTTATCTCATACGAAAACGAGTCATTATTCTCACTGTCCTTTAGCAAATGGTGAAATTACTACGAGGTGGCGGTGATCTCTCTTATGATTGTAATAAAACTTTTACTAAGCTCATTTTTAAGATCGCTTCTGGTGATAAATTTTTGGTCATGACATTTTATCCTCAACGCGTAGACAGTAGACACTAACCAAAAGGATGTTCTAAAAAGGAATTAATAGGAACGTAATCTGCGGGTGGATATATATTGTTATTTTTTTCTATATTACGTATAAAACTTGTACTGTAATTCATATAATTGTAATTCATGAATATTTTTTTTTATACATCTCGTTGCTGGAATAACGCTTACTATATAGTATTAGCATATTATTGTATTATAAAATTTCTACTTGTCGTATGTTGTTATTACGAAAAACAAACACCGTTGTTTTAAATTGAATATTTAAACATAACAATTAGCAGTTTATTTTTTATTAAAGCACTTTTAGTCTTGTATTCTAATTCTAATTAAAAAAACAAACTTCACCTTGAACAAGTTAAATTGTCCTTGACTTTAACACTCACATAGCCATATTAAATCTAATTGCCTATTCAAATAAAATTAAGTATAATTAAGAGACCATGTAACATTTTTATCAATGCAAATAAAAATATAGAAAAGCAAAAAAAAACTAATGTTAATAATTAGCAAAAATGTACGATGATTGCTCTATCTCAAGCTTCAATCTGTACATCATTAATTAATATGGGCAGCAAATGAAATCATCACGCTTATCTCACATCTCTAACAGGATATTTGATAGTTCTCATGCCATTATATTAATATTTGGTATAATTATACTTAACTTATACGAAAGTGCCAAATAATTAGTTCCGTTTTGTCGTTTCTTTATAATTTATTTCATCATAAATAATCACGAGGTTTTTTTAAATGATATATTTCTTGTTTTAAATAATATATAAGAACACTTCTACTCATATACCTTACTTATAAAATAAATAAGTATTCAAATTTATTCTATTTCCGCAATTACGTAATTTAAGCTTTTTGTCGAATATTGTAGATTATGTTCATCTCGATGTTAAGCAGTTTTAAGGAATATGCAAATGAACTTCCGTTTTAATATTTATATTTTTTCATATTTATTTTCATAAGTACCTTAGATATTTATTTTTCGACCCTTGTTTTTCTCACTTTTCTCACTTTCACCTATTTTATGTTTAAATGATGTTATAGTGGATTTTGGTATCAGTTCAACGTTTACATATAACAACACTTAATACAAATATTAGTATCGAAAGTTGACAAAAGCCCATTATGCAGTTTAAATAGAAAGCAAGTGGATCAAACATTGTGGGCCATTCAATATGACAAATGACTGGCTCGCCTCACCTCGCCATAGATTCCTATCACGGACGGCACAGTACAAACATTTACATTAGACGTGTGCTCGGTAAAAAGGTACCTCAATTTTAGACTTATCTGGCTCTCTTTGTTTTCTTGACAGGTGCATTAGCGTACTATCATAGAACAATTAAATGCATCGCTTTGGTCTATCACCGTGAGTGGGAGTTTTATATCGAGTAGATTCGATCGGACATTGTAGATTTGATTAAGGAATTCCTTTGTTTCGTAATATTGTTCCGTGCGTGATACTCTTGATTGGTTTGGACTGGAGGTATAATAAAATCTTCTATATCTGCCAGAGCTTTAAAAAGGGTGACCGATTGATTGTTTGAAATTATGTATTTTTATATGTAATGTGGATTTAAGTACAACAAAAAATATTTCATAGTGTAAAGAAATAATTGTTGAAGATGTGTTTAATTTGTTTTTTTACCAATTTATGAAAACATTAATCATTTTGAACCACTGCGGACATCATATGGCGCATTATCAAAACGCAATATTTCGAAGATTCAGTTGAAAATGGCAAACGGAGAGTCTTAACACTAACTTCCCCCAGCATATATTAATATCACTCTTTTTTATCCGTATTTCTCTATTCATCACACGAAGGCGATAATAAACACAGATCAATAAAAAATGATTTCATCGAATACTAAATTCCGACTTTGATATTCAAATGCGTGTTGAAAGTGCAGTGACTTAAAAACACTTTTATTACTTTTAAATGGCAGGTAACAGTTCGTTTCCAATGAGTCATAAAAGTTTCTATCGAATGTGTAGTATACTATTCACTCTGAAGACGTGGGTCAGTGACGAAATCTTTTGATTAATATATAATCAACATCGAAGTAAAAAATCGAAGTCAATATCTATAAAGTTATTTTAATGTGGTCTATAAAACTTAACTGAAATACACAAGTAAGCTACGAATGAATTATCTTTAGTATATCTTTGTAGAGCTGCCTTTATTTAATTTTAAAATATCCCATTAGTTGTTTATATTGAGAAAATTAGTGGATTTTGCAGCGTCAAGTTAAAACTATATTCATTCCTAGAATTCGGCAGACACTGAAGAACGGCGTGGTGCCTAGGGGAACGGAGAAAACCTGATAAGATAACTCAAGGTTCCCAAATTATTTCTGCTCACTTTGCTAGAACTGACTTTATGTGGGATACAGCTTGAAGCTAAAAAAAGAAAACTATTATTTTTTTAATTTTTTCAAATTTTAAACAAATCATAATCTGAACTTATCAAAAACTTAAGGAAGGCGTTCTGCATAAGCCAGGCCAAATCTAATAGGCGAAGGTGTTCTATACATGTATAAAGTAATTATATAAAAGACAATTATATATGTAATGTACTATAATTATATATGTTAAATAAGTTATAAATGTTAATAATATAATTAAAAAATATATATATATAAATAAAAAAAAAGAAGAAAATTGTCGGTAGGGGTCTCATCCAACCCCTCTAGTATAAGCTCTAGATATAGATATTGAAATTAAGTACGCCATAAAAAAAAAATAACTTTCATAAAATAAAAAAGGCACGGGCAACTATGCGCCCGTGGATGTAGCTGTTAAATAATAAAAAAAAAATCTGAACTTATCGTGGAAATATAATTTCTTATTTACAAATAACAAATTTTAATCAAAATAAATTAACTTTTAAACTAAAAGAAAAATCGACTTCTAACAACGAACTAAAAAGTATAAAATAATTTTACAAAGATTTTATAAATTTGAAGTCAAAATTAAGTATATATATATACAGTCGAATTGAAATGCTTTTCTTACAGAAGTCGGTTAAAAAATATCACCCAACACAAAAATGTATGTAACATCACTATGCGTCAAGAAAGTATTAACTCCCAAAACTTATCTACAGTTGAATAGAATCTATTTTTATCACATAGACAGATTTTGGATCTCTCTACCATAAAAGTTCATCGTGTTAGCTATAAATAAGGTGTTTAAATGTATGCGTGTGGGCTTTAACAGTGGCCCTGGGAACGCAACTACAATAGTCAATACGGATTCAATATAACGTAACTTCAATATAACGTACGTTTTGGTAGTACAATCGTGAACGTTAATCTAAAAAAATATTATATGAGACGATTTTCATGTAATTATAAACAGTTATTATATAGGCCGTCGTGACTTGTGACGCAGGGAACCAAGGATGTGACCGTGACGTGACGGTTGTGAGTTCGAGCCTCACTCGGGAAAATTATATATTATTTATTAAAAATATATATTTCTTTACACTGGCACCAAGGCAAGTCTCTGGTGTTGAGTTCCGCCACTCAAAATGCAATAACTCCAAACCAAAAAAATCGGAACAAAGTGGGAAACGGAGTGTCTTGACATTACCCTGCTATATGCACAATATAGCGCGAAGCTGATTTTTTTGTATTTTGTTACATTTTAATATATACTAAGCTTTTAAATTTATTTTGCTACTTGCTATTTGGTAGAGCACTATACCTCATCTATAAGGACTAATTAATTTACTATATTTGCGGTCAGAGTTACCTCAGACACTTAAATTGTTTCTCATTACTTTTAATATATCATTAACTATCACTTTAAAAGTAAACAAAAATGAAAAGATAACCTAATGTAGACCATTTGGTTGATATATTTTTTTAAACTTAAAAAAAAAACCTTTGAAACAAAGCTAAAAACACCCACAAGTAATAAATGTTGACTCGATAAAAGCTTGGCTATGAAACGAAAATATGAATCGAGATTACACTACGTCGAAATACGTAAACTTATATTCTGACCAACGTGGGACGTAAAAGGTAGTAAAATGAACATTTTACTGACTTACTTAGAATAAAGAATACAATGGAAATGCTAGTTGCCTACTATTTATTTAGCACATATATAGCTGGTCGATAGACATATATTGATATATATATATATATAGATATTTTGTTTTAAAAAATAAAATATGTATAATTTAATGTAATTCGATTATTCATTTTATGTATGTAGTTGCTGTTGTTGCGGGTTCGATTTCCACTCAAGGCTTTTTTTTTATACATAAATATTTTATTATACATAAATTCTGTTTTATAGCAAGATACGAATTATTCTATTTTTATATTTTGAAGTCATAGACAAATGATGTTTATAAAAACTTTAAGCTTAGTACTAAATACATATTATATAACTGGCCTAAGAAACTTTATGATAATAAAATAAACTTTATGCTAGGCTTAAGCTCACCTCTCTCATTTCAAACTTATCGAAAACCATTTCCTTGAGTACCTTCATAATTGATGTCAATTCCACATTCTGTTCTGAACGTGAGACAGCACGAGAGAACCATTTGCAATTACACGATATTGTGGCTTCATACTATTAATAACGAGGCTTTTAGGGCGCAGTATTGTAAGCAAAATAATGCGTCGTTTATTTGCGTCGATTGTTGATATACGCATTTTAGTACCGCCATCCTTTGAACCCTTAGAAAGTCTACTGGTCTATGAATTGTTGGCAGTTCTGCTAATTGCCTCATTTGTAAGGAACTCCTCGCGTACGATTTCTAGAAAAGGAAGTACAAATGCTTATACAACTAGTTTTGTAAAGGCACTGCTTATATAAATTATGATAGAGTACCTATTGAGTTGAAATTATCCACACTTCTATAGTAATATTGTAAAAGTTTGTTTTGTTGGGTGTGCTAATCTCAGGAACTACTGGTTCAAATTGGAAAATTATTTTTGTTCGAATGGTTCTCACGTTCACTCAGCTTATCCTGCTATGTATGAGATACTATATAGTAATATTTTTATTTTTTCACATTTTGTTTTATATCGAAAAAAGCTTCCAAGATAAGAATATCTACGCTGGAAGTGTACTATCCCTTTTAATTTATTTTGTTCCTTTTAATTTATTTTGTTTCATTTTTCTCGTGTGCTTTTGTTGAAATAAGGACAAGTTAAAATGTTCGACATACATTGCGTGACAACACAGTGCACGCAATGCACGATTTTGATTTTTAAATATATTCCTAGAGTTAATGAAGAAATATGTCTGGTATTTGTTTAAAAATAATTTATATATTTTTCATAAATTTCATAATAAAACTGTAGATTTTAGTAATTTAGTGGTATTTCGAGTCACTGAAATACTGTGAGAGCAAAAAGTAATAGAAAATAAATTCACTTAAGTCGATTTATTTTAGTAGTTTATGCCATAGGCAGGAAGGAACCTGGTATCAAATTAAATCCGTTTCAAAACTCGTGACATTACATGTTGAGAAGCGGAATTCAACGCCGCTTTTTGTCTTACCGGAGGGGATAAAAAAAGTAGTCCTCGACATAAGGTATCAGCCTCTGCCCCATGAATCACGTCTAAATAAACGTAATTTATTAATATTTACATTATATGATCAAATATGAAACCAATCGCATCTCATCCAATAAACTATTATGGTTGAAGAGGGATTGTCTTCGATTTGTGTTAAATCAGAAGTTTAATTGTCCGAGAAATGAAGGGATTAAACAGCTGATCCCAAACTTGGAATTCTCCAGACAGCCGGCCAGCGGGATTATTGGATTTCTTTGTGTACTTGGTAAACTACTACTAACTTGCTGTATCTTATTTGATGTATTTACATTATTTTTGTCTCGTTGTGGGCAGCTTGCAGTTTCTTTATCTATATATAGATAGGTATACTTCACATCTTTAAAAATAAATATTCACTTCTTGTCATATTCAATTTAAAAAATATAAAGCTACCACGGGCTTGAAAGGCAATTTAACATAGTTTTGGAAGTTAATAATTAGTATTTATACTTTCAGAAGTTAGAAATTTTTAATCTTATTAAAAAAAATAAAAGTAAATTCAGTTCTTAATCTATGGTGTTTCGAAAAATTAAAGTAATGTCATATATTCAAAAATGTCACAATGTCAATTTTTATTTAGAACAAACATATAAGTTTCTTGAAACAAACTAACTATTTTTCAGTCAAGTACTTGAACTATAATGCTAAAATTAATTTTGATATAAATAATTTGTACAATCCTTATTAGAAAAAAGAAAAATTAAACAATTTAGTCCATATAAATTTGTTTCTATCTATATATGATAACAATAAACCACGTAATCATATACCAAAATTCATACAAAAAACAAATACAATATTGAAATAGTTGAGTCAAAGCAATAAATGTAAATCATAATGTAGCCATAACAAACAAATATTTTATAAAGGTATGTACACACGAAATGTACCGTGGCGTGTAATGCGTAACAAATTTATAATTGTATGCGGCGACTGTCCGTGGAATTTAGTGCGTTTAATTGCTTTGTGATGTCGGTGTACTTCAATTAGATATAGATATCGAAGTTTTTAGTGAATTAAGACTGTGTTCATCAATATATGTAAATAGTTTATCTATATATAATACTAGAGGACGCGCGCAGCTTCGCCTGCTTATTGCTTAGGGGTGACTTCTAATCCATACCTATATTATAAATTCGAAAGTAACTCTGTCTGTCTGTCTGTCTTTTACGCAATCAGGCCCAAACCGCTAATTTAATTGTGATAAAATACTCATATAGAGATACTTGAGGGTACCGGGATGAACATAGGATACTTTTTTTTTCCTCATATTTGTAATATTTTCGATATATACCAATATATTAAAATAATTAATTTGACATGCAATTTATTCCGCCATGTTAATAACAATGGTCGCTACGCGTTGCTAAGCAACGGCTTGCAAAGTTTGTTGTTTTAAGAAAACGTCACCCAAAGTGAGTTTGCTTAATGCAGACATGGCGCGCGCCGATATAGATTTGTATACATTAACAAAAATTAGATGATTTCTATAATTTGATATTCATCCTTATGAAAATAAATATAATAGTCACTTTTAGCATTTCATCTAGATGGAAATTATAGTTTACTGTATAACATTCTAATAAATAATTAAGGAGATGTCACTGATTCCAAATGACTTAGCCTACGAGTTGTGTAGTATGACCGACGCGAACGGGCAGATGACTTTGTTGATTTTGTAATTTTTTATATATTTTCGAATTAATATTATTTTTTATGTAATTACTTGCTGCTTATAATTAATTAATCTTAGTTCGGTTATCTATACCGATGTTATACACTTAAAATATCGTGATTTTAATCATTTGGGAATTTATTTAATATTGTTCGCAAAAAATAATTATTATTTAATATAGAAAAATGTTTAGTACGCGCGCACGGCAAACCTTAGGTACTTTTTCTAATTTTGTTTGTTCGTTTCGGTTACTCAGATATTTTTTCTAATAATAAATCTCCACTTATTATGTATGATTTTTAACTTATTTTCATTATTTAGGCTTATATGTTCGCGGGCGTAGCCGCGTCCTGGCCCACTAGTAAGCTATAAAACACGTATTCAATGAAATATTTTTAAGAGTGTCAAAGTCTTATAAAAATCGGTGGCGATTTAAAGATTTTTCCATACAAACTTTCAACCCCTTATTTGCACCCTTGGGGGAGAATTCTTAAAAACCGTGAAACACGTGTTGAATTAAATATTTTTAAGAGCCTGAATTTCAAATTTTATAAAAATCTGTGGTGATTTAAAAAAAATCCCATACAAACTTTCAATCCTTATTTCACCCCTTTAGGGTTAAAATTTTTCGAAACCCGATTGTCCCGATTACGAAAGTATACATCTGTCCAAATTTAATGTTTTTACCATCAGTGATTACGGCTGTGCGTGCGTCTTACCTCAGTCACCTCAGTCAGTGTCAGTGATATTTTGAATACAAAACTGGATCACACATTGATTATAAGCAATTAAATACTCTTGTATTTCTATTTAAATATTGCTATGAAGCAATTAGAAATTTAAAGAAATACTAGACAGTTATAGAAAAAATAATTATGATCCAGCTAAATGCGTGAAAATGAAAATGTAATCTACTTATAATCAAATTATCATAAAATATACATAAAATGTATTATATTTTTTGCACTTTGTGAACTAAAGTTGGCAATTTACAAGAATAATATTTTATGTGAAAATGGCAACATTTGTGATGATATAGCAAAAATAAATACCAACATAAAAAATGTTGAAAAAATGTACAGATGAAAAATATGTCACTCCTTAAATTGAAATAAAAATTGCTTTAGCTTTTTTCTCGTTGTTACCGCAATTTTAAGGCTATCAAAAGTTTTAATATGATATAAAATTAGTAATTTAACGGACATTAAAAGTGGCTGATTTGAATACTGGTTTTCACGGCGCTCGTGCCTTATTAGTGGATGCTTTGGACGCTTTTAATGAAGTTACATGTTTATTTACTTAGCTTATTAGCATAAGTTATTTTTAAGGTTTTTTTGGGGAAATAAACTTTATAAAGTATGTTTTGTAGATTAATTAAGTTATTATGTCTATTTTACTTTGAAATTATTCTAAAATAAAACATAATTATTGAGTGATATAAACATTATGTATCTCTAAATAAGACTTTATAGATGAAGCTATCGTAGCGTATTGAGACAACGACTAACGCACATCGTCATCGTTGTGTATTCTATCGATTATTAAAGGATTATTTAATTTTATTTTTTTCATTTTTTGAAACAAACATGTGGTTTTAACTTCTATTACTCAACACACGTTATCCAACAAAAATGAGCGAACAAAGATCGGGGAACGGAGTTTCTTGAAGAAAAAGCTTTTATATAAAATTACAAAAAGCTTATATAACTATCACTGATTAAAACACTTTTTTACATATTATTAATTAAAATTACATATGCTTTTTATATTACATTAAAATAACTTCCATTATAAATATAAAATTAACATTTATTACGTATAATTGAACAAGTAGGTATATGACTGACCGGCTTCGTTACAATAATCCCGAAGAGGCACTTAATGAATCATTACAGCTGACGTCACGGTCTCGACGCGATACGCACAATTTATAGCCTAGGATTAAAAATATGATCCGTTAAATAAAAACATATTTTATATTTTATATTTTTGCAATAACTCAGTTTTACTAACATTATATAATAGGGGCGTATATAAATAAAATTATGTTCTTAAAACTCATTTTATTAATAGTCAAGTTAGTATAGTAAAAATTTGAAAAATAATTGACATCTTTGAAATTAATAAAGACTTTTTGTTTAATATAACATTAAGTCATGTTCTCTTTTCGGGAGTTGATCTTATTAATATTTTTAGGATTCCATTAGGTACTTCAAAAGGTAAAAATGGTCGCTGGTCTGTCCAACTGTCAAGATAATTTATTTCGAGATTACGTGGTCTCGTAGAATACTAAAATTGTGAAAGTTTTAAGTCAATGCAATCAAAAGATATTAGGTATTAGTAGGTATTTATGCATCATTTTTGTATAAAATTTGTAGATATGAAAACTTCAAGTGGAGATATATTTAACGTACAATGAAAGTAGTAGTAACATGCTACACCGTTTAATAGAAAAAACTAGATCACAAATTATAAGTTTCCGAATATTAAATTAACATAATTTTTTTTAAAACCATGATATTCAAAAGCTGTTATAAAATCATAATAAACAAAAATTATGATTTTATATACTACACTTAACTTCTTTTTTGTTTCTTTTGTTAGAAATGAAGTTATGACGAAATAAAAGAGTATCCGAATATTAAAGTTCCTAATTCTGTAAAGAACATATCATATATTTACAATTTTGTTTGTAATTTTTTTATACTAGTCTATGAATACAACCAAGGTGAGAAGAAGATAGACGTTTGAACGACTTGGAGTCAAAGGCGACGCGCGTCAACATCATTCACAGACCTGGTGTGACCTTGCCTTTGGAACGTCAAGTAATGTGAGATTACTTGTTTGTAAATAGTGTACTCGTATAGGTACTTTTTATGGTCATATTTTGATCATTCATCATGTTTAAAAGTAAGTACGTCGTAAAAATCTTTGGCTGTGGCATTTGGCATTCCGTTTTCTCTGTCTACTTAGAAGAATAAGTAAATACACAAACAGCAGGTTAGGCAGAGGGAAACGTGTTAGTGTTAAGGCACTTCTTTCCCCACTCTCCGCCGAATTCAGGAGGCTTTACACGTTGAGTGACGGTAAATAACGCGGCGTTTCGCCTCGACACCAGAGCGAAGAAATCTTCGCTCGTAACTTTCGCTTCGTAACTTATAATTTTTAAACACTTTTAATCGCATTACTTAAAGACATTATATTTTTATTAATGTTTATCATTATTATCTACACTAGTTGTCTTTATATTACGTGGTCGTAATTATAGACTTTAACAAACAACAAATATATGTAAACGTTAATATTAGATTTCTAATACAAATATATTATCAGCTATACAATTTTAACCTTCATTCAAAATATTAAAATATTTTCAGGGCAAAAATTACATTAATATCTTCAATTTTAAGGCAACGAGTTTCGAAAACCATCTAATTAATAATTTATTAGGCTTCTAAAGAACGGGGGGGACACAAGTAATGAGAGTTTTGAAACGATTAGCCGCTTCTCTCCTGTGCATATAAAATCGGACTTAAGAGCTGGTGTAATTCAGCGTAATCGCACCCATTTTACAAAAATATACAGTTTCAAATTCACAGGTATACAAATTTTGTCATAATTTCAACCTTTAATACCAGTGATAAGGGCTGTAATTGCTTGAAGTTTTACTTTAATAATAGTTGTCTCTGCCTTGTCTCCCTTAGGGGAGAGCGGGCAATATATGTTGTTAAACGAGTAAATGGATGGTAAGTATCATTTTAAAATATTATCTGTGTTCGTAATATTCATTTATTCATATTTTGTGTTTTAATATGAAAAAATGAAGTATTCTAATAATGACAGACAAGCGCTTAGCTTGCATTCTTGCATATAGCAGCAGCATCGTTTTTATTGCTTAACCTAGAAACTATACATTTTATGTGCTGCTAAGTTTTTGCTGCTGTTACTTCTGCCTTTGCTAATTACAACATTTTTGTTATAATTCAACAACTTCGTTAAGGTCGCAAATAGACAGTCATGAAGCTGTATAATGTTCGGCAACCTCAGGCAGAGAGAAGTTTCTAGAAGTTTCCTAGAACGTATGAAAAGCAGGAAGAAAAATTCATTTGCAATGTGTGTCACAAATTTTTATCTGTTTTGAGACATCAGAGAACGATCTTATAGAAAACTTTAAGCTTAATTTATCATTACTTTTATTAGTAATTCATTCTGACAGATATATTCGTCATTACCTTAATATAAATAAAAGGTACTGTAGTAATTTCTTCATATTTAAACATATTATTAGTACAACAAGATTAATTAACCTACAGTTATTTTGTAAATCGATGTGAACCAATTTAAAATGCAGTACATAAATACGGTAATGTATAATTTAACTAATTTTACTTATACCATTATTGGGTGTAGCTCCAAGCGACTAAATAAACGTTTCTTAGACGCCACTGGTGAAAGAAATGCGGATCGTTATAATTCTAGAAGAATAACACGGTAATGATAGCTCAAGTTTAATTGGTACACATCTATTTGAACATGAGCCTTGATGCAACTAAAATTAGATACATCAAAATCATATCTGTATCACAGTTATTATCATTATTAAGGTATTATGTGAAGTACATCTACGAAGTTCTTTGATGATTTTTGTTGTTAGTACCGTTACAGTTAATTTAAAATTAGTCTTTTTATTGTTTTTTCAGTTTTATATCTCCTAGTTAGACAAAGATAAAATTAATTCATTCGAAGATCGAATCAATGAATGTCGTATCTACAGTCAGTCGCTTTTCCATTCCGCCAACATGGTCACTATTTTTATATGTAAGGAGTCATAATATTCTCGTATCATTAATTTTTTTCTGGGTATGCCAAAATTATAAATCAGTTTTTGTTTATTGGTTAATTTTGAATGTACCTACAAAAATTTCAATCATGATTAGCAAGACACATTTCACCTCTGCCAATTAAAATTATTATTCTTCGTATATGTTTCTAAATTTTGATATCACATCGTCTTACAACCTAATATGTATATCGCACAGTTAGCTACTAGTACCACCTTAAATTCTTCTTAAATATTAAATGATATTGAAATAAATATTAACGTAGCTACTAACCAGAAGTACTACAAAGGACCAAATAAATTGATTCTCTGAAGACAAAAAGAATATCAAACATAAACTAAGGGGTTACTGGTACGTTCATCTGTTTCAATCTTCTTTCTAATCAGTGTAGGTCGAACTAAAAATAAAACACTAAAGGAACACATGTTATTTGTCAGCGCTCGTTTAAACGTTTAAAAATAGTTTAAGTTTTGCTTTTTAATTAGCTTTTGTCTATAAGTTTGATTTAAGCGACTGAATTTTACTTTGAGCTTATATAATATGGATATAAACAAATATATTTTTATTTTAATAAGTATGGCCTAGTTTTGAAATTTATATCAACATGTTTTTTAGCCAGATCTGAACAAGCATTTTTAAATTTGCGTTCAATGAAAAATGTCAATATTATAGGCCCTATGGAATCTCAATTAAAGATTCAGATGATAAAGTTATAGTTAATAAGTGAACGTACATTATTGAAACAAAGAAAAATGTAAAAGATTTTAATTTAGTTATACTCATCTAGAAAAACAAGAAATAATGCACAAAAATATTATAGATCTAAACTATTCAGTGATTAAAAATTATTTTACAACAATTGCTGAAACGAAGCCATATGCAAAAACTCATCAAATGTACACAAAACAAACCAAAGCACATATAGTTTTGTCCCGATTTGTTCAAAGACTGAATATTCTATAGACGTTATTCTCAAAATTAGGTCGGATTGGTGATTCCATTGATGTTTTTACTTTATTTTGTCGGTCTGTAAAACGTATTGGATTTCGAGCCACCGCGGCGAGCGGAACTGAAAAAATATGAGGCAGGTCCTTTTGTTTGTTCTACGTGTATGTTTTATATTTATTTCTTTATTTTTACTCTCGTTGCATTAATAAAATGCTATTATACTTCTATAGGGATAATTTTCATACGACGTTTGTACGGTGCATCTGATAAAAACATTTTGTTTAGTAAAAATATGAAATTAAAAACCTTTTGCATCTTGCGTATTGATGGCGGATATGGCTGTCTACGTAGCTAGCACAACAGGTAGGATCAATATTGATTTTATAAAAATATCTATAAAGGCATAAATGCACGGCATTAATTCACAATAAATAATTATAATAATGTCGGGGATGGTTGTCACACACCGTTTGTATTCTAGCATATGACTTTAAATGTTTATATTAGAGCAGTAACTGCTGCTTTTATGAATTTAAAAGTATTCATTCATTTATTTTAAAAATATTCATTATTTGTAAATTATAAGAACTAACTGTGACGATTACTATCAAATATAGTATTTATCTTAATATTCAGCCTCAAACGTTTCTTTATATACTGGTAAGCAAGGTGAGCATAGAGAACCTAGTGACAAAACACTCCGTTGTCTACTTACCGACAGCACTTAAATGAGAGTTTGGTTATAGATGGTGTAACTCCATATTCGGATCAGGTGACAAGCAGAGTTTCGCCAGATCCATCATTTAAATATATGTTAAAGGAAACAATGAATTCCTCAGAGCGGAGATTGATTCCACAATCACTGCGGCTATTCATCCGGCCATTCATCCATTCTGCATTCACACAGACTGTTCTACTAAGTCACGCTGCCCCCTACTTATGTTTGTCATAAAAATAACTTGTTTTATTTTAATAAAACCTAAAGTACTAAGGGTACTCTGACGAGAGGTGCCTAATGAGAGGTGAACATCACGTAATGTCCGGTTAGTACCTACTTCAGCATCGTGCATCGATAATACTAAATAACTTATAATCTTTGTAGCATAGTTAACAATCACACCAGTTGAGCGGACGGCGCAAATTGTCCCCTCAAGCTCAAAACAGAAAGCAACAGACAATGCTTTAATGCTAAAAAAGAGTAACACAATTTTAGATTTTATGTTTATGAGGCTAACAGTCAAAATAGTTTAACATGAATATTCTGCTAGCGGTTTCGTATATGGCATGTATTTAGAAAAAATCATACGCGTTGGAAAGTATCAAGTCACTTTTTGATTGGACTGTTTTTAAGGTAACATTTTATTTAATCGTAATTAGTATAATGGAATGTTTTGAGATAATTTGATTTAAACTAGAGCCATACATTCTTTCCTAATAATAGGGATTTACTATTGAACAAATACAAATTATGTGCAAACGCTTGTAGTTAAAGAGAATAAACTGAGTTTGTTCTTAATAATGTAATATGCAATGATTATTTTGATGTTAGCTAGCAATGGACGTAGACTCCATACCAAAGTAATAAAAAAAATTATATAATAATATAAACTTTAAACCTATAATATAGTCCCAGGTTCCCTTTGCCTACCCTGCTATGTGCGGAATACAGTGTAATGCCCAAATAAAATAAATCCTAGCTTTTTACCTGCGACTTTTCCCACGTTGTGAAATGGAAATTAATAGGAGTTCCTGAGTTTTAGTGGGTTCTACCAAACAAACTTTTATGAATTTCTTAATTTGAATAACTAACACAAAATATAACTAAATCTAAAACGTATCTCATTCAAGTGTGAAAGTAAACGGTAAATCTATTCGAGCAAATATTACGGCATGTATATTAATGTAGACTACTACCATTATTAGAAAACAATTTATTCATTGTATTGCGTTTGTTGCTACAATTTTCAGTAGTGATTTACGATGAGATAATGGGAGTTATGATAGTAGTTCTACAACTTTAGATATCTATTGATTATCATGAAGCCCTCGTGGCCCTGTGGTATGGCGTCTGACTTGGTATATGGTGGTTGTGAGTTCAGAGTGAGAGATCTCAGCTTCTTTTGCTGTATATGAGAAGTTGTGTAAATTAAAAAAAAATAATATACAAGAAATATGACTGTTGTGTTTTTTTTAGCCTTACGCCATATCCCGCACGGTTCCCGACAGAGAGAACGTTCCCATTAAGACACTTCCGTGATCTATTTTGCACCGAATTCTGCCGCTCCCGCTTTGCCTTACCAAACCGAAGAAATGAAAATATTAAATATTTAATTTCCTCGAGTGGAACCGAACCCACCACCTGTCGCGCTTATGGCGATTACTGGTCTTATGTTTATTAACGTGAAAAATATTGGACATAAAATATTATAAAATGAATTATCTAATAATAGAAATCGTTTGTATAATTAAATTCCTCTCAGCAAACAAGAAATGATTGGGATACTTCAAGTAAATTATATGTTTTTGTATAAAGATACGATTTGAGATATTTCTAAATATAAATTAAAGTAAGTGATATCTTTATTTAATTTAATTTATTTGTTCTTAATAAAATTAACTTTTAATAAAATCATAATTCACAAATTATTGTGTAAAGACAAAGTTATATTATAAGTAAGTAATAAACAATTTGAATATATCCCTAGTATTTTTACACTGCGGCGTTAAGTTCCGCTGTATGCTACATAACTTGTCTTACTATGCAAAAATGAAATAAACGAATTAACTACTGTCAACACTTTTTTTTCCACTTAACCCACAAAATAAAAAAAAACACTACCGTTATGTTTATAGCGTAACTAAAATCTACTATTTAAAATCTGAAGGTAATCCAACGCAACCTGTGAGTAATGACAGTACTTCATATCTACACTTTCGGTCCATTCTTCTCTGACATGGTCCGCGATAATATTGAAATGCCGCCTGAATGGACCATCTATTCATTTATCTTTACATCGGCTTAATAGAACATACGGCTTGCAAGATGTTTTTACATGGTGAAAAAAGCAATTTGAAAAATTGTCTTTGCAGTAATCATATTGTTATTTGTTCTTAATAAAATAAAATTAGCGTTAAAATATCCTCTTAAAACATTTTTGAAGAACTTTTGAGACGTTATGTACTAAAAGTAGAGAGAGTCAAGAGAGAAACTCAACTTCGAATTGTCAACCTGGAGCAAGGAGAGTGCCACAAACAATTGTGTGGCGCGTGAAAGGAAGTTCCTATGAAAGCGCTCAGTAGTAGAGTGCCGCGCAGCTAGATGATGAAGACAATAATTATACAATTTTTTTTGTATTAAGAACGTCTTAAAGTAACGTCTGTTAAGTCCTATTCTTCGTGTCTAATAAACTAGATGTATAACTCTATACATACAATTTACATCATAAAAGGGATCAACCAACAAGTTGCTATGAGAAACAAGAAACATTTTTTTATATAAAAAAATAATAATAATAAAATATTTTATGTAATTCATTATTTCTATACCTCTACTAATATTATAAAGCTGACGACTGCTTGGTTGGACGCACTAATCTCAGGAATTATAGTTTTAAATTGAAATAAATATTTTTTGTTCGACAATCCATTTATCAATAAAAGCATATAATAAATGACGTCACTAGTTTCTTAGCACCTGTATGTCACGATATTTACAAGAAATTCTTGCAACACTATTAGCTCATTGTTACGGCTACCGTTGTTATTCTGTGACAAGGTCGATGTTACATGTTTCTATGAAATATAATTAGGCAGTTCATATAATTAAATGTTGCCTAGAGTTCCAAAGGAATCGGTCTGATCGATTTCTAATAGCATTTGTTATTGAATTTAGACATATTTTATTTAATGTTATTTTATTGCTTAATGTATGTGGTCGTGGAAATTTGGAAACCCATTTATTATATAATGCGCAGTATATGCGTACGATACGGCATTTGTAAGCTTCACAAGGTAATTTAGGACATGTTTTCAATTTTTAAAATACACTTTATATATTTTAGTTTCGCCCTTTTATCCTGCATTTAAAAACTTGCATGTGCTAGGGAACTCGAGCTACTTGTTTTCTCACCAAAGCGGGAAATGAAAAAAAATGTACTTACCCCAAGTAGAATTTAAGCCCACAACCATAACGTTTCCAGTTAGACGCTGTGTCGCTCACACAAATATTTTCATACATACATACATACATAGCTTCACGCTTTTTCCTAGCGGGGTAGTCAGAGAGAACGGAGCGTCTAACGCTAAGGCTGTTGTCAACCTCTTCATCCATGACCTCCGGGGGATCCTTATGCTTTTACGTAACGTTCCCTTAAAACGTAAACGTAACTTCCTCCAGAATCTTTGATACTATGTTTTCGAAGGTCAAAATATATTTATTTTACTAATATTTAAAAAAACACGCTAATAGGCTTCTATAATTATGTAACTACAATTTCAGAAATAGTACGTAGGTACAATGTATTGAGGAAATGTCGCCACTATGCTGGTTTGTTTAGGAGCACAGTGCGCCGCTAACGAGTTGCACGTCTGAATAAAACATTACTTGGGCAAGCGGTTTTTGGAACAAGAAATAGCGATGTTTAAATTAAATTATATATTTTTTTTTTATTTCACTTCCGGATAGGTAGATAGTACTTCCATACATTACGTAGGTAGTACGTTATGTGTTAAAATTTATTGAGCGATTATTTTAAATATATGATATTCGGACTATAATATAAATCACAACGATACATATTATATTAATTTAGAGTTAAGACACGCCCGTTCTCCATTTTTGAATTACTTTCATTGGGGAATACTCCCAAGTGGGAATAAACGCTGAGTCCCTCTATCCGTTTTATTTAATTGATCAATCAGTTTCACGCTGTATCCCGCATACGGCACCCTAATCCTGAAGGCATTGCGTATTGAGTCGCGGAACTCAAATCCACGCTTTGCCTTGATACCAGAGCGAAGAAATTAAAATATAAATGTAAATAAATATTTAATTGCCTCGAGTGGAGATCGAACCTACAACCAGTAGCGTTTACAGTCACACTTTCTGCCCCTGCGCCACGGCTGACCCGAATTAATTTGATATTTGTGTAATATAATTTTAATTCTTTATTTCATAATCCAAAACGCAGAGTATTAGAATAATTTAATAGCATAATACGAGGCCCTCTCCGCTATCCCCATAAAATATAAATACACAATATAATAATTCTTGCATCGTAAATTTCACCCGCTTTAGTCTTTTAAACGACACCAAATAAAACGTTAAAACATTTCACTTTGCACAATAGACTAGGTTTGCTTGTAACCTAAATATCGAATTGCGGCACTACAGTCCACAGTCCACAGTCCACGGGCCACGGAAATGTCGATGTTTAACAGATTGAATAAAATATCTGTAGGTACAGCAAACGGGTACTTTGAATTATTTAATGTTACTGTGTTCAATTACCAGTATAATAGCATGCTAGAACTCAGTGAGTTAAAATTTAGTGTAAGCTGATACTTTAATCTCTGAATCTTATAGCAAATTGTCACATTTTATTATTCATTCGGGTAGTGAATTAGTAGAATTCGTTTGTGTTTACTATTGGAGTTTTAGTTGTTATGCATCAGAGCAAAGATTTTTTTCCTTTTTTATAGTAACTATAGTGAGACTATGTCTGACTGTAAATATAATAGTCAGATCGATTTCCAGAGGAAAACTTCTATTTAAATTTAGCTGTTTAAATAGAACGCAGTGTCTTAAAATCGTTTTAAAAAAGAGTGTTATACCGACTACAATTTAATAAAAAATATTAATGTAAAAATTTAATATTTTTTCTACTTTCGTCAATAATCTGTATTTATTAATGTATAGGAAAATCGATCTTTTCATATACTCTAGGTAAATTCTGGTTAAACATACATATTTTAGGTACTAGTCATATGTTGAGGAAAGGATGTTAAAGGTGCATTCATTAGTAGTAATTGCATTGTACTTGACCATGCAGGTTTATCTATTTTTGTGCAGTCACCTGTAGCGGTGATACTCGTTTGACTACAAAACCTATATAAATCGTAAATAGGCCATCCGGTGGAGTTTCTTTATACCATCCGCATAGCCATCAATCATTAATTTTTCTTTTATTATATAGAAAGCAGAAAGTGCTGATTTTAAATAGTTATTTTAGCGTTTTGAAATTGGAAAGAAAAATGGTAATTATGGTATCATGGTTGAAGAACATTTCATTTAATTTCCTCACATCTATTTAAGGAAGTACCTATGTACATATTAGATAATATAAATTCTAATTAATCGTTTAGTCAAATCATTTAGTTGCATTCACATATAACACATAATTTAATCATTTTACAATATTATTATATTTACTTCCATGTATTTTATTTTATACACTACTTCACTTATACAAAATTTGAATGAAAAAGAGAGAGAGAGTGTCGTATGGTGTAAATAGTAGTAATTTTTCGAAAATATCGTAAAAAGTGTATTGTTCTGTAAGTAAAAAATAAGACACCATATTAATAGCTGACTATGTAATGCCGGGATTGACGGCAGATGGTAAGCGAGGTAGATTTAAGAGATTAATCAACTTTTATATACATAAATGACCCTGATGATATGAATGTTTTAAGTTTCATATTATTTTTCTTTGCTTTGCTCATATGCGGAAGCATATGCAGGAAGCAGGGAAGAGAAAACACTCTGTTCCCAATTTTCTGATGTTTTAAATGTATAACTTTGTCACATCAGATGGGGAACGATAATAATTGTAATATTTTAATGGTAGTATTCCATTGTTCCATTTAACATGACTGTAAAGACAAGATGATAAATAAAGATAACTTATCGAAGTAAAGTAGCATTTTTGTTGCAATAGTTCTGAGGGGGTCTCGAAGGGGGAATCGAAGGTTTCGGGTCATTTAAAAAAATGTATTCCTGTAAACTGGAATTGATTTTCACTACCCAGAAATTTGTAAGTTTTCACTAGTGAAGAAAAAATTCAATATATTGTCAAATATACTATACCTACATTTTTCTTATGTTTCTAAGTTTATAATAAACTATCAATGATAATCTAAAATTCCCATTTGAATAAAAACAATATTTTGGGAGGATATGAAAATGTATTTCCCCGAATGGAAACTAATCCTACCCTACCGTCAGGTTTATACAACACTATTCCGCTACGTCATGTCGACCTTAGTAAATGTTAAAAAGAACAATTATTATAAAAAGCAAATTAAACTCATTCCCAGCCATTTTTACTTCGACAAACTTGTCTTTATTTATCGTAGTGTCAATACAGTCATGTTAAATGGAACAAGGCATACTATCATCAACATGACTGTTTTCGCAATCAACAAGTTTTATTGTAATTATCGAACAAGCTATTTCGCTTTGTTTCACTTTTTACCAGTATCTACCGCACCAATTTAAAAACACATTATTACTGGTAATGTAAACGTTTGTAATTATAAAATAAAGGGGCCGTATACATCTGCTGAGTTATTAAAGGTGGGAAAAATACACACACGTTATGATGAGAATGAAAATAATTCCAACGTATGCCATTTTTTATGACGATCAACTGCCTTCGTCATTTAAAGCTATTAACGCTTCGAGCGCCGCGAGCGCTACTCGGTCGCGCCGTCAGCGACACTTGTGCCACATTTAAATAAAATTACAATATTTTTCTTGCAAATTGTGAAAATAACATCTAAATGATACTGTAATTTCACAAGAGACCCTTCCAATAACGTTATCGAAAGGAAACTGCTGCATTAGTTTTTATTTATACAGGGTGTCTATTCCGAACTAAAAAGGCCGACAAACCCCCATTAAGCCCAACAAAGTGCCGTGGACATCATAAAATATATTTTCCGATAGTCAAATTGCAGCATTGGCACGATCCACAAATCTTTTCCGATAAATTTTGTGCGGGCGACTACCATTTATATAGTCGTCCGATTATACCGGTATTGACTGATTTTGCTGTAGGCTTCGTGCTATGAAGAGTTTCGGGCTGATCTTGTTTACTAATATATTTTTATAACATTGGCTACAAATGGCCTCATATTCCAATAGCACAAGCATGCAATTCCAGGAGCACAAGCATGCAATTCTAAACGCGAGCGGCTGTGGGTTCGATTCTCACTCGAAGAAATTATTTTTTTTTATATGCGACTTATAGTGAAAAGCTAAATATTATACTAAGTATACGTAAGTATGTGTGTATAGTAATAAAACACAATTAATTCAAGTATAATTTGGAAATAGTTGTATGAAACTAGACAATCATCAGTATAAGCTTGTAACATTTTTTACATTTTAAATATGGACATTTCAGTAACCTATTTATAATATTTTTTAATAATAATTCCTTGAATATTTTTATTGAGCGAGAAAACATCGAATATTCGACAAGTGGTACTCCATAAAAGTTTTAGACGTTCGGTCACCTTCCTGGTCCGCAATGCATTTTCTGAATTATTCCTTAGCTGCGGCGACTAGTGAATATTCGACGTACGATTCAGTTCAACGAATTCTTTGCACCTGTCTACGGTTGAACGTGCTTTGCGGCAAATCTGCGGTTTTGTGTCGATTATATTATAACTTGCTATACCGCTAGTGTCAAGCTTTAAGTATAAAAATCATTTAGTAATTGGTAGACTATATGTATTAATAATTTATTGTCTATGTTAACTATAATGTGACTTTACAAATTTAGCCTAAGTATCGAAAGACATTTGTAAAGTAACCTACATTAAAATATTATGTTCTTATAATAATTGCTATCTATATTATAGGTATACAACCACAACCTATATTCATTAAAATATATTTCAAACTTATTTATAGATAATCAATAACTAAAACTATCACAGATTATAATTGAAATATAATCTGTGACCGTTCATATAGACCTCGCCGTTAGTACAGTTATAATATGTCAAATATTTAGTTTGACAATATATTAAATTTAGCTATTGAAATTGAAATCTAGTTATGCTTATCTAGATTTATATTTATTGCAAAATTACTTTATGTCAATATAATAAAATATCATTGACTGGCAAATTTAATGTTAGGCTTAGGTCAGTCGTAGCAGGGGAGCACAAATACACTTGTGTGAACTCGACATATTGTGGGGTCGATTCCCACTCGAGGAAATGAAATATATTTTGGTTTCCTTACTCTGGTGTAGTACTCTCGCGGCGTTGAGTTCCGCCGCTAAGCAGGCAATGCTTCCAGAATTTTGAAATGCGGAACGAAGTGTTTTAATACGAGGCTCCCTCTGCTACCCTATAGCTATCGTGAAATTAATTATATAAAAATATTTAGAAAATTCCTGGTAGCAAAGGTTATACATAAAACACAGTGGTAGTGAATCATCACTCAAAGTTTTTTTATGTCACGCTAACTGCTAAACTTCTTTGTTAAGTTCCTAAATATATTGATCGTTAAATAATGAACAGAAATATATACTACGAACTGATTTATATAATACGAGAAATGCGTAAAGATAAAAAATATGTCGTTAATTTGTCTGTCTGTTACTTTTTATCTCATTTTATCGTGAATAAATCAATTATCTGTCGAAATTGTTTGACAGTATTACTCAATGTTTTATTACTTGCCCTAACACGATTGAACAATGTAATTGATCGTAAAGACACACGCACACAGAATTTTTGGAGGTGATGGTTATTTTTTAATTTTAAGTATTTTTGTTTTTTGGAATTTATTAAAATAATAAATTATAAAATTACGCTTTAAATATAATTGTCATATAGCCAGACTTTTGAACTTTGGTGTTTAATAGTTTAATGTCTAGAATTTGTAGTATATGCCAACTAACCTTTATATATATTTTATATAAAATGTCTAGGGGCGATAAGCACATTATGTCATATATTTTGTGACTGTAAGCATATAATTGTAAATATTTTAATGCAAATTTTAAACTTTTAATAAAATATTAATAATATTATTTATACAGTTTTCCTTTGTTTTTCAATAAGATATTAATAACATGTTTAGTGTGTAAACATGTTTTATGACATTTTTTTATTTTTCAAAATTTACTGTACGTTTTCTATTAGACTTAAAAGTGAGAGGCGTTTGAATTCATCCGCGGTCGCCATTTTATTGTCACGTCTACTTTGACACCGCTGGAATTACGAGGACGTTGTACATAATGCATATAATAGTAATATAATATTATTAGACCACAAATTTATGCAATGTCATTGTTATGTAATGAATTTTAAGTATTTTCTTTTATTGTGGCTTGTGTATTCACTCGTTTCCCCCGAGCACGGTAGGCAGAGGGAACCTCGGGTTAGAACACACCACTCCAAACTTTACACCCAATTTTCTTGTCTTTACTTTAGTATAAAATTCATATTAACAAAACTAGCACTAAAATCCATTGTGTTCAGCTAATAGATTGAAAGATCTACGAGTACTTCACTAGGAAGCAGCTTTGTCTTATATTATGTAGAGATGGAACTTATTCAACTAGAATAAAATCACTTTATCTCAGAAATGGCGATTCTGAAAACAAATATAGATATAATAATACAGACAATTTTCGCACATGATTTTATGATGCTATATTGGGGAACGGAAGTGTGTTAATGGTAATGGAGTGTCTTATCACTAGGTACCCAGGTGCCCTACGTCTGCCCCTTATGTGTGGGATAAATATAATATTTTCATTTTCCATATAATAATATGCGATAAAAACCTATCAACAAACAGTCCGACATATAAATAACATCGATAACAATCTTGCTCTAGTAATAACGATCATTCGCTATTAAAATGAAAAATTAATACCAAATATGAATATAAGCAGCATTATGCTTATTCAATATGAAATGAAACATTTCATATCATGAATAGATATTTGATTAATTCGTAATTAACACCTGCTCGTGTCACATATGTGGCAGTTTTGCTTATATTAATTACTATTCAAAGCTTTGAGTAAAAATTTTATTGCCATTATGGCACCGTGGGTAGTGTTTGATTGAGGCCAGCGTTTAATTCCGCCACTCAATACTCAAGTCCGTGAGACCGTTATAGTGTATGGGTACAAGCTTGGCAAAAAGACAAAGCGCGACGTTAAGCTCAGCCAAGTTTCTTTCTCTAAATACAGACATGTGAGTAAAAAAAGACAAACTAACATTGACTGTATTGTAGATTTGGTATCTAGTAAATCTTTTCGCCATATTGAAAGATATTATTAACATTATAACATATTTGACATTGCCATCGATGCAATGTTCCTTATAAGGCATTATTTAAGAATGCACTATATCAAACTCGAATCTACGACCTTCAACGTAATAGCCAAAACTAGTTCACATTTGAAATATATATACCTGTCACATAAGCCAACTATAAATACCGATCTGATAAAGGTAATTAAGTCGTTTAATACAACCAGCATTAAATTAAGGAAACGTATGAAATTTCTATATTATACTCATATACAATTATATCGGGTACTGGTCCAGTTCTCATGCTAGTATCCGCTTTGTCTTGCTTATCTGGATTATACGGGTCTGGCTGGTTCTAAAGTCACAAATTATAAGATTAAGCGAAAACACCTTAGTGCTTGTAACTCAGTGGTTAAATACAACGTTGTTTGTATATAGTACAGATTTGAACCTTCTTTTAGACGTAGTTTGTATTTATGTAATCAATAAGAATTGTCATTGTTGGTAATTAATAAAAACTAGACAAGTGCGAGGAGAACTCATCCACTGAGGGTTCCGTATAAATTTCAGGATTGTGGGTTAATGGAAAGTACAATTTATATAAATTTAAAAAGGAAAGTTTGCGTGCCCATGTGCACTCATTTTGTATGAATCGAACTACCATTATAAGTTTGTAATAGTTTTTATTTTTAATACATGTAAACATAAATTTCCATTTTTTGTAAGGAATTAAAAAAATGGAAGTTGGGATAGTATAATCAATAGAAATTCATACGTTAACAATATACCAAAAAGGTCCAGTGATATTGAAAAAAAAAATTAAGCCTGTACACCTAGACTTACATTATGTAAACTAGTAGCTTGTTTCTTTTTATAATTAAAATTTAATTTAATTTCACATATCCTACAAAACGTTCTCAATTTAAAATTGCACCAATAATTATATATTAAATGAAATAACCGAAGCTGAACCACGTACAATTATCACACGACCTTGCTTTCTAATAGCAAAGCAATCTAAACATACTTTATATTATTTCAAGGAGTAAATAACTTATGTTATCTTTTTAGATAAGAAAAGCTACAATTCAGTCTACTAATTACAGTGTAACGGGTGACAGATACGAATCTATGAAATTATCTTCGGACTTGTCTATTTATTTCTCTCAATCAGATGTATTGCATAATGTATTTGGCAAGTGCTCCCTAATATTGATAAATATCTTTTACAGTTGCCTCACTGGCCTTTGATTGTAAACGCGATAGTCGTAGGTTCGACCTCCATTCAAAGGAACAAATTATTTGCTCTTAAGTACGGTAGGTGACGGAGGCTAACTTTGGGTATTATGTTCTAGAACACTCTCTAACTATCGCTAAAGATTAAAGATACCTTTCCTTTATTAAAAAAAACAGATTTGTTTTGAAACCCTAAATTGGATATTTTCCAATTACATCACCACGGTGCCAAAATCCAATATATTTGTATAACATCCACTCATGCAATAATCAGGGACAGGTCATTTAAATTCTAAAAAAATATTATTTAATTTTGTTATATAAGCTACTTATACCTACTTACTTTGATATTAATAAGTAGGTACGTAATTAGACTAGTTTTTATTGCTAATAACATCTACTTTTTGCGTCAATAATAATTCAAATATTAAATTATCATATTAGATATCGTAGAGATAATTTAAGTAATGGTTAATTATTTTTTTTTTGAACTAGTTCCTTCTTTTATTTAATTCGCGTCTTCCATAGTGGTGCAGTGTGGTGTGTGACTAAAAACGCAACGGTTCTGGGTTTGATTCCCACTTGGAGAATGAAATATATAATATTCTCTTTCGAAAATTTGACAGAAAATGGGAGACGGAAGTGTCTTAATGAGAAGATGAGTGTCTAACCACTAATCTCTCGGGTTCCCTCTGCCTGCTATGTGCGGAATACAGCATGAAGCTAAAAACAAAACATTAGTTCCTAATTTGTTTTTTTAAATAGAAGCTAGTCCTTCATTATGTATCTTCAAAAGGTAGTTAAGTAAAAAGTAGATATGAGAAAGGAACGTGGTATGAAGTACTCTGTTTCCATGACAGTATTGAAAGGCAGAATTCAATGCCGCATTCTCTCTGAAATGAAATCAATTCAAATTATACCTAATAATACTTACATAAATGCGATATATATTTAACAATATATATAAAAGAATGGAAATGCATATTAATTCTCAATTTATGGCGTCGCTGTTTAGTAAAGCCGTGTAACTGCTATCGTATGACGATGTGAACTTGAATATTGTAAGCATTTGACTGGATTTATGTATTGGCTTTTAAACGTTCGTGCTATACTCGTAACTTAAGAGACGTGTTCTATGATTTATTATGTTATAACTTCACTTGTAAAATTCTAGATATGGCGATATAGCTGTATGATTTACGATGCCTTGTAATAACCGGATATGTCGTTTTTAAGAAAACTTGGGAACCTAGTGTCAAGACACTCCGCTCACGTTAAGACACTTCCGTTGTTCACTTTACCACTTTTTGGGGGGATTGCGCGTGCTGCGCCTTGATACCAGAGCGAGGAAATTATATTATTAAATATTTTATTCCTCCGAGTGGTAATGGAACCCACAACCGTCGAGTTTAAAGTCACACGTAAACTTTACTTGCCCCTGCGTCGTGTCGGCCACGTAATATATTATGTTCGTACTATGAAAATTTGTGTAAATAACAACAGTTCCTGTAAGAAGTGGGTCTAAACAGGGTTGCAAGATCTTCTTATGATAATAAAAATAATATATAGATATACTAATAGTAATAATAAGAATTCGTTGTTGCACAGATAGAAAAAAATACGGTTAATTTAAAGATATACAGATGTGCAAGCAATTTCTAGAAAACATTTTCTATTAATATTATATTCTATAAAAACAAAAAAGTTAATACTTTTTACGTACTGATACATTTCCATTTAATACATTTCCATTGTAATAATGATCAACTATGGCTCAAATATATTACCGAGGACACAAAGGACGAGCCTATAAATTGTTAAGCTTGTCAATCTAACAATGCATTAAGCTGATGTAGCTTTTCTAACTGCGAGTACAAAATAGCATAAATATACGATGTCATCCGCTAATGCTGATTTCTTACCGATTCAGCTATTATTTCTGTTTCATTATCGAAGTATCTATGCATTCGAGTAAAATTGTCTTTGATTTTTCAAATTTATATTATAATTGAAGCAAGAATCAGTTTAATGCAATAGTTTCAGGTAGTTTCTGAGATAAGGGAGTTCAAATTGTATAATTAATTTTGTTTTGTCCCTTTAACGAGGAAACGTATGACTTATATTATTTTAGCTTAATCCTATATCCCACATATAGATAGAGCCTAATTTTAAGACACTCCACTCGCCACTCTCTGCCGAATTCTGGTCAATGGCTGATTTCACCGCCTTGCTGTCTCTCGTTACTAAAGTGAAGAAATGAAAATATTTAATATCTAATTTCCTCGAGTCGAAAATCGAACCCATAAGACTTCGCGCGCATGACTGGTCTCAGAGCCTATGGTAATATCTGAATGTCATACATCATTCACAACCCCTAATTATTTAAATTTGACGATGAGGAGAAGCCACAATACAAGCTGGTTTGCTAACCACGCAATACAAAAACTTACTTTAAACACTTAATTTTACTTTAACCAAGCCTACCGCGTAATTTTTAATTAATTAAACGACAAATAATTTATCTGAAATACAACAAAACGTTGATATGATAATTAATAATTGTATGGGAAAAGAATAATTGATAGCCACGTACATTATTAAAAACGGGCACTGATTAAATAAAAACCTCAGTGGTAAATTATTATAAGTGATAAATTTGTACTATAATTAATGAATGGGCAATATCGGATGTGCCTCCGCCGGTATGAACGGTGCGAGTACAAATGTATATGTGAAAATATTTGCTTACAGCTTAATGAAAATATTGTTGACTTGTATATTGTAAGTATAAGTAAATATACATACATACAAAAATATATTACACTTTTTTAGTTCTCTTTACATTGTTTATGTTTATTCCAGATGTAAATTAATTACTTGGTAATACTAGATACTAGGTATATTGGCATCGTAATCCGGTGCAATATTTAATAGTATTTGAGCATTTAACTGGGATCTATTAATATTTTTTTTACAATAGAAGATTAGAAGGCTTATAAAGAGTATTATTTTAAAGAATTATAGTGAGAATGCAATTCATGAATTATAATATTAAAAAAAAATGAGTCAATTTTTAAGTGAAACTAGAGCATGATTAAGATTTCAAAGAACAAATTCTTACAATGTTTCATAGTAATAATAATAATAGAATTCCTCCAAGTATGCACAATCACGGGACACACATTTGATATTCTTATCTGCTTTATTTCTCGCCGCCGAACCTGTTCCACGGCCAACAATAGCCGCGGGCTTTATACTAGTTTATTCATATGTATATAGCGGCTTAAGTGATAGAATGTAGCGAGAGCTTATAGTAAAATATTTATAATTATTTACCATTGAGAAAAATGCAAAATTCCAATTCAATTTTCGTTTCTATCAAAATTGAGATTCGCTAATAAAATGGTAATTTTAATTATTAAGAATCAATTATTTGATGTTATAAAATATTTACTTGCTTATGTCGACCAGCGCCTGTTACTAAGTCAATAACCATGGGTTCATTCCCATCAAAGACATACAACATGAGTATTTTTTTTCATTTATTTATACTTTTTAAAGTTTTCAACTTAAACCATGCTTTTAAACCGTCCAGGCTATTACATAGAGCCTTTATGTCCTCACAAGGTTTTAAGCTATGCATGATTTGGATGCGTCATAACGACCACACCACTGATGTAATGTCCCATTTCTAAGCTCTAATTTTTTCATTAATATTAAAAAAATTGTACTTTTCTTAAATTACCATACATTTTTTTAAAATAAAATTCAATTTTTTAAATAAAATTAAAATTTTTAAATTGTCAAATATAAACAAAATATGAATTGAAATAATTAGATCACTCATTGGTAAGTAGATATCAGGTACTTATGAAATAAATGAAAATTACTAATATGAGATTTATAAACTAATATTTTTCCACTATAGGTTACAATCTTATGTTTATGTTTTGAGGGTTATATTGTAACAATTATGTAATTACATTTTCGTTATATAAATATAAGTTTTTGTGACAAATGCTATATTTTAAATGTTATACGTTACGAATAAATTATACCAACATAATTTCTAAATTATAAAAAGCAATAGTGTTTTCTTTGCATTTATATCTTTCTCTATACAAGAAAATATAATTAGAATTCAAAATATGCATTAGAAACTACTTCTTATTGTAGTACATGCGTCGTTTTATTTCGCAACCATTCATTTTAATGAGGACTAAATTATTGGTTATTTAATGCGGTTGCTTGCCATTCGTGAAGAATTGCAACGTGAGTTCATAGGTCTAGATATATTATTCTTACTATCTATTTAAGAGTATTTATTTGAGGACACTTACCCGTTTGTGATCTTCACTTATCTCTGTCATATATAGGGATAAAGAGAGGTTTTTCTTTTAGCTTTACGCTGTATTCCGATAATGCCAGGATAGACAGAGGGAACCTAAGAACCTAGTGGCAAGATACTCCATTTTGTTCTCCATTTGCATCGTTACCAGAGCGAGTAAATTAAAATATTATTTTCTTTCGAGTGGCAGTCGAACTCACAACCTATAGAGTTAACAGCCACACGCTTGTGCTCCTGCACTACGACTGGCAAAAAGAGATAATTTATTATAAAAACACTCTGCTCTTCACTTTCTGATCAAAATCGAGATTTAAAAATATAACAAATGTTCAAAATTAAGTAACAATTATCGATTATTAAATATTATATCCATAAACATTATGAGAGTCAAGATAAAAATAAATACAGAAAGGTCTAATAAATACAAAACAAAAAGTAAAGTACATTAAATACAATAAAGTCCTCCGTATTAAACAGCTGTTCGTATTCATAATAGCAAAATATTATCATTTTTTTAAAAAATAACATTTTAACTCTTTTTCAACAATGGGATGGCATCTGGCGGTCAGCCTCCGGCGTATGTCCTCAGTAATCAGCGTACATTTTAAAGTAATTGACCAGTTATTTGGACGGCCCTAGGCGGAAACCGTCGCGACTTACCGTATGTCGTTTATATATATATATATTATATGCCATTATTGTGAATTGTGGGATTTGATGAGTTCCTTGAGTTATATTTTTCTTAAAGTGGACTTCTTGCACACTTTCTCCATCTACATTTTGAAATACGTGGCAGGTAGCACTAGCGATGTCTAATTACACAAGAAATAATATTAATATTTAATAAACCATTTCTTCGAACTTATCTCGAAGTAAATTGTATATTAATCTATACAAAATTGGGCACTCATATTAATTAAAAAAATGTAAATATAGACTTTTTTAGTCGTAATTTCCTTTATTAAGTCGACTATTAAAAATGTAAAACCGCTGAAATAAAATCTAAGAAACTGAATAATTTTAATTTTATCGTCATGAAAAAGTTACTTATAGCTTAGGTAGCAATGCAATAATATAATATTGTGAAGCTGGATTGACGATGGAGTCAGGAACTGAAAAATGGAACTCTTCGAAGGTTGCTAGTTACACCTTTCGAGTATTGGCTTCTATGATTTATTTCTCCGAGCACATTTTATAGTACTTAGTATAAAACAGAGTGTTTTTATTTATTCCAAATTATATATATTTGTTTTCATATCTATCAGATAGTCAGCCGACTGTCGGTAGCTTTGTGCCTACTTCGACTCGAACTTTCTGTGTTGTGACAATCAATTACTCAGTGGTCCGATGTTACCAAACTACATTAGTATCAATCAATGTCGCATTAATTAGATCTGATACGCCCACCGGCATGTATGTAGGCTAATGTAACGTACTGTAACGACAAAAGCCTTTTTTTGTTTCTACATGTAACACCTTTTTCCATTAATATACGTATATCCTGTCGACTAATTAAATAGACACGACTTATGTCACAGCGGCACAAATTGTGTTCGTAAACGCAATTGTGGATTCAATTCTCATTCTGACAAATGAAATATTAAATATTTTTATTTTCGCCGTTCTGGTAACGCGGCGTTAAGTTCCGCCACTCAACACGCCATGTATCCAGAATTAGGATATTAATCTCATATTAGTTATACAGCAAAACTTATGTTGTAAAATTCGAAGTTGCAAATTGTGGTAAACGCCATCCATTATTCATAAAAGTAACTCTTTTTAAGAGCTTCTTTTGATACTTTTTGGTGTATCTATATAATATCTCAACAGTTTATAGAGAAGCAACTGTTGCTTTGTTTTTAAATAGATTCACTGCTAACAAACCAATTAAATTGCCTGAATAATAAGCTCTACTACAGTTTGAATAATTGAAAGCACCTTTTAGAATGTCGATCTCAATTGTGAAATTAAGATAGGCAATTGTTTGATAAAACAGCTTTAACAGTTTTGCAATTTCATTAATATAAATTATACGATATAATTTTCACTGATATTCTTTAAATGGATATAAAATTTTATCCTGCATGATGATTGTAGGTTCGATTTATACTCAGGGGCAAAGAATAAGTTTTAATTTCCCGCTCAAGTCTCGTAACGTAAAACTGGGCTTTAGATTCATTCGGCCATTCAAAATGCAATGTCTTGGGCGTACGTGGATAAAGCAGTTTTGTTCCGTCACTGAATATGCAATGTCTCCAAAATTAGGTGGATAGTGGTGAAATGTCATGTCTTAATGGGAATGGAATGTCTTGATGCTAGGGTCCCAGGTTCCCCGCCGTGTCCAGGATACAGCGTGGAGCTAAAAAATCATAAAAAACATCTTAAATAATACAAATCTCTCCTTAAACGTGAAGTATCTATAAATTGTTATACCTGACACATTAAATCTAACTTATAATGAAGAACTAATTAAATAAGAAGCTGGTAATGAAACTTCTTAATCATATTTTGACATTCTTAACTTAAGTAATTTGAAACGAAATTAAGTTTGGTTACCTTTATATTTATTTAGCATTGACTTTGACTATTACAATTATTAAAGTAAGAAGATTTAGATAATACATTGGGTATTATATATTTTTAAATATATCTAGATTATTTTTATATGTTTTTTAATAATTATTATTATTATATTATAATAAATGAGACTGTCCTTGTAGATGCAATTCTCACTCGGGAATAATAATAATATCCTCTTACTATAATCATACTATCATTTTGCTACTTAAAGTGATAGTCGATATAGCAATATAAAAAAAATAATGATTATATATCTTATATGATACTTTAAAAACTAAGAAGTAACATTATACTTAATTAAAGTTAATCTAAGGTAATAGACATTAAAAAAAATTTTGTTAATAATATTTATACA
Source organism: Heliconius nattereri (assembly GCA_013403645.1). Classification (NCBI taxonomy): domain Eukaryota; kingdom Metazoa; phylum Arthropoda; class Insecta; order Lepidoptera; family Nymphalidae; genus Heliconius; species Heliconius nattereri. Next base: position 1,151,680 of record JAAIXI010000244.1, on the reverse strand, counting down.
AAATTGAAATACGTAAAGCAAAGTACAATTTTAAGGATTCCATTCGAAAGTTTCATTTCAGAGGATAACTCAAAATAATTTATTCCCAAATCTTCGTCCGTTGTAACATTTCATATAAGAAATTAAGATGGAGTCTTTGAAGTTCCTTTTCGCATGCAAAGTTTCGCAAAGGAGCCAGATTTTTACTGCGTCTCGAACAATAGCCGTGTTTTGAAGAATTAACCCATGGATTAATTAACATATTCACGGAGCGTATCTAATTACCCACCCTTTAATTAAAACTTTAAGCCTCACGCTTTATTTGCTTCCGTTGGATTGAAAGGGCGGCCGTATTTACTAGCAAATGCTATAGCGAAAAATGAACTCAAAGGAGCGATACTGTAAATACTAAAATGTAGTTTCAATGTGTAACCAAAAATAAAAAAAACTATATAGGTATGTGGTGAACCTAAATAACTGGTCAATTAAGATACCGTTTAATTTTTATATGTAGCAAGTAAATTTTTTAGCATTATTGTGAATTAATATTGAATATAGTGAGACATTTTACCGCTAGTATAGTAAAATAAGATGTCGAATGTATTTATCTAAATTTAAAAAAAACATAATAAATGTACTATTGAAATGTAGGTAGGACATGCGTAAGTGATTTTGTGACTTAATATATCGTAATTACTAAATTACTATTTAATATACACATAATTAGAATATGATTATTGAGTAGTCTGACATGGTAAAGCGGCACAGCATCTGTAAATAAGACGGTCGTGTGTTCGAGCCCTTTCTTAGGAATTAGCTTCCTTGGTAACAAGAAAAATCTCGACATTGAATTCGGACACTTAGCGTGCCATTTTTCGAAGATTGGGCTAACATGAGGGGCCTGGAGTGTCCTAACACTATTTTCCCTCTGTCTAACTTCACATATGTGGAATATAACGAGAATTACACCAGATAAGTTTTTTAGCGTACATTTTAAAGCACATCGATAAGCAAGGTTTAATTTCACCTTATCAATTAGGCAGTACAGTTATTACCTACGTTACTTAGCCACTGTCTCTATTATAACATTAGGGGCATTAGTAGCAGATAGACAAAGATACTGGCATATCGAATATCAGATGTAAACTGTGTCGGGACAGGTTAACAACCTACGGCTGCATTCCGTTCACTGGTTTAATGATAGAACTCTGTATAGAGCTGTTTTTATGTTTTACATTCAATGTTTATAATTTTTTAATGATACATTTTAATAAATTATTTTAATATATAAAATAATTAGAAAAGGAACATATTAAGTTGGAAAAAAGAACGTGATGATTGTAGATTGAAATTACTAGGATTTTATCACTAAGACAATGTTAATACCATGACGGGTCGTGGGTTCGATTCCCGGTCGAAGAAAAGAAATATTTCTTAGCTCTTGTGTGCTTGAGTTGGCGGAACGAAATAATCATCAAAATACATTTATTTCTACCAAAAGAAATAAAAAAACTAAAAACATCTCACATATACACAGCTCTATATAATCTAATTATACCAAAAGGTCCTATACAGATAATATTGAAGTAGAACGATGTTTACTGGCTATTAAAGGTGAATGCGATTCAATTCCAGCGTCGTGTTCGTCGGTAACGAAGCTTGTGCTGGCTGGTGATAATGAAACGACGGTGACTTGCCGATAATAAGATGCGTATATTAGTAGAGTCGTAAGGAGTCACTAGTCTATAGAATAGAGGTAGTACTTGTGGTATAATAGGTGTGTTACATTGTATTGAGTAAGGAAGTCATTTTAGCTTTAGGCTTATTACCTACTGTATGAAGAAAATTTTAATTAAATGGCCCATATATTGTTGTATTTAGAAGTATATATTTTGAGATAATTATATTTTATACGTTATGAGGTATATGTATTAGAAATTCCTCATATTAGAAATGTTGAGCAAAATGTGTTAATTCGAATCTCCAGCGCTTATCGTTAATAGATTGGTAGAAATGGCAGAACGGAGTGACGTAACACTCAATTCTGTTTAAAAAAATGTAAATAAAAAAGTGACAATAGAGACCAGTCGTAGCGCAGGGTTACAAAGTGTGAATGTAAAATCGAGTGGTTATAGGTTCGATCCCCACTTGAATATATGAAATGTATTTAAATTTATATTTCCATTTCTTCGCTCTGGTGTCGAGGCAAAGCGCGGCGTTGAGTTCCGCCACTCAATGAGCAACGCCTCCAGAATTCGGCGTAAAGTGGGAAACGGAGTTTCTTAACGTAAGCTGATTTAATAATTTAATACAAAAATTACATATAAACCTAGAATATATATTCAATTCCTAATTCCCAGCTTTTGTTACCTACGAGTATATTACGTATTTTACAACAAAATAGTTTGTCGTTTCTAATTTTAAAACTTAGAAGTTTATTTTAGCGAGTTCAAGTTTCTCAGGCAGTGAGGCAGTTGATTGTCTCAGGTGGTCCAGTTACAAAATACCCCTTGTCCGGTCTATTTTAGCGAGCAGCTGTCGCGAAACCGGTATTACCCGCAGCTTAGAAGAGATAGAGAGTCCGTTGAATATGATTATATACATAGTTTTTTATACGAGACAGATTAAGAAAGATATTGAAATTAATATGTTATAATTAGATATTTATAGTTTTAGTTAGGCGAACTTGCTTGATTTGTATATATATAAAAGGACTTGTCCGTAACCGCTGTGCGTAGAAACGTGAAATTTGGACAGATGTTTACTTTCGTAATCTGGACATCCACTAAGAAGGGATTTTGAAAAGTTTTAACCCTAAAGGGGTGAAATACGGGTTGAAAGTTTGTATGGAAAAAGCTTTAAATCGCCGCCGATTTCTACAAAATTTGAAATTAAGACTCTTAAAAATATTTAATTGAACACGTGTTTCATGGTTTATTAGAATTCACGCCTAAGGGTGCAAATAAGCAGGCGAAGCTGCACGCGTCCGCTAGTATATAATACAGGTATTATGAAAACTGTTTTGAAAGGTAGTTTTTAAAAAGGATTTCCTTATTATTAAGATATAAAGCATACGCCACTTCTAAATTTTTTATGTTCAATTTGTTAAACACGCAGTATGTTTTATACTGACCATGTTGTTAAATACATAATTTAATATAAACCGTTCGTAAATATTAGTGTCATGTCTATTTGCGCTATTTAGAGTTATCGAAACCATTTCCATAATTTAATGTATTTATTTATCTCTTATGTTTATCGTGTTTTGTGGCATTTGAATACATGTGTTAGTTTTCATACATACTAAATACTTTTAACATTTCTTTTATTACCGGTCAATTTCCTTCGTGTGTTTTCCATACAACGTGACATTGGCGAAATGAATTGTACTCAACTGGCACGCTCGCCATGTATGAAGAATTCAATTCAATTCACCTCTTTTATATAATTTTGCATTATAATGAATTATATAATATAAATAACAAAAAACAATTCATTAATATCCTTAATAATTATTTTTATCATATATCTTTTACGCATACACAGCGATCAGTTATAGTTTGTAATTTTATTACATTATGTTTAAAATATGTAAAGATTATAATTTCAACAAATGTTCATTTCATTCATTCAACTGTTCATTTATTTAAATAATACAATTTAATATGCTTATTAAAATTTTAAAAAAAACACAAATCAGTCTATAAACTTTGAAGGGAAGCAATTAAAGCATTCACGGCATAAGTAAATATTTTCCTTTTACCTTGTAAACCATTTATGACTCTTCTAAGGCTTAATTAACCCTCTTTGATGTTCAATGTGTAATTTGAGTAGCAGTAATTGCTCCTACTGAGATATTTCGATAATATTATTATATAAGTAAGTTTAATTCGAAAGTTTGTAACGATCACCGCTAAATAACCCCGGATTTCTCAACTAAAAATAACTTATTTTATAATTTATTTACTAAATTAAGCTGTTGAGTGGTTTAAACTAGTATTTATATTAAAAAAAATCGATTACTGAATGACTGACAGACAACGTACAGACGAATTTCAGACTTAAAAATTAAAATATATATATAAAGAAAAAAATATTATAGTATATTACACACAGACATAGGGGGACGACTCCCACTTTCCGCCCAATGCGTGTTGATTGACGAAACTCCAGAGCGAGAAAATAAAAATATTAAATATTTCCTCCCCCCAAGTGGTTTTCGAACCTACAGCCGTGGAGTTAACAGTGGCACGATTTGATTAAAAATGACTTCTTCTATAAACACAAAACAATTAGCTGTATAAATCTATTTACCTATAGAGGTACAAATATAATTAATGTAACCAAAAAATATTAATTATTTATATTCTACAGAAACAATATTCTCCAACGTGACAACTGTTTGTATGTACAAACGGTATTTTACATAGGAAATATTACATATGGCACCGTGACAGCTAATACTATTAAATATACGGCCGTCATAGACGCAAGTACCGTATGATTTAATCATTATAGCCAGATTGATGATTGTAATTTTACCTTTTAATAGTGTGAAATCGTCATATATAATGTATTTTACATATCTAAAATAGATAAAATGTGTCACATTTCTTTGTAAAAAAGAAACTGAGACTATACTATTATTATAAATGCTTTTTTTGAATTTACATATATCCTAATTTTTTTAAAGACTTCTTTCTATATATGAGTTTATTTATGTTCACTTACAAAGTAATATTGTATAAACTAAGATTAAACAGCCTCCCAGTCCATAAGCGTGTCGCTGTCCTTAATAAAAGCTGCTATATTGTTACACAACACATTTTATTAGACCACATGCTAACAACCATTCATGTACTTACAAACATAAAATAGCAGTAGACCAAAAATTTAATGTTTACTCTCCTTGCTCTGTGGCTTTCATATTATCACCACGTGGTCTTAAGCTTGGCAAAATGAAACAATTCATCACGCAACTACAACCCACATAACTTGGTTTTAAAGGTGATATTTGCTTGGATTTCAACTAGTATTTAATGTTATGTAAGGCATGAATGGTACCCTTCCTTTAATAAATGAGACTAATTAATCTATGGCAACTGTCATGGTAAAGAATAATCAGAAAGCCCCTTCGAATAATTGCCTTGTAAAATCATCAGTTGAAGTACTCGTAGGCATGGACCGTCGCGTCGCTTAAATGGACTGGGCCTATTCGTTATTTGTCACTTTTTAATGTATCACTTACTCTCCTCCTCGTTACTACCGGTTAGAAGTAATATATTTTTAATTTTCATAACATTTTGTTTAGTGTTATATAAGAATTTAATAGATTAGGCAACAAAGCGTTAACGACAGTATTTAATAAGGTAGAAAAGAGGAGACTCAAACTTAGTATTAGGTTCCTATTGACTATCCTGCTAAGATTTTTGGTTTAATTTCTATACTTTAAAAATATACAGTAACACAATCACATACAGGCCGTACAATATATTCTTAATTAAAATATCTATCTTATTTGAATTCTCCAAGTGATAAATTAGGTTAAGTTCAGCAAAACGGATTTATTTCAAAGTAAATGTCACGCAAAATTAAGGATATTCAGTGAACAGTTCACCCACATTGCTAGTACGGTTCAAAGACTGCAGGATTCTCAGCAAAATGTATGCCGCCTGTAGAATTTTGTAAAGAAAGGTTTTATAAAGTAGGTTAAATACGAGGTTTTTAGTTTAAAATTCGTAATAAAAAGACTGTTTAAGTACATAATATAATGGCGCTATACACAAATATATTTTACAAAAGTTATCATTTATATATCTATATGTATAAAAAAAATCAGCTTCACGCTCTATTCCGCACACAACAGGACAGGCCGAGGAAACCTAGTTTTAAGATTCCGTTATCCTTCTCCGTTTTCCGCCGAATCCTGGAAGAATTGCGTGTTGAGTTGCGGAACTTAACACCGCGCTTTGTCACGACACTAGTAAACATTTCTAGTTAAATTAAATTATATATTTCTATATTCTTTATTTACTTAAAATCACTATTTAGAAGTCAGACGACTTTATAACTGCACTAATAAATAGCTCTAACATAATCAATAAAACATTTTTTTTATTTTTTAAACAGATAAATTGTATAAAGTAAAGTTTTTAATCCTCTAATTTATGCTTCAAAGAAATATTTCAATCCATTATTGGCTAAAGCTTTGCGATACTAACAATAAATCGGCTGGCCATGCGCGTGAGCACTCGTAAATCTCTCCGCACAGTATCTGACTTGATAGTTTTCGAGGGCACTATATTTTATGCATATATTTCGCGGTGTGCAACGCAACTGAGCTTTATTTATAGCTAATTGTAAAAAGTATTTACATGTTTATTTAGATATTTTATATAAAAAATAATGTAGAGGACGTCGTTATTATTATTACGCTGGATTTAAGTAATTATTTTAATTTTCTTAAAAATGTTTGCTCTTATTCGACAGAGCATATTGCTTAGTTTCGTTGCATATACAAAAAAATCCGATAAAAATGGAGAACGGAGTGCCGTAGCTAGGAGCTCTCTCTCTACCCTGCTAAATATGCAATAAAGCGTTAAACAAAAATATTAAATGTATAATATGATATAAATCTAAATATTAGCTTTTAAAAACATTTTACATTTAAGTTTATATTTTGAACAGTTTATATTTAATAATAAAAAAATATATATTTTTGAATTCATCGAATCGATTAAATTATATATATACCTATTAGTTCTTAGTTTTAATACTATAATGGATCTCTCCTTAGCGAATGTCAAATGCCACATTCAGCAGCTAACTTGTCGGAACATTTAGTTATTTAGGTATTAAATGCTAACATGGTTTCTTAGTAATTCCTTTGCAAATCCAAACTTGTCACACTAAATATTATTAATTTACGATGCTATGTAAATATCAGCAGTGCCGTATTCCGCGAAGAACTTTATTACTCTTCCAGATCAACGATATTTGATACTGGTTTATAAATTATAAGCAAACCATGTCGCTTTTATGGTATTTACTATAAAATTGACATAAAATCTTTTCGGCGGTCGCATTAGTTTGGTGAGTCATAAATCTAGGCTGTTAGTGCCATTGATACTTTATCAGATGTAATACATTTTAAGGTACAATTCATGCATTATATTACTGAACGCATATAAGTGAAATAAAGTATTCTAGCAAGTATTCTAGCTAATAGCAAGCTAGCAAGCAATAATAGTAAGCTATCTTCAGTATATAAATTGTTATTATAAATAATAGTACTAAATTTGACACTGTCATATTTAGTGATAATAATATACACGTATGCGATACAATCCACGAACTATACTGTACGTGACGGAAGTTATCTAGCCTTCGTTTTAATTGAACATGCAAGCACTTGACCGATATTCCAGTACCACACTCTCATAAAACTATTGGTGGAAATTGTGTCAATTTTAATTTATTTGAAATTTTCTAAGCAGTGTAAAATGTTAACAATAAATCTAGTTAAAACAGGAGAATGGCCATAGGGAAACGTAGAAAATGGTAATTATTTTGGGCTTTATAAAAGTTTTGGTAAATATGAGACAGTTTAAATATTAGATATGTTTAATTAAATAACTTTACGCGTGATCACATATAGCAGCATAGACAGTGACAACCATACAAGACACTCCAATATCTTCGATATCCCGAATTCAAGATATCGTATTGAGTAGTGGAACTCAACGCCGTGTTTTGTCTCACCAAATAAAGAAATATAATTTAAATATCATCCATCACAATGGCAATCCAATAGCAGGAATATTTATAATATCGACCTTCCCACTTGGGAGGTGCGTGAAAATACATACTTAATAGTTTATCTTGTCGATAGAAACATAGAAAAACAAATGTAATATCTTTGATTACAACCCGTCAATACACAAACAATCATCAATCAATAAGTCAAAAAGATTGATGAATGGGTCAGTGACCAATATTAATTCAGTACTGATAATGTATTTTGGTTGGTAATTTGACATTAAATACGTTTGACGTAAAGTTTAAACGAATGTCTTGACTCGACTCTTATTATATTAAAAGTTGTTTTTCATTAGTTTGAAAGCTTTGGTAGCAAATAGACACCAAAATATCGCTGCAAATTAGTTTTCACTTAGAGATTAAAAGCTTTGGAATTAACGAAGTTGGTCCCTGATCTTTAGATGTCTGGAGATGATTGTGTTAAGCATATCTATTAAAGTACTTGAGTGCTATAAAATTAATCATTAAATAATCATTATAATCGTAACTGTTAATAGTAATGTATTAATAGGTTATGATTTAAAGTGCTTGTAATTTTTTTCATCTTCACAATGTATTTTTGTAGCAGGGTAAGCATAGGGAACCTAGTGTTCAAATACTCTGTTCTTCACTTTCCGCTGAATTCTGGAAGTGTGTCACAAGCTGTCGCGTAGTCACACGCTTGTATTTCTCGACCGCGCTACGACTGACCCTTTTATTTTTATAAATATTAATTACTTCCGTATAACAATATCATTAGATATATAGAGTTTTTTTTTACTTTAAATTTTTCCATAAAACAGTTTTAATTTAAAGTCGTAACATGTACTGGCTTGTCTGCAAGACGCCGTACACCAAAGTAAGCTAATGGAGTGACGCATAATACCGCAACGCTGACTGCACCACTGGGCTCGTTTAAAATAACTTATACATAAAATATAAAGTATTTATTTTTTCTTTGGATGTGCAAGTTGTTTTCACACCTTACTGTTTTATTTCATTATTGCATTAAAAAAATTAAATAAGGCCAGTCGTGGTGCAGGGGCATATGCGAGTAACTGTAAACACGACAGGTGGCCGGTTCGATTCCCACTCTGGAAAATGAAATATTTAATATTTTCATTTCCCCGCTATGATAACGAGGCAAAGCGTTGTATGTTTTAAAATATCTTTTCATATATAACTAAGATATTTAAGGTTAATCGCTGTAACACTCGTGACATGTTCTACGTAGGTGGATATTTAATTATTTCGTTTCGTTCCCAAAGAAATCGACACCGCGGCCAATTTACTTTATGAAGTGTCACAAAAATATTTCAGATGTTATCTAAATAAATATATTATGGATTTATTTCTTAAAAAACCTATTAAAACTGAGATAGAAGAGATAACGATAAATTTATTGTTTCGCTCAAAAACTAAATCTTAATAGTCGTAATCGTAAAAAAATCGCAGGTTTTACTGATTTTCAATGTATATGAAGTAATTGTAGAGCAGTGGCACAATCTATGACCGTAAGGGCGAAGGTAGTGTATTCGTTTCACACGAAAATAAATTAATTTCATTTCATCGCTCTAATAAGGTTGAGTCAGGTAAGGCTAGTAGGAGTAATTGGGCGAAATAGGGGTTACCCTAGGTTCCCTTTGGCTGACCTGCTATAAGCATGATAAAGTGTGCAACTTTAAAAAATATTTATGTATAATTCTTAGTAGCTTTATACATTTCATTTTTTTTAATTATCGAAATTAGCATTGCTAATAAAATAATGCCGTCCATTTGATACCAAAAACAACATTTACATTATGACGGGGATTCATTAATAATGTTGGGATTTCTTTTCGGCTTCTTTCCTTAAGCAAAAATTTGTGTGGAAATATTTTGTAAGTCTATACATTAGTTAATGAATGCAGCTAGCTCCTCGAAATGTGTACCTTCGTATCTTTATTCTTGTTCAGAGGAAATGAAATAGTAATATTTAATTTTACTATTTTATTATATACTCTTATATTATCGCACTTTAGAACCCTCAGCCTCTGGTGTTTTTTTTTCTAAAATCTGACCAAGGAAGTCCTGTTTTAAGACTCAATTTTGTTTTTTATAAATTATATTTTTTGAATTAGATTACTTTTTAGTTAGAACTTTAAACTACTTTATAATTATAACTCGAATTCAATTATTCAAAATTAATCTTTATAAGAAGTGAATATAAAGAATATGGATTCGCCTATAATGGAAGGCCATGAACCTGTCACTTGACGCACCCTTACTATTCTTACAGCTTTTATACTCTCGAGAATGTTATGAAGGTTAGAGATCTATTATCCTTTAATTCTTAAAGGATCACCTATTATTATCTCAAATAAAAAAGTTATTAATAAAAATATTCTTGAGTGCTATTAAAAAGAAAGAAATATAATCATAGAGACGAAATAACAGTAGAGATTAGAGATTCGTAATACTCGTTATACAAAATCGACATAAAATCAATTTATTATTAAGATTGCTGATATTTCACAATTTCAAAACAAATTTTTGATAGAATTTACTAATTTTCTGACAAGCATGTGGCTGTAAACGCGACGGTTGTGTGTTCGATTCCCACTCAGGGAAATGAAATCTCAGTTTACAGGCTCCCTCTGCTACCATGATATATATGTACGGAAAATAAAGTTAAGCTATAAAAAAAGCTATAAGCATAAAATACTATCAACAAACAAAAGTTGAGGATTATTAGATCTGTTCTTAGTCTACGTTACAAAAACAACATCACTTTTCATTAAGCGTCCACCCCTCGTCCAGACTCAGTCGCACGATTCTATTACATAAAGAGACTATATAGTTAAATTGTTGTACATTTTTAAGAAATAATAAAATAATAAGAATATACAGTTTTATTTATTTGTACGTTATCATTATATTTTATTACGTTTAATAAAATGTTTGAAAACTGTGATGAGTACATCTACCTGGGACAGCTCATATCCCCAAAAGAGCATATGCTTAAAGAAATGGAAAGAAGAATAACAAATGCCTGGAAAAGATACTGGAGCTTAAAAGATGCTATGAAAGACAAAACACTTCATATAAACATAAAAAGCAAACTATTTAACTCCTGTATATTACCCGTCCTTACATATGGGTGCCAATCATGGACTCTAAGTAAGGAAATGATAAGCAAAATTGCAACCTGCCAAAACGCAATGGAAAGGAGTATGTTACATATAAGAAAACAGGACAAAGTGAAGAACGTTGTAATTAAAAGTAAAAGTAAAACACAAGATGTAACATATAAAATTCGAAGACTTAAATGGAAATGGGCTGGGCACATGATGAGAGGTCAGGACAAATGGTGTAAGAAAGTAACAGAATGGTACCCCAGGGAGAGTAGAAGGAAAAGAGGCAGACCCCAGAAAAGATGGGACGACGACATTAGAAAAGTTGCTGGAATGATGTGGAACAGAGTGGCCCTGGAGAGAACAGAATGGAAAAGATTGGAGGAGGCCTTTGCCGATTGGCAGACAGATCTACAAATAATAACGAAAAATCAAATACTACAATTAAATTAAATAAGTATGTGTATAATGTGTTGTAATTCTCAAAAATGTTACTGTTTGATCTGAATAAAAGGCTAAATTATTATTATTATTATTAATTAATAAAATGTTTATTTGTCTTCTTGTATAAGGATATTTTTTTCTTTACTGATGCACATTTTTAGGCTTTACTTTGCACCCCGCATTCTCCCATATCAGAATAGGCAGAGGACCTTTTCAACAATAACTTTATCACCAAAAATTCGAGTGACTTATCACTAGTTTCTTTTACAAAGACCAAAATGGATTCTGCCTTCACTTAGTTTATCAAGAAAAAAAATCAACTAGCCAAGCCTATATTTTTTAGATCCCAACACGTCGAAAGCGTAGGAATTAATGACACTAATAAAACAAATGTGAGACATTCGTTTACGCATCCCTGTTTATGTCCCATTTAAGACGACACACACTTTTACAGCGGCTCGTAAAACATCGCACTGCGATACAGATACAAAGCCAATTCAAACGTAATTTTAAATGTCTACCTATCGCTAATTGCGTTCCTGTTTTCGTTACGGTTGTAAATTATTATATTTTTTCTTCTATTTCTATTAGTTTTTATATCTATTCTATCTATTAGTATTTCTATTTTTTTACCGTGAGGGCTATGGGTTCAATTTCCACTTAGGAGAATTACTTTCCTTTTTTCACTCTGTTAACAAGATAAAGCGCGGCATTGAGTTCAGCCTCTTTATACTATGTAAGCGCACATACTTTGTCTATCACAGCGAACAAATTAAAATAGTTAATTACTATGACCGTCTGGTTCTTGGTCCTCCACCCTTAATAATTTTATCATAGAAATTTCCTAAAAAACAGTTAATTTATACATATAATAAAATTGTAACTGAACGTTGCCTGTCCATGCAAGATAAATGGAATATTGGGTACATGGATCAATGTTATACAACCAGATCAGCTCTGAGACTCTTATTTTAATATAACATTTATATTTCTATACAAATTTGAAGTCTAATTTAATTTTTCAATAATAAAATATTTATATTTTAATTTTAAAATATTTTTTTTTTTTTTTACATTTATTTATTTAAATAGTAGATTGATACAAATATTACAAATGCCACAAAATGCAAATGTCATAAATATTTTAAATTTTGACCTATTTCAAACACGAATCTTAGCTTATTCTCATTATACAGAAAAATTTGTACATATCAAAGAAATCTTTTCAACAAATATCTTTAAAAAAAGCAATAAAGACCAAGCGTGCCATAATGATTTATAGAGAACAATTAGTGCGATTTAAAAGAATCACGTAGCCATTAAAGTCATAAATATTTCGACGTAGCGAATACGACAAATTTCTTACAATAAAACTAGCGGCCTGCCAGCGGCTTCGCCCGCTTGAACTACATGATTATTTATATAATAAATGTTTAAGTGAAGGTGATTAAATGAAGATTTATAATAGATCTACTCAGAGAGGAGAAGTTTCTTCCAATCATAGCAAAGAAGTGAAAATATTGATAAATAATAATTGCTTCCTTCGAGTGTGAATCCACAATCACGTCACACGTTTGTACCACTACGCACCGACGGCGTCAACCATCAACATATCAACATATCATATTCGTTCCTAACAATATAAATAAGCATCTCTGATATTGACATTATTTCAGATGTATCATATATACAGTAAATATTGTTAATGTACGCTGTCACGAGCAGTGCTTAGACAATTTGCTCTCACAATCATTTTCTTTGCTTACATTTGTTGTTTGTTATGTGGACGTATGTGAAAACAGGGTAAGTTTTTATTTCATATAAAAATCTTTTTTCTTTCATAAAATATGTGTAATGTGACTTTCATTTATACTATGTTATATTATATTTAGGTGCCATTTTTCTTAAGACAATATTCAACTAGCTCTACAATTATAACTAAGTACTACCTGTCTTAACAAGAATATTTATAAAAATCTATTTTATGTCATATTTTTTTTTAATTTTAGAGCTTAAATCAATAATAATATAATAGCTTTAACATGTGTTAAAATCATTTTGCGTTATTTGAAAATTTTAAACATATGTCGATGATTTTATACAAAGGAAATTTATTTCATAAGTGTATTAACCAATATGCGTTGGTTTAATAACGGTATGAAATATTTTTTTTACTATCCATATAAAAATTAAAAGTAAATATAACCGTATTAAATACAAAATTCCAGTAGAAAATTAAATAAAATGGACCGCAAACACTTGCTGTGACGTGTCATTAACACTTACATACGCTTCCATAGGGAATATGTGAGGAGTACTGATTATATTGACGTAGTAATATAAATGTGTGGAAAGAACTTTTCATACGTTAGTCAGTGTAGCGTAGTAAAATGAAGTTGGTTTATAATTATAAAAAATATTATAAGCTCCTTTTTATGAATTGTAGATTTAGTTATGTTTAATTAATTATTTATAGATAATGTTATAAATTATTACAAAAAACTATTAATATTGTTTTCCTTTGAGTGTTTCTCTTTTCCGATCTTGAAAAATTAACTTGAAATATTACAAATACTTTATTCAATTAATATTTTAATTTAAATATTGAAATGTCAATTTCCATTGCCACAAAACATAATGATGTCGGCGTTATTCTTGAACGGACTACGTATTCAGCGTTTAGGCACGACCCCGGGGATTCCTACCAGTCCACCATATTCGTGATATTTATATTTTGAATATATTTTACTTATATAGCCTATTTTTATATAAAAATGTTCTTATAATAAATATAATTTAAAATAATTATAAACTACAACAATTTCCATATTTGTTTCTGTATTCCGAGTAAGAGAGAACGAACTGTGTGAACTGAGAGTTTCTAAACAGTGCGCTCTCCTTTTTTTCTCCACTTTTCGCCTGAATTCGAATCATTGCTTTAAGAAAAAGTGAGGGTAAATCCGTTCCGCCATTCCGCCATTAATATCGATTGGAGAAACTTAACGCCACATTTTGCCTTTGACAGATCGGAGAAATAAAAATAATTCATTCCGGCGAGCGTTTGCGTACAAACACAGGTTAGTTACGTCTAACCTTGGTATACCGAGATATCAGTATATTGATATCTCGGTATTACCAGATGATTCTCGCTCCATTTTCCCTTCCATTCTTGCGGGATTGCAGATGCAGAATCCACAAGGTTTGCGGACTACTTCCACAAGATGCATGCATAAGATCTTCCCGAACACTATCGGGAAATTAATATCTGACAAAATAATAAACAAAAATCCTATTGACAGCATAATTATATCCGTTTAATAAAGTATTTATTGTAGTCCCCTTAATAAGTGTCTTATTGAAAGCCCCTGTTTCACCCCTGGAAATTATGAAAGTGTATATAAACATTTTCACGCCCTAACTCACCCTCCTGTCGTTACCTTCCGACCTATTATTATCAAATCAGTATGGATACCTGAAAGATAACAATTTTACTTCCCCCATAATGAGAAAATAGGCTCCAGTATCTAAATCATTGTTTTACGATACTATAATATCGTTGAGGGTTGTGCTACAAATTTTTTTGGAATTCAATTTCATGATTGCTACTTTGTATTTCGTGGGACCTCATAAAAATGATTTGGTTTATTTTGACTTATTTATTGACATTCTGAGGATTCTTAAGGCCCTATTCTACACAGGCACAGTTTCTAAATGTACTGTGTTTCTAATGTAATGAGTTTTGGGATTCTATTCCCTCTCTCTAACTTGCCTCTTGAAATAAGGTATTAAATATGTTTAAGATTTCTTTTTTTGTAGCTTCACGCTAGATCCCGCAAGTAGCAGGGTAAACAAAGGGAGCCTAATGTAAAGGTACTCCGCTCCCTACTTCGGCTGAATTCTGGAAGTATTGCATGTTGAATTGTGGAACTCAACGCTATATATTGAGTTAACACCATAATGAAGAAATGGAAATATCAAATATTCCATTTCCTCGAGGGGAAATCGAACCCACAGCACTGTTGCGTTTACAGTGATACGCTTATGCTACTGCGCCAAATTTAACCTAAATCAAAAGAATTTTAAAATATAATTATGTAATTCATATGATATATATTAAACAACAAATATAATGTATAACATTAATATTCTAAACTCACAAAGCTCATCTTATCGATATTCATAGATCTTGCATATTATATAAGCGCTGTAGGTTCCTTTGTATACCGACTTACACAATTTGAAAAGCTATTGACATGTAAATCAACGGTGGCTATTAAATTTGCATTCTAATTAAATACTACCGTTTTAGTGCCTTGGTGCTTATGAAATGGAATTTTTTACATCGATTTTAGTATGATTAAATATCGTCTCCCCTAAATTTGTTTGCATTTAGGATTTTTTTATGCTTTATACATTTTTTAAATTTATTTTTAAGTACCTAATCAGCTTTAAAACGTGACTGGATGTTTGTGGATTCAAATCGTATTTGGGGGGAAGTTTCAAATAGTTTTGCTTTTATCGCCTTGGTAGACAAAGCACGGTGTTGACGAGAGCTAGAAATGAAATTTTCATAACTCGCATAGCTGCCACAGTAAGAAATCCTTTCCCGAAAAGAGTTCGACGCTTAAATATAAATAAAATAATTTAGCATTTACGATTACACCACTGGAAATATTTCTAAATAATATTTTACTTATAACAAATTTTCTTATTGTAAAAGCTTTGATGACAGTTCTACATTACTATTCAATATTATCATCTTGTAAATTCTCACAGAATTATATGATTTTATATCTAATTTATACATAAATACGACGAAACAAGAAAAGGAACATAGACTGACATCTCGTACACCAAAAACAAAAGCTGGCGTCGTGAATAAATAACAGAAATAAAATTCCTATAAATATTGAAAGGTATATTTCACACTTTACCGAAACCAGTAACTGAGATATATTATGACACTTTTGTATATCGACCGAGCTTTTTAGACGACGACGGTTTTACTGAATCTTTGTTTGTAAAAGATGAAAAACAATGCGGAAGCTTTTTTCTTTCTTTAAGTTTTTTATCGTTCGCTTTGGGTTCGGATCGCAAAAAATTCTGGGTAGACGATGTATTAAGCTGAGATGACAAGGCTGTTTTGGCGCGCCCGTCGTTACTTTTTTCGGCCGCTATCAAGCAATTGTGCAGTCTTTTTTAGTGTAATGGCCGATTACTTAAAGCTATCTCTGAATAAAATCTTAGTATTATTTTGGTTAAAGAAAAAAATATGTTTAAAAATATTTCTGATAAGGATAGTTTTTTCGACGCCATTGCGATGCATTAGGATATAGTCTATCAAACAGGATCCTGGGATCAATTGCCATTTGGATATAAATTAAGAAAAAAATTAAAACCTTTTCATTATAAAGACATAGATAGAGCTTTATTTTAAATGTGCATTAGTGAAGCCATTTCTTCAATTACTAATATTGATGAGGTTATAAGTTTCAAATATGAAGATGTCATTATGAGGCGCGCGGCGGCCGGCCTCTTGAATTTGCATTTTTTTATAGTGCTGTATTCTACTAGCCAAGACCTTTTATTTGATACTCAAAAGAGTATTTTACATTTCCAGTACATCTTCGATAAACGGACTATCCTACACCAAATAGATTTTTGTAATTTGAACCAGTAGTACCTGAGATTAACCCCTAGTTAACCGAACTTGTGTTTGTTTCCATTATAATATCAGTAAAATTTGTGAATAATTAATAATACCTATACAATGTACATTTTTACTGTACGTTTTTTTCTAGAGCGATTTAATTTATATCCACATGAACATTCAGTAATGCATTGGCTTATAAGCGTAAGGTAAGAATATTCGTAATCTATTACACTAATAGCGATGGTGTGTTAACGACAAGGGAAATAATTTAAACGGTCGTATTTTTAAGCCACGTGAAGCCTTCAGTTATTGAAAACTTAAAGATTCGCTCAGAAAAAGTAATTTTGTTGCAATCTTAATAAAGTCTAATTTCGTTTGTTGTAAATATAAATTTCTTGATATTTTGCCTCGTGTATACAACATTAATACTTCATCGGGAAAAGGTTAGCTGAGAGTATTCAGTACTCATACATCAACGGTTTTATTTAGCGTTTTACGTTTTAAAATTAAAATCTGTAACTTATATGCTAGTAAATTCTTATATATATTGCATTTAATTTAAATATGAAAGAAGAGAATTTAATAGAAATATATTACATGCTATGGAAGTGAAAAATAGAATAAAATAAATTCCCTTTTTGTTCAAAAACAAAGGTACCTATTACGCCTAGTTTTTAAACGATTGCGTGTGATACTTTAAGACCTTAGATTTATTGCATTTTTTCAATAACGAAAAATAAATATCTAAAACAGAGAATTGTCCCAATTTAGTCAGTTTCAAGGGTGTTTTTCATTAACCCTATTGCATACGTTGTTCATCTGGCCATACTATCTAACTGTACCGATTGTTCTTAATCAACGTTCGAATTGAACGTATTGGGGTTATTCGTAGTGATTGGAGCGAGAACTAGAGCTGACGAGCAATTTCTTGCAATATCCTTCATTGCAACTCAATTTCATATGCAATATGTGTTTCTTTGTATTTTTGTATTTACTATGAAAATATCTGTAGTTATGGTATATTTAAAGCATCACGCTGTATGTAGGCATATTGCAGGGTAGGCAGAGAAAACTTAACATTAAAACGTACTGCTTCCTACTTTCCGCCGGATTTTCGAGGCGAGTCGTAGAGCTCAACGCCGAGCTTTATCTTGGTACCAGAGCAAATCAAATGAAAATATTAAATAATAATTCAATTCCCCTGAGTGGAAATGGAATCCACAACCATTACGTTACTGTCCTACGTGCCACGTGTCGTTATGCTCGTGCGCCGCGGCGGCATAGGAATAATTTATTTAAGAAGTTTTAGAAATAAAAAATGCTTATAATAAATTGTTTAGTATTTATCAATTAATCAATCAAATCAGTCGTTTCTGGTCCACTGCTGAACATAGGCCTCTCCCAGGGTGCGCCAAAGCTACCAATCCTCCGCCTTCCGCATCCAGTCGAAGCCAGCAACCTTCTTCAGGTCGTCGGTCCATCGAGCTGGAAACCGCTATGTTTAATTTTTATACGTTTCTAAATTTAATCTATCTCTATTGTTAGATTAACACTTTTTAAAATAAGTACAGATAAAAAATATAAAATACTCTCTTAAATTAAATGTTTATTATTAAAGTCATAAAATAAAGATAAATGTTCATTGTTTCATTGTTTTCTTATTTTTTTATATTTTTATGTTGTATAGCAAGGTAAAGAGAATCTAGTGTTAAAACACTATCTTCGTTTTTCTTCACGAAAATTTAAATAATTAATTTCCGAAAGTGGAAATTAAACAAACAATCAATCCACAACGGCCTTAATTCTTCTAAATAATATAGTACATAAACGAAAAAATAGCATAACTTCAAGTAAAACGCCAATATTAATATTACCACAATGATGATAAATCGTGTGAGGAGTTTAGCAATATGTAACCATTAGCATTGAAATGGCGCTCGTTATCCTATCGGCATCTTCAATTGGAATGGATTTAAGCTTCGAATTGTGCACTGTTTCATACTGTCGATTATCGATAGATGGGTAAGATACCCAGATCTTAGAAAAGGTAGGTTTTGTGGTGGAAAAAATTAAACTTAAAAATATATGTAAGTTTTTAAATAATATAAGTTTTTCATAATCATGTCATAATTTCTATTCTCATAAATTAATAGAGATATAAAAATTCGCATCTCGACATGTGATAGTCCTCATACATAGTCAAAGGGGTTTCCATATATTTCATACACTTCAGTTGATATTGGATTTGATCTAGTATTAGTCTCATTTCTATTACGCACTAACCTGCATACAGCAGGGAGGTTAAAGGAACCTAGTCCAAATTGGAAACATTGCGTTTTAAGTTGCGGATTCCAACACCACAATATATCTTCACTAGAACGAAAAAATATAAAAAAAAGATTTAATTGAGTAAGAAATAATCCCTGTATGATGTGGATTTAAAACATTTTTAACAAACCAGTCTCAATTCCAACAATATATAAAAATATAGCAATTTCATATTGTATGGATACCATTTGTCTATAATACAACATCTTTTATCTATTTCTAATAAATAATTGCCTCGAAACAGATAAGCGTGCGATTATTATAGCGCGAATGAAGAACTTAATATATTCCATCTTGCAATCAGTTCATTCGATCGGGGAACAGGGCCTTGATGTACGGTGGCAATGCGTAATATCCTTTAAGATAAGCTGTAACTGTATAAACTAGCTCGGGGCGTCGGATTCTCTTTTGTACGTTCTGGTAGGCTTTTTTTTTAATTGTATCATATTTCTGTTGTATTTTAAAATTAAATGTGATAAGGATTTCTTTCTTTAGCTTCACGTTGTATCCCACACATATCAGTATAGCAGATGGAATCTGGGAACTTAGTATTAAGGCACTCTGTTCCCATTAAGTCACTACCATTCTACACTTTTCGCCAAATTCTAGAGGTGTTGAGTGGCGGAATTCAACAGCTTCACGCGGTATCCCGCACTTAGCAGGGTAGGCAGAGGGAACCTAGTGTGAGACACTTCGTTCCTCACTTTTCTGTTCAATTATTTTAACATAATTTATTCATTTTACAATGAAAATATATTACAGTGAAATAATCCGAAATCCGAAATTGACGATCTTAATGCCTTAACTCTAGGTATTTTCAGCCTTGACAAAAATGAAAGAATCAAAAAAAATATAAAAATAACCGAAGACCTAATAAATTTAATTTATCAAATAAGTAAATTTATATAAGCACTAAAGCTAAAAGATTACTTCTATACAGATTAACTACTACTAAATATCCACACTACGAGATCTAAGATAGTAATAGAGAATTAATGTGCGTTTTAATTACATTTTAAACTTTCCAGTATCTTATCTTAATACTTAAAGAAGCACGATTAAACCTGATGATTATTTCCCTATAAAATATTATCGATAGCAGATAATATACTTAAAAATGTACACCATGAGATCTATATGTATATATAAAAATTAGTTTTACTAAAAAAAAAATTTAATAATTAAAAATGTGTAAATATATATTTTACTTACTTTCAAGGTGTATTCCTTTATTTCCCTGAAAGGAAGATTTAAGCCCAAAATCACCTTCAGTAATATATACCTATTCATATCTAGTGACAGCGTCATTTATGAGTTCAGTATCTATTCCAGGAATGATTATATTTTAATTACAATTATTCCCTCGCTTCGGTATAAGAGCGGCGTTAAGCTCCGTCACTAAACACGCAATGTGCTGAAAATCGGGCTAAAAGTGGAAAAAAGAGAGTCAGTTAAGTTTTTTCAAACTTCCTATGTAGGAAAGAGTGAGAATCTGCCAATACAATATTTTAGTAAAAGCCAAGCCCTATCATAACTCATCACTATTAAATGATTTCTTTCTATAGATTAAAATTATGCATTTTTTCTTTCATATATTTTTCTTTCATGCATTTTTTCTTTTAGAATCCTTTACAGCTGGATACCCATTATAGTAAATGGTCATCGATACTCCAAGCACGTTCTGCAAACCTTGTCCTAGCCTGATGATATAGTAAAAACGTATGAGCAACTTTCACGAAAAGTGGGAGATGTCGTTTATCAAGCTAGCTGTAAGAACTCTCGACGTATAAAACTTTTGATACAAGACGCCGAGCCAAAGGACATTAATATTGAGGATATCACACTAGTTGGAGTGTTTTTGGGTGTTTTGGTGTTTTATGTGCTAAGTGTGAATTGATATGAGAGATAGTAATCTTGGGAAAACTTGTTGCAGTTATTTGTTGTTTATTATTTTTTTCTGAATTTGTTAAATATAGGCTATATTAAATATATCAGGGCTCTTAAATATATGAATACACAGCTTCTAGTTATTTCCATTTGATCACGGGGGTGAAGCTAAATGTAAAAGCTATAATTAATATATGTGAAAAAAAATTTTGGACCAATATTTTTGTAGATAAAAATAAGGAAATTAAGTATCTATGTCAATAGTCAAGAAATCAAAGCTTCTAAATGAAATTTAATTCAAATTTATAAAATTTCTTTGTACTATCTTATTATTAGTAGTTTAATAAATATTTTTTTGTTTTCTACCTACCAATAAGAACGTGTAAATAATAAGTTTAATATTTTCTTTGAATATACTTATATAGGTAAGTAATAATAGTGTTTACAATAATATCAACCAGATGAAACGCGCGCTTAATACAATTCTACGCGTCAATTAGCGCGCAAATTGGTGAAGCTTTGATGTCTGTCATTCGTATGCAATTTACATTACGACGGTTAGCGTACTGTACACTGAATGAAATTTAAACTTCAATGAAGTCTTGGAAAATTTATATTAAGCATGTTATTTGTAATATTAAATGTATTTAATATTACAATATATATATATATATATATATATATATTAATTTCACTTGTCGTCGCCTGCAATTTTGTTTGTGTGGACTTCTACCTCCTCTTCCCACTATCAGAAGAGCTTTTTCTATTTTAAATGTTGTTTTTTTTTCAGACATTTATATTTAAAAAATTGTAAGTCACTTCTATGTCTATTAAAATTTTATGAATGAGATCATAATGCTAGTTGCATCTTTCCTTAAAATTTAGCCCAACTAAAAGAACTTTTTTTCTAGTTTTCAGCATTTTTATTCTCCATAGCGCTGTCAGATACGGGTAGAAGTCCGAACTAATAAAACTGAGCGTTAATTTCATAATTTATACGTCCGCGGCTTGCATTCTTGACAGCATAAATTTCCGCCCTTCAAGATTTCGTTTTACTTCCTGTGAATTTTATGATAATTTAATTTCCGGTATACTTTAAGTGGAAAGTGTATGATAACTTATCGAATTTTTGTGATTACAAAAGCAGAGAGAAGAGAGAGAAGGAGAGAAATATTGTAAAGACTTTGATATGATAATTATTTAGCTTTATATAGCTTCAAAGTGTACATAATATATTGGCAGCTGCAAAATTATTAAATATTCGTTTACTTCAAGCGCACGAAGCCACGCAGAGGACGCTAATTTTAAAGAAAATACTAATTTATCTAAACGATCTATTGTAAATATATAAAAATATGACACTTGTAAAGTGTAATCTAAAGTGTAATTTATACTCACAACCATCGCTTAGTTACTATTTCTATCATTTCTACTTACATATTTAATTTAATTACACCTTGGATTTAATGTCCTTCAATTTTACATTCTAAGTACACAGGACCGTTTCGTGCCTTTATACAATAAATAATAATTTCTATTTAAACATGGCTCTACTTTTATAAAACTGTAACGAAGCATTTGATAATACTATTACTTTCCATATTTCATCTTAATTTACATTTCAAGCAGGTGCTTCTACATAAGCTACAATACAAAGATAAAAAGAACATGACATATCCGTACAAGATGTCCGCACTACATTGTCGCTGGAAAGGTGTCAACAAGTGACTTATGCATAAATCGAACGAAATATTTTTTACTTGTATTTGAGTAAAGGTGTATTTCAATACATCTTTATATATATAAATACAAGTAAAAGTAGCGGCTTTCTTTAAAAATGATTATTTATTACTTACCGATACCTTGAAGATATTATTATCTGAGTAAAGAGTGTCTGTCACAACTCAGTTATGGCAAAGTAATAGTAACATACAAAAAAATAATAATTTATTTTATTAATTATATTAATAAAGACATATTAATTAGTTTATATCAATGTTGAATGACTAACTTACGCTTTATTGAAGCTCTTATAAACTTTTTGTATTTAATCGTTAAAACTCATACTATTAATAATTATTAATTATTTTATTGATGTTATTTTTATTGTGCATCTCGCTCCGTTCGAATAAGTGAGTAATCAATACATAGGATTTGACACAATGAAATGGTTCACGAAGCTATTTACGATACCAACTTAAAATGAAAATGACAGAATCTTAGACAGACCACCCAGCCCGCAGTCACCAGTAACAAAACTAGCTCTCTTCTTTTATAAAATGTTTGTATAGAATTCATATCACTTATTATTATAGGAGTATAAATATAAATTGTTAAAACACGAATAATTTGATTTCACAAATTTGATAATTGATCTTAATAATTGACAAGCCTAAAATTTGATCTCATCTTATTTAAATGAAGGAATAACGACTGATAATGAAAAATAGTTCAAAACCACTGAAAACAGAAAGGGTAACATCAAAGTGACAATCAGTCAAGAAAGGGTACGGTATTTTGTTTTAGCCACGAGCATTCTTTTCATCGTCTCTTATTGGATTCTATTCGCATACTTTGGTAAGGATACCCAATAAAGCTTGTTCGGCACCACATGCCCTTCACATATTTTGTCAAAAGTAATGTATAGAGTTTTGGAAAGCTGTTTTTTTGTTTGTTTTAAGTATCCTATATTTGTTATAAAACCGACTATGTATACTTAGGAATATACAGACGGATAGACATTATCAAATACTACATATATTAAGTGTATTATTTTTCTTTTTATTAAAATTTAAAAATAAATAATTTAGTTGAATATTCTTAATTAAGTTTTTGTTCGTCGCTTTTGCTCTTGTGCCATAACTAGCTTCAAATTTATAAATGAGTAATTTTCCAACTAAATAATCAGATATATGCTGAATTATACCTAATCAAGTTGAGCCATAACTATACAAGTTGGGTTATTAAGAGCTTTCACTGTATCCCAGATATAGTAAGGAAAAAAATACACACAAAACTAGTGTCAGGATACTCCGATCTCCACTCTCCGCTGGGCCTAACATGAATATATTATAAAAGCTTAAGTTAGATATACAACCAGACGGTTCGTTTTCGTTCCATATAATAGGTCCATTGTGTATACATCCTGATTGATGAGGCGGAAGTTAACAGATCGATATTACTTTGAAGCTTCGGCGTTGATAATAGCATATTGGTGAAGAGGAAATGCCTTAAATGTTACAGCTTTTTGAACTTTGCTAAATAAATTGTGTTATAAATATATATATATATATGGCTTTTTTTTATTTTTATTTCAGTAAAAGTGTACAGATACCTCTAGTTAAAGACGATTTTTATTCTTATCATTCATAGTTTTTCCGTATATGTTTACAGACTCGGTTAAATGCTTTGTGCATATTATCAAAGTATCAAAATGAGAATATTATTTTATAATTTTGACATATTATAACACTTAATTTTAACTTAATTGGAGATATATTTCTAAATTCATTTACTTACAGACATTCTTAGTCTTGAACATTTAATAATTAATATAATTTAGATATACAACTTTCACTTTTGCTCCAAAATCTAAAGATGATTTGAAGTAAGTAAAAGCTTTTGTAATAAATAACTATATTATGTTAATGCGGCGTCTCATTCAGCCCTAACGAGAGTGGAACGAGCGGCGTTCATCTTCAACTACTCGTTAGCAAGAATTCAAAATATTTATTATGAATTAATTTACATAAAGAACCCACCTTAGCGTCTTTAAACGTACTTTTACATCAGCTGGTTTATTGTTATTTTTGTTGGTGTTATAAATAAAAATAAAATTAGCTCAAATCAGCTTCACACCATATCTCGCACATAGCTGGGTAGAGGGAACATATTTAGTACCCTAAGACACTCCGTTCTCCACTTTCCGCAGAACTCATTCGTCGGGCTTTTTCTTGGTGCCAGAGCGCAGTCGAAATTTCACGAGTAATTTTTGAGATACGAATACGAATATTTTTTTTTATATGGGATAGTATTGCGTTTAACCGCATCGAGTCTGGATATTGATGAATATTCACATCTTATCCAAATATTTTTTTTTAATATTTTCATTTCTTTGGTGGGTGGATGTTATGGATGGAAAATAGGGATGGGAGTGTTTCAACACTAGATTCCCTCTGCTTACGCTAATATGTGTGGGGTACAAGCTGATGTTCTGGAAAACACACATATTTTATAGGTAACCATAATCCTCGGTACTCCACGGATAATATTTTTTTTAAAATACTTTATATAAAATAAGTAATAAGTTGAGAACCAATAGTCGGTAAGTACGTTGCCTAAACCATTTTAAAATAAAATCCAAATGATTTTATTTGAAATATAAAGTTTTATTCCACCTTTAACAACTCAATAAGCTTAGATTATCATAAATAACGCGTGGTGTTGAGAGGTCTTCATTTAAATATTTTATGCGAGCACTATTTACAATGTCAATAATTTTAGTTTTTAACTGGTTTGTCTCACGGTCCACGGATAGCGTGTAACTAACGTAAACTAACGTTTTAAGTAAGGCACTTAGCGTAAATATCGCGAATCCCTTAAAATATTGTATATTACAAACCTTATAATATTATAAGGATTATAATATCTAATAAATATATGTTTAAAGTATTAGTTGTTTGTAAATACTAGTTTTTTTGTCAAATAACTTAGAGTTGTGTTAGTACGGTACGTAGTTGTATAGACATAAGACACATTGTTAGTTCTTGAGGTACAGTGGACTATAATAAAATGATGAACTTAATATTATAAATAGTCTTTCTTGAAAAATTTATCAGCATCATTATCATCAGGGACATATAAAAATTTTATCCACAACCAAGTAGTTCCTGAGCTTTACGCGCTAAACCAATCAAACTCTTTAAAACACTAGTATAGATTACTAAGATTTTGGTTTTGGTTATAAATAATAAGACTATTTTGGAAAACTTTTATTATATTATATTATATAATAAATAAATAATATTTTAGTACCATAACCGATCTTACTAAGTGTAAAACACTTTACAGTCCGTAATGACAAACGGACAAATAAACGCTTCGAAAATCAACCTGTTACCAAGTTACTCTTACTGGTAAACCAAAGGCCAAGTACATAATCCTTTAAAATAGTGCATAATTTAAAAATATTTAAAACAGAAGCAAATTCAAAGTTAGTTTTCAACGTATTGAATTCGTAAATTACACCACTATTGTTCGTGAGATTTGTTTCGGAAAACCAAATGTACGGCGCTTCAGCACTGCACAATTGTACCGCAGACTGTGAAGCCCCAGCCAACGGACGGAAAATTAAAAGGCAAAACGAAAGCTGCTTTCTAACTATCGTTTTTTTACAATTCTCCAAGCGCAATGGCTGATGCTGTAAAAATATTAAATATAAGAGCGTATTTAGTGAGATAACATTTAAGTGGAATTTATAATTTAGGTGACATTTTAGTGATTACAATATAAATATTACTAAGATCATCGTTCACAATAATCTTTACGGCAACTCTATTCATTGTTATTCTTATAGAAAAAAAATATCAAAAAATAAAATAGTACTATTATCTAAATTAGTAAATTTAGTACATAAATAATATAATATAACGTTAGCTGTTGCACTTCCTTTTTTAGCGTGTATATCCACCTTCATTACTTTCTCACTTATACACATGGCGTGAGGAAGAAGCAATCAGTCACCGCTCGAAAGAGTTCACGAAAAGGAAATAAAAGTAAAACAAAAATTTTGAACTGCTACCTAAAATGAATCTTAAACGTCACCTTTTGAATTCTGTCCAATTATTTATTATTAATAGTTAAATAGAGGTACGTATATTAATGGAATATTTTAATAATAATATCCTAATAATGTTTTGTCACCTGAGTGCTGGCTCATTAGCTATCAAGAAATATGTTTAAATTACTCAAAACTGTATATTGTTTTAAAATAATAGAGCTGCGTGAATAAAAGCAATTTTCCTCTAATGTTATAAAAGAAAAACAAAATATCCTATTAATACAGAAATAAAACTAAACAAAACAAATTTATCTACCAAAATTTATAAAATAACTTGAACTATGTTTACCGTTTTCTCGATAATGTATTCTCGATTTCAACTAATTCAGAACAAAGCTCGCCCTCGAATAAGAACTGGAATGAGAGTTAAAATAGACCACTAATAAATAAGTTAACGATAGTGGCATGGTCGATGGCACAAAAGAGTGGATATCGACGGTTATGATACTATCTATAACAATTCTTTTTATATGATAGTAGGTATTTTTTACAGTTTGTGTAAAATAAGAATAACTAGGTGATAGATAGATAGATGAAATAGGATCTTTTTTCTTAATCTATACAAGGGTGGCTTATATGTTAAAAAAAATATTGTTCAGACTATTATTCTCCTATAAGCTATACATTTCACGATTACTTAAATCAGAAGAGATCCACAATGAAAATATAAAATTAGCAAAAAATAAAGTGCATTAAACTACCACCCATAAAGTATTTGTTTACTCAAAGATGGGTTCTGTTACGTTAAGTTAAACTTGAAATACTTGAATTTTAAAGGAATATTCTCGTGGCAAACAAGTACTTCACTTTCAAGTCACCCGAGATGAGAGCTGATGGCCGGCATGTACTTTGATACTTAATACAATCCAAACACCCTGTTGTGTTAACGCTTATCTTTGTATTTGTTGTATTTAATTTGTTATACAATTAATGGATTACAACTTACTGAATTTGTTTAATAGAGCAACGATTTTTTTTAAGATGCATGTTATTATATACATAATAAGTAAAATTGTTTAAAAGGGATAGATAGTTATTTTATTTAAAAAAAAAACTAAGCTAACTAGTATTTAAACAACTCCAAGGTCATAAATAAAGAACTTAACTGAATATTCTACTGTATATAGGCATAATTTTTTATAAATAATTAATGAGTAAGTAGTTAAGTTTAATTTAATTTAACCTTATTATAATATGCGTTATGAAGCGATGTCACGCAAAATCCTAATAAGCACAAGATTTATTAGCTGTAAATTGTTTTTTATAACTAAATCTTTATATAGTAATTTTATCAAGGAATTATATAATAATAGTAAAAATACTACACACTGTATCACGCATATAGCTACCCTAGTGTTAATATTTCCTAATATAAGTTCATATTATATAAACACTGTAAAGCCAAGCCCTACAGATGAATTAGTTTTAACTTTAAAATTGCGCAATATATGAATTTACATTTACACTACGGGTTGACTAAAAACTCAACGCCGCATACCTGCGTATGCGGCGTTGAGTTACGTACAATAATGTTGCTTATGATAAAAAACAGCATAAATTACAAAATGTAATTTTTAATATTGCTATAATAATTTATAACAGCAATTTCAGGTGAGTCTTACATTATTAGGTTACTTATGAAAAATTGCGGTACCGTCGTAAATCCTGATACTAATAATATGACTTAATAGAGGTCTTTTATTACAATCAATTTAGTATATAGATATAAAAGTCTCTTTTTTGTGCATATTTTTACAATGACGTTGTATGAAAATAAGATCTATTAAAAAAGTAACTATCCTTCAGATTCTACAGTGTAGAAAAGCTTTATCTATAATTATTATATATCTATGTATATTTTAATTAGTGTTTTTCCATCTTAAAAGTTTTTTGCGTCCTTTCCTTTACGTGAAGTCTAGTATTATAACGAATGACGAAAAATATACAAATTATATAGAAAACATATAAGGTACAAAATAAAATATTACACAATTTTTAATATTATTCAACATAACAATTCCTCGCTTTAACAATTCCTCGTTTTTGCCATTAAAACGTCGCTTCTCTTTTATTGTATATGACACAATTGTAGGCCATTAGAGATTTACTTATTTTGTATACAATCAAAAGCATTTTCATATTTGTTACTACATATTATTTATCCTTGTTTCAATTTCCAAAAAAACTGTGGATTGTATGTATATTTTATTTAAATATAAGAATGTAAGGTATAAGACTCATTTAAACGGTAATCCATAGGTAATTTTTAAATATTTTTGAGTACGTTATTTTTATATATATGCCTAAATTATAAATTATATGCTTTAAAATTACCATTCATAATTCTATGCAGAATGAAATACCATTTATTACTTCTTAGATGCTGTCTCCAATTTGCCTTTTAATATTAAAATAAAACGGAAACGCAAGCGCTGGAGCCAAACCCATATTGTCTGACAAATGACAATTTACATAAAGTCACTGAACATAGAACACTATTCTAGCTTGGAATTGCGCGTAAATGCCTTTGCATGCAAATTAATGATACGAACATCTTGCTTTTATGTATTGTTCTTTTATTAAGAACCATTTTAGATTTGTCTTATATTAGTTAGTTAGTTTTATATTGGAAACACACTGGAAATGCAAACAAAATATAAACCTTTTCAATTTCTTTTCTTAACTTGTGTTAATATCACTTTGAATTTTATCTACAACTTTCTATTAACTTGGGTGATATAATAGAAGGTTTATAAAAACTTCGTCTTTGTATATTTAAATATTCTAGAATTTTCTTACAAAGTTAATATTGCCTCTGGGTCCAATATTTCTACCTTATCTAAGTAGCACACTATATAAAACATTAAAAACTAGATTACAGTCCATTTTTTAATTTTTTTGAAAGAATAATTTAGCTACATTTATAAATATATATTTTAGCGACTATAAGCCCCGACGGTTGTGGGTTCAATTTCCAATCGGGGGATTAAGATATTAAATATTTAAATTTTCTCGCTTTAGTAACGGGGCAAGGCGCGGCGTTAAGACTCGCCAAGTAACGTATAATGTCTCGAGAATTTAGTGGACGATAAAACTAAAGTTTTAATAGAAATAATTTATTCCTTTGATCAAGATCGAACTTATGAACAGCATTTACAATCAAAAGCCTTATTGCGTTGTAAAATATTTTTTATAGATTAACAAATCTAATACTTTATCTTAAGTGCTACTAAAAGTAGACAAACGGAGCAGACGAACATTTCGAAAACATTTTAGCTGAGTGTCGCGGATTGTCAATTGTGTCTAGACAGACCATTCACGCTTTACTTTTACCATATGTCTGACATTGGGTGTGGAAATTTTATTTCATTTATTGAATCTTATTTAAATTTACATATAAAAATATATACTCTTATTTCTGTATATTTTTCGGAAAATGTAATCAACATCAAGTTAATGCTTAAAAGATAGACAGATACAAAAGTTATTGATTGCATTCCCGCTCAGGGTAAAGTTTGTATTTAACATATTATATTTTAGTTTTAACTATTTGGTTACTAACTAACTAACTCACTTAACAAAAGTGATTAATGTCTTTAAGCTGGAAAATATTTTCCTTTCCTCAAGAAATAATCGAATTCACAACCATCGTATACTAAAGAACTACGACAGCATGAGGCCAAATCTTGAATTATCTAAATTTAAAATGCCGCTGTTTGCGGTCAGTTCAATTATTTTAGCGTTTAAGTTTAGATACTTCTTCTCCATTAGATACTGGTATATATTTTTATCTAATGAGTTTATACTATCTCCAATACATATAATTGGGTCATACTCATATGAGTGTTATGTTACAATAGCAATAATAAATAAAAGAAAATAGAACGATTTTTCATTCTAAATTTGACTATTCCTACGCCCTTATGATAAGTGGATGGTCCACACTTCAAAACAAAAAAAAACGTAAAGAAAAAAATACAAATTCCATCATTTGTCCTCTTCTGTGGACTGTTAAGATTCGTAGTTCATAGTTTCAAAAATATATAATTTATGTTATTACGCCCGTGACATCGAAATCACACATATTTTCAGCGTAGAATATACTTGAGCTAATTTTTTATTGATAATTTCCAAAATATGCTTCACCCTTTTTACTATAATTTCTAATAAACTAGCCTTTATACGTATATGACTATTTTCTGTGATCCAAAAAAATCTGTATTTAAAAAATGTCTACTAAAGTTACCATAAATGTAATATCTTTTAATTTGATAATATTGGACAGCTATAATTTACCCATTACGCAAAACGGATGTGTATTTTTATATTCCAATAAAAAGAATCGTGTATTTTGTTAATTTTGTAAAAGAACAATGAATAGGAAAGCCTATTTTTAGTGTATTTTGGTAAGTATGTGCTACTTATATTTGTAATTATATAGGCACAATGGCTTTAAAGGAGTATTTTTGAAATCTCACTCGCCATTTCTCTATCCTTGAAAACTAAAGACCATTGCTGATTTTCGATTGGAAAATCATTTCTGTAGACATATTTTCTGTTACTCTAGGTGTCCACAGGAAAGATGTATGTCCACATAAAATACTATTAATAATAAAAAATATATGTTGTAATGTCAAAATCACTTTTTTGTTTATTTGTTTATGCTTGCGCTTGTAAAACTAAACTAACAGCTTTTTTGCTATTTTATAATGACCAAAATAAAATCAATATATCGTATATATCTTGAAAAATTAAATGTAGACTAATGTTTCAGATTATACTAAACATATAGCATTTTACAAGTGTCAAGTGGTGTAAGTTATTAGCTTAAATAACGAAATCTTAGCTTAGCTAGCTTTTTTTACATTGTTCCAGCCACATTGCCCTATTCAAATAGATCTGGGGTGCACTAAAACAATGAAGAGAAGAAAAAACGAAGACGTGAGACAAGTAGAGCTAAACAAGATGCTATTATTAACTAATATCGTGCCATGATATCTATAAAACAAAACATTGATCAACATTGATCATCATCACCAGCTGATGATTTACATATTAGCTTCTGAATCATCACCGGCTGCGAGGCTGAAGCTAATAACTGCAACACAGTTAATACTACTGCAGTTATTACCGATTAAAGTTGCTATTGTTATGTATGAAATATTAATTTAATAAATATTATTATTATTATTATGTTTCTCTTTTAAGATTCACGGGTTCAAAAGAACCCGGTCCTTTGGAAGGCTTGCGTGGGGACACAGGTCCAACACGTAGAGGCCCCTAAGAGAATATACAAATGTTTTACTGTGACGCATCAGCCGGGATCCATCGCTGGGCAACCACAGGTAATTGCCCAGAGATGGTCGCCGGTTAATGCGTAGGAACTATGGAAAATATGGAAATCTAAACTAGGACTATGGAATGGAATTTGGATGGACTGGCTATTGGATGAGACTACCGGACGTCCGCCTTTACAATAGTCTCAAATTGAATGGTTGGTGGACGGTGACTCCCCTCCCACTAGATGGGCCCCTACAAAGCGGCGTAATGCCTCGGGCGCAACATCGGGGTGGTCGGCTAAGGGTGTAGAGAGAAGCAGCAGCAGAGCTCACCATCACGAGGAGCTCGTGAGCGGGATTCCCCGTTATTATGCATTACGTTTGAGCACTTCCACCCTTTCGAGCATATATAGCTCTTGCGCTCCACTCTGCCGGCCAATAAAGGAAAGCCAGAGGCGGAGGATAGATTACTTCCCTCCGGAGTACTGAGGTCCGTGGGGTCGCCACTCCCCAACAGCTCGCCACAAGCTGCCCTGCGGGCTTATTATTATTATTCTTTGAAAATTACTATTCTAAATTTGGACCAAAAGTTCAACCAATCCATTTTGGGGGATTAAAAAACAACTTTATTTATACACTTGGGTCTTTCTTTACTACTCGTCGATTATCAGTCGCTACAACATCTATCTGCACAAATTTGAGACATGATCCCCTACTAAAAGATCTCATAAAGAAACAAAGAGTTTTTTGAAAATGACGAAGAAAACTTAATTTTATCGATATAATAGTTGGGCCATTCATTATTGAGTAGATATTGCTTAGTTTGATTAGGACTCTTTCTTATTGTTTTAAGAGGCTAGTATTTGTCACAGCATCATTATCGTTACGTTAACATTGTTTATAAATTTATTCATTGTTTTAATAAAGATTTTGAGTTTAGTTCCGTTGAGGTATGTAGAAAATAACTGAAACTATTATGAACAAACAAATAATGATAAGAAAACATGGATTAATATGCTTGCTACTCAGTAATTGTAAGAAATTATATTTTTCATCTATTTATTACCTTACATTTTTAAAACTGAAGGAACCTGCTGAATGAATGAATGAATCTGACATTTACTAGATTTTTTAAATTTTTTCGTGACAATACTGATGTCATATCGTAATCAAGAACGTTGTTAACCAATACTATTATTATTAGAAGTAGGAAACCAAACAAATCCATGTAGCACTAATACTTTATACTTTTCTGTAGAACTGTGTCCATTCTGTGGTCATCAAAAAATTATGCATCGAATATCCTTCTCGAAAACGAATATAAACTGGTCTCATATTTTTCTGTATTAGTTCAATCTATAAGAATTAAATAAGAGAGATTTTGAACAAATATTTCACTTTTTTTTTCGTACACATTCTGGTCGTGATTTGTGTATGACTCAATTATATTATTTAATTGTTACTGAAACAGTTCCAATTCTGTACAATCAGAGATTGAAAATAATTAAAATATTATTCGTATTGAACGGCGCAACAGCTCAGGGAAATCTTAATATTGAAATTATTTCTTATTACGTAATAAAAATATATACATACAAAGTTAATATTACTTTAATTTCTAAGTTAGGTTCCACTTGTACTTGGACATGACTGCTTCACAAATTGTGTTCTAAACTACATACGCCATAACGACGTTCACACATCAACAAATATATATAAAGTAAACCAAGTATTAAAATAATTCATACAGCGATAAGCGATACATCAAAATACATCATTATAAAGTCGTTAGGAACAAAAAAAATATTAGCATTTTATTTTACAACTCGAGGATCGACAGTCGATGACGTTTCGCTCCCACAAGGGCCCAAATTACTTGACCAAATTATCTACAAACGATTAATGTTAAATGATACGTTTGATCCATACATTTTATTAAAGGTTAAATACAAATTGCTTTTTAATTTTTTCAATATAATTTTTGGTGGAATCGATTTTGTTTTTTTTTTGTTAAATATCATTATACAGTGCTTAGGATAATATAGGGTTATGTTTTTTTTAAAGATTTTTTTGTTAAAATGGTATTTTATATATTCATTCATCTGTGAGAAACATACGAACATACAAATGTATGTAATATGGATGATAAATATAGGAGTTTCTCGCACTATCTCTTCTTCTTCTTCCTGGCATTAATCCCGGCTATTACCAGGGTCTGCCTTGTTTTAATACACCACGTTTGCACAAGACGCAGGCAAGGCTCAGGGCTTCTTAAAAATGCTTTTTCCTATAATTTAATATTTAGAAAAAACAATATTAAACATAAAAACAAAAATGAAACTTGGCTGAATTTCATAGTTTCCACATAAGTGCGTATCAGGCCGGCTTTGAATTCACAGCCCACAAGATATGAACTGTAAAGTTATATCGTCATACAAGCTTACTGAACCTCATAATTATGTCTAAAAACCGTGACAGCTATCCAAAATTATCCCTAAAACATAAAAAAATCGATTTACCAAACGCTCAATAGTTCAACAGGCCGTGTAATTTTAGGTTAATGCAAAGCATTTTGATCGCATATAATCTTCAGTGCTTGCTCATGAATAAATATTATAGGAACGCATTTTAAGTCACCCATTAAGCAATTATATAGTTGTTACCATTATAATGTTTTCAAAAAACATTTAATTTTTTATTTTAACAAATTATAATGTTGTGTACGTTGCGGACGGTTATTAAATATCAATCAAGTTTTATAATCCTTAACTTAAGTTCAGTGTAATAGGTGGTAGATTGCCTTCTTAGTACGATGAGTCAAGAAATGAGGATAAAAAATTAGCACATAACGTTCCTTCAATTGGCATTAATTTTGGTTTGTTTAGTTTATAAGGAAGTGGTTAATGGTTATTAGGTATGTGGAAGGTAAGCGGCGTTGAGTTCCGCCATTAAAAATACAATATTTAGAAAATTGGCTGGAAAATGGGAAACGATTTCAACACTAGGCCCCCTTGGCATATAAAACTATGGGGGAAATGAATATTAAAATTGGTGTTAATCGAATTTATATTAACTATTTTGTATAGTCGGATTAATAAAAATATTGTTCAGCCATTTATTTTTCTATAGTTAATGTTATTTTAAAGTAATAATAGAAAACCTGTGAGCTAATATGTATATTGTATACGCTTAACTATTTCCATATTACAATATCGTTAAAATTATAAGTGAAGTCATATATTTTCTTTTTATGGTGCATGTCTAAAATTTCATTCAATTCTTAGTAATTAAGTGTCTTAAAAATGTGTGATTTATTGTTGAAGATCACGACGCCCGCTCGTTTGACTGATTTACTTTCGTTCTCGGACTTCGCGATTTTATGATCGCGTATTCTTTTGAATATGGTACATATTGTATTTTAAAACTAAAAAAATAAAATAAAAATGAAAAAGATATCTTTTGTTAATTAACGTTTTTGAAATTTTTACCTTTTTTTGAAGACGCAATGGCTACGGGCCAATTTAAATAAGATATATGGTTGTAGTTAAATTCTCAAAGTGGTCACCAAGTCCAAAATTAACTGGAAGAACTATCATCCTCATTATATTTAAATTATAATGAATTTCTAATTTTTACTTGTTTATTTTACAGGTATTTCCTTATGAGCTAATAACAGGTCTCAATTTTCCACTTAAATAGAGACGATGAGCTTAGTAGCTAAGTATAAAAGTAAATGTACTATATAGCTATTTATTAAACATCTTTAAAATCTTTAAACGTTATTATACCATCTGCTAAGAAAAATAAACAATTTCGATAATAATTTCAATGAATATTTGAAAAACATTTATTGTAGAGACAAGTTTAAATTCGGAGTCTTTACACCACAAGCGGTCACCAACATGTCGCTTGTGACACGACTTGTTAAGTTCATCTCCACTGAACTCGATTGACGTTGATGGAATTACCCATTTCGCTGATGCTATTAAAAATTTTGAATGGAAACGAAATTCGTTTACAAGCAAAATGAACTGTAAGATAGTTTTTTGTTTTATTTCTATTGGAACAGTCTAAGTATATTAATACATACATATAGAATGGTTATATAGGATGATAGGAGCAAACGTACTGTTAGAACCATTCTACACTACTGCCTAATTTTGGCCACATAGTTTTGAGGGGCTAATACAGAGCCATACATACAGGGCCATACTTACCAGAGAAATCTCCTCAAAAGTTTAGAATAACACTTCAAATATACTATATATAATATTTTTAACATAAATAGTTAAAAATATGCCATTATTGACCATTTGCTAGCTATATTTTGCTACCCATACTAAACAGGTCCAAAATCAGGTCAGGAAATTTCTTCTATACCTATTCAATTGGCAAGTCTCACATTACCTTGAAATTTCATGTTTATATTTATATATACACTCCGGCTTCCCACGTAGCTACATCGGACAAATTAGGAACTTAGTCACAATTACTAAAAAGGATTATTTAAAAAGGTATTTTCATTTAACACGTATTCGTGCGTGTATAATATTATGATAAAGTTAATTGCTCGAGCGTATACTAATGTTTAAATACTAAAGTGCCAATCAAGCTTTAATAAGGCCCACCTACTTGTAACTGGATCGAGAGAGGGACATGACAGTCTGACTCTTAAACGATATTTATTTATTTCACGCTTGTCCTTCTTAAGTTGGAATTCTGACAAAACAACCCACACTTAGAATTTATTTATATAAATGCATGAATTATTTATTTT
Source organism: Heliconius nattereri (assembly GCA_013403645.1). Classification (NCBI taxonomy): domain Eukaryota; kingdom Metazoa; phylum Arthropoda; class Insecta; order Lepidoptera; family Nymphalidae; genus Heliconius; species Heliconius nattereri. Next base: position 1,114,584 of record JAAIXI010000244.1, on the reverse strand, counting down.
TAACTCATTTATTAAGGACTAGTTACCCACCCGTGGCTTCGACCGCTTAAATTTTTTGCAATATTATAACTAAATTATACAAAATATTTACATAAGTTGTAGCCTATGTTTTATTCTTATACAACCTATGTCCTATCGGTCTGCGTAAACTTGTAACAAATATCAATCTATTCTCACAAACTTTCACATTTATAATTAATTGCGTTAGCAGGATAAATAGATAATACTTTTAATTAAATAACAAAACATAATATTATGACACCGTCTAGGCGCAATTAGTGGTTGGCTGCTGTTTAAAAGTGAAGGTCATCAATCACTATATATCAAACAATATATAGTGATTACTAATCATAATAAGTGTTCGAGTGTATTGGATCTCAATTCCCACATACAATAATTCTTTCATTTTATCACTTACATTGATTTAATAAATATTAGATATAAAAAACCAATTCAAATGACTATCAGCTATCGAATTCATTTAAATAATATTCTAACAAAAAGCTTAAAATATTATTCCTTATATATTTCTAACAAAATACAATATCTATAAGAGTTTAATAAGAAAACATCCTGCTAAGATACAGCAGATCAGTTTCACTAAGTGAGCTAATATTGGCTGCAGATTGTATTTACTCACCTCAAGTTAGCGGCAAATAACTGGATCATAGTATCGAGAGCGTAACGGAAATACGAGTTTGTCCACCCTCTGTTACTGATTTATTTGATCTCTGTTCGTAACGCTAGACGTAAAGGAACGTATATTTTCATACTTCTATACGCATGGAAATGTCTTAATGGAAACGGAGTGTCTTGACGCTGGGTTCCCTACCCTCCTATGTGCGAAATACAGGAATGAAGCTAAAACGTATAGTGCAGTCTATTTTATAAAAAAAACAAATAAATAAATTATAAAAATAAATATTTTTATTTTTTCTTTAAATGGATACAAATTGAATATAATAGCGCGGTTCATAATGATAGTAAGATGCTCATAATTGCACCATGATGGCGTTAGATATTTAGATATTTCAAAATTAAATTAAAATACATTTTTATCTTCGTATTTGATATTGCTTGGATCTTTATGATGAACCATCTGTGCCATTGCCAGATTACGTGGGTCATCCAGGCCGGAAATTTTCTTATACTCTAAGAACCTTAAGCTATTAATACTGGTAGTACTTACTATCTCATGAAAATAATATTTTATGTAAACAAGTACCTTAAAGTTTAAACTTAGGAATGAATAAACCAGAAACGCGGTAAGAGTTAATTTGTACTAGTTGTGTTTTCTATATTTTGCTAAAAAGTCGCGGCCTGTTTTTAATTTTCATCAATTCACATTTTGTAATAGTAAATGATATAATGAATGTAACTTTTAATAGGTATTTTTTTCATAAGCTTACAATTAAATTATAGATATACATATATTTGTTAAAAGGACTTGAAATAAACAAACAGACAAGTTTCTAATTGCGTCCCAGCAATATTCGATACTGTCGATATCGCAAAATTGGTTTCATTGGTTAAGTAAACTTTGTGAATTCCCTCGCGAAGTGTATTCGATGTAAAGTTTTGGGACAGTTTGCTTCGTAGGTACTTTATAACGTTTATCTTATAATATTAACACTGTATATATAAGAGATAATGTACTTGGTTATATACATATTGTAGATGATATTGGTACCTACTGTTTACTTTCTCAACTTCAAGTAAGCTAAAGTATTTTTTTAATATTATTTTCTAATAGGTTAAGCAGACCGATAGTTGTATGTGTATATATTATACGTACATAAAATAATACAAAATATCTATATCAGATTACGCGCCTGCAGTGGCGAGTTCCACAAGTTAACACGCAATGCTTTGAGAATTCGGCGTAAAGTGGGGCATGGAATTGTCTTAATGGAAACGGAGTGTCTTGACAGTGAGTTCCCTACCCTGCTATGTGCAGAATACAGAGTGAAGCTAAAATAAAATACACATAATATACAATGTCAACAATGACTATTTTGGCGTACAATGTTTCAGTGAGAAGTATAAAACTACTTCTACTGGCAGGGTAAGCCGAGACGTAAGGAATTGTGGAGTACTGCAAGCTCTAAAACTTGACAGTTCCTACTCTCGACATAGCTTAGCATAAGATAATGAATTATTGAGTGGTTGACGATCTCAGTTCGAAGAAGTTCGTCGAATTCATTACAAATTTAACTCTCTTTTGACATTTCAGAGAGTATTCCTTTGTTAATAACTAATAAGTTTTACAATAATTCATGAAAAGTTATAATATTTTATTTTACTTTATTTATTTGCTAAAGTAGTGTTATTACCGATTAATAAAATAAAGACATTCTATATTATTCACCAGTAAAGACAGCATCAAGTCCATAAATTTTTCAAGTAGTATCCCAAGTTTCAATTAGACTTATCTTTTGTATTTAAGTAGATTAAAACTTATAAGTCTCGAAGCAAAGCGGACGCGTTTTAATTAAACATTTAATAAAGTGTGGCATCTGACGACTGCAAACAGATATGACCGGGCTTAATATTTATACAAATGCTTGTTAAGATTAATTCTGCCTTGTTGCTTAATAAGGAACGTTGGATTTACATTCGTTTGTACAAAAACTGTAATTAAAAAGTAAACTGTAATTAAAAAGTATCAAAAATATTTGGCCTTCATGACGCAGTGGTACAATTATTGTTGTAGGCGCGATGGCTGTGGGTTCAAACAGCGTAACATCTTTATTATTTTTTTACGTATATATTCAAATTTAGTAAAATGGCGCTGTATATAAGTATAGTAAGTTGCTTACACCTGCACCTTCACCTATTTCAAAAGCTCTTCTTACTATATATATATATATATATATATATATATATATATATATATATATATCTATATGTATTAAAATACATACATACATATTGTGGCATTTTTTTTTTCAAATTTAATTTTTAATTTAATTTCGGCGTTGGGTTTGCGATAATGGAGTGTCTTGGACACTAAGATTTATAATGAGTATATAATTTTAATATTTTTATTCATACATATTATAGAAAAATGTCATATCTATTACTTATTCAATAATTCATACATTTTAAGTAGTAAATCAGTGTTACAATAACACGTTTGTGAGCTACTTCTGAGTCCCGATTAAATGAAGCTAAAGTCGAAGCTAACCTTTTTTACAATGGAAACTAAACTTAACTACTATATTATTAGAATTTAAAATAGAACAAACAATTTGTAAGGTTCTTCGCGTGTCTACGGAACATAAAGCACGGCTTAGCAATGAAAGCTTATTGTTTTATATCGCCGCCCGCCCAGTAATGTGACAGTGGGCGGAATACGCAACTCCACGTTTACAGTGGCATTTAACTACTTTAGACGACTCTGAATACTGAAGAAGTTTATATAACGTGATTGATTTTTGATTTTGTTTTCCTTGAACCTTTAGTTGCTTCTTTGCACCTTCACGCTTTATCCCGCATATCAGGGTTTGTAGAGGGCATTTAATGTATTACACTCCATTCTCCATTGATTTAAAGATAGTATATCAGATGATATTTTGTAATTAGGGTCTTTTAGCAGAAAATAGGTCCATAACCATCGAGTAGGTTCAGATTTAGTACTACAGTGGTATCAAAAATACTGAGATTTGTATTTTTTTAATAACTTTACGCTAGAAAAATATATTTTCCATGAATACCCTAGTATTCATAGAAAATATATTTGAACTTCCCTACAGCTAAGTGCTGAGTAAGTGAATTACGGTTTTGTGTTATTACAAAACCGATAAAAAAAAAACGATTCGTTCTTTGGAGTGGAAATCGAACCCATAACCATTGCGTTCACAACCACTATGCAAGTGTTATGCTACAACGGCCTGAAAAATACTAAGTAAAAGTTAATATTTTAGTAATAATAACTTTAAGTTGAAAAATGTAAACGTTGCATTTTATTATACCCAGTCATCAATAACGCTCTCGCCATATTGAACGGAAAATTCAATAAAATTTTATCAGTCAATTTCATAGTTCTCACAATCGCCTTGACGGCTCCATTTGTTCCCGGAAAATTATATTCACTTGACGTGGCATTTATAACTACGTAAATGATGTTCGATTTGCACATTTTCATAAGTTTGTTGTCATTTTTAAACTCTTGTGGGATATTTTTATGTTATTGTTAGACTCTATTCTAGTTCGCGATAAAGATGTTTGGAAATGAGTTGCTCTATTTCTATGTTAAAATTGTTTATTGTAATTTGTAACAAATACTGGCAATTAAAAAGAGTGGCCATGTGTTTCTTTGGGTCTATCTTCTCATCTAAATTGCACATTTTTTTGGTTATTTTGTTTTGCATTTTTTTCTACTTTTATGACATGTCCAAGTAAATGTTAAGCATTTTTATGGAATAAAGATATTTTGACTTTGACTATTTAATACAGCTGGAAAAGATAATAGGTATATACAAAATAAAATTGTATAATGCAGCTTTACGCTATGTCTCGCATGTAGATAGAGGAAAGTAAGTGTTAAAACACTACGTTCTTCACGTACCGCCCAATTTTTAAGACAATGCATGTTAAGTAAAGGAAATCAATGCCGAGCTTTCCTTTATTTTATCAGAGTGTATTCATGAAAATAATCCTCAAGTAGGAATTGAATTCACAATCGTCTGGCGACGTCGTTACAGTCATTGCGCCACGATTAATACAAAATTATTCAAAAAACTAATAACTAAACTGATTTTACTCCGCTTCAAGTCCAAAGAAAACACTCAACCGTCCGCTAGCTTTGTTTATATTCATCTTAAAAGCTTTACTGCGTTACTTCTGATATCTGAGCAGGTAGGTATAAACAAAGGTTATTTATAATGAAGGAAAAATCGTAAATTTATATAATTACTATCATATATTTTTAAATTTTCGTTAGTGTTTATTTAAAGCTGAATGGTTAAATTTTATTAGTACTACTTCAAGATAGAAACCCTATGTGCGTTCTCGACAAGCACGTTAAAATATATATTACATATACGTTATATTACATGTGGCGTTGAGTTCAATCATTCCCCATGCAATGCCTCCATAATTTGGCATCTTGACAATAGGTTCCCAGGTTCCCTCTGCCTACCTTGCCATGTACAAGATACAGCGTGAAGTATAAAAAAAGAAAATCGATAAAAACGAAAAACAAAAAGCCAACATTTTAATTGTAAAAAGTAACCAAAACTATGTCATTTATAGTTCTATAACTTCGTCTATTCACTTTAAGTGATATATATTTATATTTATACACAAATTAATCTTAATTAAAATATATCTCAAAGTAACCTATTTGCAGCTCTTGTACTTAAGTTTCTGTAAGATATACGCGCAGAACTAAGTAAAGGCTTAGAAAGCATTAGATTAAATAGCAACTGTTAAATTTAACCGCTTAGTACGTAGAAATTACAATGTGTAATTACTATATAACTAAAATATATTCTAAAAACAATTACCATTTGTGCTTATTTCGAATTTGGGTATATACTATGTATGACCAGATATGGTTGTAAGTATAAGTTAAATATAATTTTTCAAGTTTTTGTCTGTGGATCTTCAGTGTAGAGCTTACTGTCAAGACTCTCCATTCTGCGCTTTATACCCGAATTGAACATATTATGTGAAACATGTTATATGAAATACATGGAATGAAAATAATTAACTGCCCCGAGTGGGAATTGGACCTACAACCATGTGTATAGCCTTTACAGCCAGACGCTATCCAACCGCGCTGTAAAGGCTTTAATTTTTTTATTGATTTCACAAACAAATTCAAATAAAAAAATATGACATATAAATATTAATAAGAAATATTCAGTTGAATAAAAAAATATAAAACTCTGAAAGCAATATATTAATATTAATTATTTTTTCATATATTACTTTAAAACGAATTCCGACACTTATAAATTTCGAAAAGAAATAAAATGAAGGATTAAATCTATCAATAGTTTATAAAACGCAGCAGTTCGAATGAACGCTCCACATAAAGATTGACTATGGGATATACGTTTCCTTGTCTTTACGTAGCACGTACCGCTACCGTCACACTATTCTGAATAATGTTTTAGAAACCTCTATTCTACGGAAATAGAAATTCTAGTAGTAGAAAACTTGTAAGTTAAAAAAGATTGTAAGATTTGTGTATAAAAATAGAATTTTACACCTAAGCTACCTAACCTTTTTTTTAACCTTAGTATTTAATATGAAAATCTTAACCATTTTAATTTACACAATAAATGTATTTCTTAAAAAAAAATATTAATAAAATAATATTAACACTGTTTATATAGAATATTAACGATTTATGTTATTTATTAATATCACGAAACATATACTTACTCCCAAAGTAGTAGTGAAAATCTAGTATCACAAACAAATCTCTTTCATCCTTTGCTTCTCACTGACATAAGTCAACCAAAGAAAAAACCTTAAGCCATAAAGCCTACACATAATACGTAAACAAGAAATACTATCAACTTGCACCCTCCATTTGACGATGGGCGACAGACACCTATTATTTTTTACGATCCATTAAATTCTTTAACCTGGTGGAATCGATTTAAAGGAGTTTTACAGCTTACGCTTCACAGTGGACCGTATAGCTTCTGTCGTCTAACAGCATACCTCGGGAACAGTAAAGCCAGTAAAGTGGCTTAAACAAATGGTTACTACCATTTGTTTCTGTTACATGACCGCAGGAAACAATCTACGACTGTGTGTGACCTTTGCGAATTTTGTCTTAATTTCAAAGCTATACTTACTATATGTACTCGTATATATGTTGGTTATCTATATGTTAATTTGTTTGTTATTATTGTTTATATTGTACTTATATATTGCGATACAGATTAATTTTTTCAAAGGAATCTATGTACGTTTTTTTTATGTAAACAAGGATTTTCCTAAATTTTCTTTACATTTTACGTTTTAAGAGAGACAGATGAGAGATTGAAGTCCACGCAAACAAGATTGCGGGCAACGTCTCGTAAAGTATAATTATTAACAATAACTATAGATCTAGTTTTTTTATTAACTTGAGTAATTTTTCTTCAAATTTTTCTTTAAAAGCCTGCAAAGCTTCATTAGCGAGCCAAATCGAGTTATTTTAATAATTTCGCAGAATTTGTATACAAAACCGTCTGTGGAACCTAAGCCCAGACGTAGCAACAATTGAATGAAGTAGGGCTGTCTGCTTTATAATACGAAAATATGCTCAAAGTTTTAATTGTCAAACGTTTAGCTCTTTGGAGGGGTGCTCCAGCTTTGTACTTGATTATGAAATGTTTTAGAATTTTAAGGGCCACGACAAAATTTAATGAGATTTGCTAGCGTAATTTGCCTAACTAACCGTACTAACATTTTATAGTAGTTTACTGAAGATTTCTTTTGTATATCTAAGCTTTTTAAAAAATTAGGTATAAAAATAAGCTTGATCAATTATTAGAATAATAAGCGAGTATACTAACAAGCGAGTAAGCGCAAGAAAAAGCCTTGAAATAAAGTAAAATCTTAAAAGTATTTAATATATTGTATAAAATTGATTGTTTATTTTCAGATGCATTTTATGAGCTTTATCCCACACATAACAGGGTAGGTAGAGGGAATCTGAGAACCTAGTGTTAAGACATTTCAATTCCATGAAAACACTTCCGCTTTCGTTTTGAATGGGAATCGAACCAACCGTTGCGCTTACAATCACACGCTGTGCCCACTTCGCCCACGGCGGCATTTATATTACTTTATTCAATTTCTTAACAAAAAAATATAGTCAAATAGTATATAAAATTTCCTTAGGGAATTACCGTTAAGAGAAACGAGGAAACTATTGAAGAAGTTTGCAAAAAGTGAACTAGCAAAAACTCTGAGGAAGCCTTCGTACGAAGCGAACTAACATTTAATTTGCTACAGTATTCTATGGTCTCTTAACTTACTAAGATAGATAGATATGTATGTATAAAAAGTCTCTATAATTTTATTATATTTTTACAGTGGAGAATTTTAAAGTTAAATATATTTTTTTATATGGTTGTTAAGTTTTGCTATTTCAGTATCGTGAAAGATTGTGGCATGGTGGTTTCAGGTAATTATTATGCTCTTAATAACAGAAAAAAATGATACAATTAGAAAAAAATGATACTCTTTAAATGTATTTTTATTATATGCAGTTTCGCACTTGAACCCTACGCGTAGGCAATGTCTGTGAACTTAGCAGAGCATTCTCCAGCAGATCAAAAAACAATGGAGTTCTCTTCGCATGCACCTGAGTTCTATACTTCCTTATAGGTTTTATAAATAGTTCTGTCGTTTAACCCCTGAAAAAGTTAAGTAAAAAAATGATATGCTAACTTCCCTTGGCTGATTTTTTTTTTTCAAATAAAAATCGGGGCGAGATCTGCACTCATAGGGATCAATAAAATAGTTCCTGATAATTTTTAACAATAGTTCTGTTAATTTCACGAAGAAATAATTTTTTAAAAAGAAAAAAGGAACGTTCGTTTCGAAAATAGTTCGAAAGGTAAAATAATTTTTAAAATTAATAAAATTATACTCAGACGCGAGAACTCTTCATTTTACAATAGAACATAAGTAGTTCTACGATATTTAGCCTGAAAGAAAACCACAACCCTGAAAAAATTGCCAGCAGAGCAAAGTTGAATGTATGAGATATTGAAAAATGTCTATTTTAACTCTTCATATGTAAATGTACCAAATATTTTTTTTTGAATGTGCTAAGATACGTGAGTGTGATCTGATGAGTGTGAGTGTGATCTGATGATGAGTGCAGATCTAGCCCCGATTTTTATTTGTAAAAAAATGATCTGCTAAGGGAAGTTAGCATATCATTTTTTTACTTACCTTTTTCAGGGGTTAAACGACAGAACTATTTATAAAGCCTATAAGGAAGTATAGAACTCAGGTGCATGCGAAGAGGACTCCATTTTTTTTTGATCTGCTGGACAATGCTCTGCTAAGTTCACAGACATGCGTAGGCAGAGAGTGTATAATATTGGGCCACTCTGTTCCGTTTGCCGCGCTTTGTCTTATTCCCAGAACGAGGAAATGAAAACAATTATTCCCCCGAGTGGGATCCAACTTACAGCCATGGTGTTTACATTTAGACGGCCTTTCTTAAAACGCCAATTGCAAAAAGAAACAAATATATTAGAGTTTCGACTAATAATATGAGAATTTCTTTTTGGGTTTTATAACCCAATTTCTCACCTATTGTAGATCAGCGTATCTACTTCGCTCCGTACATTTACAGTAGGTGTAAAGGTGCCCGTGCAGAAGATATGTTTTATTGAAATCGAATTCAACCTGTAAAGACTGGTAGTAATATTTAGTTTTACTATACAAATTCAATTACATATTCTTGTTTTTCACTTTCTGGATGTTGAGTGGCGGAACCTAACACTACCAATTCTAGTACAGTACAAATTGCGTTTAACGCTGCCACCGAGTCAAATATCTTTTTATATTTCAATACGAGAGGAAATATATAAGACGTTATAAACCCCGAATTGGGTTTTGCGTGCTCGGAATCCACATATCTTTTCATAGATAATTTCGTGCTTCCCCGGTATAATATTCCGTCCGCCAACATATAAACATTCCGCCATATGGAACGATGAGTGGAAAAATTGCATTATTAAAACATAAACAGGCGAACATAGAGAATTTTATGATAATGGATACCCCGGGAATAGGCGGCATTTTAAATAAAACGTGACTGGTTATGAGTAAGCAGTATATTGCATTTTTGTATATAGCATCTGTAATCTTAATGGTAGTAGATTCGATTCTCACTCGGGGGAATGATTTTATGTTGATTATTATTATTTTTATATCCCCCATCTGGCAGAATAAGAACGGTGTTGAGTTAAACAGCAAATTTGATGTAAAATTTCAGACAGCCAAAACTTCTGGACTAAGAAAATTGAAATTTACCATTTTAGTTCCTTGACAAGGAGCACTAAGAAGAGAGGATTTCTCGTATTTCTTACGTTGACGAGAAATAATATAGATTTCCCATTTTACGTCTTATAGTCTACATGAATAAGCTCGTGGGTGACTAGTTAACTATAAAATGTATCGTGACCTTTTAAATTGTATGTCAAAGGCTTCATGTCCTAATTAGCAGATTCTCGTTTCGTACCTATCGGTCTGGAAATTATTGTTTATTGGTAATAACTGTGCCTGGCTCCCAAAGCGGTGCTATCGATTCGGAAAATTGAGGCAAAAGCAAACGATATAAGCGTCGGCCATGTTTCCAGATGAAACTCAAATTATTTTAAGAGCAATAGATTCTTACAATAATAAACTAATTTTTGTTTACAGCTTTGTCTATTTTATTTTGGTATATTTAAATACAATTGGTTTATTTTGTAATTTATTTTTTAATAGAGATAAGATACGTTTTTTTACATTTTGGCATAATAATTCTTCTTAATAATATATACTCTGCTTCGGCATGAAATAAGTTTCTTAAAAAAAATAAAAGGTTAAAAATATCTTCTTTTAAAATCATTATAATATTTAAAAGAAAGAATATAGAGGCCAGTCGTAGCGTGGGGGAATGAAATCTGACTGTAAACGTGACTGGTTGGTTCGATTCCCACTCGAAGAAGTGAAATATTTATTTAAATTTATATTTTCATGTCTTAGCTCTGGTGTTGAAATAAAGCGCGGCGTCGAGTTCTGCTACTCAAAAAGCAAATGCTTCCGGAATTCGGTGGAAAGTAGTAAACAGAGAGTCTTAACACCAGATTCCCTCTGCCTAGGGTTAGGCTGTGCGAGATACAAAAAAAATCTTCATAATACTTATTGGAAAGAGATAAAACCCCAATTAATTAACTGCCGTTTAAAATGGATTAATTCATATTAATTTAAGGAAGAACGTGGTCCTCGTGATGCAGTTGTGAATTTCTGTCTCAGGATATAGTTTTTTTTCAATGTTGTTTACATTTTTGTGTTCTTAAAAATAATTCATTCGCAAAAATACCTAAATGCATTCAAAATAACATAAAGATAAGTAAATGTTTCCGACATCTTCAGGTGTAAATTATTCAAACGGGCTCATCCGTGAACGCTTCGTTGACTATACTTCTTAATCGCGGTAAACCTGTCCTTAAATATAAATGCAAATATTTCGAGCGGTGTCCTTGTTACTCAAAATTTAGATGCTTTATTTTTGTGGCATTAAGATTCCTAAATGTCGTACAAATTATTTCGATTTGTTATAAAATCAAATATTTTATTCAAATAGAGTTATTATTATACTACCGACCCCCGCAGTGTATCTCGCAAATAACATTAAAGACAGAAGGAACATGGAAACATAGTGTTAAGACATTCCACTTTCTACCGATTTCTGGAGGAATTGCGTGTTGAGTTTCGGGACTCAACGTCACGATATGCCCAGTTACGAGGACGAGGAAATGACAATATTAAATATTTTATATTCTCGAGTGGATAATGAATCCAAAACCAGTCTAATGCCACACCAAGACTGACCTGAAGATAGTTAACACCAATCCTCTATTTAAATTCTATTACTTGTAATATTGCCTATTCAATTTGCACTTACAGTTGCAATCAATATAGTATTTAAGTAAACGAACTATCGATATAACAATTAAATGAAAAACAAATTTGGCTGTAAGCGCTGTACAAACATCATTATTGGTGTTGCACTGGCTGCAATTATCACTAATTTGGATTAAATTTGGCCTGGAACGGTATAATGTGCCATTTTATTTGCGTTTTCTCTATAATGGTTTGCAAACGATCCTCTTAACTGCTGCGTGAGTGCAGTTTAATGTCAGTTTATATTTTGTTGGTGGAAGTGTACTGATGAGCTATTATAACAAATTTTATATAATAATTATAGAAAGGCAGCGACATTTCGGCGGTAAATGGGGAACGGAGAGTCATAAGACTCTCCGCCTGCCCTGTGTATATGATTATTCAATTTCAATATCCCTATTCTATATATACATAGATAAAAATTGCAACATTGGTTAAGCAATATAGATGAAAACCACTTTAAACTTACAAGATCCTCTAAACCTATAATTTATCCTCCTCCTATTATTAATCCTTATCCTAAAAAATTAAGAATTATAAATCTAATTATTCACACAAAATCAATGTCATTATTAATAATTATTCAGAATAATTGAATTTCAAATAGCATTCCATGTATTGTCACGTACAGCTTCAATTTCATGTTGTATTGTAGCCAATTCCCAAGTAATATTAGCTAAAGCCTAGCTAATAACGTTGAACTACAGCCAATGTAGCGTTTTGTGTTATACCTTACTGGTGCTACTACCAGCTATGCTCCATATATAATGTAATTGTGATACTAATGTCTACGAAATTGTATTTTAATAAGTATTTTGTTATATGCTAGCTTGATAATAAAACCTTGCTAAGATTGCAAGTGACGGGTGCAGGTTTGATTTTCGATTAGGGAATTGTTATTTTTTTATTTGTCTACTTTTACGCATATAGTACGAAGAGTAGAGAACTTGTTTTAACATATTCCGTTCTCCATAATCCTTATAAAGACTATGAAGGTTAAGTGGCGAAATTTAACTTCACTAGATCGGCAAAACGAAAAGAAATATCGAAGTACGCTACGATAAGCCTCAATTAGATAGATTATTTTAAATTGTTTTTCCCTATTTATTACTATAGACATACTATAAGGAGTAACATAAATTTTCCTATTCTGAGAAGCGCCGCCGCAGCACTAATGAAATGGCCTCCCTTGGGATCGAACCCCGCACTGGCACGTCAGTGCACTGTCTCGTTAGTGTTTATAGAAGTTTAGTAAAAGTGGAAGAGATGTCATTCTTTTATAGAAGGGAATGATAAATAATAATGATATAATAAAAGTCTTTTTTTTATTTAAAAGGTATATTAATGATATCGATTAAAATTAAGATTTATTTATTTGTTGCTGAAATAAAAAAAAACTCAAATTTTATATTTGGCAATATAAACAAGTGATGGTTGGGATATATTTTGTATATAAAATTTAACATTTTGAACAGAAATATATTATAATTATGAATGAATAAATGATTAAGCGAAATAAAATAATTAAAATCACATCTATAAATCATAATGTGTCGTATAACACAAAGTTTTCTGAGCATGGAAATCATGTTCCCACTGGGGTAATAATTTTCACCAAAAGTGTGCTAATTTTAATTAGGCTTAATCATCGCGGTGAGAGACTTATACACACGCGACGACCCTACTCGACCCTACAAAACCCCATATTAACTGGAAACTTAACGACTTTACATCCCTATCTGGTGGGAGGGTCATAAAATTAATACATTGCCTCTAAATCGTCAGGTTACTCTCCAGATGGTAATTTGCCTTAAATATTTAAGTTTTCTGTGCACCCTCAACAAGATTCAATTTCACGCCCCCAATGAGGGCTGATTTTAGACTATTCTCTTCACCTCCAAATGTCACGAGGCAATTGAAGTATCCAATAACTCATGGACTTTACATTTTAATACAAATTTTTCGATACTGTCGAATAAAAGTGAACGTTTGGAACCAGGGTAGATCATTTTATAGTGGTCTTTAAATAACTCACTTGAGGTATTACGGTTGCATTCAAAATGGAAATAGAATTCGATTTGAATCAATCTTGTATTGAAACGTTATAAATTAGGGTATATTTGAGTGAGTTGAGGCTACTCAATATTTTTTTGGCTTCATAAGATGATTTTTTTATCGAGAAGCAATTTTATGTATTTTAGCAAAAATGCTCAAAACTTTAAATGTGAATACTTTAGTGATAGACATACTAAGTTTACATACTAATTTTTAATTCTGTGAATCTTCGTTTAGATCGTTAGCAGAAACATTTGATATTATATACACTGTGCCTAATGTCATTTAATTCAATATCATCATATTTTCCTAAATGTTTATTGGAAATAAGCCTTATATGTTTTCTAAAATAATGCATTTTTTTTTGTTTTAAATGAAATAATATTAGGGATTTATTTTTCATTTTAATTTGAAAATATCATATTTTATTTACCTTCAATTTTATTTAGACTTAAATTAACAAGTGTCCATCTAAATATAAGTTTAATAGAATGACGTAGAAAAATCATTTTCTATTAACCAAGTAGCTGGGCCGACCAAGATGATATTGCTCGGCACACTCTTTAACCCACTTATAAGAGACGCATATTAAATTAAACTAGGAAGATAAAGATAATAGAGAAACAGTAAATGGATTTGGAACAGAAGATATATAGAGTCGTTTTGATGTAAACTAAAGTTTTCTTTATATTCTTTGAAAAATCAAACTTTTTTTAGTTTCGTGTGAAAATCAATATTTACTGCCCTGATAATAATCGTTTAAGTAAAACAGAGTACCTAATTATAAATAATTCGTGCAGTATTTTATAAAAGCACAAAATATTTCTTTTTATTTTTAAACTAAATTATTTAAATATGATTAAAATGTTATTAGATTATTTTATTCGTTTAGTATATTTAATACTGAATGAAGCAAATATTATTATATCACTAAACTAAAGTTATAATAATATAATATAGAGCTTATGTTTTGGAAAAAAATAATAATATTTAAATATATATTGTAATATACTTATCACTATGTATAAAAAAAAAATTCAGCTCTCTTGAGATATTGCATATAAAGTAGCAGTACTCAACGCCGCCGTACTCAAAGTACAAAAATATAAAACGAAACTACTTACCTTTGTCTTTTACATATAATCTATATAAAAATATTTTTACACAAATAGATAACTCTATGCATTCCGCGTAATGGGCCCAACGAAACAAGCGTATTGTCGGCTCGGCATAACGTCGCAAGTAAACACCTTAAAGGAGCTTCGAGGAACATTGATAAAGGAAAACACTTCTGAACCTTTGCATAATCCCATTCCAATTTGGTTATCATAGTCGTTATCATGGAATCTCGTATATATAAAATATTTACAACTAACGCTAGCTTCATTGTATTGAGCTAATAAATATTGAATGTTTGTAATATAGAGGATAATAAAAAGTAGCATATAATATTTGGTTTATACAATAGTCAATAGTCTCAATTTCATTTGTATAAGCTATATATCAACTTACAATATTCCGAAAATAATAGAGAAATTGAGGAACAGATTAAGCAGCAGCAGCTACTTTTTCTTTAAATGTTTTTTTTCCATTCGTATATTTGTATTTAAATAAATAATTAATCTTATAATGTCTTAGGTTTAAACTTATAACAATTTTCTTT
Organism: Heliconius nattereri; assembly: GCA_013403645.1. Lineage (NCBI taxonomy): Eukaryota > Metazoa > Arthropoda > Insecta > Lepidoptera > Nymphalidae > Heliconius > Heliconius nattereri. Next base: position 1,099,223 of record JAAIXI010000244.1, on the reverse strand, counting down.
ATATGAACATGTAGAGAATTGTCAATTCGTCCAGATTCGAAACTAGTATTTTAACACATTGAAAAAACTCACTCTGTAAAAGGCGGAACTCAACGCCGCATGCGTGAAGCTTTAAATATAAAACATTTTTTTTATATTGCAAGAAGCTATCATATGATTTCGAAGATAAATAAAATCAAATCAAATTAATTCAAAAAGTAAAATGTAAATAGCATACCTTTCGTAATTAATCTGGCTTCCACTAGGATATGTATGGATGATTAATGTATGGCGCCCGCTTTTGTCGGCTCTTTTCCAATAAGCTATATATACATTTTATCGTAAATACTCAGAATAAGAGCGCGGTATTCACCATTTGCATTCGCAAATATATTACACTGTAGTTCATTAGGTTAACTGAAAATTCTGCCAGTTTATTTTAACTTGTGAATTGTGTATATAATGGACCTTTTTTCTTTTACAAAAAATTTAAGTACAAATTTAATTAAAATATAATTTATTAAAAGGGCGTAATATTTTTTATACAATTTATATTTGTATTATTAACCTATAATAAAATATCTATGTTTTTTTTAAATATGAATACTCGCAGCTTCGCCCGTTTTTGCTCGTGTTATATTATACCTAAATTATACAAAATTTTTCATTAACCACAGCCTTTGTTTTATTATAATATGTAAAATTAATTATTGTAAAATTTCATGTAATTCCGTTCAGTATCTCGGATTTGGGCGGAAAAAGATTGTCTTGAAACTATTTTGCTTTTAATATGTTTCACGTTTTACCCCGGATATGCGGGGTAGAGCGTGAAGCAAAAAGAAAAAGAAAAGTCCTAGTATATAAATAAATATTTTAACTCTAACAACGCCGCCCAACTAATTCTTTAAACATTAAATCTCGCAACCGTCACCCGACACTCGCGCCTCTTGCCGGCTGTCAGACGCCTCTGTTTAATCAAAATGCAAATTAAAATGTTTGCGCATCAGCTTGACGTGACAAAATATAGTTAGAAATAGTTTTTGTATTTTGTATTAGATTTTTTTTGAACATAGCAAGTAAACAGTATATTTTATATGTTTGTCAATAAGGATCAATGAAGTTGTGAACGTTTTATTAAAATATATAAAAATATATGTTATATAATAAATTTAATGTAAAAAAAGACAATAATGTTTAAAATACATATTATCTAAAATACGTAATCTACCCTACGGCAAATAGACCCAGGATTCGAAACTGAGGGTTCGTTATAGTGTGGGAGGTAGAACTTAGCGCCACGCTTAGAAGAAAGTGTATTAAAAATTCCTACATTCTGAAATGCCTGAAATAATTACTCTTTCGTAAAGTTTTCAGTATTGACTATTCTATCGAAATCATTATTACTTTCGAGCCGATCGATATCCATGTTAACCTTTAACTATGGACGTGATTTTTTTATAACACACATATGGACGTCGGGTCTGTGAGACCAGTGTATTTATTGGTCATATTCCGTCTGTTTTTTAAAGGAAGAAGACAATTTTATGTTTTAGTTTACATGAATAGCCTCAAATCAAACAAAATCAATATAAATAAAATCGCTTTTTATTAAACTTTACGCATCACAACGATTTAAGTAACTTAAAGTCACAATTTCAGTCTTTGGCCACATGGGATGACTCTTAAGAAAATAATACTATAAAAAAAAGACAGATAATAATATAATTTTTTTTAAACAAAATATAAAGTCTAACAATTAAAAAAAATAAAGAAATTACATTTTATCTTATAAAATAAAAATTTTGACAACACCTCAATATAAGGTGATATTGATCATCGATACACAATGGCTTTCAACGTTGTAGGCAAAAAGAACGATTCCAGTCAACATAAGTATGTGTTGTCTTTTTATATATCTTTTGGGGGCAAAGTATACATATTTTCAAGAACCCAAAACTATTTTTTTAGCTTCATGTTCAATAAATGATTGATCAGATCACGAAACGCGAGTTAAAGTCATTCTCAATTCTTAGAGTAGTTTAGTATGCGAAACGCGTCTTTTTATTTTATAAAGTGCTATTTTCTTTATAAAATGTCATCGTCCAATTCTTTTGTTTGATGTTGATTTATAAAATACCGATATATTTGTCCCTGACGTGCTTGGTCGATCATTTTTTCCATTATATCATAAAAACTAAAAAATATCAATCTTTTTTAGGTAAATAATATCTATATTACTGAAATATATAACAAACAATGCAAAATAATATATGATATATAACAATAAAAACATTTGAATACAGATAATACAATTAAAATATTAAAATATATTTTGTAATATTATAAAATTGTATGGAATTTTGAAATCATAATGTATGGGAAACATGGACGTCGGGTCTGACAGACCCAGGCCCCGTTTAGAAAGTTAAATACTCACGGGTTTTGAACCCAGAGACACAACCACTGCTATCTACATTCATTTTGTCATTAATACGAAAGGTACTGAGCGACTCAGTGGCGGAGGTCACCGAGAAGTGGCCGATTTGTAGAATTCGTAGAACAAGATGGGTCTGTCAGACCCGACGTCCATACTTAAAGGTTAAGAATAACGTTTGCTTATCGTCCTTTAATCATGTTTTATTAAAAGTGAATGAACCTAATATGTTCTTAACGATAATTTATTTAGAGTATTGTAACTGCTAAAAATAAATATGTATTTTTTAAGTCATAAGAAAATTAACATATAAAATTCAATCAAATAAAATATGAATATGAAAATGCACTGTGAAGATAATCATTATTAGTATTCATTAAATAAATTTAAAAAATACAACAAAACAAATAAACCAAATGCTTTAATTAAACTGCTTATTTCTGAATCCTGAAACATCTAAAACATAAAACGTATCCGTTTTTATTACATTCTTCCGCAAAAATAACTGGAGGGCGTGACAAAAATTACCATGTATTTTGCTTGCGTGGTCGCTTTGACGGCTTAATTACTTAAAAAATGATACTCGCAAGCTTTATTATAACGACACACTTTGCTGTCCGAATACGGAACGTGTTTTCATAGAGATACGAATATTTAATCAACTTTGAAAAGGCTGAAAGATATTTTTTTATATTTATGTACGAATATACTATGAATAGTATTTAGGTAGAAAATTTATCATGAGTGAGTCCACTCGATTATAGATCAACAGGGAGTATTTATATAAAGAGTATTTATGTAAAGTTGACATTTTGACAATGTTAGATATGTTTCTGCATATGCACATATTTGGGCATATGCACTCATTTTATGTGAAATAACATATCTTTCTAACAGTCCTATGTAATATAAGAGTTCCTTTATTTATATTTATAAGTACTCACTTTTTTGCCAAATTTCATAATTACATGTCTACGGGTAATCAATACTCTATAGGTTTTGATTATGAACTCATTTATAAGTATGGTACATTCTTTTTTGTATTTAACATTCTCATTTCACGATAAATTTCATTATTGTAGATTTTAATGGACCAAAATATTTATATTAATATCAGCTCGACGCCTCCACGAAAACTGGAGATAAATGGTCTTGATAGATAACAAGGTGATCCTCGTAGAGTAGTTGTTCATTATTATAAAAAATTAAAAAAAAACCAATTTACAAAATTCATTAATTTTAAACGTCAACGCTTACTTCATCACTATCGTTATCTACATAAAATTGTCAGATAAATTTAAATAAATCCCTTCCTGATATGAATAACACAGTAGATCATAGCAAATGAAATCAAACATTCTGACAAAAGTCATATTTTCTATATCACGAATGCAGAACATTTTACAGACTGGACAATAGAACATTGTAGTAGGTGAAAATAGGGGACCGCAAGACGGTTTGGACATCAGCAGTACTGACGGCGAATACCGATGAACCCATACATTATTTATACACTAAGCCCTGATAAATGAATGCACCAGCCAAAGAAAACAACATTCGGAAACATTGCCAAAATAATATGGAATCTAGAAGTAATTGAAATGTTTATAAAATGATATAAAAAAATATTTATTATTTACAAATTCACAAATTGCGTTGGTTAATTTTTATTTTATTGGATGTTTTTTTAATAAGTTAGTTTTCAAAATCTTATTTTTTTTTTACTTATATTGGACGAATGAGGGATATATTGATATATCCTTACCGAATATTATATATAAAAAAGGTAATCTCATTATCTGAACTTTCTTGATCATGTCTAGCTTTAAGCTTAGTTTAAGTAGCAAATAAAAAGAATTGGAAATGTTGAAAAAAATTGGAAACGTTGAAAAAAGATACGGACCATTAACGGACGTGCTTGTAGAATTTGTTAAAAAATATTAAAAAAACCTTACCAAATTCATAAATTAATAAAAAAGTATTAAGCAATAATAAAATGAAACCATAAAAATTATGGAGGTATTTTAGTTATTATGCGTTCTAGTCATTTCATGTTAACCCAGATCACTGAATCTTACACCAACGGAAAACACTTCTAGTATTATCTCCCATTGTCCCGACAGACGAGTATTCGAAGTAGAACGACGGAAATAAAAATCCTATAAATATTGAGCAACCATATTTTTCTCACTTTGTCGCCTTGACAATGGTCGGTCTTTTAAGAGCATTGTCACGTTCCTTTCTAAGATACTTACCTATTATTGCTTACTACATTCCAGATATAAAACTTAGGGCCAGTCGTGGCGAAGGACCACAGGTTTCTGTGTACTCAACAAGTCGTGGGTTCGAGCCCTACTTGAGGAAATTAAAAGGAAAATGCGCCACTCAAAATGTACTCCTTTCAGAATTCAGCGGAAAATGGGGAACGGAATCCTGGTAGGAAGATGCAACTTAGTGTTGTATGAGAAATACAGCGTGAAACTGAAAGTGAAATAAATATATAAAAATAAAATGATAATATTTATGACGTGTTTATGTATTTAATTTTTTCCTTTAGTAAAGGTCTACATACGGTAAATCTATTTTGGTTCAATAAATAGCGCAATTTGTCTAAGTCAGGTTGCGCTACTGAACACGCAAACGTCATTTTATGTTAAGAGCTTGGATGTCAGAGCTATTTATGAACAAATTTCTATTTATGCAGTAAAAAATGGAATCTGTTTGAAAAAAAAACACACAAATTTAACTTGTTTACTTATTTATATAAGATACTATTATATGTTATAAGAAAATTATTTTTTCCTAAACAACAAACAAAGTGTTTTGTACAAAATACTTTATTGAAATAAAAAAAAATATTGGCTTAAATCTAATAGACTTTAGAATTCGGCAGAAAGTGGAGAGCGGAGTGTGTTAGCACTAGACTCCCTCTAAACTAATATTGTCTTGATTTGCTAAGAAAACAATGTTTTATACAATTAACAATTCGAAAGCGCATAATATATCTAAATTCCAACCAGTCTTGTTTTTAAATAACAAAAAAGCAATCTCTGGCAAAAAATATGATCCAAACATACAAGTAGTAATATATTTCGTTAAATCTGAAATTCAAACCGGCTCTCATTGGTATGTGAATTATTTTGCAACGCAGATTTACTAAGAACAACATGATTCATTTTATTTGCCGTTACCGCAAAACGATCCTGGGGTCGTCCTGGTGGTGGAGGAAAGCAACACTGTGAGCATAATGGTTGTATCCATCCCACTCGAGGCGATTTTTTTAATTATTCGTTCTAATAGCTAAAAGCGGAGTTAAGTTTTGCCACTTAAACGAGGTGAAATAAAACGAACAGAGTGTCTTAGTACTAGGTTTCTTTTTGCTTTGCGAAAAAAATATGGAGCTACTTCTTTTTAATGGTTGCAAGATTTTTTTGTGCATTAGCTTCGAGCTTATACGCTGAATAGTTGAACAAAGTGAAGAAGAGTGGCTTTTTGCTAGGTTATCTTTGTTTGTGACTAAGGAAAACAATACTTGTTACAATTTCCTGTATTAAATCATTTAATTAAGACTATTTAACTTATTCAACCTTAAATGTATACGGAGTGTATTAACACTAATTTCTTAAATTCCCTCTGTCTTTCCAGCTATGTGCAGGTGTAGTGTGAAGCAAAAAAATAAAAATTCTTTTAAATATAAAAAGAATAAATTACTTGACACATGGTTAGAGATCAAAGTATAGGGAGTCTGAAAAAATTATATTACGACCCCAAAGAGACAGTTTGCGCGATCCAATTCATGCGGAGGACCCAATTGAATTGAGCCAGGATAAAACGAGTATTGAATTGTTTTATGTTCAAAAACAATTTATTCTACATAAAATAAAATGAATTTATGTTCTATTTTGTTTTAACGGGAAAAAGCAGTCATAAGTAACTTGTTTTCTTCTTTACCTGTTACTTAATTTTAAAAAACTAAAGAAAAAATCATTATAAGTCTGACAACAAATAGGAAAGCCAATAAAGTTAAAAATTACTAGCAAAGTTACAACGTCAGCTAATTAGTACCTACTAAATAATTAGTACTAAATTGTTTTTGTTTTTGCTTTAAAAATATTTAACGGAGGTAAACAATTTGCTTTGTCTAAAATACGCTGAAAAAATTACCTTAATAAAATTTGAACCTGTAACCTTCATCTTTGTAAATACTAACAAAACTAAAATAAGTTCCCCTTATCGCTTATGTTCGTACGTTATATGATACCACTAATATGTGCAAAGCTCTGTGCACTCTAAACTTACAATAGTTAAACTTCTAAAGTTCGCCAACTGATGCTGCTTGCAATATAATACGTACAATCCTAGAAGATATTGGTACCGCAACAAGTACGGTATTATATGCATATTATATAACTAATTTGAATTTAGTATAAGTTTACGTAATATGTGAAAATAATAGTGGAATAGTACTTGAGGCTATCGTGAAGCAGGTAGACGCGAGGGTTGTGAGTTCAAATTCCACTTGAGGGAATCAAATATTTAACATATTCATTTGATCACTCTTGTAACCAGAATTTGTTGGAAAATAGGGAACGAAAGTGTCTCTTTAGGAACGGAATTCTTTAACACTAGGTTCCCAGGTTTCTTCTGCCTGCCTTGCTATATGCAGGATAGGTACGGCATGAACCTAAAAAAACTATAACTAGACTAGTAGATTATTGACAATTTCAAATAATTTCACCTTTACAAGCTCATATCGAAACAAAGGTTTATCACAAATGTCAAAGCAACAAAAATAACAAGAACTTTTTGCTTTATATCATTTGTTCAAAGTAGCTTTCATAATGTAGACGTCATAATGTCAGCGCTTAATGTTTGTGCCTTTTGTGTTATTTCGGGAGAAATCTAATGAATGGGAAGCGGGTAGAGCCGCGTGACATTACTTTTGTTTGGCAAACTGAAACCAAAAACCTTGTTTATTTAAATTTATGTAGGTATATTATTTTTATATTCTAGTCCATTGTAGCACAGTAAGGCAGCATCTGACTGTAAGCGTGGTTGGTCGTCAGTTCGATCTTCTCGGGGGAATAATAGTATTTAAAATATGTAAACAATGTGTGGCGTTGCATTTTGCTAAGTGAATCGTAAAGAGGAGAACAGAGAGTTTTATATTAGGTTCTTTCTATTAACCTTATTACAATTGTAAAGGTGGAAATGTAGAAGACGAGATGCAATAATCTCCCTGCGAATGATTTGAATTTATTATCAACAATCACACAACAGGCACAAAACATTAAGTTTACTATAATATTGAAATTTTATTATATGTATAAATATTATAAAAACATTTAAAATTATATATATACTTTAAAAAATTAAAGATAATTATTGAGGCGCCAAAGTAAAAATTTAACGGCCTGTAAAGACAGTAAAAGCCATATGGGCAGTATGAATACGACTCATCCTGTTTAGATTAGTTAAGCTAAGCGAGGTCAATTTTTTTGTCTTTTCCTCTTCCTTTCTCAAGTATCCAGAGATTTACTTCCGGCTTTATATTTTTTAATTTTGCTTCCATAAAATCAATCTGTTTATGCTAAACTTAAAATGAAAAATGTCATTTTTTTTTATTTTGATGACTTTTTTTATAAATAAATTTTAATATTGCTACTCATATTGTAACCAAATGCCTCCGTAACATATTTTCATGTGATATTTGTATTTAATTACATTTTACTGCAATTTTAAAACGGCTTAAAAAACACTTCTAAACTATGACGAAAAAAATGCGTCTCCAGTACATAACAAGCAAAAAAACAAAGCACTCTGGATACATCTAATGAGATGCAACAGAATACGGCTCACAAGTAATGGCGCTCGGTGCATGGCACTATAAATATGATCAAACAAAACGTGCAACGGAGGAAGTACTGCATAGATAAACGACCGACTCGCGTTCGTAAACATGAACTTAGAATTCCCAGGGCTAAATTGACTCTAACGTTAACTTATTTAAGCTTTTCCTAGATAATTGGTGAAATTTACCAAAGCTTACGTAGAAAATCCTTTTAGGAATAAATAATGCTATTAACAGTATCTAAAGTTAATTAAATAGTAGGTACAATTACCTAAGTAAAAATTACATTTTATAATATGTTTTTTATCTATATATCTTTTGTAACTCATATAATATTTAGTAAAATATAACAACTAATATTCAAATAGGTTCTTACAAACACACATTTGCAACTTATCATTATTCCACAGCTTAACAACCATTGTTAGAAAATGACGTGACCGCAGCCAGGTCCAGAAGAATGGAAAGGGCAGTTCTGTTTAACAGACAGTAAGAGACGTTTAAAACGAAGCTTTAGTTAGCATGGTAAGTATGTATGCGTCATGCAAGTAAGACTTGAGCCAGGATATGTTCCTATTGTATTCGGTTGGGAGGACATATCTTACATGACGGCGATACACGGGATTGCTATGAAACAAAGATCCTGCAGATGCTTGGTAGCCGCTAAAGAATGTCCGATTTAGAACTTGACCTTTACCATTTGACTTTTGATATATGCCTATTATTGTTCCATTTTTTTTTTTTTATATTTTAACTACATCCACGGGCGCATAGTTGCCCGTGCCTTTTTTTATTAAATGAAGTTATTTTAATGTGGCGTACTTAAATTTTGGGACAATTTAAACTGTACTTATATCTAGAGCTTAGTATAAGCTAGAGCTAGAGCTAATAGAGGGGTTGGATGAGACCCCTACCGACATTTTTTTTTTTTTTTTAAATGTTATTAACATATATAACTTATTTAATATATATTATTATAGTACATTACATATAGTTATCTTTTATATAATTACTTTATACATATAAAGAACACCTTCGCCTATTAGATTTGGCCTGGCTTATGCAGAAATTATTGTGCCATTAAATAATAATAAATATGAATCATGTTTAATTTTTCGTACCTCTATCACAGTTAGCAGGATAGCCAGATAGAACCTAATTAGGGCACTCTGTTCCCTGCTGATAAGTAGCTGCTTTAAAGACGGGCGTAGACATTAAAAACTGCTTCTTAAGTGGTAAAACTTAAACAGAGAAATGGAAATATTTTTGAAATATTGTAATTATCCTTATTATTTTACTGATTATATCTTGAAAATATCAAATTCAAATATATAATTATGTAAATACGCGATTTGATGAATAATATTTTTTTGTTTTTATATATATCTTTACAATTACTTCACATTTTATTAGCAAACAATTAAATATATTGTAAATGTACCTACATTATATTTTAATTATTTATTGATTGATATATTTACGCGAACAACAAAATAATTTTCATATTTTATATAAATAGAAAGACAATACGACGTCAATATGATAAACAAACTGTACCCTGGTCCAAATCTACAAGTATTATCTGTTTGCCTTAATAAGGCGCTATCCCCTATAGCGTGCGGTGTAAGCAGCAGCCACCCACATTTTACACATTATACTTATATGAATATAATATAATATTCTTTACCTGTTGTATTTATTTACTACAATATAAAATAAATAATAATGAGATATTTTTTTAGCGTCACGTCATATTCTGTATGTAGCAGGGTAATTCGAGGGAACCTATTTTTTAACACGTACCTACTGTTGCCTACTTTCCGACCAATTTCTGACACTTCAAATCGCAATTGAAAATAATAGCGTTTGTATATATGCCTTCATCGATAAATTATTAATTAATTTTTTTTTCATTCAAAACGGTAATTCCTGAGATTAGCACATTCAACCAAACATAATTTTTCATTTGCTTTAATTATGTAAGAATGATGTGGTATTCATATTGTCTGTTTTAAGTAATAACATTGAAATTTATATTATAAATAGGATTTTCAATAAAGTATAATTAAATTCATGTTTCTTAAGTCGCTCTCTCACCTTACAGAGGGTGTCACGTACGCTCTAAGTAATTAATATTTGATTAATTAAAGCTTTGTAAACAACTTGCTGTAGAAATGAGATGAAAAAATAAATGTTATGTTTCTTTTTATATATCGTTTTCAGGTTATCATGGCAAAATCACACATACACATACATTTCGGGTTACATTCCGTGTTAAATGGCGGAACTCAACGCCGCGCTTAGCCTCGACACCAGAGCAAAGTAATGAAAACATTAAATATTTCAATTCCTGGTGTGGAATCGAACCCACAGCTGAACTTTATTGAATAACAATTACACGTACTTGTCACATAAAATCATTTAATAAAATGTATAAACTTCAGAAGGGTACCATTCAAATTATTCCACAAATCAAGTACAATAGACAAATTAACAGCTGGCGGGTAATATTTCCAAAACGTTATACAATTTATGTTGGGATCAACAAGCTGTCGCCGCCCGCATTCCAGACAATTGATGCAATCATCACCAATGAGATTTTCGAATGAATAAAATTCGATAATTATATAGCCGCAACTGAATTATAGAAATAGTCGATAATTTATTTCAGTAGGCAATATGTGCTCACCTATTGCTGTGTGCCATACTAAATGGTAGCTATTTGTAATAGTAGGTACTAGGTTTGAATCGTACTTGAGGGAATGTTTTTTTAATCTTTCTCAGCTTCTTTTTTATGGTAAAAGGACAAGGCAAACGAGCGTTCGGGTCACCTGATGGTGATCACCGCCGCCCACGATCCCGTGCAACACCAGAGGAGCTACAGGTGCGTTGCCGGCCTTTCAGGTGGAGATAGATGCGCTTTAGCTTTCAGCTTTATCCCGACCACAGCAGTGTAGGTCTTTGATTTTCATCCGAATTGAAGACATTACGTGTTGAATGACAGAAGGAAAATTGTCAGTCTTGACGCAGGGGAACAAGTGCGCGACTGCGAACGCGAAATGTTATTTATTGGTTCGATTCCCACTCGAGGAAATTAAATATTTTATATTTTTATTTATTTGCTTAGGCACCAAGGAAAAGTCCGGTGTTAAGTTCCGCCACTCAACACACAATATGAATCGAAATCAAAGTGCAGAATTTGGCGGTATATCTTGCACTGCATGATTTTCAAATTATCATAATTCCACATATATTTCTTATTCGCAGACTAACACAATTTAATATAAGAGTTATAAAATAAGGTTAGTACGATGAAGATTTTATTTGCAATTTTCTAATTTATATACATGAATATATATAGTACGCATACTTACGCATCTCATTTCCGGTTTCACATCGAAGGTTTCTTCAATTTTATCCTTAAACAAGCATGTGTTAAACAAATTGTAATAACAAACAAATATCTTTAGATATCTCTATTCTATTCTATTTTTTCTTACAGATAAAATATAATTTATATAGTACTCACAAAAAATCATGTTTTTAGAAAAAAAACAAAGTCATCTTCCTATATAAGTATTGGTCATTTTAATTAAGTACACAACGTCGTCTAACAAAGAAATCCAAAGTAACATTAGTATGTAGTCTCGTAATGAAGATACTTTCGTCGCTCCCGTAGTAAAGAGAGTCAATCCACATATTACAAGTTTCGAGGCAATAAATAATTAAGTGTAATGATTAAGCAATAAAAATATAAATTTCAAAATTTTAAATAATATTCCACACTTAGGAAAGAAAAAATATATTTTTAAATGTAAAAAATTGTAGCGGGATTTAAACTCACCGCCTCTTGGAAACCGTCCTAGCACGCTGACGGTTAAGTACCATACGCTCGTTTTTTAACCGACTTCTGTAAGAAAAGGATGCTATCAATTTGACAGTTTTTTTTTTATGTTTGTTACCTCATAACTTTTTACTGGGTGAACCGATTTTGAAATTTTTTTTTATTTGAAGGGTGGAGCTTCCCGAATGGTCTCATTTTTTTTGGTCCATGTCTGACAATGGTATCTATGAGAAAATCACATAAGTCTTAAATTTGCATTAGGTATGTGCGTGACAAATAGACGAATAACTTAATGTCGCGCCAATCGATTTTGATATTTTTGATTTTGATATTTTTTTATTTGAAAGAATACACTTTAAGGATAATTTAGTGAAAGTTTGGTTAGGTTTCGATTATGGGATCCGGTCAAAATTGAGAGTTTGTTTTTTTTTTTGGTAAAAAAATGATTATACTGTAATAGTTACAAACGAAAAACTTTTTAAATTGATGTCAGAAGTGAGATTCCTGATCGTTGATTTCCGATTTATTTTCAACCAACCTCAAAAAAGAGGATGTTCTCATTTTCAACCAACTTCGAAAAAGGAAAATTCCCAATTCACCCGAATCCTTTTTATGTATGTTCTTGTCAATATACCACAATGTTACTTTGCACAAAAATCGTAAAATAAGTTAATTTTTAACAAAAACAAAAACCGACTTCTAACAACGAACTAAAAAGTAAAAAATGATTATACAAAGATTTTATCATTTTGAAGTCGGTGTCAAACTAATGCTACAACGACCTTACTACAATATCTAATTACTAAGCCTGTTTGTTTTACTTGGCACCGACTTCAAAATTATAAAATCTTTGTATAATTATTTTTCACTCTTTAGTTCGTTGTTAGAAGTCGGTTTTTCTTTTTGTTAAAAAAATAATTTATCGTATATAATTATCATAAGACAATTATTTAATAAGATTTCTGTTACATTCTGATTTTACTTTATTGTACATCGTCTCAAAACTTGTGATATATGGGTTGATTCGCTTCACCTCTAAAGCGTTATTGTCTCTTAAGATTTATATAGAAAATCTGTAATCTCATACGTGGGCGTAGCCGCATTTGTTAGAAGTGTAAAAGGGTGAGCCTACCCTTGTTGTATATTTTTGGTTAAAACATCCTTAATAAACCCGGGCCAGGCTATTTCTCGATAACAAAAAATATGTTAATTTACTCGCCCGAAAGAACTGATATGACCTACTAAGTGATTGGGTTTCTGATGCGTTACCGTGTTTCGAATTTAAAGTCATCCCACCGCCTAAATACTTTCAATGTTTATAAATTGTTACTAAATAAAGCGATACTATTGTATATTTGATTTCTTTGAACGCATAAGATTGCTCCGCTAAGTGCGATGGTTATGGGTTCCCCCTGCTTACCCGATTATATGCGACATACCGCGCGACGAAGTAATTCGATCAAGCGGGAGACGGGCTCGCAAACGAAAGGTTCCGTACCAGTATCTATAGAAACGACAAAAAATCATGTCTGTTACATTTATTTAATCCTATTTTTTAGTATTTGTTCTGCTCCGTTTTTAATATAAATTACCCATTAACTCGCTATCCATTAACGTAATTAGTTCTGAAGTGTTCTGAATTTAAAATGAACTCGTATAAAGTAGAAAAAGCGGGTCAAATTATCCTTCAAATATATCTACGTAGGGATGCAAAATATTGCCGAAATGAACGCCTTTCCTCACAATATGGCGCCACTAAAATTTCCATCTTTTATGAAATACGGATTATGACGATAGCTTTTTCAAAAGAATCTAATTTTAATTAAAAAAATAAGCAAACGACAATTCATTTTTTTTTTGTTCGCGGACAACGATGAGAAAATTAATTTTCAAAGGGCGCGTACAATTTTTACCTTAATTACTTTTATTACTTAAATTTTGCTTCAATCGTGCTTCTTGATCCAATATCTTTATAAATATATATTTTTTTGTTTTAGCTAATATTTTTTAAAAAGTAGATATAATATGTAATAGGCTACGATGTAACTTACTACTTAGGTTGTAGGTTCGATGACTTGATGTTTTTTTTGTCATTATTGTAGGGAAAACGGGGCGTTTAGCTCCAAACACATCACACATTATCTAGAAAACTTGACAGAAATGAAGAAATGGAGTGTCTTAACTCTATGTTAATAAATTAATTTTTAACAAAAAGAAAAACCGACTTCTAACAACGAACTAAAAAGTGAAAAATAATTTTACAAAGATTTTACAATTTTGAAGTCGGTGCCAAGTAAAACAAACAGGCAGTAATTAGATATTGTAGTTAGGTCGTTGTAGCATTAGCTTGACACCGACTTCAAAATTATGAAATCTTCACTTAATTGGGTATTATTTTTGTGCAAAGTTACATTTTGGTATATTGACAAGAACATATATATAAAGTATTCTGGCGAATTGAGAATCTACCTTTTTTGAAGTTGGTTGAAAATGAGAACATCCTCTTTTTTGAGGTTGGTTGAAAAGAAATGCAACGATCAGGAATCTCACCTCTGACATCAATTTAAAAAGTTTTTACTTGTAACTATTACAGTAAAATCAATTGTACCAAAAAAAAACAACTTTCTCCATTTTCACCGGATCCCATAATCGAATAATTATCCTTTCAAACAAAAAACATCAAAATCGGTTGGCGCGACATTCAGTTATTTGTCTATTTGTCGCGCACATACCTAATGCAAATTTAAGACTTATGTGATTTTCTCATGGATACCATTGTCAGACATGGACCAAAAAATATGGGACCACTCGTAATATATAAAAAAAATTCAAAATCGGTTCACCCAGTCAAAAGTTATGAGGTAAAACACATAAAAAAAATATACACAGTCGAATTGATAACATCCTTTTCTTACAGAAGTCGGTTAAAAAGGGCAATAATATAAATTATCCCTTTCTAACTGACTAACATAGGTACGATCTCAAATAAAGAATTTTGTAAATGAATGTCTTTACAATATTTGAAGACGAAGTCACAAAAAAAAACCTCGACCCACCCCTAAAATGTGCGCTCCTTGTACATAAATGTTGTAATACAGAAGATAATCGACACTTTCAAGGCAACATGTAAATATTTAATTTAATCAATAATGCTTGGACGTGTCCGCAGTGAATTGATGAGGGGATAAAACTATTATATATAACTACTGGATCTGTCTTCAACCTAAAACGTGTTGTGTTGTTTTAATATTTAATGTAAATATCACTCTATATGTAGCTGTAGCACTTAAAGCAATATCTATTATAGGAAATATCAGGCAAAAGAAACGTAAAGGTATCTAAAAATAATGAAAGCATTTTATTATTATCATAACCTACTATCAATTTACTAAGAATTTGCTTAAACTGTAGCTATTATTTATGCTGTAAATATTTACATTAAAACGGTTCTTTTTTTTAAATAGATCAAATCGTAGCCACTCAACACACAATGCCTCGAAAATATCGGACAAAAGCCAGAAATGGAGTATCTTGACACTAGATTTCCTTTGCCAATCCTGCTGTACGCGGAATACAGTGTGGACTTCATTTTTAAGATTTTGTTCTTTTCTGAATTTGGAGTTAGAAATGCAATTTTTTCATGTAAATAGATGAATTTAAAGTATAATTATAATTTCTGCCATTGTCTATCAAATAATAATGATGAAATTAAATTATACATAGTTTTCTATAATACAAGCTACAATAAAAAGACAGTCCACGTAATCCATATATTTAACTTGACGCTATATTTGATATTTCTGCATATGTGAAATTCAAATAGAACTATTAAACCAGATTGCAATCTTTCATAATGACACGTCGCAAGGGTTATATTTATAGATCACGTTTCTGTTAAAATTAACTCGATTGGAATAACGAAAGATGTTATTAATCTATGCTCTTCCCAACAAACTGCCGGGATAGGCCTCTATTACCGTACTGCTTATATTGGATACGATAATTAGGAAATTTACTGAAACTTTTTTTATTTATAAGACTGTGATATTTATAAATCTGGATTTCTGTGGGGTTTTACTTTATGTAACGTGTTTTTTTAATAAATATTTTCATCCTACCAATATTATTACACAAAATTACTATAACTTAATACGCAAAACGTTTAAATGGCCGTAAAGAACACTGAATAACCAATCGGTCAGTGTTAGGATATGTGAATTCCCAATGCGAACGGCTAAGGAGTGGAACTCCCTGCCTGCTGGACTGTTCCCCGACAAGTATAACCTGGCCCTCTTTAAAGAACGAGTGAATAGGCACTACCTAGGCAAGCATGCTCCACCTTCATCCGCATCGTCACTTACCACCAGGTAAGATAGCGGAGAAATGCTTGCCTATCAACAATAAAAAAAAATTCAAATCTTCTTAGATACTAAACTATTTATTTAAGCGCGGAGCTCAGTTCAGATGTCAGAATACAATGTCTCAAAAATTGGGCATAAGTTGGAGAATATACTGTCTTGACACGAAGTTCTCTGCGTACCTTAATATGCAGACAAAAACGTGAAACTGAATATCTAATGTAAATTTACCATAACGTCTTAATAGCATTCCACTTCAGTATCTCCTTCTATATATGTTAGGTTAAAAATACTAGTTCCATTTAATATGGCTCATATTTATAGCGTTGCCGTAATAAATATGAAAGTTATAGTATGTAGGAGCTAACTCTTCGCTTAAGGCTCGCCACAAGCGGATTACAGTCATTTTTCATTTCTACCGTCTAGAACGCCCGAGGGATGGAACAGAATGTACTTACGTTCTCACCAGTTTATTTGTGTTTTCTAATTAGGTTTTTATTAGACTTGCTCACTGTTCTATGAGATGCTATGAATAATAATTATTCTTATTAAAATAATGTTTTAATCTGGGTTTCTTTAGGTTAATTAATTATGGTAGGTGTTTTTTTTAAAAGGTTTTGTTTGTTCACTATTATTTCTATTTATGTCACACTGATGTATGGGACATGGAAGCGCGACGTAAGCGCGATGGTTTTAGATACGATTCCTACTCAAGGGTTATATCATTAATTTTTATGATTATTTTTAATTTCTAGTAAAAGAATGAAAAAAATAGAAAAAAAAGTAATCTTTGACTTAGGCGTCCACATATTTTAGCTCAAAAATATAGATGCCTTTCACCTGTCATATTGATCAGCACAAAGTCTGTGATTGAAACGTCATCATCCCCACAACTGGCACTTACGGCCGTACCTTCTATCGTAAATCAAAGATATTAAACGGGATGGCGGGACCTCTTTCCAGTTCACATTATAAATCACTAAGGCAAAGACCTTCCACCAGTACCTTGCATACCCATAAATCGTAGAAAAAGCACTCCTCTCTATCTTACTGATAGTTCAGTTTATGGACGCTAAAATGTTCATGTTGCCTAGATTCTTATTATTTTGTGGTGTTCTTTATAATATATGTAAGTGAAGTAAATAACTTTTGCTTGTTTCATTTTATTATATATACTATTTTCTATTATATTTAACACATATATTATTATTTATAGTTTCCAATATATCCAGAGGATGGCCTGACTAGTATCTGTCCGATATTTGTTTGGGGTCGCGTACCCGTATGCCCATACGGGTACGCGACCCCGGATCCTCGAGCCGCCACTCTTACATCCTCATCCAGTCCGTAAGAATGGTGTCCTTCCCCTCCCGCGTCCCCTCCTCTTTTCCTTAGCTCCCTCCTTCTTTTACCTATCCTACCCCTTCTATTTTTCTCTCCCCTCAGTTTTTCGCCACAAGGGGGTTTTAGAGGCCGGACGGCAGTCGCTCCAGTTAAAAACCGCCAACCGCCACTTAAATAGACCGACATTATAAAAGACTGGGTACGGCTAGGGCGTCGCCGCAAAACGACGCGCAGGCATATCACCCTACACTTGCGACCAGTGGGCAATGGCTACCGTGTCATGTACGGGCACGGCTAAAGATGTTAGTACCCAGACGGAAACTCCGCTTTGCAACGTGGAATATTGGCTCTCTTACCGGACGATGCAGGGAACTCCCAGATGTACTCATGAGACGTCGGGTCCAGTGTGCTTTCCTCTAGGAAACACTGGAAGGGCAATAAGTCCCGTAACATCGGACAGGGGTAACCCTGTCCGATGTTACTTATATACAATGTAGTTAATAATACAAATATAGGCTTATATACAATGGGTCACCTTCAGGTAGAAACGGTGTGGCGGTAGTGCTTTCTGAAGAGCTTCAGAATGGGCTCCTTGAAGTTGACCGTCGCTCCAACCGCTTGATGCGGGTGAGGGTACTGATTGAGGGCGTACCACAAACTTAATCAGTGTCTTTGCTCCCCAGGCGGGATATAGCGCGGCCGAAAAGGAGACATTTTGGGAGCAGTATGAAGGGGTTCTACTTGTACCGTCTACCGAAGTGGTCTTAGTCGGGGGGGACTTGGTGGTTGCTGAATGGACCGATGCAGACTGGCTTCCTAGCAGAGGTGAAAAGTCATAATCTTTCGACTTCCACCGAGACTGCTCAGGATGCTTGGGATCGGGCTCAGTCGGCAATCATTGCGGCGGGCAGGCGAGTTCTTGGCCTTTCTAGGGGAGGACGTGTCATCGACAAGGAGACATGGTGGTGGAATGACGAGGTGCAGGAAGTGACTCGTGAAAAGAAGGCTGCCTTTAAGAAGTGGCAGGAATCCAACTCTCCTGAAGACAGACTGGAGTACACAGTAGCTAAACGTGCCTGTAAAAGAGCTGTAGCCAGAGCCCGCAGTGAAAGTTTGTCACCATTGTATGATAAACTTGAAACTGTGGAGGGGCAGAAGCTCATTTACAAACTGGCACGTTCCCGGGATAAAGTGACGCAAGATATCGCAAAATGTCTTTGCGTCAAAGATTCCCAGGGCACGCTGCTCTGTAGTCATGCCTCTGTGAAGGAGAGGTGGAGAAGCTACTTCCAGGAGTTGCTGAATACTCAGCACCCATGCAGTCTTCATCACGACCCACCGCCTAACCTCGGACTTATTGCCCCAATAACCCTTGACGAAACACGTAATTGCCTTCGACGCATGAAGAACGGAAAAGCGGTGGGACCTGACGACATTCCGATCGAAGCGTGGAAATCGTTGGGCTCTCTTGGTGTGCTCATGCTTACTGACCTTTTTAACCATATCTTGAACACTGGTAAGATGCCGCATCAGTGGCGGCTTAGCTTTATTACCCCTATTTACAAGGGAAGGGGCAGTGTTCAAGATTGTGGTAGTTATAGGGGCATTAAGCTTATGAGTCATACCATGAAGCTCTTCGAGCGCATGATCGACTTCAGGCTCCGCCGAGAGTGTACTGTCTCTGAGTCTCAATATGGATTTCAGCCAGGATCGGGCACCATGGACGCCATTTTCGCCCTCAGAACTTTGATGGAGGCATACAGGGAAAAAAGGAGAGCTCTGCACGTGGCCTTTTTAGATCTGCAGAAGGCCTTTGACTGTGTGCCTCGTCAGTGTATCTGGTGGGCATTGCGATCCAAAGGGATCCCTGAGGCCTATATTGAGATTATCAGAGGCATGTACCACGATTCCGCTTCTATGGTTAGGACTGCTGTTGGCGACACTAGACCCTTCCCGATTACAGTGGGGGTTCACCAGGGCTCGGCTCTTAGTCCGTTCTTGTTCAATGTAGTGCTCGATACTGTCTCGGCTCACATCCAGGACCAGCCTCCATGGCTGATGATGTATGCCGACGACATAGCACTCATTGCCGAGAACCGACTGACGCTGGAGCGTAAAGTGAACCTCTGGAAGGGTACGCTTGAGAACGGCTTAAACTAAATGTGTCGAAGACAGAGTACATGGCCTGCGGGAGCCCGGACTCGAGCACCATCCTTATAGGTCCTAAGCCAGCGGTTAAGTCGTTAAGTTAAGTTCAGGTACCTTGGATCCGTTATGCACGAGTCTGGAGGCATCGATCACGATGTCCATGGCCGGATAAGCGTTGCCTGGGCTAAATGGCGGCAGATCACTGGCGTGGTCTGCGATCGCAGAATACCGCCCAAGCTCAAGGGGCTGATAGACAAGAGCATCTTCCGACCGGTTCTTTTATACGGCAGCGAACGTTGGCCGGCACTATCTCAGCACACTCAGGAGCTTCACGTCACGGAAATGAAGATGCTGAGGTGGATGTGCGGCGTAACGCGGTCTGACCGCATACGCAACACATTCATTCGAGGTAGTCTTGGGGTATGTGACGTAGCGGATAAGCTCCAAGAGGGTCGGCTGGGATGGTTTGGCCACGTTACGCGCCGGCCTAACAACTATGTCAGACGCAGGTGCCTTGCTATACCAGTTCCAGGGGTGCGACCTCCCGGACGCCCAAGGAAGCGCTGGCTGGATGTCGTGATGCAGGACATGAGAGCCAATGGTCTAAGCACCGACGACGCAAAAGATCGTGCAAAGTGGAGTAAGTTAAGTAGGAAGGCAGACCCTGATATAGCCGGGATTAATGCCAGGAAGGAGAAGAAGAAGAATAGTTTGGCATTGCGTATTGAGTAGTGGAACTCAACGCTTCGCTTTGTCTCGACACAAGAGCGAATAATATTATAGAAATTTAAACCATATGCTAGATTTTTAACTATCACAATTCTTTAATTATCATCTTCATAAGGTNATAGTGTGCAGGGCGTCAGCGGCTCATTCACTTGAGTTCCGCCCGTCCGGTACAATAAGTAAATCATAAGTGAGATTTTTTTATAAATAATATAATATTTTTGAATCAAGAATATGGTGAAATAAAAAGTAAACTCTCCTGAGAATTCCAAGTCCTTTTTTTACAAGGGGGCAAAATGAGTCAGATTAGTATATCTATATAGAGCTTAGTATACTTTTATTACAGTTAATTGTCTTCAAGTATTTATTTGAATAAATAATAGATTATTATATACCATACCATACAATAAAAAATATTATTAAAATGTTTTAATTTAACACTTTTAGTTAAAGATTAAAAATATTACAGTAAGTACTTTAACTACAAAATATATATTTCTTTAAATGCTTAAAAGAAAATATTATATAAACGTGACTAAAACATTTTATTTTCTATCTTTGAAGAAACAACAATTTTATAGTAATCCCCTAGCGTCGACTTCTTTCTAGGTATAAAAACTTCGTAGATTTCCACTTAACAGTCCTTAAGGTTTGAACGTTTTCTTGAAGAGTGAGACCAGCCTTGAATTACAAATAAGTATAAGCTTAGTTAGCTATAAAAACAAAATATTGGTAGTACTAGTTTTAATTGAATGTATTATAATTTGCATAAATAAACTTGTATAAACCGGTGTAATAACTATTAGGATTCAGTCTTTTTATTGTCGATTTAGCTAACTTATGAACGATTCTGTCTGAGCTCGATAGCTATGGGTTCAAGCCCCACTTAGGGAATGTTTATATTAAAATAATAAAACAAACACTATCGATGTCAAAGTTATAGGTGGTAGAGTGACGTGAGTTGCGCTACTTAATTCAGAATATTTTGAAAAGTGGGCGTAAAGTAGGGAACAGATTATTTTAGCACTCAGTTCCTTCAAACTGCCTTTCTGTGTGCTAAAAAATTCAAACAAATTCATAATATTTAAATGAGCGTATAAAATAAATCAAAAACACATTATATTTATTAGAGGTCAGTGTAGCGATAGGTTGTGGGTTGAATTTCTAATCGAGGAAATGAAATATTTGATATATTTTTCTTCGCTTTGGTAATGAGGCTGCAGCGTTAAGTTGCGCCCCTCGGTATATAATGGCTCCAAAACTTGGCGGAAGGTGAGGAATGAAAGATTTTCAACACTAGATTAAGTGAGAACGGAGTGTCTCAACAGTAGGATCCTATACTGCTATGTGCGGGAAACTGTGTGAAGCGAAATAGGACATGATATTAGTTGCAGACCTTTCTTCAAACATTGTTCATCAATTTTAAACATGAAGACTGCTATGCAACGCTCATTCAAAAGCCGGGCTTTTTACTAATGCTTTCAGTGCTTAATTAACATCCTCTCTAGTGAATAGAGGAGTACTTAATACGGGATGCGAGAGAGAAATTCGTATAGTACCTAGTTGAAAATGAAATCGAAAATAATCGGCTTCAAAAGCCATTGCAATAACAATAATGGAAAATATTTAGATGTGGATTTAGAAATTTTTTGTATGTTGGTTAAGATTTTTTTTATTTGTTGTAGGTTAAATATATTAAAAAAAATCCTATATTGGAATATTAAAACGCTTAGAAGACACACATTACACTCAGTAAATAGATGAATTAAGAAACTATAACTTGATTGTCATTTACTGCAAACCATTTCTATAGTTTTTTTTAAATTCAAGCAAGCAAATTAAAAAATATTGCAAATATTTCTTCAGCTTCACGCTGTATCTCCCACACTAGGGTAGAAAGAGGAACCCTATTATTAATATACTCCATTCTTCATTTTCCGCCGTTTTCTGGAGGCATTGTAAGTTGAGTGTTAGAACTCAACTGGCCTCAAAAATATAAATTTTAAATATTTTGAGTAGAAAATGCAAATAGGAAATAAAGAAAGAAAAACATATAAAAAATTATAAAAACGGAAACGTTTAAGACTACAATATACGTGCAAATTATTCACGTGAACATCTGGACTGATTTTTAAACCGGAATGTCAATTTACATGAAATTGGAAATTTCATTAAGTGCCGAGTTTAATTAATACAAATCTCGGTTGGGTCGGGAACATAAAACTGTGGTCGTTAATTTGAACTCTTAGTATTTTTTTCTTATGCCTTCTTCTTTTAATAGTTACTTTTGTTAGGCTTTGTAATGTATAATTAAATATATTTTTTAAATCATGTATGTAGAGAAAGTTAGTAATGAATCACTCTATTTTTTGATATTTGTACTAAACTAGCAGAATAATATTGTACAAAGCGCGGCGTTCAGTTCAGCCCTTTATCACGCAATGCCTTAAAAATTCGGCGAAAAGCGGGAACGGAGTGTCTTTACATTAGGGTTTCCATGTTCGCTCTGCCTAGCGTATTATGTTAAACGTAAAACTCCACCCAGCACCCTCTAAGATATCAGAGCTTATCGTTAAGATTTTACTCCCCATATTATGGGTGAAAACAAAATATTCAAAAGAAAAAAAGACTATAAAATAGTTCTAAAATAATCCAACATGTGTGATATTACAAGAACTTTCATACTTTAAATATGATTTAAGCCGAAGCAACTCCTTTCATCGATGCAAAGCGATCGGTCAAGCGTATATTATTCCTGTCTTTGACATTTATTTACGTAACTTCACCTCGGTTAGAACATAAATTTCTATAAAATGAAATATAAGCAGTACGCTGTTCTTGATATATCCAAACATCAAAGTGGCCGTTCGGAGAAATATTTATTCGCAAATCCGTTCATTTAATCTCGTTTCTTAACCAATTGTCGACTATTAATTAAAAAATTAACTCATGAGCACAATATGACTTGAATAGCGTTTAATGAATGGATTTTCTATGAAGTAGGTCGTAAGCTTTAAAGATCGGTATGAAGGTGTGAATAGAAGTGATACAGGTGTAAAGTGATGCCTATTTTAGGTTGTTTTTCTTTTTCATAATTTAAACCTACATTATCAGTCTATTTAGAAATTTTTTGCGGAATTCAATGCCCCTTTTATATTATGCATATAAATTTTCGAAACAGATTTGTACTCTTTGATATCGCGTTTAATGTATATTTATGACGTCACTGAGTGAAGACTGACAGTATAATATGTATTCTAGTATACCATTAAAATATACTAGAAAATCTTAAAATATATAAAGCTGAAATATTATAATTCTGAATACTAAACTACAATTTACTTCTTTTTTATAAATAAACTGTACAATAACAAATATCACAACACATCTTATGCCATTTCTGGTACCTATCATCACTTAACTGCCGGGAGCTGAGGATAGCGACCGCTCGTTAGCTTCACAGATTTAAGTTCATTGTTTCAATAATTGCTGGAGGGAAATTTCAATGTGCCACACAATTCATCACCTACCACTATTGCCCTAGATTTGCTTGTCTAGTGTTTCTATGCGTAATTACGTGGAGGCATTATTTTTCATTGAACAAAGCATTTGCAGCTTTAAAAGTCAGTAAAATCGTAGAATTATTGACAGCTTCTATAAAATTATTTTAAAAGTTATTTTCTTTGGGAGTTTTTCGTACTAGAATTTTGCAGGGAAGTAGGAAAGGATCAAAAAGGTCTCTGGTTTCTAGTTCCAGTTCTATTTTTATGGATATTTAGGTATATTCATCTTCTGTAGCTTCACGCTGAATCCTGTACCTTGCATCTAGCAGTGCAACTCAACGGCGCATTTCGCCTTATTATCATAGCGAGAAAGTGAGAATATTAAATATTTCATTTCTCCGATTGGGAATTAAGCCCACAACCGCCGTCGCGTTATCAGTCTCATCTAAGTGATGAACAGGTACATTATATCACTGACAGTGTTTATTTATACACTACGTACTTGTCTACTCACTGGTATATAAATTACAAATATCATTTACATCGAAATACATATGTAATATATGAAAATAATTGTGAAGATAAATAAGCTAAAAAGTCCATACAATTTATAATTCTCATACAATTCAATACAAAACACTGTCTCAAAAGACAATAATAACCTTAGTATAAATAGTATCTGTTGAAACTTGTCTTGAAGATTTAACTCGGTGAGATTAAGAACACCCACGTCCATTATCAATAATCCATTACTAAAACGCAAACAATAAGGTGCTATCAGTACTTTTCATATCTCACCTGACCGTACTATAATGAATGGCCGAGACCGGTACATTAAGAAATGTCAATAAATAAAAGTAAATATTTAGATTGTATCTGTGGGAAACCTGAGATAGAGTTGCACGCTATATAGAAAGACAAACTTTTAACATTTTTTACTTTAAATGCCTAATTAAATGCCGATTATGCCATATTAGATGTGTTAAAAGATAATTGTATTGACAGTTTTAAAGAAAAATTTGGGCTAGACATATTAATATATATATATATAAGTAAAGAAGTTTTTTTAAAGAAGTTTGAATGCGCTATTCCATACAAAATCAACATAATAAAGTAATATAAAACGAGCCACTATACGATAGCTTAAGATTTATCCTACAAATAAATCCTGCAATATACGAAACAACCGTTACTACGACGAGGGGAATTAGGTACACCGTATTCAAAACACAGCTATTGAGACCTCGGTACAGATTGTATAGCATTGAAGTACAGAATGTATGGTAGATCGTCGATAGCCCCTTTTTCTTAGCGACACCTTGTGCCTAACAAAGGAGCTGTTTGGTTCCACTGTGGCATCTGAATGGGCTCGCAATAACGTCCTGGCCCAGCTTCAGATACCGCGAGATCGGCCGCAGATAAACATTCTGTGTAGAGATTTATTAATCTCTCACATGAACAATGAGAAAAGGGCACCTGGTGCTTTTTTCTCATATATTTTGTAGGTTTTTTTAGCTTCTTTTCATATAATAAAGAGGTCAAAAGTTACTTAATGCAATGGATTGAGTTAAGAATAGCTATGATTTTTTTAAAATTTTAAACTAATAATTATTACGTTAATTTTGCAAGATTAATGTTATATTTATGCTTTATTAAATACAAAT
The DNA here is from genome assembly GCA_013403645.1 of Heliconius nattereri. Lineage (NCBI taxonomy): Eukaryota > Metazoa > Arthropoda > Insecta > Lepidoptera > Nymphalidae > Heliconius > Heliconius nattereri. Next base: position 1,073,372 of record JAAIXI010000244.1, on the reverse strand, counting down.
AAGAAGACAAAAATTCTTTACAAATTAAATATTAGTCTACCCACGAATAAAGACGATCAAAGAGTCACGTCCAAGCAATGTAATAATTATACGAAAAATTTACGGTACATCCCGTATTTTTTTACAATGAAAACATTAGTATAACTATTTATTTCATATTTACTCGCATATACTAAGTCTCATGTTATATTCACTTATTATGAGAAGGTCTGTAAAGTTTAATTTATCTAGATCACGTATGAGAAACGCACCGTAATAAATAATGTGTCATCTCAGTATTATGGAAAAGCAGAGATTCTTCCACGTCCTTTCGCAGAAACTTGCTTTATTAGTTTTAATTTATCTCACGTACGGATTCAACTTTAATTATTGATATAAATCCGTATGTCGCTGTCGGATTATATCTTTTAAGATTTTCTTGTAAACTTTTATAAGATATAGCAATAGATAAGTAACTAGTGAGATTCAGTATAATTTAAAAATTAAGGTGATGAGCACTTTGTGTTTTTTTTTATATTTTCGACGTCTTATTCTAAACACAACGGTTGTGGGCTCGAATGCCACTCAAAAACACTGTACAAAATGAATGCATACGAGCGTAAATTTTAGTTTGTCAACTTTTCTAAGTTGTACGGCTTGATGACGGTACGGAGTCCATCTCGACCTTAACCACTTTTTTATTTAATAATACGCAGTATAACAGAATACGCCTATTATTTTTTTACATTTTTCTACGTAATCACTGTACATTTAAAATTTATAACCCTATGCAATTCCAGCGGAATCGTCATAACAGCTCTTCCTGTATGTACGGCATGTTCCATTTAGTTTTTTTAGATGAATTTTAGTGCATGAATAGAAAATTTTGAACTATGCCAGTATGAATGCGATTAGTAAAATAGTCCTGATAAAACTTTTCGTTGGCAGGACATTTTATATAGCTTCTCTCTTTGTTCCGAAAAATTGAAAATTCTTTGTTAAAATATTTTACTGAAAGCCCAACAATGACACGAATTCAACTCAGTCCACTTAGTTTTAGGAACGTTTAGATATTTGGATAAAAACTCTTTTTTACATTTATGCACGCCTTTTATGTATGGAAATATGTTCAAATAACAGAAGCGTTTTATTAATGTTGAAGTGTGTTTTTATTTCATTTAATATAGAATATTACTTGATTTAAATATAGCACTGCACTTTCTATTAATTTAAAAATATATAGTATGGATAGATGTATATTTATATTTTTAACTCACTCCATTCGGGTGGTAGGTGGCGGAGATCACTTACAATCAGGTGCCCAGATTTCTTTTCCATAAAAATAAAAAGAAATTGGATCCATCCGTACGTTTTTCTCCATCAGAGTTAGTAAAGAAAGCATACTATAAATACACTAACTACATGAAGGATACGGCTTTAAAAAAAGTAACAAATAAAGAGATATTTCCGCCATCTAGTAAATATTACGAATATTTGTATAAGAAAGTAGAACAGACGATAAATTTGTTGGAATTTAACCAGTTGTTTAGTAGAACGCTATCGAAATGCTAAGAATATAGAAATTATGGGAAACATTTAAGAAGGGCTTATCTATTTTATGCTTGGCTCGGAATTCTGTTGAATCTTACTAGCGATGCTGCGATCGTATTACAGAATTTTAAATAAATATATAAAAGTTATACATATTTATGAAACGCTTAAGATAAGGTGGATACATGCGGCGTGTAATGATACAAGAAACATTTATTATATTTAAATGATTTGTTATAATTTTGATTTGGTGTGTCACGAAGCAAAAAAAATACAAAGTTTAATTTTAATTAATGAACAAAAAACAATCCGCACAATATTTGATGAATTTCATGATTGAAGTTTTTGTTTTGAAATATTATAAGCTATAGGTGAAAGTACAAAAAAGTACAAAACGCTTACAAGTTTGGCGCTCCGTTAGCTCCGGCTACCCCGCTAGGGATACAGCGTCAATCTAAATTTGTTAAGTTAGTTAATAGCTATTTTGCAATAAAATCAATATTTGATCCCAAATCATTATTTTATTAAATTACTATTTGACCTAAAACAACTAAATGAACCTAATCAAATAGAGGTTAAAAAGAAAAGTTCATATGAGAAACGGCTTAGTGATTACGACAGTAATATAAAGAAGATAGCGCTTTTTAAGCGATTGATTACTTCTTGTAAAATTAACATAAGTAACTGATATGTTAATTTTAAAAAAATAAAGTCATCATTGATAGGGACAGATGCCGCTGTGGCGTATTGGTACTGCATATGTGGTAGGTTTGATTCCCACAATGAGAGACAAAGCGCGGTGTTGAATTCCGCCAACCGATAAACAATATCTCAAAAAAAAAGCAGAAAGTGGAGAACGGGGTGTCTTATCACTAGGTTTCATCCCCCTTCTCCATTTATGTTGACCAAACAGCATGAAGGTAAAAAACCACTAAATAAAAAATCACATATTTGAAAAAGGCTTAAAATAAAAGTTAATATATAACGGTATTTACTCTTTGTTCTCATGGGATAACATTGTATTGTTTCCATTGATTGGTTCTATTTATAGAGGAACTGGGGACATAGTGGCTTTTGTAAGTGCGGTACAAGTTACAAGCAAACTAGATAACATATAGAAACTTCATTGGTGATATTTTTTTATATAATCTTTATTTTCAACATTTTTTTATTATTATACATCCATACCATTTGTGTATTTTAAATAATGTTTTTTGAGTAATTTATATAATTTGTTACATTATTTAAACTTATTCGTATGTCACTTTAAATTGTACACGACCACATTCATATGTTCGAATTAATATAATAGCGATAAGTGTCAACTGCGACATAATAAATTAAATAAATTATAAATTGTAAAACCCACCGTGGCGCAGTGGCAGCGTTTAACTGTGAACGCGATAAATTCAGACGGAAAGTGGAAAACAGAATGTTGATATTAGCCTGAGGCTAAAAAAAAATTATAAATCGCCTCCGCTTGTGATTTAAGCGAACAAAGAAAACAACAATTGTATATCTGACTGCGTAACATGTGAGTATTTGACACATGTATGTCAGACATGGGTGGGACCACCAAGATTTGTTGGTGACAAGTGAAATAAAGTATACCCCTCGTTTTGGATCGTTGTTTTTATAACGAATTTATAAATATAGATAATACATGAAAGTAACAATCGAATAAACTAAATATTTATATCGACATCAGATACGTGGATTTTTGAAGTTATACTTCTAATACTTTTGTATTTTCAAAGCAAGATTTCTTAGAAAAAATACGTTAAGTGCTTTAAATATTACATATAAATCTCCTTTATCTATTTAGATGAAAAATATAGTTTTATTTGCATAAAATAGTTAATAATAATGTCAAGCTATTAGTTGTAGGCACGCAAAATTTTGTGAGTTCGTTCCCCACTTAACAAGTTTACAGTTGAAGCAATAAAAATACTGTTCTAACTATTACTACATACACTGTTTTGTATAATCTGTAATAATTTATAACAGAGAAGTAAAGACCACGAAGCATCGCTTACGTATATACTCGTATAACATTTCTAATAAGCTTTTAACAGAACTTTAGTTGGTTTAACCTGAGCCAATTAAGTGCAGCGGTTACTTCTGTAATAATTGGTATGTACAAAAGCTCTAATACTGAAATTATGATAATATAAGTTGAATAATGAAGAATGTGTGAATGTTGAATGAATGCCGTAGAAGTTATCTTCAGAATATATTGATGAATTATTATGTACTATATATACTAAATAAAAGAGTTTTTTTATAATAGTAATCAGTTAGGAAGAAGAAACACGAAATTGAATATTTTCATTTCCTAGCTCATTAGCTAGTAACAAGGCAAAGCGCGGCGTTGAGTTCCGCAAATCAACATATCACGAGAATTCGGTGGAAAGTGGGGACGGAAGTGTATTAATACTAGGTTCCTACTCTGGTATGAGATACAGAAGGAAGTTAAAAAAAACACTAAAACTGAAAGTGCCAAAACGACTAAAAAGCTAAAACTTAAACATTATTTTTCTCTACATCTCTGTTTTTTTCTCTATATATATTTTAACATATAGATATATGTTAAAATATAATTATAATATTGTCTCCTCCCTAACACTATTATAGGATATTGCACAAAGACCTTAGACTTAGCTCTTTACGGAAACCAGTGGACGGCGAAATTGCCTCAAGTCAGGTAAGCTGCTTTCTTTGATAGGGATTTTATAGTAGTGTATGAAAGAAATTACTGTTACAGGTGAATCTTTCTAATATTCTTTCGTAGCTATTGTCGAAACGTGTACAATAAAATATAAGTATATGATGTCAACTAATTATAATTTATTACTGCCAAATGAGTTGTAAGATTTTTTTTTTAATTTTAAAGTTACATCTTGAAAAAAAAATTCGCTACAGCCCTTGAGAAAGGATTTGCTTAAATTTATCTTTTTAAAAATCTGTTATTTTTTCGTTCTAATTACCAAGATTTATAGACCGATTAATTTTTATTTTTATATGATACGCAAGGCCTATTACTGAAGTTCATTGAAGTTAAAAAATCACGAGCGCTGACTCAAGAGCCGGGCTGTATTTGCCAATTCTGTAAAAAAAAATTACAAAGTCCCTAATATTTGCAGAATCATTGAAAATCGCAGAACATACGCGGGGGTAAAATGGAGAGGCAATAAGGTCACCTACCCAGCAGCAACCTCTGCTTCAAACATTAATACAATAATTCTTCGAGACACTTAAAACATTGACTACTGTACTCATAATAAGTATAATAATATGAAGTAAAGCAATTATTAACATTAAAACATAAATATATATAAGCTAAAAATATGAAAATATTGTGAATGAGTTTTGTAAACCCGAAAAGAAATATTCATAGAAAATGTCAGACATAAAATATTAGTAAGGATTACTCTAAGCACCCACACACGCTACTACGTGATCTAACAAAAGTAGTTATGATATGAGGATGAGAACAAATATTATATAATACTACTGAATAAATTTATTTAAACGACATAAACTTAAAAGAATAAGAAAATCTTTATATTTATCTTAAAATAATATATAAATGAAAATGTGTGACTGCAATATGAACGGTTCTGGGTTCGATTACCAATTGGAGTATTAAAATATTTAATATTGTATAGTAGTGTTAAGTTTTTTTTATAAAAAAATATTGACATTGCAAGGGCTCGGCATTGCAACTAAGGGCTCTTAACAAATACTACGTTGGCTCCCCTGAATGTTGAAAAAAGTCATCTATTCCGATAAGCCAACAAGGACTGCTCATTTTTATTTTGTGCGTTGCCCGGGGCTAAGATCATGTGATGACCATGGTACAAAGATTAAGAATATTTTTTTTGTAATTTATATCTAGAATTTTATTGGTAAATAGATTTTATTACTAGGACGCGGTAAAGAAGCACACAGTCAGTTACACTGTGTATAAACGCGACAAATTCTGAATTCGGTTCCCACTCGAGGTAATTATATATTTAATAATTTTAGTTCCCTACTGGTTATTGATTACTAATAGTAATATGACTGCTTTATTTGAGCCAAATAAGAAAATACTTGTGAGTATATTCTACTACATAAGCCGCATATCTCTTTAGACTTGCGCCACACCGTCGGGGGCATGACGCTGCATTCGCTTGTACCGCCTTAATCTTCATATGATACGCCGCGATAACGTTGTGTGGTATGTTATATATATTATACTCGAGAAACTACTAAATAGAAGCGTAATATGTAGTCTTACATGCGTTAGCGTTTTTGTAAAGGATCCATTCAAGTTAAAAGTATTGAAGTGCATTAAAATATATTTTTATTTCAGATTTGAAATTCCACGGAAAGTGGGAAACGGAGTGTCTCAACACTAGGTTCCCTCTGTCTACCATGTTATATGTGAGATATAGCGTGAAGCTGAATGCTGAAATATAAAGAAATAGTTTTTTAATAAAATTAAATTTAAAAAATTGAATAAAGACAGTTGAAATTTAAAAGCTATCAAATATTATTAAAAAAAATGTTGTAACGTTCATTATTTTATGATTGAAAACGTAACAAAATGTGATCGTGACATACTTTTTCATTGTAAAACTTAAGTGCTTACTCGTATTTGATAAATTAAAAACAATATTTAAAAAACTTGGTATTATTTTCAGTCTTAATTTTAACAATAATAAAACCACTGAAATTGCCTATCTGAATATTTTGAAGAATCACTTCGATTATTTTAACGAATCATCACCGTTTCAAATATAATAAAACTTTTGTTTTGTACTATAGCGAAACAAAAGAGTGGTGTATAATTTTCAAAGATTGTTGAAATAAAAACTAAAGTGAAATTTATATACAAATATTCGTCGTTAATTCTGAAAAAGCACGCCTCTTTCTATTGTCTCTACTTCCCAATTTATCTCGTTGGTCGATTGTGATTTATTTTAGCTTAAACAAGGTAGCTCTATATTTATTTTACCAAATCTAAAGACTTAATTATTTTTTTTTAATATTACGTTGAGTTTTGCCTTATAACTTTTATTATTTAAACATTAATTTCTTTCTGCTTTTCTCAAATGAAGTGCATAAAAATGAATTAAGTAAGCCTCTTAAGTCCAAATAAATACATTCCGTATTACTTTAAATATAAAAATGATCAAAAAATATAATCATTCACCGTCGAAAACTACTCGTATCGTAAAAACCGAAAATTGTGAGCTGACGTACATTAATTTAAAGTTATCGCTTCTCCCCCCATCTCCCCCCTGTCGTGGGACGCGAGAACAAACGAAATAATAAACTATACAATTTTGTACAATAAATTTGGATTTTAACAACTTGATTAACAGCTTGTATTTGTTATGACAAGTGTAATATTTCTGTCGACATTGTATTTTTACAATATCTTTTGTTCACAAAGCCTTGCGGACGTTGTAATGATATCATTTTTTGTGGGCGTGTGTACTTGATTTGATTATAGAGGATTGTGCTTAGTGTTTGATAGTTTTCCTTTTTGTTATATTTTATTTTATAATACACATAGTATGGAGAAGTTTTCACTAATATATAGAGTGATTCAAGGCAATATGTATGTATATATATATATATATATATATATATATATATATATATATATATAGTATGTACATATTATATAACTGTACTCATACCTGAGAAGCTACTAGTGGACCGTTAGAAAATATTTTTATGTATTTTTCTTATATATCGGAGTGTGTTCTAGCACCGATATTTTCTATACTAATATTATAGAGAGAGCTAGTTTTGGTTTGGTTAACAAGGCGTGTCCCAGAAACTACTAGTTAGAACTGACAAATTCTTTTGGTATCTATTAATGGTAAATGTATTATTTTTGAATAATACATTTACTAAACAAGACTTTATCCTATATTACATCACAATAATCGTTTCAATTCAACCCACTACTGAATACCTGCAGTTGGTATGAATGTGTCACCTGGACACAGGACAGGACTCATAGGTTACTACGGGATATGGGACTCTACGGGATCGATGCCGTAGATAGAGTTGATGGCATTTAAATATACTTTACTCAAAATATCATAATATTATTTTTTTAAAATCCGAAGTTAAAGGAATTATAATAATAGGTTATTTCAATCTCTTTCTATTTAGCGCAACATTTGGCAACTGTTTGCGGATACACAAAATTAGTTAAACAATCTTATCTTTATGGTAAGTCGTATAAGTCACTGATGGTGTGCATTTGGGATAGTAATAAAACTGTCTGTTGTAAACTACACTTAATATTTACTGAAACTAACGTTATAAATTAAATTACGTTAGCAATTTATGTTTTCATTGTTGACTATTATCTTTTTTTGTAGTTTTACGTTGTATCCCGTTCATAGCAGGGTAGGCAGTAGGGAACCTTGGAACCTAGTGCTAACATACTTTGTTCCCGTTGAGACAGTTCTGTTCCTCATTTTCCACCGAATTCTCTAGGCATTGCTTGCTTGTTAAGGGTACCTCAACGCCGCGTACTTACGCTTGTGCGTAAAAAAATACATTTCTACTGAATTTAAAAATATATCGTCGCAAGCTCTTCGCCCTTCTAATTTGCCATCCTATATAATCCTCTTATTATAATGTCAAGATCAATGAGCCTTTCACAATCTATTTGTTCAATTAGAAACAATGCAACATTGTAAGCTCAAAATTTTATAGGATTGAACTCAATTCCTCTAAGTAGGTATCTCATAAATCAGTGTCGTATTAAGCTGTCATGACATGCCATGGCACAGTGGGACAGTGTTTTTCTCTTGATATGATGGCTGTGGGTTCGATGCCTCGGATCAATGATTTATTTTTGTTTATTAAGCGTTATAAGTTAGTAAGCGTTGTAATTTCACAAGTTAACCCCCAATATCTCCAAAAATATAACCAATTCTGTTATGTTTAAATAATAAAAAAATCTACGCAATTTTTTAAAGAAAATTTGACAATCTACGCTTAAGCAGTAAACTTTTAATTTTTTTAGTCCAAAAGCTCATGTTTCGCCGTATAAGGTCCCACGTTTTTTAACAAGCATTCTCTTTAAGTATCCACAATTTTTGCTGTCACTTCGATGTTTTTACTTGGACAGTGACGGTTTTTCATCTTGATACTAAAGCACCACGATCCGGTGTTCATCGACAAGTTGATTGAATCTTTCATAAAAAACGTTTTTTTTTCTCTCTTTGTTCCAGTACTAATTACAAGTTTCGTGTATGACTCATATATTTATTATAAGCGAAGTTGTTAATTCAGTTTCTTACAATGATTCTTATTTTGAAAATATTAAATAAGCTATATTTTAATTTACCGAGCCCCTAATAAGTACTTTTTTAAAACAAAAACTTATTTGCTCTTTAATTAAAATGGATTTTGTCGAGCTGATAATTTTAGCACAGATTTTTATCAGATATGTCTTAAATAATACACTGATAAACTTTTATGGAAGGCGTTGAGAACAAAGATAATTATAGCTATAAAAGTATTTTTTCCACGTATTCTTCAAGGATTCGGTAGAAAGTAAGCAACGGAAGTTCGTTAATGGGAAACAGAGTGTCTTAACACTGGGACAGGCTCTCTGCCTACCTTCTTGTGTGTGAGAAGCTACAAAAAAGTATCTTCTATACTACTGATCTTGCGGCAAATTTATTTTGTAATGCAACAAAAACGACGCTTGCTTAACTTTTTCTGTGCCCTTATGTACTGCATACTTTAATATTTAGTATTAATATGAGCTCGATACCTCCACGTGGTCTCGAGATGTTAGAATAGTCAGATTAACAGGCAAATAGTCAGACAACATAGTAATCATTATTTTTTTTTCCTTATTACGCACGGAACCCTAAAAAAAAGTTAAACCATTCCATACATTTTACGTCTATATCTGGCCGAGGTGCTAATTACGTTTTATAATAGCAACATAGTTCTTGTTAAAAGTTTATGGCTATACGACATGTTCATTTTTTACTTATTATTCAGTAGCTTCATGTTAACCAATTCACAAGTCAAATACTTGAGTCATAATGAATATAATATCGGCTCCTTTAACTTTGTTAAAGCCATTGTGACGCAGCGGCACGAGGTTTTGACTGTAACGCGACGGTTGTGAGTTCGATCCCCACTCGAGGGAATAAATTATTATTTCTTTAAAAAAATTTTTGTTCTACGCTTGAGCACCAAGGCAAAATATTATAATGTAATTATATTTGCCGCCACTGAATTCCGTCTCAAAAATTCGGCGGAAAGAGAGGAACGGAGTGTCTTAGCAGTAGGTTCCCTCTGTCTATCCGCTGCTTTGTTAAAATATAAAAGTAACGTGTCAGTCTTAACATAGACAATACGATCGTAAATACCAGCTCTAAAAAGCACTTAGTGGATTTTTATATCCCATATATGAGATTTTCTACCGAAAAGGGTTGACAATGAAAAAAACATTAACTTGGGTTCGTGCCCTTTTGACGCATATGAAGTATTTTATTTGAACGACATGTGCACGAGATATTACTTTTGGTTATAGATATGTAAGGTATGTATAAAATGGAATTAATTTATTGAATATTTAACAAAATGGGATTTGTGTTTGGTTTAGTACTAAAAAATACAAAAATATCTCATATTTTATGTAATTACGATATTAATATCTCATATTTTATGTAATTACGCCAATTTACAATATTAAAAAAAAACCAGCTTCAGGCTATTTCCTGCATAGCAAGATAATTAGACGATAAATTTTCGAGACAGTGTATATCGAGTAGCCGAACTTAGGTAAGTCTTATAAACAAAGACCGTCGTCACAAATACCAAATTTACATTCATATTATATTTCTTCCCAAAACTTCATTATATACCTGCGTATAGTATACATTTGGAATTGAAACGCTTCAAAGAAAACAAATACATCGTTTCTATACAATCATTAACACATTTTATTAGGAACTCGACCGATTCGCAAAAAATCAGTCCGTACATTAGTATGCGAGACAGATTTTAATAGCCCTAGAGGGTAACATCGGCTTTATTAATGGGCCCAAATTAAACCTTCCTTAAGCCGGGAGCGTACGATTTTTCTCTTTCAACTTTCAAATTAAAATACAACGAATGTTACTTAAACATGAGATTCTTCATTTTATATTAATTTGTAAAACGATACGTTTGCCTTAATTGGATTGGCGTTTACGTTTTTCTTTTGCTGTGTTTGCTTAACTTCTATATTACGTATGGTATTACAATTAATGGACACTCTAATTGTGGAATTAATAATAGTTTAAATTATCGTAGACATTTAATTATAGTCTAATAATGTATTTAATCGTCTTATATTATTAACATTAATTAGAATATGAAGCTAATTGAAACAAATATGTTTGTTAAATTTTAGTATAAGACTACAATAGGTAATATGATATTGTTATTTATCGAATTATTTATGATATATACGGCTTTCTGGTTTCACGTAATGAAATCAATGTAGGCAGAGGGAAACTGGAGTTCAGACACTCCACTCCTCACTGTCTGCCCAATTTTCGATATATTGCGGGTTGATTGGCGGTAAAAACTTACCGTCTCCAAAAGTATATATAGGAAATAAAGAACATTGAGGAAAAATAATTGATATTGAGAAGATACTCGTATATAGGTACTTACCTATAGTATCAACCTATGTAATGAAATTCAAAACTTAACTAAGATATTGTAATAAATAACTAAAGTTTTCTCAATATCCATGAATTTTAAGTACGTAGGCGTTGGTGCAGTTTACGTGACCTGTCACAAGCATTACCAACTCATTATTCATCAGAGGCAGTATTTGACCTTTCCGTTTATCAATTTGATTAATACGAACGCCGCGTTCTCTAATATATGTATGGCCGGATTTATATAATTCTTTTTTGTTCGTTCGTATTTAATTTCAAGTCTGATAAGCGATAGCGTTTCTAAAACTTTGATGGTTTAAACGAGTATGTTTAACTTTTGAAACTTTCAAGTCCCGTAAGAAATTTACGTTTTTAACTTTTAAGTTTAGTGTGTCGTAAAAATTCGTTGTTAAGTGTTTGACGGCAGATTACTTGAGGTTGTTGTACCTTTCGCGTGAAAACCAAAAAAATTAAAGAATATAAAACGTCGTCGTTGCCCAGGGGTACAAGGATGTGATTGTAATGTGACGGCTGTGGATTCTATTCCCATTCGAGGAAGTGAAATATTTATTTACGTTTATATTTCCATTTCTTCGTTTCGATGTCAAGTCAAAGCGCGGTGTTGAGTTCTGCTACTCAAAACGCAATGCCCTGCAAATGAATTCGACAGAAACTGAGTGTCTTAACACTAGGTTCCCTCTGCCTACCCTGCTGTGTGCGGGATACAGCGTTAACCTGATTTTACAACAATGTTTTAGGAAAATTATTTAGATTTATAAAAATAAAAACTACTCATCATACTTTTATTATTAAAACGGTTGCCTTATAACCTAAGGAAAGCTAACTTCTTTTTGTTATATAAAATCTAAAGGCTCCCATTCTCATGGCTTCCGAAGAAGATTTTTACACAATATTCACAAGGTTTGTACTACACATGTCGACAGGTAGTGCACTTTAGCGGTTTCGCTGCACACGAGATATTAGTGAATGAATCTGGTGGGAGTTCAAGCTCGTTTTTGTATTCCCACGCCTTTTAATTGAGAATAATTAACTTTATTTTAATTTTTAAAATTAAATAAATGTTATAAACTAAATATATTAATATATAGTTGCCAATCGTGGAGCAGGCGTAGGCGTTAAGTTCCTCCACTCAACATGCAATACCTCCAGAAATCGGCGGAAAATGGGAAGCGGAGTGTCTTACTATTAGACTCCTTCCCCCTACTTATGCTGCGTAGGTACTATATAGCAATAAAGTAAATAAAATATAATTATTTTAAATGGTCTTACATAAATATGGATTTATATTTAAGCCTATTAAATCATTCATAAACATCCCAAAGTAATTGAATTATTTTAAAAAGCAAAAGCTAAAAGAAGATCTGAGAAAGATTATTTGATACAATTGAATAATTTCGTTTCGTGATACATTTAAATTGAGTCGTTTCCTAGAAATATATTTTGTATTCATGTTATTATATTAGTTGTACCTTTCTTTACTTTGTTTTATTTCCTAATAGAATAAAATATATAAGTATATAACTCTAATATTTCATTTAAAAAATTAGATGGCGCCAAGGCGAAGCGGCAGTTACGATTGTAAACAAGACGGCAGTGGTTTCGATTTCTACTGTGGGAATGAATTACTTTCATTTCGTCGCACTGGTACTAAGACAAAGCGAGAGTCTTGAGATATGCCACTCAACACACCATGTCTCGAAAATAGAGAAGTCCGTGGAAACGAAAAATATCTAATATTATTTAAATATATATAACAGTTTTAAATATAAATATATAATATTTTGAAATATATAACGTAGATTTTAGTTACGTGTACCTAATAATAATATTCAGTAAGTTCTATGGAAAAAACCATAAAGCATCATTTCCATTACTCCCATAATATTGAAGGCTTACATTGTGACCATTCCATATTATAAAACGGCTGAATCTTTAAATCTCAGCGATCGTCACGTCCACACGACGGGGCGACACTAAAAATTTTATGAATTATATAAAAATGATCGTTTAAACCTATACAGGCTAATAAAAGCAAACGTAAACACAGTTTTATTTGTAAGCGGTAAACACAAATTGGTCGAAAAAATTATACATCGGCCATATAATAAAACATAAGAACAAAAAACGTAATAAAGAAATCGCTATATTAGGTACCTACTGGAAATAAGGGCTGCCACAAATGTAGTACGTTTCAACTGACTTTTATTGGTCATAAAACGGGATAATGTGTCGGAGTAAGCGTATTTCGGAATGGTACAAATTTACACTAGCGCTTAGACCATTCTGATATACTTACACTGCTACCGGCTCCGTTTGTATGGAGAGTGGAGACTGAATATACAACAGGTTGTTTTGTATTTATTTTAGAAGCTTGATAAAGATGTAATAGATGAAAATAATATAAAAGTACATAAAATCGTGGCTTTACTATAATTTATTTTGTACTAGTTTCTTTCTGCGGCTCCGCCTGTCGGAATCACCTAATAATTCTGTGTCACACAGATACACAAGTGTACACTTGATTACATAGCCGAATATAACTTAGGCGTACTGCTCTACCTACCTTTTTTTTCATTTCGAGCCAGTAGTTCCTGAGATTAATGAGTTCAGCCAATCAAACTTAGCTGCAATTTCAGCTTTATAATATTTATATTACAGAAGACATATTCTCTGTGACTGATGAAACCGTAACATTAGGTTCCCTTAAACTTAACCAATACATATTGCGAAAAATATTTCAATATAAAAGAAATAAATATTTTGTCATATAAATAAATCAACAGTTCACAAATCTTGTAATATCAACTTCATAACTTAAAGAATATTTAGAATGCAAGTAAGGATACTGATCCGTAGTACTGACTTACAAACTGAACTTTGCAACTTGTCTCACATTACTTCCTTTTGCTAACACTTAAAAGATTGAAAGGACTGAGTTTCCTAAACGTGTATTTTTGAAGTGTACAACACTTTATTTATAGTTACTACATTCCGTATTTGTCAAAGAAGAAAATATTACAATTTACATCAAACAAACTGAAATATTTCTAACGTTTTGTATATATCTTATATGAATATTTAGGATTACTTTGGATTCAGTTCCCATCAACGGGGATGAATAATTTTTATTTTCTCGCTTTGGTAGAAACAAGAAGGCAAAATGCGGTATTAAATACCAGCACTGAATAAGCTATTCGAGCTAACTGTGATGTTTTGAAGATTAAGCATAAGAATAAGATAAACAAAGTGGACATTTAATAAATAATAATAGGACACCTATTTAAAGACTATATAATTACTTAAGACCAATGACGCTAGACGCAAGACATACATGATACATTGTAAAGACAATAGACATTGATAGGTTTAGCAAGGAATTGACTTTTAAGCTCAGAAAGGGACCTTAATAGAATGACTCTTGGCTCTTGTGTTAGACTTTTACTTTAAAATCAGTTGTACTTACTACATTTTTTATAAATCAATAATAATTATTACATTGCAGATTGTGGATTCGATTCATACTCGGAGGAATGAGATAATTTCATTTCCAAGACAAAGCACGGCGTTGAGTTCCACCACTTAACAATGAACATCTTGAAATTTGAGTGGAAGACTGAAGCTGATGATAAATTGATACAGATGATGACTGTTGATACAAGTCGCATTTAATGGAAAAGACATCATTGGTTGAAACAAATAATAAAATATCATAATTCCATTGTACTTCTACTGTATAATGAATTTTATGAGTTCAATACTTCAAATAAAAACTTCTATAATTAGACATTAAAGATAACATTATCTTAAGTCAATGCTAAATGTTGCAATATAGAATTCTCCAGTCACTTTGTTCTTTTACTCAAATAACTAAATATTTTATATGTAACACTAAATCTTCTATAAAATTGCATACTATTGCCGATATTAATAAAACAGAAATAGGCACTCAAGAAAAAAAGTTCCTTATAACACCTGATATGTTTCCATTTCAATTCAAAACGGAAAAATATATCAGTATTTAGTCCCACACGCAATAATTTGTACGACGCTAAGCGGATTACCGCGAAGAGCTATAAATTTAGGAATCTTTATAATTTTTAGTCACCGACCTATCGCCATAAATTTACTATCGTTAAACTTGGAGCTTCTCGGAGCATACGCTTTAATAGACGTTATGGTGACATAAAGTTGTTGAAAAGTTTTTTGTGTGATTTTTTAATTGTTATATATATATTTATATTCACATATAATTTCAAAATGTCTCGAATTTAGGCAGACAGTGAAGAACGGAATGTGTGACTATAAACCATTGTTATTAATCGCTTCTTTTCCCTTTATAAACAATTTGGAATTTCAATAGTAACACGGTGCTGGGGCTTGCGAAAAAATGAGTGTTAATTCAATTCAGTTCAGATCTTCAACTATGGCGTTTCAAGCGTACCTATGTTGACAGACTCTGTCTGACAGAGGGAACCTAATGTTAAGACACTCCGTTCTCTATTTTCTACCGAATTCTTGAGGCACTGTGTGCTAAGTGTGCTAAAAAAATATATAAATATTATCAGGTAAGTGCTTATAAAAGCTTTAAAAAATCAATATCCTTGTTTCTTATTAATCTTTGCACAAAAGTAGACATAGTCGTGCATTTAATACCATATAGGCTTCTCGAGCTCATATTGTAACTTCCTACGGGCAATTATATGAACAATGTTTCGTTTGCGTGATACGGCTTAATGGTGCATTATTAAACCTACCATTATGTAATAGTTGTTAAATGCTTGAGGCGGTTTTTTGGTCTTCATAGAAACAACGCCGATACGATTGCGGATTTTTAAAAGGTAAGAAAGGTTATTTTGTAATATCTTAAATTGAAATTTTAGTTCTTAAACTTGTTTTCTGTGAAAACTATTTAAATATTTTAACTAACAGGTGACATACGGTCTTTTTTAATGTTATGATTACCCGATACATATAAGTTATTTAAAAAAAAAATAGTAGATTAATAAGTAGATAATATTTTCTTTATTCAAAGAATAATAATAAATAATATAAATGTGGTGTCGTGGAACACCAGGTAGGAACGAAGTTCCTTCGGCTAATGTAGAATCGACACAAATTGCAAAAAAAGTCGTGCTCAATTTTATGTAGATTTTCTTGATTTTTCTCTTAAATTTTGCTGATTAGTTTTTATTTAAGTACAAGAAAGTATTTAGGAAATTAAGTATTTAAGGAAATAATAAATTACTTAAAATAAAAAAAACAACAATAACACACAACCATGCAAAAAAATGATGAGAGAACGAAAAGAAAGAGGGAGAAAGAGAAAGGTATTATACACTACTCGTCTGTGTATGCGACTGTCGCGCCTGCGCACGTCTCATTTAACGCTTTTATTCCACGCATTTTTCTTACGGTTTTACTATCACATTTTTTTCAGTTCGGTCACGCAGCGAAATCCCTATCAATTCCAAGCCAGCCGTAAGGAACTTCGTTCCAATAACATAATAAACAACTTTGCAAATCTGTTATTTTATACAGTTTCTTTGCCCTCTCTATTAAGCTCTCAATCCAAATGTCAAAGTAATACTAAACTGTTCTAAAAAGTAAGAATGTTGTTTTAAAAATGTCATTCCCAATAACGTTTTTAACCGTTTCAAAATCCTTGAGACGTGACTGGAGCATCAACAAACTTTAAATAAGCTCAGTTATTTATACTCTCAATGATTCCCTTTTGAACTTCATGATTTTTATAGTGGGGATCAATTTATATGTTTGTTTTGGTGATAAACATAATTAGAATGTGATATATATATCATTATTAAGTATTATTTTTATATTTAAAAGTAATAGAAATAGATAGATAATATATAGAATGTTTTATATATAAAACTATATCTTTTTCTTTTTATACGCAAGCAACTTTGGTAATGCACAGCGTTTAATTTACGCAGCGGTTGTGAGTTCGATTCCCATTCGGGGGGATAATTGATATTAATTTCCTCGCTCTAGTAACAAGACAAAGCGTGACGTTGAGTTCCATCACTCAACATGAAATATATGATAATTAATTAATAATTTTAGTTATAGAATAAAAAGTTTAGTGACATGTTACTCAAATTGTTACTTTCTATCAGTGTAAGCAAATCACGTAAAGTTAGCATACGATGATAAAAGTGATAGTGAATTTTGATGATTTAAATTACTTGCACATTCCTTCTATGATGAGCAAAGTGTCCTAACACTAGATTTAAAGAAAAAAGTTTTTAATTGAAGATGTAGAGTTGCTTAGACGTTCGCGTTTCAAATACTGTTTTCCAAATAAAATAAAACATAGATATCTCATCCATATTTATTTCTAATGCGTCATGACCGCATTTGTTATAAAAAACATACTGTGACTTGAAAAAGTATTACATATTTTTAGAAATACAAAAATTTGTTTTAATAATAATGAATGTACGCGCTAGATACTATTTGCATTTAATGTGCACATTTTGCATTAGCATTATAGCCACAATCCCCTGAAACAAGTCTCCATGTCACATTATTTCAAAAGGCTTACAACGAATGTTATGAAAATATTAAATGCAACAAAAAATATATTCATGGATTCGGATCAAGGTTTTCTATTATAAAATAGAAAAAATTAAAAAGAATTGTTTTTTTTATTTTTATGCTTTTTCCGTATGTTACGGAGAAGGTAGAGAGATTCACTACTGTACTGTCTTCGTTAAAAATTCTCTCTGTTCATCTCAAGACAAGACGACGACGACGACGACTACGAATTTATTTCGACCGCGGAAAAGAATACATTTTTAACTGACTTCTGTAAAAGGAGACTCTCAATTCGACTGTATTATTTTTATGTTTGTTACCTCGGAGTTGTCTACAGGGCGGTCCTTTTTATTTGAAAGCTGGTACTTGTGTGGTCCCATTTTAATTTGGGCCAGTTCTAACAATGCCATCCATAAGAAAATCATATAAATTTTAAATTTACACAATTTTTGCTGTTAGAAGTCGGTTTTTTTGTCAAAATTACATATTAACACCAGTGTCAATCGCTAACAACTGAAATCGAAACCACGACTGTAAGAACGTGTATAATGTTTAAAGATTTTGTAACTTATAAAAAATATATGCAATTATAAAAGAAAATTAATTATTAAATAAGAAAATTGAATTAAACAAGAAAATGGACATCACTTAAAAATGGAAATCACTAATGCTCTCAACATCATAGTACTTTGTAATAGTAGTTTCTTTTATGGTCCTTTGAAATAACTGAAAAAGTTATAGTAAAGATAAAGTGGTGACACTACTTAAATACTAAAAGTTAAAAAAAAAAAAATTTTGGTTTTACATAATAATTTTCTTACTCTACGGCATTTACATTATGAGAATCTTATCCATGAATATCACCTTCTATTTGTACATATAAATAAAATTGAAATGTGTGTCTGTGATTTCAAAAGAATCTTGCTTTTCAAGTGCTGTCTTTGCTGTGCAGGTACAAGCCCTGAATAGAAATAAAAATACTAAACGATGTATTAAATACAATCATTTTTGCAAACAAATTGTATAAAATTGTTAAAAGACTCTGTAATATTTGTATTTTTAACATAGTATTAGCATATTAAGCATAACTTTGACTTGGGCAGCTGTGTGTACAAATTTGACTTTGTATTTGTTTTAACAAATAAAATACTATTAAATAACTTTGATTGTATTATTAAAATCAAATAACTATTAACGTCTGTCATCTATGAGACATTTGCAATTCTATTTTTTAAAACATTAATAAAAAAGAGAACAAGATATCAAAAACCCTTCAAAATTAAGTGTAAGCATAAAATTTTAAGTTAACCGATAATTCTCTTACCATAAAGAACACAATATACTTCCGCATAAAATAACAGAAACTTTGATTAATCCGTACACTTGAATATGTAATTACATAACTGTACATACACATATCCAAAATCAAATTTCCAGCAACAAAGTGAGTAACTGCATATAAAACCATCAGAGCCTCCGCGGAAATGTTCGTAGGAGGAACTTCATTTCGCAGATCTCATACCATGAGTCGTATTTTAAGCGCTATCGAACGCGTTCATTATAGTTTTACTTGCTTTGTAAATAAAATAAGAAAATTTTGCTGTTTTTCTTTATAGACAAAGATGAACTAAATGTTATATTAGATATATTATAAACTAAAATTATATATTTTTCAAAAAGTCTAATCTATTAGTTTTGCTTTAGCTTTTAAAGATATTGAAGTTATTTTATATAAGTCAACACCATATTATCAAGGATTTGAATAACAAAACAATTGTATAGGCAGAATCGAAACAATTTACTACAGAGGCTGTAGTAACATTGAATGTAACACGTTGTAGTGGCGGAGTAGGTAATCCGTTCAATTCGAGAGTTAGATGTGAACTTTACTGGCGAGCAAATGAAGTAAATTGAATTTGATTTCCGACTTCGACTCCCGTTTTGTGATTCTATAGTCACGAATCTTTCTATCAGCGTTTTACAGTGGATCCTCGTATGAAAACTTGTAGTTTCTTTAAAATGATTTTGTAATTTTTATTGTCGAAGTAAATTAAAAATTTGCTTTAATATTATAACATAGAGTTTAGTGTAACATCACACCGATGAGGCGAGCCATGGCGTAGAGGCACAAGTGTGTGACTGTACACGCGATTGATTGTGGGTTCGATCCCCACTTGTGAAAATGAAATATTTATTGAAATTTATATTTTCATTTCTTCGGTATTGGTATTGAATCAAAGCGCGGCGTTCAGCTCCTCCACTTCAATACACAATGCCTTCAGAATTCGGTGGAAAATGAAGAAAGAAATGTCTTAACATTACGTTCCCAGTAGCTACGGCAATATGTATAATTAAAATATATATTGTAGATATTTTTTTTTCGAGTTTCTATTAAATATTTTTCAAAAATATATGAAACAAGACCTTGTATGACAATGTATAGAGATTTACCCCTAAATTAATAAGCTTAAACGTATTTTAACCAGTATTATTTCACTATATAAGCCTTAAACATCTCAATGAGTGCATCAATACATTTGCAACGATAAAATAAATCGTGACATTCAGATCTGCGGCTCCAATCGCTGTGTGAACAGATTTAATAAGATTAAACCTTCCATTATTTCTCATTACTGACACGTAATTTGTATAATATAATAGCCTTTTAATAAAATACTATGATCACTATTCATTCGCAATTACTTTTAATTGATATTACAATTTAAGTGTTGTTTATTTGCTTTTGAAGTTAATAAAGAATATACTAGCTTTAAAAAAACTTAAAAAAAATAATTAAATAATATTATTTACTTATAAATGTGTTTAGTTCTTTTTCAGATTCATGCTTTATCAGTTGTGAGGATCTAGTATCAAGAGACTTTGTTCACCTTCCACCTGAATTCGAGACATTGTGGTTGAGTAGCAGAACTCAATACCGTTCTCATACAAAAAAAAAGTCTAGTTGGTATTTCAAGGCTAGAATGGTTATTTTTTTTCAGTTATATTCTTTATCATCTTTGTTCGATTGAATGACGTCAAAGTTTTCTTTGATTCTAATTATTTTCCATTGAACTTTTGAAGGCGTTCTCTTTAATTAAGAGTTTGATCAGTAGACTGTGAAATCTCGTCATCGGACATCGTATTACTAGTAGTAAGATAAGACAAACGTGCTGGAGCTTTCAACTTTTTGATTGAAATTTCTACATTTTTGTAAATGGAAAATATATATTTTTAAATTAAATAAAATATGAAATCTATTGATAGAGGCCAGTCGTGGCGAAGGAGCAAAAAGTGTGACTGTAAACGTTACTGATGATGGGTTCGATTCCCACTCGACGAAATGTAATACTACTTAAACTTATATTTACATTTATTAGGTCTGGTGTCGAGGTAAAGCGAGGCGTCGAGCTCTGTCACTCAACACGCAATACCTGCAGAATTCGGAGGAATGTAGGAAACGGAGTGTCTTAACACTAAGTTCCCTCTGTCTACCACGCTGTGTACGGGATATAGCGTGAAGCTGACTTACTTTATTTAAAGTAGTAAAAAGTTAGCTTCGTGGTCAAATGAAATAGCTAAAAGCTGTATATGACATGACAAATTCTCTTTGCTCGATGTAAGCTGGGTAAGACAGTGGTTACATGTAAACGATTACCGTGAGTCGTACTGCATAGCCTACACTAAGACATTCCGTGATAAATGGATTATCTAACAAAACAAGGTATTTCAATTGGAATTGAGAGTTCCAGAGTATTGTACGTTAAACCATACAAACTTTATACTAATATTATAACATAAAAGTACTTAAATATACGATATTCAAAGAAATAGGCATTATTTAAAGAAATAGTCCAAATTTTACTTATTAGTGCTATTTGCTAATACAATGAGAACTAAAATTCGTGCAAAGTGGAGTAGGTTGAGTAGGAAAGCAGACCCTGGTAATAGCCGGGATTAATGCCGGGAAGAAAAAGAAGAAAAATGAGAACTAAAAATATTAAAAGCTATGAATAAAATTCAAGTTTAACCCCAAAATTAAACACTCTCTTCACATTTTAGCTTAATTTTTGAAATAGGTCACGTTTACCCGTTAATTGAGCCAAAGTATACCTTTGATAAGCTTCAATAACAATTTATATAGCTACATTTTTATTTGCGCTTCTGGTTAGTGAAGTTACAGCTTTTAAACAGCTTTTAAATGCCTAAAGCTTATTATTATTTATATATTCACATTTAGACGTGCTTAATGAATTCTAAATATCCTACCTATCCCTAAGTAGACTACTCTTATGATGTCGATTTTCAATGTAAAGCTTTATTGGACATTTAATTGATAAATTATTTTATTTTAATACTAGAGCGAGGAAATGAAAACATTTTATTTCTTCTAGTTGGTATCGAATCCACTTTATGTATCAAATGTACTTAATTATATTATCAAAGAAGCACTTTCATAACATAATTAAGTACATTTTTAAGCAAAACTTATTGATGACATTTCTATTTCTAATTCTATGCACCGCCTTATAATCGGATTAAGCGAGTTATGTAACGCAACAAAAATACACTCAGTCTAAAGTGTCAATCATGTCGTTAAATTAATATCTTAATTTAGATTCCCTGTACATACTTTTATTTCAATATCTGTATATTTTAATTGATAAAGTTTAACAATATTTAATTCAAAAAGTATTTGGTAAACTTAAATATCTTTAAACTTATTTATTTTTCTTTACGCTGCAAGTTTTTGGACATATGAAAACAAAATTTTGTACAAAAAATGTTTTTGCTAACGACTGACTGGCAGTTTTCAATCCAAAAGGCCTACTTTAATAAAAGAAAAATGTAACATAGTATTAACTCTGATATAAGAAAAAAAAGCGTGAAGCCGCTTTAGTGCCCACTTGCTTCGATACTCCATTATTTCCTAATATAGAACAATAACCTTCACCTTATAAAATGTCGCAATTAGAATCCGTACATGATATAAAACAACTTTCACACTTATATAACTGTAATACGTTATATTTGACGTACCAACCTGACATGTCATTTTGGTGAGACCCAGTATCGAATGTCAAATATCAGATAACGTATAACGGAACGGCACCAGGCGTTGCTCTGTGAGCAATCACACACGTTGTATTGATTTTGTGGTTAGCTATGCTACTTACGAAATATTATATTTCCCATAGATTTGTCTATTTGTTTATTCACACGTCAAATGTAGGGAAGAATAGTTGTTTTTTTTGTTTTTGTTGAATTCAAAAGAAATAATTTATATTATCTATTAACACATTAGCAATGATTGTAAGGTACATTTTGTGTCCCGCATATAGCAGAATAGGCAGAGGGAATCTTGGAAACTGGTATTAAAACACTCCGTTCTCAGTAGGACACTTCCGTTTCCCACTTTTCGCTTAGTTCCGCATTCGCGCTTATGCATAATAAGTCCTAATTCTTCTTGGAATCTTCGTAACAAAAAATATTTTTTGTGTAAATTTTAAAATATTCTAACTAACATTTACTATAACATAGTGACGGCAATGATTTATTTTACATTCCGATTTCCTTTTTCGGTATCCTGTATCTGTCATGTAAGCTCCTCACAGCTTTCAGCTCCGCTTAAAAGCTCTAAATGGATATAATAAAATATACGTCAAGTACATTGTTACCTAGTACCTGCGCGGCGTGTCATATAAAATTTAACGCTCATCAATTACAAAATATTAATTTAAAACTGCAGCCCCCGTGAATTTAAATTTGATTGCATCGCCATAAACCTGTGTATAATTAAATTGAATCAATCCACGAGAGTGTAATTTCAAAAACGTTTCACACGTCCCATCAGCTACCAATGAGCCGATAAAATCATGTGTCAAATTATATTAGTGTAGACTTTATACTTGGTTTAGCATAGCAACCTAAGAGATTTACACGTGTATCGGTACACGAGACGAAATTTGTTTTAATATATTCGATATTTTTGAATGCATCGATCATTAAATATAATATTATAATAAAATATTTTTTTTGTCGTTTAAATACTATATAAGTAGATTTACACAAAACTCAGATATTATTATTAGTAAGAGACTAGTATGCCATTTGTTAGGAACTTAAGCTATAGATAAAAGTTTAATCGCAAAAGGCGCAGTCGCACAAGTGTGTGACTGTACAGGACAATGACAACATGACAATTATGAGCTAGAATTCCACATCGCTTTATTAACAATTAGATTTTATATTATTACCACGTGTTAAATGTGTGTGTATTTGTGTGTGAGTGTGTGTGTGTGCGTGTGTGTGCTTAAGCGCGTGTATGTATGTACGAGTCATGAATGTAAGTTAGCTACGAAGAAGATTCTCCGTATCCAAGTAGGACAACTTCTGGAGCCAGGTATTCATAACTGCTTTACATTTGGAAGAAGACAAAGGGTAAATGTTGATAATTTTATTAACATCATTGTATAAGCGAGTCCTTAGGACGTAGAAGTGAGAACGAGCAAGCTTGGTTTTACAACATGCGATATCACAAACCTTTGGCTTATTGCGCTTACAGATGGTCTTGAAAGGAGTGCTCCTATGCTTCCGCAGTACAACTGATTTTATGAAAAGTTGTCTAACTGTTAAGACTGAGCTATCACTGTAAACTAGGTTGGTACTGTAACGTCTGGGCTTTCCAAGCATGACTTTTAGTATGGCTCTTTGGGCACGTTCTAAGGGAAGTAACGAGTTTTTACTTGTACCCCCCCATACACAGATGCAGTAGCTGACGAGACTTTGAATAAGGGCATGATAAACAAGAAGTAAGGTTTCAAAATTAGTTGAACCTCTAAGTTTCCTAAAAATAGAAATCAGTTTTCTTATTCGGCCGGTTATGTGATTGATATGAAGTTTCCAGTTCAGGTAGCAATCAACTGTAAGGCCAAGATATTACAGTTATCCAGAAGAGTGCCAGTATGTGTGTGTAATCGACAACTCAGGTGGCATCTAGGAATGGGAGCGATGAGAGAACGCGATGTATTTGGTTTTGTCTATATTTAGAGTTAAAAGATTGTGCATGTTATCCATCTGACCGCATGTTCAGCGTAGTGTTGGGCCTCATTCCAATCTTTTCCATGAACCACAAGGGCAGTATCATCTGCAAACGCAATAATGTTACAATTTGGTAATGATGTGGCACATAAGCTATTAATATATAAAATGAACAAGGTAGGTCCAAGGACACTACCCTGTGGTACCCCAAAGCAGATTTCAGTATTGTCACTAACGTACGGTTGATTTTCGTGCATTGCAAGCGATTTGATAAATATGAACAAAAGATTTCAAGAGCGCTGCCACGTATTCCGATACTTTCCATTTTGTTTATTAATAGTGGCACAGAAATGGTATCAAAGGCCTTGGATAGATCGAGGAATACGCCGATCACTCTTGATGCACTGTACATTTTCTTAACTATTGTTTCAGTAAGCAGTAGTGCAGCATCTTCCGTCGATTTACCCTTGATAAAACCGAATTGATTATCAGCAATGACGTTACAGTCTTGCAGATAATTTACAAGTCTCTTATTCAAAAGCTTTTCTAAAATTTTTGATAGAACCAAGAGTATTGGCCTGTAATTGACCACAGTGTCTCTGTCGCCGGACTTATAGATAAGATGAACCTGAGCTC
Source organism: Heliconius nattereri (assembly GCA_013403645.1). Taxonomy (NCBI): domain Eukaryota; kingdom Metazoa; phylum Arthropoda; class Insecta; order Lepidoptera; family Nymphalidae; genus Heliconius; species Heliconius nattereri. Next base: position 1,047,900 of record JAAIXI010000244.1, on the reverse strand, counting down.
GCTTAAAGATGTCCGGAAAAACGCCAGTTGATAAACATAAATTGAAAATATGCATAAGAGCGGGAGTTATATAAGAACTAGCCTTTTTGATAATAAAAGTAGGAATGCCGTCTGTTCCAGCATCAGAGTCATCTTTTAAGTTTGCAATAATAGCCTGAATTTCATTAATATCTGTATCATACAGCGCCATGGAGTCATTTGAAGTGGAAGAATGAGAGTTAAATGTATTTGGCAACAAGCTATGTATGTCAAGTTGTTTGTTTAATATAGCATTAAAATATAAAGAAAATGTTTAAACTAAAAAGTAAAAGTTCTTCCTTAAATACAAACTTATCTATGAAAGCTCTATTAACCGTGCCTGGCTTTAAATAAACGCATAAATTTCACTTTAACTTAATACAGAAATATAACATTAATGGAGTTAAGAGTACTTAACAGACGAACTTAAAGAACGAAGTCAACAACAACTATTCAAAGTATTAAACTTATTCGAACACGATAACAAATTTTCAGTCCACAAAATCCGTTTAGGTGTTTAAGTGCCCTAACGACTCATCTTGCGTTGGCAAGGACCGACGACTTAACGTAATTTGCTAACATTTACAACTTCCAAGATAACTTCGATATCTCCATCATGCGAGTAAAGTTTAGCCCAACAGCACTTTGTCACCGCTAATCCGCAACAAAGCTTTCAATTTATATCCATTCTATACGGCCTATTATTTGTTTTTGTTGGGCTAAATTAAGACAATCGTAAAATAGAGGAAGTTATGGGATTCGTATTGGAAGTCTTCCTAAGAAATTGGAATATTCAAGTAATGTCATGTTTTATAATAAAACATATAATTCAATACAGAATATAGAGGCGGGATATAGAGGTAGGATCACGCTGTGTGAAGCAGATATATATATATATATTCTTAAATATCGCATACATTTTTTTTTAATTTGGCAACCTAGATGCCTTACGCATCAGACCACACGCATAGAAATGAAGAAAAAGGAATATGACACTACACTTTTTATTCTTCCTACAAAATGCAAGTTATTATTATTCTATTACTCCAGTAACACGGATACTTCGCATAATGCATGCATTCCAACTAATTTACGAGAACGTGTAATTAGAGCATTCCCTACTTCATTTACCAGTGCCTTATCGTAACAATTTATCGTGTCTGCTGTACTGTTTGTATGCTAATAGCTGTAGGTACTGTTGTATGGAAAAATCTTGGTAATATTCATAGAAATATTTTTTTTACAGATCCATGCTTTAAAAAGGATAGGGTAAGTTAACTTAGAGTTAGTTTTTTTTAATTACCTACTTAAATATTATTTAGTTCTTTGTTAGCTTTATTAACCTTTACAGGACACCACGACAAATAAGTTTGCCTTATTATGACTAGCACAAAATTAATATGGTCCTATATTAAATAATTCACTGTTATTTACTTTCACTTCTCACCTATAATCATCACTGTCTAAGTATACACCTATTATTATCAACTTTAACTATAAAGTTGTACTGTGTTATTAATACAGTAAACTATTGTAGCGACCTTTACATTTAGAATATCAACTTTATAATTTATCGCATGTATTTTTGATGTATATAATATTTTTTATCGAATGTGTGAAATTTCTTAGAAAATCGGACTCGAATTAATTGTCTTATTAGTTGTAAAGACTAGCCACTAGATAAACGAGGCTATATATTGTATATTATTATATTTCTTTTCATGCTGAAATACACTAAAAAATAATATTTATGACTTACAAATAAATGTAGTAGTCGTTTCTTGATCTTTATATTATATTAAAACTTGGTGCAACAATGACGTTATTGTATTTAAAAACTATATTTTGTTTGCTTATATATTTTTTAGATTAATGCTGTATCCCCGAAATAATATGGTTAGCAGAGTAAACCTGATAACCTAGTGTTAAGACACTTTCATTCTCTAACTCTGCAACGCAAGAGCGAGAAAATAAAAATATTAAATATTTCTTTCCCCCAAATGGAAATGGAACCTAAGATCGAATTACGAATATAAATGAAATTTAACTTATTTCACTTAACCTAAGATAACAAGCTAAAGTTTAGAATACAACGACAGCAGGACTTGCATACCGGATCCGTAACTAATAAGCAACAGCACGACACTTGACGCCGTTATCTTATTCCAAGACAAAATACTACACAAGTACTATATAATTTGACAAATAGAGAATGAGATGCATTAGTGAGCATTTCCTACGTAATGGGGCACCGCGGACCGCGGCCGTATAATTTAGCGGACCAGCCACAAAGACTAGATCCGCAATATTAATGCAGTTGATAAAAAGTTTCTATAGCGTTATCAATTTGTATTATTTTTGCTGTTAAGGTGGTTTAATTTTATATGAGCGAGATGAAAGTGCTTTTTCTTATATCCCGTTTTGTATATATTATGTAATTCTGTATGTTAAAATGATTTTGTCTTATTTATTCTTGCTAACTCTAGTACCTACACGTTGTAACAAAAACACTCATAAATATATATACTTTTAAATAATGAAACAGTTTCAAATAGATCAATAAGTGTTTTATAACAAAAAAAAACATAAATTCAAGTAATAAAAGTGGGAAATGTGTAACGGAAAGATTAAATTTAAATCAAACGAATAATCGAATTGGCAACCAAAAGACAGACTATCGGAATCATGACATACGGGAAGCTAAGAACAAAAAATTAAAAACTAAATATAAGCCAACAGTTTATTAACAACAGTATATACTATTCAATAGAAAATATCCATAAAATTTAAAAACAAGGATCCAAAACAATGTTTCCTCGTCCTTTTTCCTCCATAACGTCATATCGTAAAAGCTATAAATGTTTCTCACAATTTGTGATGATGCTGATCTTAAAACTACAAGCAATCGTTACAGGACGTCGTAAACATCACCAAGTCGATAGTTTATAATGAACTTTGATATGGTTTTATCTATTTTCTTATTAGATAAGTATTACCAAACACGGCTTGAACTACTTTGTGTGACACTAAAATAATAAAATTGTGTGCATATTATTACGTATCTTTAAGACTGTTCTAAAGTAAGATTTGTTTTTGTGTTTAGGGTTCTGTAGCGAAAGGGTAAAACGACCCTACTTCCGCTAATATCGAAATGAATTATTATTAGATTATCATTTCAATATATGCCCCAAAATATTTTACGATAGCATCTCAAAAACAATTCTTTTACTGTTTATTATTAAGTTTTGCTATAGTACAAGTTGAAAATAATTAAATTGTTCTGAATATACAATTGTAGAAAGAGCTTGCCAGGGCTCTAGGGATCGACTTTAAAACGCTAACAAGCCATTCATACAGTTTTTTCAAGTCATAGGGTTAAAACACCCCTTAACGACGTTCAATTATTTATAATTGGATACTTGGGTGATTTTGTTGGTTCAAACCTCATAATAACAATTTTGCATGCAAATCTATTTTATTGCACTTTATTTTACATTGAAATTGGCATAACATAGAAAATTAAAGCGTAATAAATACGTGTGGTTTTTTCATGGCATTTTTTCATAAGATATGCGTAATTTTAAATAAAATATAAATGAACATTGTGTAAAAGTTAGTTGTTTACTTTCTTATTTAAGGAATATGGGAACACTTCTCTTAAAATGTTAATGTTTTTTTTTTGTTTTTAACAAGAATCGGCTTAGCGAAGTAACTATTTATTATGTTACATTTACGTAGTAGATATTATAGAATAAACTTTGACCAACAAACATATATAGGCATGTACCTAAATTTAACCTTTTATGAACTCCATTTAAAAGCTCAAATAGGTTATACCAAGGGACAAATTATAACATACTACATTAGATTTCGACATGTAATCCCCTATGACATTTCTAAACCAAGTCAAGCAAATATATCCCCTACAGGTGTACATACTATATTCATTTACCATTTTTTTTTATTTTTCTCCTTTTCTAACGTGTTGATAGCGATAGAGATAAAAATAAAAACAGAAGTCAAATGGGTGAACGTATTTTGTACCCCACGTAAGTAAACACAGCCCAAAAGTTCTAAGTTCCCCTAATAAGCCATCACGTCTCACCTTAGGGCGCAGTGGTGGTTGAGATCATAGAGTAAACATTTTAATAGATATGCATTAAACTTTTATATATGAATTTATTATATTATGTACAGGTAAAAAATAACGTTTTAGAATTTGAAAGCACATCTTTTCGAATCTGTCCAAATTCTCTATCCAATTACACTACATACAAGTTCTTATACGAGTAACTTGTATTTATATTATTTTATTAACACTTAGTTAATCTCTCTAAAGAGAAGATTATAACATAACTTATACTAATAATCTAAAATATTTGTTTTAGTTTTTCGTATAATTTCTTTAAAAAGAATACAAAATTCGATGTTATATTTGCTGCTCTTTGTCTTAGTGAAGGGGAAACTTGTAAGGTCACGTCATTAATATGGGGACGCCGAGACGCGCGCAAACACGCCACCTATAATATCATCAACAAGTTAATATAACATTGTATGTTTAGCAACAAGATAACTTACGTTATGGGACACTTTCTTGAGCTCCCTTAGTAAGCAATATTAGAGACGACAATTGTGAAGTCTTTAACTTTATATGCGTTGGTAGCTGGTTTGATTCCTTGTCAAGGGACATGTTTATATATATATATATATATATATATATATATATATATATTTAATATGACAATTTTCTTAGTCTAATTTCACAAAATGTGGCGTTAGGTTCTGTCTATCAACATCCATTATTTTTTTAAAAATATACTGTTAAATAACTAGTTTAAAAATATACTGTTAAATAATTAGTGCTTTTGAAAGATAGTGATGAACCTACAATTTCTCTCATATCTACTCTAACATCCATTAATTTTCTACTACACCACCCGTCTTGACAATGTGTAAACAGATAATTACAATACTAAACGTTGAAAAACAAAGAAATCCTCTAAAAATCTTTACAAATTATAATTTTTATTCACACGTCATAATATTTCACACTATCGTATACATCTATGCACGCGTCAGGGCCTTTAGAACCACAATGTATGTAGGTACTGTGAAACATGGCCAAGATGGTATCAGCGAGCGCTCGAGTAAAAACAGAACAAGTAGGAAATATGCTTTGACTTTTTGCAACATGTATTATGTATTGTCTCAGCTTACGTTGAGTTTAGATTTACAGTACACGTTGTGTTGGATGGCGACGTACGAAGAAAATCCTTTTCTTTCTACTATTGTGCTTGTAGGGAAAATATAATAGAAAACTAGTTCTGGTGTGTTTTTTATGTTTTGTATTATTGTTGGTCGTCGTAGTGCAAGGGAACAGTGTCTGTCTGATTTTAAACGCGACGATAGTGGATTCGATTCCCATTCGGTGACTTTGGTCTCTTTTTTTATTTAACAAACTTAGTCACTCTATGAAGTTTCATTATGAAATGAACATTATTCTATTAAAATTGATTGTTTGTAGTAAAGTGATTTTGCATACATCAACTATTTTAAGTAATATGAGGTAAAATGGAGATTATTCGAAGGACAATAAAATTATCCTGTATCAAGGGAAATCAATTTATATAATATAAAAAATATTGTCTATTCTACAAAGCGCATATAAGTTATGTACAAAAAATATATTTTTAGCTTCACGCTGTATCCCGCACTGGGTAGGCAGAGGAAACCTGGTAACCTAGTTAACGCACTCTGTTCTAATTAAAACTCCCATTTTTCCAAAATACAAAGGCATTGCATGTTCAGTGGCGGAACTAAAAACCGCGCTTTGCGTTGTTACATATATTTTAAATATTTAAATTTCCTCGAGTGGGATTCGAACTCACAACCTGTCACGTCTACAGTCACACGCCAATAAAATAAACACTTACAATATGTACCTATACCATATAGAGTACACACACATACATACACTAAAACAGGTACATACACTAAAACAGGTTATTTAAAAATCCTGGCATCCACTTGATATCCTGTTGTATGTCCCATAAAACATTTGCATAACATAATTAAAGGCAATTTATTCTGACGGAAAGTGTCGGAAGTTGACGGAAAGAAGTATGACCCCCGCAATACTAGCAGCGGACCACACACTATTAAAACTTTTAAATTAATATCAACTCTGTTTGCAATACAAAAATTATTCTCTATTTAAAAAAGACAAACAGAAATACAATTATATTTTTGTTTGTATTCTCTTAAAAGGCAGTTAAATCTATATTCTTTAGTTTCGTACTGCATTCCGCACACAGCAGGGTAGGCAGAGGGAACCTAGTTAAGACACTCCGTTCTCCACTTTCCGCCTAATTCTGGAGTCATTGCGTGTTGAGTGGCCGTTTGCCATTTGTGGCCATTTAAATACTAAGTTATATAAAATAATGATTCATATTAAAATTAAGTCGATAAGTTCGTATGTAAGCTGCATATATCTAATTTCGATATTAGTTTCTCTTTCATTCCACTTCTACTAAGTTTTTTAATTACATTTTAGTACTGTTTTGATGCCTTAGCTAAGCTATAAAAGTTAATTATGTAAGTTTAATAGCGACAATTCAATGTGATTGTGATAAAATAGGCAAAAAAATTAATAAAAACAATAGAAAAAAAATTATTAATAAAATATAAAAATATAATATAATAAATGGACTTGTCCTCACTGACTGAGGTAAGACGCACGCACAGCCGTAATCGCTAATGGTAGAAACGTGAAATTTGGACACATATTTACTTTTGTAATCTGGACATCCACTAAGAAGGGATTTTAAAATATTTCAACCCTAAAGGGGTGAAACAGGGGTTGAAAAATTGTATGGAAAAAAACAAATCTGCTCCGATTTTTATAAAATAGTAAATTCAGACTCTTAAAAATATTTTACTGAATACGTGTTTCACGGTTTTTTTAGAATTTATCCCCTATAAGTGTCAATAAGAGGTTGAAATTCAGTATGGAAAAATCTTTAAATCGCTACCGGATTTTATAAAATTGGAAATTGAGATTCTTAAAAATATTTCATTGAACACGTGTTTCATGGCTTATTAGAATTCACCCCTAAGGGTGTAATTAATCAAGTGAAGCTGCGCGCGTCCTCTAGTATAATATAAATATATATGTATATAAAAATCATATACCACTCGACTTTCGCTGACAAGTCAATAATAAAACGGGTCATAGAGCAGAATCATAGCATGAGTATTCCAATCGACTTCATCCGTCCATAGAAATTCTTTGCCGGCTTGTAACGGCGATATTGGATTTAGATTCGAATTTATCGAAATCGTTCCAGCGGTGTCAAAGAGCTCGTCTGGCGATATCAAAATTATATCAGAACTTTATCGAGAAAGTAAGGCTGAGTGCGTGTTTTCATTGCATCGAAGTTGAGTGTGGAGAATAAAATGTGAAAAATGAGTGAAAAGAAATTTTATATATGTGTTTTATATTTCTGTTATTATTTATTTATTTATTATACAGTGCATGAGTACCTACCTGGTATACATAAAAATAATAATTAAATATTTTACTGTGTTATGAAAGGATTTTTAGCTGGCTATAATAAAATCGTAATCATTTCGATTAAAGTATAAAATTTATTTTAAAATTGTAATAAAACAGCAATTTCGTTCATTTATAATTAGAATTTAATTTTAATCAACTTCACGCTGAATTCCGCACATAGCAGAGGCTACCCAGTGATAAGACACTTCGTTCTCCATTTTCCGCCGAATTCAAGAGGAATTCCGTAATGAGTGGTGGAAGTAAAATTTTGAAATTATATAATGTACGTATAACAATGGAAAACCGCCGTCTGTAGCACAATAACAAGTAAGGGGATGCAGTACCATCGAGCATGGCTGGCCTAACGTTATTTCGCGCCTATGTCACATGCATATTTCATTGTAGTTTACAATACCCGCGCCGTGGGAAATCATGCGTGCGAGATGTTCAATGAAAATTAATGTATTAGAAGCCTTATGCAAGGGGGAAATGTTATAGTCTCTTTTATATGTTATTAGTTTTGAATATATGCAAATAATGTTATTGAAAATATATGGAAAGATATATTTTTTACCGGTATTCGAATTCAAGAAAATTTACACAACCACGCCTTCATACAATTGTATTTAACCTACTTATTTTCCAACGTACCTACTACTCACTACCTACAAATCAGAGTGATTAACAAGCAAGCCAGCACGAAGGGTCCTTTCCACCATAGCAGACACAACCGCAGTACATTACTCATCTGGCTATCACAGATTAGCACATCGACGCAAAGAGATTAATTACCGTCCATCCCGATGAGGCTGCAGCACCTATTAAGTGCTTGATGAATAATCCTGTTAGGCGCGATAGCCAGAAATTACACACTGCCTAGGAGTTTAGGAGTAGTGTAATTGGATATCAGAGTGTAATAAGATTAATTGTAATTTGATTCGATCAATTAGGCTTTGGGGTACGGTTAGAAATTAGGAATTAAGTTTTTTTTTCTATCAATATATATATTTTTAACTTGGTCTGTACATGAAAGATGTACAAAAAAATCTGTTGTTAGGAGCATTTATCAACGTAATAGAACCTAAAACTATGATGATTTTATTTATGAAAATGTTTAAAATTCTCAATAGTTACTCTAAACCTAAGGTTAAGTGATGCCCAATTGAGTTTAAACTCTAATGTAACTTTAGTGACCATATTGGATTTAGCGACTTGAAAAAAAGGCAAAAATAATATTTACCTATATATATTTAAAATAAATGATAATTTTACTGTTACAATATTTGTATCTACATGAAACGCACAGTATGATTAAGATAAATCTATCGGCAGCTCATTTATCAAAATTGACGTTAAGCCAGCAACAAAGGTTGGCTATGTCTCCCATTATGTCAGCTCTAAGGATTGTTTTATGTGATAGAATGTTTAAAATATTATTAAAACAAAATTGTTTTTATTTTTAGTTTTTCTCATACGACAGGATAGTTAGTCATCGTTTTTACATTTACATTTAGAGTTTAGATTGATCTATGATACCTTGATATTATGATAAACTAAGCTGACTATGGAGGCCATCGGCATCGTGTTAAAAATTTAAATGATTAATATTTTCAATTCCTCGCGTTGATAACGAGGCAAAGCGCGGCGTTAAGATCCGCTACTTAGCAAATATTGCCTTCAGAATTCTCGGGAATGGAAGTTTCTTAATGAGAACGGAGTGTCTTAATACTCCGTTTCCATATTTGCTCTGCCTACCGCCTATCGCATATCGCCTTAAGCTAAAAACGAATTGGACCCAATGCCTGATTTTTAATAAACAAACTGAAGAATCAAGAATACACAAAGTTTAGTCATCTTCTCGTGGAGGCAACAGAACCTACAACCATATATACATATTTTAATAGCAGTTAAATGGAATATTTGAAAATGAGATAATAATAAATTAAAAAAAAGCCTATATCATGTAGATTATTTAAAGCTATGTGATATAAAATTAATTTTAATAATTGTATGTAATTTATTAAACGTGGTCCAACACTAATAAGCTTTATGAATTTCCGGTAAACAGGTTGTAATAATTACAGATACAAAGCAAATGTCCGGTGCACGTTAGAATGGCTAAAAGCGAATAATGGGTTTTGGTAAAATACGTTTATAATTTAAATTATGTACCTACATACAATATATGTGTACGTTTATGAAAATTATGAAACCTACAATGACGATATTTCAATAATAATATGTCGAATGAAGATTAATTACATGAATTCTAAACTGAAGTATTTGTTAAATATAATATTATTCATTATTATTATTCATTGCTCTCGTGATATATGACAACTCCATTGTGGTGCAATGTAAGAGGTAAATGTGATTGTTTGTGGGTTAAATTCCCACTTACGGGAATTCATTATTTTTATTTCTCAGACTTGTATATAGCTGTTTTATGTTTAAGTCTTTCTGCCCCTTCTCTGCTCGAAAATCCATAAAGCTGTTTTTTTGTTTTATTCCCTTTCTTATTTCTCTTCTTACTTTCTCCCTCAAGAGTGGGAATCAAAACCGTTGCATTTTTAATAACACCCTGTACTTCTGAACTACAACGACCATTCCTCAAGTAGATATTGTAAATTATACTTTAAAAACATATATTTTACAGCTAAATGCCAATTTGGGGCACAAAATGAGCCATTACATCGTAATTACTGGTTCAATAAACCGTCAAAGCGTTCCAAAAGCGAGACGCCGTACCTGTGGCTGTTCCAATATCTTACCTCGAAAGTATATAGGTCCAAAGAGACGTATATAGCTATTGTATAACATATACTCTTATTTAAAAGAAATAAATGTACTTTACTCTAGATTATTTATTTACGTTTATATTTCCATTCCATCGCTATGGTGTCTGCTGCCGGTTATGGACAGATGCTCCGCCACAGTGTTTCCACGGTCTCCATTTATTATCTTATTTTGATGTACAAAAAAAAATATTAAAAATCTCACAATTAAGTATCGAAATTGATACACTAAATTCGAAAATACACACCAATCTGTTTGTTTGACAAAGCTACAATTGAATACGTAACGCGAATGCCCGCTACGAGTGACATTAATTTAATGTCAATGTCAACCCTTGTTGGCGGAAGGGAAGCGCCATATGTACGACGCGACGGTCATGTTTCATAGGCTGCTCGCTAATTTAGTGGAAACATGAGGTGTAAATTATAAGGAAGTTAATGAAATCTGAACTTTTCAACCTATTTACGTTACACGCGTGTTTTTTTATTTTTTTTATTTATTGCATAGGAAGCCGATTGGTCGATTGGATCGAACCCACAAAGCAGTACTATTTAGTCTTTAGGCTGTGAAAAACTGATCTTTATCCATAATAATAAAAATGATAGAAGCATAAGACAAAAATAATTTTATGATTAACATTACGCTGAAACAATGCGTTATGTGTAATGGAGTACAAGGCTTGCGTCTTGTTTCTCTTAAGTAAACTCTTCTCCACAGAAACGTGAGTTATGCCTGAAAATAAATAAAATATAAAATATTTTAAGCTTATTCCAAAATCAAGTTATTTGATTTATTATATATAACCTCATTATAAATTAACGGGCGGTCATTGAAAAATTCCAAAAAAAAACACGTCAATCATTTCTATAGACGAGATATAATCGTTATAATTGATAAATTATCGACAGATTAAATTGTATACATTCAGAAGATTCGGGCTCCAACAATAGCTGTTCGAGTGGAGAGCGAATCACTTCCGCAAATTATATCAGTGTGTCCGATCACGCCGCGTCAAAGGAACAAAATCAATTCCGATGTTAGTATCGATCGACATCTCGAGAACCGTTCTTCATTTACGTGATTTTATCGAGAGATTGCAATTATAATTTGAAGTAATAATTTAGAAGAAACGATTACTGAGTTTGATATTAACTTAATATAAAATTTACATATATTCATTTTCATGACCCAAAAAGAACGTTAACTAATCTACCAAGACGTCCAATACCATATTTTATCAGTGTTATATTTTGACATATAGATTTTGAATGTATGTACAGTTTTTTATTGGCAACACTAAGGCTTAGAAATATAATCATTACAATTTTAATAAATTATGAAGTAATCCAAGTAAACCAAGCAACCAATAATTGCTTTACTTCATATTCGCAGATGGCGAGTTATAAACCGAGTTACAGCCGCAGTCGCAGTCGTAAGGGTTGATATTGACAAGTGGCAAATGACGCGCCCCGCATACGAAACGCGCCCATTAACTCGCATCTCTTTTGAGATGCAAATGAGATTTTTTTCTTTTATAAAAATCTCTTCACTGAATATTTCGAACCGCGCTTGCGGCCAAATTTATTTTTCTCTTTCTGATATGCTTAAATAAATGTCTGATATGTATACCTAGCTTTAATAACTGAAAGGTAAAATCAGTTTGTTTTGTATATTTTTTTTTTCATCTTCGCGCTCTATCCCTCATATATAGCAAGGTAGAGGGAGCCTAGGGTCAACACCCCACTTTCCACCGAATTCTGGAGGTTTCGCATGGTGAGTTGCGGAATTCTATATTATCCACTAAGTGGGATTCGAACCCACGATCAGTCGCACCTACAGTCATACTCTTGTCCTCCTGAGCCAAAACTCGCCTCAGCGATGTCGCGTCTGGCTTAAAAGCTGTGATAACCGGCCATTGTACCCCCATGCTATCGTCATATTGTCGTAATGTCAGTATCGGAAGGGCTCAAAGTGTCACCCCCGGCCGACAAGTGCACTTGCTACATGTTATCCAGCTACGAATTTAGTACGCTACTTTGAATGACGACTAATTCCATTGTCGCCGCTTTGGCATATGGAGCGCTTGACGAGGGTTTAGCGTAGATTGTCGATATTTAAGAGGAGGATTGTTTGACTATACGTTTGTATGTCACGGTCATTTGTTTGATTTTGTGATTATTATTTTTCAATGGGTTCATTTAGATCTATAAAATTTATTTTTATTCAATTTTTTAAGCATCATCTACAGATTTGATAAGAACATAGTAAAATATGTACGTATGTATAGGATAAGTCGCACAACATACAATGTTATTTACTAAATTCGTATTATATGGAGTATAATAATTTAGATTATTTTACATACTTTGTTAGTAATTTAAAATATTTTTAATAGTGGTCAAGAAAATTAAAAACCTTGAGAGAAATAAAAAAAACTGTGATTTAGGTAACTAAGGAAAGAGTTGTTAATGTTATATACTCGTAGTAAGATAATATGGATATATCTATTGACTATGGCAATTGACAATAATAATATTATCATCGCCACCCTTACGCCGCCCTTCGCTGGGCACAGACTTCCTCCAAGAATATCTGGATATTATTTTTTTCATTTTAGCTTTACGCTGTATCTCGCACATAGGATAGATAGTACACAAAGGGAATTTGGGAACCTAGACTTAAGATACTCCATTTCCATTTAGACAATGTCGCGTTTACAGTCGCCCTTGTACCCCTGCGCTACGAACGGCAAGAATCTTCATCACCAACAATATATACGTAAATAACCCACATATCAGATAATGACCACCTGGCTGTACTTAACTTATCTAAAACCAAAAAGCAAAGTTTAATTATTATTATTTATAAAATCTGTTTAATATAGTACCCCAGCTTACGCGGTTTACCGAATACAGATACAAATTGAATGCCTCAAATAATTTAAAGGACATACGTACTCGTATACAAAAGGGCAAACAAAATACACAATTAGTAACACGGGGGTGACAGAACAATGGCGGTGGGGTCCGTCACTCGAATTTACCTAATTTGTTATTGATATCAGATTTAAAAGCTTTTTCGCGATATAACTGAGGATATCTTATTATTATGTTATTTAAATTTTACAAAACTTATAGTTTAGTAGCGCGACGGTTTGGGGCTACGATTCCTACGAATAAATAGAAATATTAAAAATTTTATTTCCCCAAGCGGGAATGAAATCCGCAACTGTCGCGTTTACAGTCAAACGCGAGTGCCCCTGCGCCAAGATAGCCTAAAAATAGTATTATATCATGTTAATTATTCCAATGTAACATGCGGACGAAGCCACAAGTAAAAAAGTTAAATATCTATTTAAATAAACAAATTCAAATAGGTCGTCGATTTTAAGACTAATGAGAGAAATCAATGAAGCACCGAGTAACGCACGATAGATTAATTTATAGCAATTTTCAACCGATATCAAAAGCAATAAATCGCATTCAACTAAATATGGCCGCTTTTGAAATATGACACCAAGTTGCGATATATTGTATGAACAATTTTATCATGTTTGTACGCCTATTTTTTTGTATTATTTATGTTTATTGCATTGATAAGTGTATAATATGTAGGTAAGCAAATTATAGAATAAGTATAATATTTATTAAAATAATTATAAAATATTCGTCATAATATTTAGTCATTAAATTTATATAATAATGGATGTGGGTTTGATTTCCACTCGAGGTAATAAATTGTTCCGAATCGTTACTCTGCTAACATGACAAAACATGATTGAAAAGTCAAAGCGGGGCGTTGAATGTCTCGAAAATTTGACACAAAAAAGACCAACACTAAATTTCCTCTGCCTACCTAATATGGTAGTTTCTATTGGTCGGTTCGATAGGTTCTATATCATAGTTCTGTTTCATTCTATATCTTGCATATTATTATATGCAAGATATAGAATGAAAAAAATATACTTATGTCTGTCTCTCTCGTAAAATATTGCACTCGACGTGAACCCTCCTTTATATATATGAAGATGAAGTATCATTCCCTGATTATCCTTGATACCTTACGAAACTTACTTATATTAATACAATACTCATTAATTTAATATTATATTATAGTCAATATTATTTTCCTCATAAGTTAAAATCACTTTTAACCACAAACCACTAAATAACTAGTAAAATAAATTATTTTTAACAAAAAGAAAAACCGACTTCTAACAACGAACTAAATAGTGAAAAATAATTTTACAAAGATTTTATAATTTTGAAGTCAGTAGTCAGTTAAAAAAAATCTAAATCGATTCATCCAGTCAAAAGTTATGAGGTTACAAACATAAAAAAAAACAGTCGAATTGATAACTTCCTTTTCTTATAGAAGTCGATTAAAAATGATTTATGTTTGTAATCTATTAAATTTAGTTGGCAAATATTTTGAGTTATAATCCTATTGTCAAAATTATTTTGTCTATAGGATTATTTTATTAGATGACCTCTACTAGTAAAAGAAATTTAATACACAACATTTACTATTTCATCAATAAACTCATCCCCTTTCCCTACCATTATAAATATTGGCAAGCCATTGTCTATCCCAAATTTTCTACCACAAAATATTCCACGAAGTCCAAAATTTGGTATTTTACGTACGGACTCTATTATGCAGTTTCAACGTTCCTGAATCGATAATATGGGCACTAAATCAGACTGGCATTTGCATATAAGGGGCGACAAAGAACAAAGGGTTTTTATGAATTCTTTTTGTTGATACTGTATTGACGCCGCATAATTCTTATTTGGGAACGTTAAATCATGCTTTATCTGTTGTTGGCTTTTTGACTTTTTGTAATTTACACGTGAAGATGTTTGTAGCTTAAAGTATTTGATATTAGTGATTATCTCAAACTCTCTGGCCTGTCGTGGCTCTAGTTAACACGTCAGATTTTGGGTTTGATTCCATAGTCAGGAAACAAAATATTTAATATTTTCATGTCCCCATTTCTGGTAGCGAGGCAAAAGCACGACATACCTCCAGAGTTTACCGAAAATCGGGGAACAGAAATGTCCTTATGCGAATAGAATATCTTAACACGAGGTCCCCAGGTTCCCACTGTCTACCCTGGTATGGATGGAATACAGTAAGATAAGTAAGTATAAAGAAATCTAAAACTTTATCTCGTGACTGGCAGACAACGCACAGACAAAACTAGTGGACATGGAAAGTTAAAATTTGGTGTCTTTAAGTCCACGCAAACAAAGTTGCGGGCGACGAAATGATTAAAACAACAATATATATTGTAGATAAACTTAAAATTTGTTAAAAAATATGTCAAACATCAGAGTTAACAAATTTACATAGTAAGAAAAACAGAAATTAAATATGAAGATATTTACATAGATCCGGATTTTAGTAATAATAAAAATATCCTTCCTTCGTTTTGCTATATTAATAGTATTTTTTTTGACAGTTGTTTTAAAAAGGTTATTTTTGAAATAAATTCTTGTACTTCTTTTATTATTTGAAATAATAGAACCACTTAATAATATGACCGAGCACACGCCAGTAGTATCATTAAAAATCACTAAGCAACTGGATAAGCCCGACTGCCTTTGTCGTATACCGCACTTTTTATTAATCGTTTTGGTAAGCCCTGTCACGTTCGAATCGTCCCTTAATTGAATTTTAAATCTTTGTTTACCCATTTCAAATGTTATGCCTTGGAAAGTTCTTGGAAATTCAAAAAAAGCTTAGCTTTTAATGTTTTGATTCGGAATCGTTTTATGTTTGTGCTAATGTTTTAATTTATTAAAAACGCACTGAACATGGAATCTCTGCTTTTTAGTTTAGTTACAAGCTAAGATTAATTTAAAGTTGAAACCTTCTCGAAGGTTGTCTTGAATTTATCGTAAAAATAAAGAAAATAAAAAAACGAAATTAAATATTATATAGTTACAGCTAGTGAAGCTTAGGCTGAGCTTTGCACTTGTATGAATGTCTCTAAAAGTAGAGCCAGAAAAAAGCTTTTAAAGTAATGTTTATTATTAAAGATGAATAAAAATCATAAAACAAATATTATTATGTATAAAGATAGCATACTGGCATTACTGGACTTACCTGATAATATCATCATCAAGTAGTTTTTAAAGGCATACAGTGTTGAATATTTATACATGCATATAAATATTCTAAACTGTTATATGGTATATCAAAAACTGGTATATCAAAAACATTGACAAAATTTTAAAAAAAACATATGAATATTTTCACCGTATTTATTTAAATTTCGTTATATTTTTAAGCCATTGCTATAAATTTGAATAACATATTAAATATATTTGAGTGAGGAAGTAATCCGTCACCGAACGTCAGCCACAGCGAACGCGTGATACATTTTAATAAACACTAATAAAGGTAAAATATACTATAAACATCATACTAGTTCCTTGTTTTCATTAAAAATACAATTTAAAAATGTTGCTTTTAAAAAGTGCTCAAAATATATTCCCAAGGATTTTCTATGCTTTTTATATACAAAAGCAATGTTGCTTTGGAGTAGCTATTAATATTTACGATGTACCTAATGCATATGATTTTCATTTATTTGTGCGTCGCTTTACATACTCCAAGACATTGTGAGTTCAATGGCGGAATTCAACGCCGCGGTGAACCTTGCCTGACCGGGGCAATGAAAATAACAAACCCTCTAGTAATTAAGTATTTAAAAATATATCATAACCAAGCGCACCACACAATTGTCAACATTACAACTGTATATTGATTTTATTCACTACAGTGATTAAAATGTAAATGAGGATATTGTTTTTTCCATTGGACGATACAACAAATAAAAATGGAACCCATTGTATGGATCTCATTATAATAATATGTGACTTAATTATATGAGGGAGATGCATTTCTTAAAAAGATCAATGAAAAGGAATGTTTTATGCTAAAGAACACCGTCGGGACGGAGTTGAAATATGTTGATATACCTATGCCGTTAACTATTGAATAATTATTGTAGTAGTAAATATTTTTGTACTCTACTTCACATTTTCACTTTAAAAAGAAAGTCAAAAAATATATAATATTACTCTACCCAAGAATTTACTACTATTCTACCATAATTCTCACAGAGGCCATCAAAGCAGTGGGAAAGTATTATACCGACATTATGTTTGTGAGTTTGATACCATTTAGGGCAGTGAATTACTCTCATTTCTCCGTTCAGTGAATATGAAGAACAGAATATCATGACACTAAGTTCTCACTTTATGCATAATAATAAATATTACCTATTAACTTTCTATTGATTATGTCAAAACATATCAGATATGTATATAAGCGTATAAAACTAAAACAATAACATTAAAATTCAATCGAAGCCATTCATTTGGTTCGCGATCCACATAATTCTTATCGGGACCACTCCCCCATTGAAATGGTCGCACAATATGTCATAATTATTTAATTAAGGCACACCCCGCCCGCCCGGGTTATCGGGACCCCTATAATTTAAACTTGTAGAAATGTATTTGCACATAACAGAATAATAAATAGGCTTTGGTGATAACAATATCAAAGGCGGATATGATTTTTAGTCCTTAGTTTATTTTAAATTATGCAGATTTTTTATTGGTATTTAACCTAAATACTTTTTAACGAAAAGTTTAATATATTATTACACTTAACACTTTTTTCCGCAACCGGATATTCAAAGAAAACCTACCTTTTTTCGCCTTTCGGCCAAATATGTGTCTGCTCAATGCCGCTCTCCTTCAAAAATGTATCTATTTCATTCTGAAATTTTATGATACATTTAAATATTTGTAAAAAAAAAATTAGATATTAAAAATATCTAAGGATAAAATATATTGAAGGTCCATCCATCGATTTTAAGCCTAGAAATCTAAAACTCTACCGTAATCTTTTCATCTTGTACTAAATAAATCACATCCCACGCTCGTCTTAAATATTCTTTAAAGGCGTTTCAATTATTTTTTTCTTTGTACAACAATTTGTTCTTAATGAATTGTAAATAAAATACCACTATATAATGTGCGCAGGCTATAAGGCATAAGTCGTACAAAATGCAATGGATTTCTTTTAAATAATCTATGAATGATTGTAAGCTCGACCCCTACTCAGCAGAATTATTATATTTAATTATTTTTATTTCACCACTATTAGAGGGTAGATTAAGTGTGGTGTGTAGTTCCGCTACTCAAGAAGCAAAATAACTTAACACAGGGCTCCCATTGCTTATTGCATAATATGAGATTATTGCTTTATTCCCGTGAGGACTTTTCCTTAAATAATTTTAATTTAATTAATATAATTACAGCTTTTTGTATTAGAAATGTTTTACATTTATCAGTTCTCTAGTTGCCTTGTAGATTAATAAATCGGGGGTCCCGACTGCTAATCCTAATAAACTATTGGGCTTGTTTATTTATTTTCAGTTTTGTGCAATCGGCGTTTTTATATTTTCAATCTTTTTTTTATAAAACATAAACGGTGTACGTTGTACTCTTTGTGTCTCTTCTCCTATATAAGTACTTTAATTTTAACACTGCTTGAAATAAAACGGTGGTTCAAGCAAATAAAAGCTACGTGGGACGTTACGTAGGCAGATTACAAGATTGTTATCAATTTCTCTAAACTATTCTCGGAGAAATCTTGTTAAATGCCAAAAGTAAAGAATTTCCTTCTTATCAGTTTTAAAATTGTTTTAAAGGAAAATCTGCTGCAAACTGGGCGTGAATAATCGCGGTGCCTGGAATTTAATAAAACTATGAAAGATGAGTTTTTATTAAGGTTTAATGTGAATTTTCTTTACTATTTGTGATACAGAAAGTTAGTTATATAATTTTTTTATCGGACGATTTAATTGTGTAAAATTTGAAAAATACAGAAAAAATTATTAATTTGTCTGATTATAAGCCTGATGGGTTCGATGCCTACATATGAAAATGAACTATTGTCATTTTTTCATTCTGGTAACAAGACACACACACGCAATGTCTCGAAAGTTGGCGAAAGACAGAAACTGCTGCCTAGTTGAAACCTGCTGTATGAAGATTGTATCATGAAGCTTCAAAAATATTAAAATTATTTTATCATTGTTAGCCGAAAGAAACCCTTGACTTTGATTTTACTAAGGTTTCTCATTCCATGAATTATTAATAAATGAACTTCCACTTTCGTTTGATTTAAAACGTTCTAAATAACATCAGATATCACTGTTTATTATTAATAGCTCTACAACCTATACGATATTCGCACGATATCTACTGCAGTAGCACATAACGAAGTGGAACTAGCTTCTTACAATACTATCTATCTAAGGAACCAGTTATGAAGCATTATCAGATGGCCATGCAAAGGGTGGCATTAAAACGTCGAGTCCTTACTCCTTTGTTTATTAAATTACGTCCAGTACGTCTGGTCGTTCATTTAGACACCGATGGGAGATATCATGTGAATTATGTGCTATTCTTAAGAATATTCTTCATATATTAATAAGCAAGAACCTATTTTGATCTTATATTAGAGCTATATAGGCTTTTGGCAATTTTTTTTTTCTTAAGCATTCCTCTCGTAGATTAAGCGAGTGACGTTCAATTTACTTATAGCTTAGTTAATCTAAAAATGTCCTATTTTCCAATGCAATCAATAATAGCAACTAATATATTTTGATACAATATAAGCATGATCGATGTGTAAAATGATTGTTTTGGTCTGCATAGCAGGGTAGATAGAGGGACACTTCGTTCTCCATTTTCCACTGGATTTCAGGGGCATTGAGTAATAAACAAACTTACAAACGTCGCGTAACTGTACAGTTGACAGTGTAAACTTAATAATCTATGAATTCTAAATGATTATTATGTAACAGTACAAACATTTACATTAGACGTGTGCTCGGTAAAAAGGTACCTCAATTTTAGACTTATCTGGTTCTCTTTGTTTTCTTGACAGGTGCATTAGCGTACTATCATAGAACAATTAAATGCATCGCTTTGTTAGACCATCGTGAGCAGAATGCACTATTGCTTTCTATATATTGTTATAGACTTTTTAATAATGATATTTTTAATATATTTTTTTTCAATTTCACGCTGTATTCCGCATGTAGTGAACAGTGTTACTCCCCACTTTCCGTCCACTCACCACTTTCCGTCAAATTCTGGTAGCATTGCGTGCTGATATTAATTTTGATTTCTCAATTTATTTTATTATATTTTTTTAAATACAAATACGAAATATTAGTATTTTACTATATACCCTGGGTTATATGTGTTAAATGAGTTAAAAATAAATAATTTTAATTATTAAAAAATACATCAAATAAATCAGCTTCAAGTTATTCCCCGCACACAGCAGGAAAGGCCGATGGGCTGATTTTTTTCTATGACATACTATCGGGTTATTTTTCTAAATTCTCACATATTATAAACATTTTACAAAAATACATCATTTATTTGTCACCAAAAGAAGTCCTTTACTATCTCCATTTTTCCAACGACTAAGTGTAGAAATCATATTATTATTAAAACAAATAGAAAATAGAAAAGGCTACATTCTTTTAGAAGTAACTCACATTGGTATAAAAAGTTTAAAATGGGAAAATAAAATCCTGGCGGACGATCATCAACCAGCATGCAGTATACTCGTATAGCCTCCGTGTTTGGCGTGTGCCGGCACTGTTTCCGTTAGAGCTGGTTTCCATTGTCTTACGTTATTTTTGTGCACGATTTCTATTAGTGCATATTTATATTTATTTCTACTATAATAAAAACATGTTGTAGTAATTTGCAAAGTCAACAAAGAGTGACTATTCATTATTTATATATTTCGTGTTGGCTTCTGCAACTAAAAGCTGTATAATTAGACCTGAAATATCAAATACAATCCTAAATGTTGTTTTAAAGCCATAGCCATTGTATTCAGTCACTTAAAATGATAAAAATTTTAGATATTGGCACCTTACCTAAAATAAGGTTGATTTACTAATAAGGTGAAATAGAGTTACTAATATTTTCATTATAATTTGTTATTTTACCTAACCATATGAATTATAACAATTTCGTACCAATATCTAAAAAAAATCTAATATTTTTCCTTAACTATGATTTAAATTAACTTCTTAAAAATTAATTAATACTAATATACGGGGAATTCAAAAAGTACAACATAAAATATTTAATATTATTCTTCCTATAAAAATATCGGAAACGTAAGCTATATTTGACGTGTGGCATAATGTAAACAATCAAATAATGTTGGAACAAAATATTGAAACTTTTATCGATATCTAGCCTGACCGTATTTGGAAATTGATTTTTAGAAAAGAAATATGACGTTTGTTAAATTATTAATACGTTTGGATATTTTACCGTTAGTGACACTGAGATGATGAGATCTTGGGAAAGTCGATTTTACAAGTACTTTTTTACAGACTAATATGTAATTATACATAACATTTTACATAGCTAAAGGAGGAAAAATTACTATAAAACAGCGACGAATTTACAATTTATAGAGCATGAAAAATAAATAATTATTTAAATTGAATTAAAAGTTTTACTATTTTGACATCTTATTAACACTACTCAACTTATTTCTAAATATTAATAAACGAAACAACAGACATTTCCTTAAGAATTATCATAAAAAATGACTTGCAAGTCAATTTAACAAAACCTTCAGTCGTTTCCCATTGAGGGCTGAAATCACAAAAGTAAACATTGCGTTAATCTTAAACACAAGCAAACGCATGACATTAGGTAAATCCCGCGAATAATCCACTGGAAAAGCCGACAAGACTCTGTCAACACGACGAACGTGGTTTCCTTGGCAAATAGCAAACTTCTCTACTTATTTACATTTTAACACATGTAGTATAAGTACATTTCTACTGTCTGATATAAGGAGTAGTAAAATTTAGTACTTAAAAGCTTAAAATAATATTACAGGTATTTACAAAGAGCTCTATGTTTTAAGACTTTGCTAACACACAGCGGATGATAAAAAACATACTTTTTTAATGTCACGCACATAGCAGGGTAGATAGAAGGAACTTAGTGTAAAATACTTTCCTCACTTTTCGCTGAATTCTGGCGTCGTTGCATGTTGAGTGGCGGAACGCTACAGATTATTTCTTTCAAAAATAATAATTAAAACGTTAATTGTGCACAAAGATAAACTTAAATAAGCTTATTACATTAAGATAACTTTCCAAGTTTCACATATAACACGGTAGGCAGAAAGTGTTAAGATACAGTGTTTTAGATTTCCGTCCAAAATGAAAACAAAGCGGAGAAACAAAAATAATTAAAAAAACATAGCGCCTAGTGTAGCCTCTAATAATAATCGATTCATACAAGTTTTACAATACAATACATAATGCAAATGTTACACTAGATTGTAAAGAAACAGTAAAAAGTCCGTAGTAAAGTATTTCCCCAGGGATGATCAAATTATACTCTCACGCGTACATTTTGTTTGACTGACAGCTTCAATTAGTTGACGCCGCGGTATTAGATTTCAAACGGTTCTGATAATAGCCTATTAATATTAAAATAGGTTTAATAAAAAATATCAACTCAATTTATTCTATGTAGAATTAACAGTTGCTAGGTAACTTGAGGCCAGTCATGGCGAGTGTAGGTTCGATTCCACTCGAGAAAAATATATTTTTTTAGTTTGTTCATTGTTCTTTCTGGTGTCTTGACTTTGTTTTTTTTATATATATATTCACGCTATATTCCGCAAATAGCAGAGTAGGCAGAGGTTACCTAGGAACTTAATGTTAAGACACTCTTTTCCCATTAATACACCAGTGTTTCTTTGTGAAAATAAGAGCCACTAGATTTTTTAGGTAGTTAGCATAGTTTACTCGTATTATAACAAAGCTGTATAGGTAGGTATATAGTTTTGGCAGGCATACAGAAATGTCGCGTGCTGTCCATAAAGATAATGTTAAAATATTCTGGCTTTTCATCGTGTAATAGTACGAAGTCACGGCCACTCATGGTCAATGGACTATATGTGTTTACGTTATAAGCTTTTGTATAGTTTTATATTATAATTTATTCATTATTAACGTGACTGCCGTTTCAAATTCTAATTTTGGTAATTATTTTTCTTGTTATTTATTTTTTATTACTCTGATAAATCTAAAATAATTATGCACTTATTTATTATTTTTTTTATATTTCACAACAAATTATATAAAGTTATTAATGAACTCAAAAATTGTCTAAGATGTAAATAATAGTTATTTACCATAACTATTTAATCGTAATTAGTATAATGACTGCGTCGTACTGGATAAGGATAGTTAACAGGTAATATAATAAAAATAATATTAATAGCTAAATGCTATACTATAAATTAATAATAGAAGAACAGAGCGAAATGGACGTTTGAGCGACTCGAAGTCAAAGGCGGCGCGTCAACATCATCCATAGACCTGTGACCTTACTTTTATACTAACTTGTAATAGGCACTATAATGTACTCTCACGGACTCTTGTATTCTTCTCTTTATAATATGTGAACGCTTAAATCAAGTTTTGGCACCGTCATGGTGATGTTAATACGTTTAATTAGCACGGTTTTATGATGTTCGCTTCTCAGTGGTATGTTGTACAAAATACAGCGTTGAGTTTCGCCACTCGCTCCGTAGTGTTTTTTTTTTTCAATTAGAGTGGAAAATGGAGAACACATTGAGTCATCTTTGACTATTCTTTTATATGGAGGACAGAGGGTAAAGCTAACTAAAAATAATAGAATAGTTACCATAGGGTACAAAGATATTTGATACGACATTAGCTTTGCTTTAGCTTGAAGTATATATATATTTTTTAAATATTAATTTTATTTAAATGTTTTATTTTATTATGGTGTGCAATATGTTGATTGTCTAGCTTGAAATATGTTAGTATCCTCAATTATTGATTGTGAACTGCCATAGTTTAACTAATATATTTTAACTACAATAGTTAACTTTGAACGACAAAAGTACATTTGAAACGATTGTTTTCAGTTGTTCAGCACACAAAAACTCAAATCCACTTGCAAATCCACAAAAGTAACTTTACCGTTGTATGTTGAACTAACCATAAGTCATAACCGCAGGTAGTTACATACAATGCAGTTTGCATTCCTACTTTATTCCAGTTTAAGCGATATAACCACTGCGAGCTTATGAAATTTTTGAAAAATAGACATTTTTTGCGGAATAGCTTGTGTATAAATTTTTCATTTCTTAGCTTGACGTTTTATCCTGCATAAATAAGTGTTGGCAGGGGGAACCTGGGAACCTAATGTTACACTGCGTTTCCCATGGAGACTTCCGTTGTCACTTTCCGTCAAATTCTTGAGGCATTGTGTATTGCAGAATTTAACGCCGCGCTTTGCCTCGTTGCCAGAGGTAGAAAATGGAAATGCATTACTGCCCTAGAAACTCTTATTGTTCACTTTTGACATAATATGTACAGAAATCATTGTGATAAATTTACCTCTTAATTATATTAACTATACTTTACAATTTAAGAAATAAAAAATCATCATTTTAAAATTTGAAACGAAACATAAAAAGAGAAAAAAAAATAATAACGGATATCCTTGTATTGTATAGTGCAGATTAGTCAGCCATGGCTGGCTTTGTCTATTGGCTCGACAGTTGGCATGTGTCAATTGGTATAGCAGTTAGACACCGAATGGATTTTAACTGACCAGTGCCCTGACATGGCAAGCGTGTCCGGCACAAAATTTAACCATTCGATATATTGATATAGGATTGGGTAAGGCCTTTGAGGCGCAGTTAACACGCATCTTAATACTAGGTTCCCTTTGCCTACCCTGCCATATGCGGGGTACAGCGTGAAGCTGATATAGAATTTGATATAATTATATTCACGGCCATCGCGAAGCAGTGAAACAGCGCCCGTTTATAAAAAAAAATGTAAAGGATTTCAATAATTTAAAAAAACAAAAGTATCACCCAAAATTAATTTAATAAGATATTATTATCTACAATAGCTAAATGATAAAAAAAATATGTATGAAAACCAACACATTTAGATACGAACCAGTGTTCTTGTGAATTTTCGCCATCGCACTTCCCTTTCCCTAATGAGACAGGCATAAATAAATCAAATTCCCCATACACACAAAACAATAGCTGATGGAAACAAAAAACTTCAATTCCTCCTAAACCATTTAACATATTTGCACGGTCAAACGGTGGCGGTCGCTAGCTGGTCGCAATAAATCTGTCTATATACTCGTATATATAACATTTATTAATAATAAATACGGCCGCCGTACGTCTGTCGTTATTCCCATGACATATAGCTTTCATAATTAGGTCGGATTAGTGATTCCATTGAGTTTTTACTCTGTTTTGTTGAGTATTATGTTTCGTGCTACCGACGGGCGGAACCGCAAAAAACTTAATCAGGTTCTACGGTATTTATTTACTTTTACTGAGTGTTTTTTATTTAGTATTTGTTATAGAGTAAATATAGATTTGAATTATTGTGTAAATGTAATAAATAAGCTAATAATGACAGTAGTAATAAAAATGTATTCATGAATAAACTTTGAAGTTAAAATTAAAAAAATAGTAAAGTAGCGCTGTAAACAAGATAGATGTGGGTTCGACTCGGGGTAATACATAAATGTCTCAAAAATTGAGCGGAAACTGGGGAACGGAGAGTATCTTAATAGGTTCCCTTTGTCTTCCCTCTTAAATGCTAGCTACTGAAGCCAAAATTTTATTTAAGGGTTCGAATCTACAACGATCAACTCAAAACATGTGAATGTCTTTACGATTCTAGAAATACAATTTAAATAAACCTACAACTATCAACAATACGAAATATCGTTATCTAAATGTAAAATAAACATATTTCGCAATAGAAAACAAAACTAAAACTATATCTGGCTTAGAAAATCCAGACTAACTCGTAACTACTTTGCACTTCCATATCGTGAGACTATAATACTAAATAACGTATAATCTTTGCAGCGTAGTTAACAATCACACCATAAGCTGCAGTATAAATTGTCCCCTGGAGCATATTACTGCTAATATTTTAGAGGCGTACAGGGTAAGCTAAAAGTCATTATAGTGTACTACTCCACTAAAAAACGTATAAATATTGAATTTACTATGTTAAATAAAGCTCCTATGTTATTTTATTTAACATATTATAAGTGGTTTTTTTTTTATACTTTAGATATATTAGAATCGTGTTTCTCAAATTAAAAAATAATAATGATTTTTCATTAATTATTAGCTTCTATTTTTTTAGTAATGAAGATTGTTTTTCTTTTTAGCAATATATGTATGTTTTATCTCGTTTTTAATTTATTTTTTATTAGTCATGATTAACTAAATAAAAATATGTAAGTATACTAGCAGTTCTGAGAGGTCAACAAAATTTGGCCGCTTGAAAGTACAGTAACAAAATGCACATACTGAATTAAAATATTTTTACATTTTCGTGAAACGTAGAAAATTGGACTATGTTCTAGAGTATACTGTTATGTCTTCCGTTATTCTTTCACACAATCTTTTTAAATTTTCTACTTATTTCTTTTAAAATCTATTACTAAGCTTAACCGAGACCATCGCGGAGCAGCGTGCGACTGTAAACGCGATGATTGTGGTTTCGAATCCCACTTGGGGAAATGAAATATTTAATAATTTACTTTTCATAGTTTCTATAGTAATTTTTATGAAAATATTTTATGAACATAAATAATTCCCCAAATGGATATCGAACCCACAATTGTCGTCTACATTTACCCACTTTTAAACTGCCTCAAGGAAAGTAAAGTATTATTCCATTAAAAGCAAATACCTACAGCGTAAATCTAGATTTCTTTTTTAACTACACGCTATCCTTTACGATGTAGACAGAGGGGACGAAGCACCACTCAGTTCTTTACATTCCCCATTATTACGAGGGATACGTGCTATGTGATGTGAGTTTTATATAAAATTCTGTTTTAAAATCGATTTATTTTTACAATATTTATTTAGTTTTATAATATTTATTTTTGGATCCACTCGTTTTTCAAGAGACTCCATTGTAGAGACACACTTGTCTCCACTTTTCGCCTGAATTCGAGACCTTGCATGTAGATTGGCGGAACTCGACGCCGCGCTTTGCCTTTTCAGAGAGAGGAAATGGGAATATCTACGAATGGACATTGAGCTCAAAATTAATAGCGTTACCAGTCAAATAGGTATTGCCCCCACTTGGTCAAGACAGTTCCGACGAAATATTTATACTTAAAGAAAAATTATTGATCGCTTACTTGATGCGAAGTTGTTTAATTAGTGGTTAAGACATCCATTCATCCATCAGCTTTTCAATGACTAGTGCTGGACAT
This sequence comes from Heliconius nattereri, assembly GCA_013403645.1. Classification (NCBI taxonomy): domain Eukaryota; kingdom Metazoa; phylum Arthropoda; class Insecta; order Lepidoptera; family Nymphalidae; genus Heliconius; species Heliconius nattereri. The sequence continues at coordinate 1,020,120 of JAAIXI010000244.1, read as the reverse complement.
AGGCTTCCCCTAATTCTAGGCACTCCGTCCGGTCCTGCGCCCTTTGAATCCAGCGGATTCCCGCTGTCCCGGTTAAAACATGCAGTATAAAAATATACCGTTTAACAAAGAATTTTGCACAGTGTCGTCAATAAACTATTTATTGACAAAAAAAAAGTTTTTAAAAACCGAAATGGTTTAAACATTACCAAGCTTAAACCGACAAAGAAAAACATTATTCTTTATTCTCACCATAATTATAAATATTCGATTTTTCTAAATTCTTATACGTCTATTTTTCTACCACAGTATAAGTAGTGTAATTTTTGCAATCACACTCTAATTACGTAGTCTCGTTAACAGCCGTTTTACCAAAGCGTCGTTATTTGTAAACGTCAAGCAAAAACATATCAGTGCGACCACCCAACCGAATACGGAGGGGTGTTTCGTCTTCAGCTATAATTATGAATTATTATATGCCATTACTTCTACAACATCCTAAAGTATATTTAACACTTTATTCTTTAAATATTTCATCGATTTTACAAGTAATAATTTATATTCACTTGTCCTGGTGTCGGCATATCAACTTGTTTGTCTGTAACCAAATTTTTCAAATTTAGTGTACTTCGATTAAGCTGTCATAAATTTTAAGTTTCTAAGTGGAATTGCACCAAATTATTATGATCATTGCCTATTTTTTGAAAGAAAAGAAATAGTGGCAAAATCTTTTGACTTCCTATTTATTAAAAGTAAAGGGAATCCTAGAACCTAGTGTTAAGACACTCCGTTCACTCATTAAGAAACTTTCGTTCGACACTTTCTGCCAAATTCTGGAAACATTGCGTGTTGAGTGGCAGAACTCAACGCCCCGATGTAGCAAACATTACCAGAGCCAAAAAAACATTATTAAATATCATACATATTTGAAAGGGAAATGAACTCTTCTGATTAATTTAATAAGAAAATCATTGATATCTTGAAATACAAAAGGCTTGTCTCCGTCACGGCCATATGTCCCAAGCACGTCCATATAATTATTACTTACGCAGAGTTGAGTACAATTTCTTACAACACCATGATTAGGCTATTGTGTGGCTACCGTTTAGATCATGACAAGGCCGAAGGCAATGTAATAATTTCTATTGAAATACATTCAAAATAGTCGACATTTATACGCTATATAAAATATATGAAGTATCACTTTATTTGTGAAAAGACAAATGAAGTAATATTTATTGAATATTAACTTATTATATAAGTGCTTAGAATTTTTGAATATGGCTATTTATGTTTGACATTTTAAATTGCGGTTAGCTCGTGTTTCTTACAAAATGATTATCATTGCACATATAAAAGAATAGATTATTTCAAGTTTGTCTTGTCAAGTTTAGTAAAAAATAAAATATTTTGCTTATATTGCTTTACAATATTAATTTAACCTAGCCCAAAAAAATGTTATTTTAAATATTTTTCAACAAAAAACAAAAACAAAATAAACCAAGCGATTAATAATCCCATCACCACATATATAACTTAGGGTTAGCTACTATATAATTACTTAGAAATTTCTCGAGTCACCCAACTGTGCCAATTTAAAGGGAATATTTCTTCAACATTCATTGTTGCAATCTTTTGTGTCTCCTTTCTCACAATTGCTTGTGTATATAATGAGGCTTGTAAAATCTTTTTTTTTATAATTTTATGTCATGATTGTCGTAATTTTATGACCATTATATTATATAGGTATTTATTTGATTTAGCTTTACTTTTTGCTACGTAAACTAAGTATAATATTTACTTACACATACTTGGTTAACAACTACCTATATATACTTTAGAGGCAGTTGTTAAAATAATTTTCTTCATAAAAAATATTATGATATAACTAGTAGAAATAGAAATATTTCATAATAACATTTACTAATTTTTATATACAAAAATATGTACTATGGTTTTGACAGTTTTATTTAAATATATCATCTAAGTAAGATAGATCCGTTAATTTCAAATCTCACTTTAAAACTTAAGATTATTTACCAATTTAATAGTCTGGTTGTAATTGTGTTGGATGTAGCTTCGAGTCCCACTTAAGAGATCACATTATTTTCATTTCCCCGCAAGATACAATTTCGAATTGGTGTGAAAAATATAAAATATAGTGTCTTATCACTAAGTTTTCTTTATCCACCACGCATTATACGCACGCATATATGTCGATATAGTAGTATATACCAAACAAACCGTGAAACGAATGAATGAGTGAATAAAATGTGAAAAAAAAACTTTAAAAACAGACAGAAATTAAATTAAAATATCATTAATTTTCAACAACTATTAACCACTAATGAAGCTTTTTACCTCAATAATTGAATTTTAATAGAAAATACTAGATGTAATTTATTTTATAATTTAAATATATTATATCGAATTAAATCTACTATTAAATTGTTGACCTATTAAATAATATATAGCGTTCATAAACAGGTTTTTCGAATTGCCTTTTGTTAATTACTGTGATTGGCTTCTGGCAATATTTTTTTTGTAACATTGTTATGTATAATGTACGACTGACTATACTTATATTATTATCTTATGTCTATCCAAAATACAGATAAAACTTAAATTCTTAGGCTTTTTGAATCACGAACAATAGAAATAAAAATATAATAATATTAATATCAATTTCAGTGATTCGGTTCTGTCATTGCATTCACAATATATCAAAAATTGGGCAAAACGTAGAGAAAGTTGTGGATAAATAATAAGTTTCAATTAGTAGCACAAAATTATAAAATAAAAAAATGTATATTTCTTCAACGTTCAACGTATTCATTAAAATCAAAATACATTTATATAAATTGCAATTATACGATAAACTAATTAAACTATCTGAGTAATTGTTAAAAGTTTATCTCTATTAAACAATAGTTTGACTTCATTTTAAGTTTGTACTTCTTATCTTAGAATATACATTTCATTGTTCAAATTCACATGCAAGCTTTCATCCAAGTGAAAAGTTTCGCAATTTTAAAATTAACTTATCTCTTTGAACTTTCTCTTATAAAATTGTAAGAAACAATAGAGATTATAATGAATAATTGTTTTCCTTTTAAAAAATATTATTTATAGACACTATAAAATTGATAATATAAAATTTATGCTAAAACCCAACTTCCAAATTCGTCATCGTAATGTTTGTTCTGTCTCAAAATACGCTTAAAAATATTATCCTCAGCTGAATATTAATATAGAATATTATTTATTACAGTAAATTTAATAAACATATAATTTAGCAAAAGTTGAACCCATTGGGAGAGATTCCATCGATATTTGCCCAAGTTTCCGGTAATATTGAAGCATTAGGTCGATGTCTCTTGGCTCCAAGTTCCTGTTTCATTGTGAAGACTTTAAGAAAGTTCGCCAAGTTCCACCAAGTTATGTCAAGTTAACGAATTTTGGCCGAAAGGTGCACTCGTAAACAAAGTTCAAGTTTTAATTGCTGTGCATTGCATCGCTTGTGAACATGATGTTAGTCGACTTCATACGAAAATTATGAAGTAAAAGTTATTTAAGCAGCGCAAAAGGTAATGTAAATTTATATTTGTATGCAGCTTGCTTTCTAAAAGATGCAATTCTTGTAAAGCTTCAAAAGTAATTTTTAGTTCTTATTTCTCTTTAATAAATTTTGCCACGATTTACAGTCACACTTTCTTGTATAATATTTCATTACTTTAATACAGGTACTACTAGGTTTTATCTGCGACTTCGCTCTCGTGACCAAATAATACATTCTAAGGACTCAAGGTAACTGAACACAAGTACAGTGGGTTACATCTAGACGATTGACGTGATGTGAACTATTAGGCAGAGCTCCTTCTACTGAAACTGCATTTAGGTTAAAATATTTCAAACCCAGAACTAAAGAAATTAATCAAGGTACCTCAACAGTTTGGACGTAGGATTTTTTTTTCATTTCACGATTTTTATCTATACCTGTATGTCGTGTGACGCACACATACGTATGCGACGTTGCCGCGCAGACAGGTAAGTGTGTGCGTGCCTATGTTATACTTTACAAATGGCGTTTTATTTTAAAACGATAATTTTATTATTTATTTTATTTGAAAAAATAACTTTTTCATTTTTGGGAAATTATTTTTTCCTGAATTATATTAGACTTTTATAGAGTAGTTAAAACTGTGATTTCAAAGAAACTTTTCGATTATATAATAATAAGTTGAGATTAAAAATATAAAATAAATTCGGTTTTTTCGAATACAGCGTAAATATCGTCGTTTGAAAAATATTAAGATACATAAATGAGGTGAGACTCCTGTTACTTGTTATCAAAATCAAAATAGCCATATTGAGATTAAAATGCATATCTAATTTATGTATTCTTATATAGATTTTTTACTTACAATCGGCAGAGAAAATCTAGCGTCAAGACACTCTAGAATCTACATTCTAAATATTTTTCAAGATATTGAGTGATGGATGGTGGAACTCAACGCTGCAGTTTTATCACATATACCTAAACGAAAATAATAAATTTAACTAGGTACATAAAATACATCCAATTAGACGAAATAACGGCAGTGTAGCGCAATTTCTAACACAAAATGCAAGCGTTTGTGTACCGCTTGCCGTTCTAGTTCTCAAGTCTACTTACTGTTTCTTAGAAGGTACAATATAATAATATGATAGTACGTAGATTTCTGATATTTTCTGGAAGATAATACATATTCATTGTCCAGAATATATTATAATCATAAGTAACTTAATTTTAAAAATATAATAAGCTATGGAATAATATGCTTAAATTTCTTATTTAGCCCATTGTAAAAATTACTTTTAAAAGTCAATACAAAATGTATAAAAAAAGACTATTATTTTTCCATTTACAATTAAATATGTAAATAAATAATAACTTTTCAAAAATAGCTTTAGTAACAATCGATAGCAGTCCAAGGTTATTTAACTGACATAAATTGAAGTTTTGGTTGGTCCAACTCCACTTGACCGAATCTACCTCTCAATTGCAGTAATAAACGATGCCTGATAAAAATCTAAGGTATCGTATCTTTCATCTGCTCTATTTGAGTCTCTATATCAGTCAGAGTTGCATAATTAAAACCCGTAACACAAGTCATTATTTGCTATTGTGTAAGTAGGTACTGTGCAACCTCGTTACAATGTGCTGATAAATCTAACTAGAGTTAAATTAGTTAATCAAACCAACAAACTAATTTTATATTTAAGTAGTCTTTATACTTTTCGTGGGCGTGAAGTAAACAAAATATTTATTAAATTAGCCTCAATTTTCCTATTTTCTATCGTTCTATTTTTTTCATATTTAATTGTATAAAGTAAATAGGTAATATATGTATTTTAAAAGATTTTGTGATTTTTTAGATTCACGCTTTTTATCCCTATCCGAGGGTAACAGTAGACGGATCACCAAACTGTCCACTGTCATGAACCTCTTTATACATGCTCTACGGAGAGTCCTCATGCTTTTACGTGATATTTCTATGCCTCCAAAATCATCGATAACAGTATTGACTTTTGAAAATACAGGTTTTCAAGGTCACCCGCAACCTCTTTTACCACTCACTCTTTTAAAAGTTTAATTAAAATTAAAAAAAATATTATGTTATTTTGGTTTATTTCATGTATACGAATACATTTCAATACTAGGTGCAACCAACAAAAGAAAGCGATGAAATTAGAATAAGTAATGTCTAATTATAAATCATTATAAGAAAGGTAACTAAGTAAAAGTAAAAGTATTTAAACGACTAATCTAACTGCAATAGGATATCCTCTTCCAGGAAGTGTAATTGTGTACTGCAAGACATGCATATAAACATTTGTATTACGTAATTATAGTAACAAAATAATATATAGAATAAATCGAATTGAATATGTATATTAAAGTAACTGTTAACTATTTCGTCTATAAGACGAATCAATAAATAACTTACATTGATAAAAGTCGTGACAAATATCATTTAAGTTTAAGAAGTACAGATTTTAGTTGAGCTTTTAAAGCTTTAGTTTTTGTGTAAAATTAGTAAAATTCACAATGTTGGTCCTATTGTCAATATTAATATACGCTTGGACGAAGCCATGGTGGTACAGTGGTACTGTAAACGCATAGGTGGTGGGTTCAACTCGTGGGAATGATTATCTATACATCTATACAAATAAATAAAATTGAATTGTCCGTGTTAAATGAATATAGTCTACCCGTGGTATCTCAAAAATTAAGCAGATTGGAGCGAAGTGTCTTAACACTCCTTTACCTATCCTGCCATCCCAAATTCTCGCATCATATTGATTTCGACTGTTCTGTGTACTATCGTACAATCGTAAATATAAACGTTTCTCACCTATACAGAAAAGAACTTTGATAAAATAATTACATGTTTTACTAAAGAAGCGTATAATTAAACCTATTTAAGTTGCCCACCAACTGTGTGAAGATAATAAAAACAATTAAACGAATGCTATAAAACGGAACTTAAATACGTAATGGGTAATTAATGGTACTATAATAAAATAGCAGGTACCAGTTCTAAAATCTTATCGGTGGAGAGATCTCGATATCAGTTAATCTTGGAGTAACGAGGAAGTTCTTTGGATATGAAAACGATAGTTCGTTAACAGGTTCAATATTTATATTAAAACACGAATACATATAGTATATATATATTTATATGTAGTTGGTACGAGGTAGCCGATTATTATAAAAAGTATAAAAAAAATAATATAAATAATTATCAAGAACACTACAAATGTACCTACCAATAAATATAACCATTTGTCATACTATTTTAAAATTAAAAAAATATCACTTTCAAAATAAATTTTAAACCAAATTTTTATCGATAGATCGCAATTCATACAAGAACATTGATGAAACTTAGCAAAAATATTCACAAAACTCGTAAATCTTACCAATACGCCAATATAAAAGGCTTAACGAGTCAAGTTTTCAGATATAATAAATCATATAAGATGTCTGTAAAGTTGTAACACAAACGTTTAAGAGCTAGCGCTATAAATCCAAGTAAAAGTTAACAATATTCAAGTTCACTTCAAACGATAACTGTTACATGCTTTTATTGTATAACAACGCTATAAATTACATTTGTTGAAATCGATTTGAAGATTCGAATATAATATGTTTTTGTAATATGTCGTCTGTCGATACAGAAAATATTGCTGAGAAATGCTGTGCAAGTCGTCGTCGACGGCATGGCGTCTGTTGTGCGTTCGATTACCACTCGGAGGAGTAAGTAATTTCTATTACTCCGCTATGTGATAAGAAGCAAAACCACTCAACAAACAATGTGCCGTGATGAAGTTACTAGACAAAGTAGAGAAAGGAGTAACGTAACATTAGGTTTCCTCTACTAAGCCTTCTGTATGTGGAATACAGCGTGAAGCAAAAAAGTATCGGAAATATATTTTTTAGTGTCACGCTGCATCCCGGAGGGAACTTAGACACCCGGTTTCCCATTTTCCGCCGAATTGCGTGTTGAGTGGCGGAGCTTAACGCCGCGCTTTTCCTCAACAACAGAGCGAAGAAAATGGAAACATTTCATTTCCTCAAGAGAATCAAATTGTTGTGGAACAATCACGCTTACGTTCCACCGTGCCTCAAATGTTCTCAAATAATAAGAATATAAGTGTAACACAAAGCTATTAGGAGATGATGAATGATTGCTAATAAAAAGTTGAAATCGTAATAATAAAGAAAAAATAAGCATTTAAAATGCTAACCAAAAATCATTTTGGTGTAAAAAACTTCAACGCCATCCAATTTTGCTGAACTGCCTATTTAATGTAATACAAAACAATAATCCTGTTAAAGACCGTAAAAGTAAATGCTATGCAAATGCTTTTAACTTTTATATCCATTAGGTAAAAGTTCAATGATTGTTGGCGTAAGCTCTATTATAAGCTTTTAATGGAATCATTTCGTTTTATTTAGATTTGAAAATTTTATTTGATTTTGATTAGATATTAATTTTCTTATTTGCTTACTTAAGTCATTGAACATACTAGATATTGCCATTGGCAACTGGCATACGCATACGCATGAGAAAATAAAAAAATATAATTTATGTACTTTTTTACCTTAATATAAATATAAAATTCCATGGATAGAAAACTTCATTAATCAGCGCGTATATTTTTAGCTTGTTTTCTTTTTCGTCATTCTAAAACTGTTCAGTTAAAACAGGTCAGTTTTCACTTTAGATCGTAATGGACTATTAAAATTAACTTAAAACTACAAGACAAGTGGAAAATGAGAAAGTAAATTTACTGTAATTTATTTATTTAAAAAAAAAATATTTAATTGTAATTTTATGTAAAAATTATTAAGTTGTGATAAAACGCCACATTTTGAATAAAAGTCGATATGATAGTGTCACACTATAATAAAATATAGATCTGTATTATATACATTGACAAAATATACATTGTCATAGTAAACATAGTGACAATCGTACGATAGGAACGAGAAATAAAGATAAGATTGTTACTCCAAGTTTTCGCCTCCAAAAATTTAATAAATCTTTTATGGGTCTGAGCATACGTGTATAAAATAAAATTCCGCAGTGTATTCTAGGTTTGCCACTTCCGTAATTTAAAATATCAGTAAAAAAATTCTGACAAGTAAAGCTTATTACACTGTTCAAGAATATTTAGAGGACAAACATGTATGGAATTAATGTCTATTGAATGTAATGCAGGATAGCTGCCAACTAATGTAATAGATTGTACCATTGATTTTGAAAAGAGCAACAAAGAGTTTCTTGCCGGCTCTTCTCAGCAGAACTGCCTTCCGAACCGGTGGTAGCTTTTTATTCATATGTTCATTCGACGATTCAAAAGTGCTTATAATAAGTTTGAATAAAGAATATTTGAATTTGAATTTATAGTAAACATATATAATATAAATCTACGTTAATAATACGTAGATTATTTAATAAAATTTCATTCATATTTCCAATTAAATTCCATGTAATTCAACTCCAAGTAATTGTTAAGTGAATATTACAAGATTGTTCAAAGAGCAGTGTAGGAATAATTATGGGACATTTACTTATACTGTTATCTGTGTTTTTTCCACGCTACACGAACCTGTTCCGTGGCGGAGACCAACAATAGCTGCAGGCAACCAACTATTTTATTGCCACATTTGTTTTGGTCTAAGCCACATGGCATAAGCGATATTTGATTCTTTTTTATTGAATTAGCAGAATATATTTTGATTATTAATTAATGAAATGTATTTCTTGGTAGAATGAAATGAGACTGTAAATTCGCTTTCAACACATTTTCAGCTAAAGTAAATCATTGGAACTTTGGAATATATGCCGAACAATACTTGGCCTTTTTTAGAAAAAAATATTAACAATCTTCATGAACATAAAATTGAGCGGAAATTGAGGTACTATATAACAATTTTATTAATTGTGATAAAAACTAATATCTCTCTAAATTCTTAAGACTTGGTCTGAACCTATAATTCCATTTGGTAGTAGTGGCTTTATGTCCTCACAAATGTCTTAAGCTGGGCATCATTATGCGTCATAACAACTTCACATTCGTAAGATCAGCTTTAAAATATCATTTCACAGAATTTTTTATGGACGCCATAATACTTAATAATAAAGTAAAGTTCTAAAAATTTGTAAGAATACACATAAAGCAGAAACGGCAAAGGGAACCTGTTTATCAGACATTGCGTCTTTAGGGCAAATGAAAATATTAACAAATAATAATTCATTCCCCCGAGTGCTTATCGAACCAACTCTATTAATTTAAAATGATTTTATGTATTTTATCGTAGTCTCTACTCTCGTTCTATATACATATCTTAATCGGAACATTCAAAACCAGTTACCAGTTAGTAAGATGAGATTATTTAAATTTAAAAACATTTTATATTTCAGTGACTAAGAGGACTCTTACAAAATATTTTTTATCCGTTCTACTTCTGACTAATTATGAGTCATGGTATGATAAGTGTAGCAGTAGGTTTTCCTGGTATATTTTTTAGATTTTCTTTTAATTAAAAAAAATTAAATTACTTTTGTGAGATGGTTTAGCATTTGAAATTCCGTTTCCGTAATATATGAACAAAGCAATTTACAATCAAAAGCCTGGGATTTATTATAATTACAAATGGTAATAAGTTCCGAATTTATTGCTTGTGAACTTATTTATTGAATAACCTAACATACATGCAAAATATTCAGGTGTTTTTCAGCACCACGCTGTTTTCCAAGTGTAGCAGGATAGACCAGCATACTGAAGCTCCATTCTCCATTTTTCGCCTAATTTTCTCGATAATAATTCAATCCCTCGTGTGGGAATCGAACTTACATCCATCTGGTTAAACGTTTAAGATGGTCTCATAAGTATATTTTTAACAATAATATTGCACCAATTCTATTTCTCAACCACACATCGATAAAGGCAAAATGAATGGCTGCCATATATGAGTTTGCTAGACATAATTATACACTCAGTACAAAAGATTTGATTTCTATAAAGGCAGTTACTGTCAAATGGAAAAAAGAGCTAGCGATGATGTAATTTCTTCTATGAATATACAGTAAGTCACGCTACATACAACATGGACTTTTAGTAGGGTTGCGTCACTAAATTAAGATAAACATCTTAATTATTTTCAATATTATATACCATGAGGGCAAAAAATATGGTGGTGGGTTTGCCCTGTTTTGGAGGAATTATTATTAATATCATTATTAAGAAAATAATCAAAAAGATTATTTTCTTTGCACATTCAACACACGATGCCTGGAATTTAGACAGAAGAATGATAAGGATGCGATTTTACATAAGCAGAGACACTTTAGAAAAGAGAATCTGCTCTTCTACCTTGCTAAAATGGAACATTCTGGTCTTTTCCTGTTCCCATTGGAATTTTGAGAAATTATGCTTTACCACCTGTCAACTTTTTAAGCTTTATATTAATTTAAGTTAGTCTTAAGTAAAATTGCCATTGTTCATAAAGTACTATTTAGTACAATAACAAAATAACAAATAGCAATTGCAAAACAAAATGTATGGGAATCTATGTTAATGATGTTCTAACTAATCGATCACCTACATTGACTTACTACCGATATGAAACAGACGTATTACATTTATTATTGTGCCTTAATATCTTCAATATTGGTTACTTTACTTAAAGGCAATTGATGATAATATTAGTTTTGTATTTTTCGGGTTCTAAGTTCTTCTATGTCAACATAATCAAAGATACTGAATCACACTTTACTGATTTTTTAAACAAGTGCAATTTGTTATATTTAAAGACAACAAGAAAAAATTTAAATGTAAAGAAATATTCCACTTTATCGAGTGGGAATCGAACTCACAACTATTCGGAATCTTTCATGGACAATTTTAGCTAAGTCAATTAATTATAAATTACGTGGCTAAAATCCTACTAAAATTTAAATAAACCAAATAATAAACAGATATAAAATATTATAAGCTATTGTGTGTAGTACACCGTACTGCCGCGATTGTAAATACGATAGCACAAGATTGATCTCCACAAAGAGGATAAAATATTTTAATATATCCGCTTTAGCAAGAAAATCCCAGCAGAGAACAGAGTGTGCAGACACTAAGTCCTTTAACTACCATACTGCATACAGATGTTAAGCGTGAGGCAGAGAAAAACACTAAAATATGAATAAAAATACGAAAATACGAAATTCAAGACACCTGTACGTACGGAACGTAAAATAACAATTTGCAATATCGGTTATATAATAATTTGATCACTATTTTAAATGTATACTGGATTTCGAAAGTTTCGACAAAAAGAGAGACATCTGCCGATCAGCCTCCGGCGCGAGGACTGTATAATCATCATACATTTCTTGGCAAGTAATTGGCCGGCTAATGAAGAGGCCCAAGGCAGCCAGTGCGCGACTAAACTCGAATGTCATTTAGACACTCGTACGTACATACATAGTGGGGTGAAATTATGTTAATTTTAACTAAACATTTAGCTGTCAAGCGCTGTGATATAGGGTGGTTAGTTTTGGTAATTATTATAATATGCAGTTAAATTATTTACAATGCTTGACGTTCGGTTGTTAAGATATTTTTGTATAATATTGACGGTTTTGTATAATTTTTTTATTGTCAATAAAGTTTTAAAGTTAGGTATATTCAAGTATAAATTTAAAAAAAAAACATTTTTATACAAATATGTACTTATTTAGTATTATATATTAATACATAATACAGAAAATATTTACGCAATCTTCAAAAGTACTTTTGACAAAGACTTTATACGAGAATCGAATACTTACATATCTGATGTCACCACGCTACATTAATATCAATGAGATTCGATTTAATTATAATTTTATATGCTCACAAATGAAATAAGTTATTTATATCACAAATTCAAGGTTTACTACGAGCAATAAGTATATAATATAATAGTTTTCTAGTTTCACTTTACGCTATATCCAGCGCATAGCAAGATGAACAGAGGGAAGTTAGTGTGCAGACACTCCGTTTCCATTAAGACACTTCCGTTCCCCACTTTCACCCACTTTGCCACACCCAACAACACGGAACTTTTGCTGACCAGAGCGGAGAAATAAAAATATTAAATATTTTATTCTTCCGAGTGGGAATCAAACCTACAATCGTCGTGCTTACAGTGGCACGCTTGTACCCACAGACGATCCTGTTTCGTCAGTACGCAACATCGCACTCTAATCCACATATGTTCTAAAGCTTTTAATTATTTTTTTTGTATGACAATAATCAAATAAAAGTAAACTGTCAACAAATAAACAATCCTAAAACGTGTCAGCTAAAATAATAAATATTCTAATTCAACCTGATTTCATCCAAATTATTATTGCTCGCTTAGTAATAACCTTCATAAGGCGAGGTTTTGAATGATTAAAATCGACTCCAAGAATGTCAACCTTAATTACCAGGCTCCTGAAAGGTAATGGCTTTAATAAAGCCGCTAATATTTCGCTTAAGCAGGCAAAAATAAGAAACAACGATATGAAATAAGCTTAAAGCTCATTCGGCATATCGGCCTATAGAAAGAAACGTGGAGATAAGATTTTTTTACTAATATTATATGTAAACAAGATTATGAAAAATTTGATAAAATATTGCTTTGATTTGTGAAGTTGTGAAGTTGTGAAGCATAAAATACGAATAAAATTATATAAAAAAATATTTCTACAAGTATTCTGTGAAGATGCCGGCTGTCGGTATTTATTATATTTTTTACATAAATAAATAGATATCCAAAAAAGCTTATTGGCACGTTGTATTGATAACGTTAATTAATTTTCATTAATATAATGAAATGTGCAATTAAAATGACTACGAATCCAATTTTATGAAAAATCATATGATATTAGAACAAAAATATCCTACTTTTCATATAGAATTTCGCCTACACAAAAATCAACCCAAACAGTAAACACTTATTCGATATTCACGAAGTTGTTAGGCTATAACTTTTTATCCTTTATAACATACGAAGTACACATAATTATGTTATATGGGACGCCTCGGGATACAAAAAGCAATTTAATTATATTTTCTTATCTCTACCCATTTTCTATTTGACTTAACAAAATTTCATACAACATTATCAAAGACGACCAAAGTTTCCTTTTAAGAAAGATCCTATCCATTCTACTCGGTCCAGGGCAAAAGTTTCGCGAAGGAGCAAGATTTTTACTGCATTTCGAACAATGGTGGTGTTTTGAAGAATTAACTCGTGGATCAATTAACATATTCAAGGAGCGTATCTCATTACCTTCCTTTTAATTAAAACTTTAAAGCTCTTTATTTGCTTCCGCTTGATTGAAAGGCTTACCTTACTTATGGATAAATATTTAAGTGAAAAATGGAGGTAAGAAAGCTGGAATTAAGGCGCACTAAAACGTAGCGGTTCCCACGCTTTGTATTTTGAACTACAATGAATAGGGAATAAAGTTGATATTAAATGCTGATACTATAATAAATATAAATTCTTATTATACAGTATTTTCCTACATTTACATGTATAATAAACATGCAATAAGATAAAACACACGTATATTGCTGAAAAAATACTCGTGAGATAACAGATCGTTCTGAAACTTTAAGCGGTGTTGGCATCCACAAACGCAAAGGGTTCAATCCTAACTTGGGAGAACCTCTGACGTATTTTCATTTGTCTGGCTTAGACTGAAGATTAAAGAAAGTTTAGAAATTGTTTCGAAATTATTTCTTGCTGCATACCTTGTTATGTGTTCGCCAAAGCAAAAAGAATAACTGTCATATTCGGTAGCGTACACATTAATAATGATTCATAAAATATTATGCATTCTTAAGTAGTAAAAACAACTCTACCATTTATTAATGAAAATATTTTCAAATTAATGAAAGAGAAATTTAATTCTAATCGGTTGTAAGAATCGATTGGTCATAAGCTTAGTAGTCGATGACTAAGATCCAGTGACAATTTTTATGACCCTGTTTATAGTTCTGTGTATCGATATCATTAAATTAAATGGTCGCCGCAGAATGTTGCTTTATGATAATATTTTCGAGGACTTTTATAATAACCAATTTAACAACAGTTGTATGTTGTTAGTTGTATGCAGTTTCCTTAAAGAAAGCGAAAGTTGGTAGGTATATTATGAAATCTAAGCTTGTTAAGCATATCAAGAATGTAATAAAGGCTATTGTTTTATTTATGTTTATTTACGGGAGAATTTTAACCAACTGTCGAAAATGCATGCATTTCCGTTTTTTTTTTACAGAGTCACCAAAGGGAAATTTGAATCACTGCAAGCAAATTAATCAAATTAATCCAATTTAATTTAAAATGTGAATAATATTTGAAACCAAATACATATTATCCACCTTTACACTTATTCGACACATTGCAAGTTGACAGGCGGAACTTAATGCCTCGCTTTATATTACCAAAATGGAGAAATAAAAATATTTTCTATATAACCTGTCCTCTGTATAGGAATAGATCCCCCAACCGCCGCGATAATGGTAAGGCTCTGTCCTTCTAAGCGAAAGTGGTTTCAATTTTATTTTTTTGTAAATTTTATATTGAGTTGTTTTTATCGCGTTCTGACGCGATCACTATTTACATATAAATAAACTAGCTTTCGCTCACGTTTTAGAACTTGGTTGAATCAAAAATATTTATATTGATTTTTTTATAATTCACTTATTGCTTTGTTGGTTCAGCACGAAACTTTTTGAAAAGGCAATTTTTCGTGCCATTTCAGTTAAAATTTAACTTCGTCAATGTTAGTGATATTTGAAATAGATAAATAAATTGATTTTTAACAAAAAGAAAAACCGAGTTCTAGACTTCAAAATTATAAATTCTTTGTTAAATTATTTTTCACTTTTTAGTTCGTTGCGAAAGTCGGTTTTTGTTTTTGTTAAAAAATAATTTATTTTACGATTTTAAGTGATGGTATCTTAAAATGATGCTTCTTAAACGAGTGGTGATGGTTGTAGTGGTTGTCAACGAATGGTTGTGGTTGTCCTAAGTAAAAATTCATTTAATTAGATAATATTTTTGTGCAAAGTAACATTTTGGTATATTGACAAGAACATACATAAAAAGTATTCAGACGAATTAGGAATCTCCCTTTTTTGAAGTTGGTTGAAAATGAGAACATCTTCTTTTTTAAGGTTGGTTGAAAAGAAATGCAACGATCAGGAATCTTACTTCTGACATCAATTTAAAAAGTTTTTGCTTGTAACTATTACAGTATATTTTTTTACCATAAAAAAAACAACCTTTCTATATTGACCGGATTCCATTTTCGGAACTTAACCAAACTTTCACCAAATTGTCCTTGAAGTGTATTCTTTCAATTAAAAAAAGAATCATCAAAATCGGTTTGCGCGACATTGAGTTATTCGTCTATTTGTCGCGCACATACCTAATGCAAATTTAAGACTTATGTGATTTTCTCATGGATACCACTGTCAGACATGGACCAAAAAATAATGGGACCATTTGGGAAGCTTTACCTTTCAAATAAAAAAAATATCAAAATCGGTTCACTCAGTTAAAAGTTATGAGATACATATATATAGATAACAAACATAAAAAAAAATACAGTCGAATTGATAACCTCCTTTTCTTACAAAAGTCGGTTAAAAATAAGTATGGATATTTAGAAATAACCTACTTTTTCTTAAAAATTTTAAAAGTTACAATATGGTCTCGCGTTTCTGCTAAACTTTTATCGACACAATTAGTTTGTGTTTGATTATACTCGCGATGAGTTCAGCTTCAATTCCATTCATGTAATAATATTATTTAAATGTAATAATTTTAGTCTAGAACAAAGACAAAAATATATAATATTGGATCAGATTAGGGTGTAATAGAATGGGCTAAAAAAAATCAAAAGTTTACAGGAATTACACTTGTTCTAAAACTAGAAAGATGTTTATTGGCTATTTAAAGGTGAATGCGATTCAATTCCAGCGTCGTGTTCGTCGGTAACGAAGCTTGTGCTGGCTGGTGATAATGAAACGACGGTGACTTGCCGATATATAATAAGATGCGGAGAGCATTACAAACATGATCTTGGGTGAAATTAAAAAGCCCAAATAGATAGTGTGAGACCTTCACTTGTGTTGTGTGAACCTCGTGTATAGTTAATGTATGGTTTCTATATATAAAAGTGCTGCATTATGTGGAAATTTTCGTCATACATTTGGAAGATACGTAACTATATTATAGGCAACATTTGTATATCTAATATTAAATTCTCCTTTTTTTCGGCTTGCCGACATAACTATGACCACAGGTATTATAGTATAAGCCTTATTCAATACATAGACTATTTAAAATAATAAGTATTTTTAATTCAAACAGTAATTCTTGAGTTTATCCAAACAAATTCTTCAGCTTTATATAATTGATTTGGATTTCACGAAATTGAACCCATAACCCTTGCTCACACGCTAGTGGTCCTACGCTAGGACGTCATCTATCATCATTACAAAACGATTGTGCCATTATATTTTATTGTCTTATAACCCTATTATTTTTTTAGCTCCATAATGAAAACAAGAAACTTCCTTTTACTTTAGTTACAAAAGTTTACTATCGTGCAATTTAATTAAAAGAGGAACAAAGGCTTATTTCAACAAGACTAAGTTTCTCAGGCAGTCAGGCAGTTCACCAACTGTCTCAGGTGATCCAGTTTCAAAATATCCTATGTCTGGACAATTTTAGTGAACAGCTGACGCGAAATCGACCGTGTTGATAACTAAGCAGCAAAAATACTTTAAAATATAAGCTAGTTATCTTTAAATTATATATTATTTATAGATAAATATATGGTTTTTGTCATATAGAGGGAAAGAATAAAAGGAAGGATAGAAATATTTTTTTAGCCTCACGCTGTAACCCATATATAGAAAATTGATCTGTTGATAGAGGAAATGTAATGACACACACTTCTTTATTTTCCTTTCAGATTCAAGATATTAAGCAACTTAGCGCAGGGTTTTGTAATATCAACGTCGCAAGAAAAATACCATTTCACGAGAACGAAACCCACAACCAACGCGGTTATAGTCAGACGCTGTGCCACAATGGATTAAATGTTAAATTAAATTGCATATATTTTTGTTGTTTAATTAACATTTAATATCAAGTACGAATGCTAAAAATTGAATAAGAGCATACAATATAAATATTATGGAACTGTTTCAAAAGCAATTCATAAAATAGCCTAGAGCATTAATTTATTAAAGTTGAAATTACTCGGAAATATGCATTATTAATAAAATTGTAACGAAAATGGAAAACTATTGTTGACGTTATATTTATTATGATAAAGCAAAAATAATTATTGGAAAATTGATCGCAATGGTTGGCACTACAGATTTTTTTATGACGAATTTTTACATTTTTTTTGTCTTTCACTTTAGTCTAGCCAAACGAAGCGCACCGCCTACTGCCTATTATTTTTTCCATCAGCTTCATATTTTTTCAAGGAGTACCTACCATGTGTCAACATACCATTTTCTACTTTCCAATTTCTCACACATTTACATTTTCATTCGCTTTGTCCTATCAGAGTGGTAAGACCCGAAAGAAGATTGAACCCACGACCATTCCCTTTATATTAAGATAATAATAACTATTATGCACATGTATAAACATGTGAAAAGAAAAAATTAAAAAATAAAAATTGTTAGGTCTCAAATAGTACTAATTGAGGTTTTTATCAAATTGAAAGGTTCTCGATAAAATTCCAAGCGCCTGAGGCAGCAGACAGATTTGTATCTTATATGACTCGAACTTCGAAATGGAAACTTTGTGAAATAGAGCTTCAATGAATATCTTTGACTTCAATATCTTAAAGTATGTAGCTGGTTATTTGATAGGAAATATTTTCTGCTGAAAATTTATATTTTTGAACATAACTCTCTCATTCTTTAAGACAGCTGAGAAAAGTAAAATATGTATTACAATATATTTATACTTTCTTGTATTTTATTTCAATATTAACTTTCATTTTTTTTAGCGTTAATGTAGTGTTAAGACTCTTATTGTTTTCATTTTGCGCCAAATGGCTGAGATTTTGCGTGTTAAATGGTGGAACTAAACGCCACGCTGCCAGAACCTAAGCTGAGCTAATTACCTGAGTGAAGAAATGAAAAAATAAATTAATTTATTCCCCTGAGTGGGAATTGAACCCGCAACCGTTGCGTTTACAGTCGCACATTTGAGTCTCTACACCACGACGACCTCAAAATTTTCAATTCAATATTTTTACAATAAATTTATTATTATTATTTACCTCTTAAAAAATCAAGTCCTTATGATTACATAACAAAATTTCGAATTGTAAAGCAACCATAAGAAATTCGAAGGCGACCAATTAAAGCTTTGGCGGACTGTGTAAATATAACTTTCACTTTGTAAGCCATTTATGACCCTTCTAAGACTTAATTATGCCTCTTTGATGTTCAATCTGTAACCGGAGTAGCGGTACTTGTATATAGCTAAATGCTTGTTAGTTTTAGACGCAGGCAGTTGAGCTACTGTTAAGAGGGACTTTTGTACAATTTACGCAAAAACAAGCTTGTAGTAAAAATTTTTTAATTAAAAAATATTAATAATACTATCAATACACCATTCCTGTATAGTTTTGTATACAACGGAAGTAAATAGGATGTTCAGAATTTTATCATCGTTATTTCTAGTTTCTATTTAAACTAACATATTATACGATTTAATCTTATTGTTTCTATTTACATATTATATATGTAAATCTAGCATATTTTAAATATTCGTAACATTATAGTAAAAAAATGAAAACAAGTTATTACACAATTTATTATTTTAATACAAAAATATGCTTCAAACATTATTATACTAAATACATTTCTATAACCAAATTAACACCCTCCAGTAATAAAAGCCTTAACAAAATTATAGAAGCTATTAGATATCAAAGTGTACTGTATAACGACGTTAGGTAAACCATATTATGATAAGTGCCAATTTCTCACCCCTACTAATCTGCGGCGTACAAAAACTTAATAAAGCAAAATATATGGGTATAAACAACCCCCTTCTCCCCTAGGGACTTTGTGGTGATACTATTTCGTGTAATGACTCCAAAATGAGGATATGCTTCGCTGAAATATACTGTAAGTAACACGGATATTAATATACTGGATGTGATATGTTTTGTATAAAATTGTGAGAGATTATTTCTTATTATTATATTTTTTTACGTTATTTCATTATTTATTCATTATTTCTATGAGATATATTTTATACTCAAAGAAATATATTTTTTAATAACCAAGCAATTATATATATGATATTTTACAGAAAAGTTAGAAGATAATTACTTGGATTTTCAATGCTTTCATATACAGACATCGAAAAGTTACAATTTTATTATACGTATAAACTAAATATACGTGCAAAAAATTATTATACACACAAAACTTTTTAAAAAATCTTAATATTACCTCATTTCTGTCTACATCCATTTAAATATACCGGCGGTAGCTCCTTAATCCATACACGTCACGTTTCAAGGGAGGCGTGACATCGATCCCGCGAATCAGATCGAAATTTATTCAACATTAAACTTAGCCTTAGCCTGATATTTTCATAACACGGAAGTCACCGTCAGTGCAACTGTAGGAGCACGGTTAATGTAAAGTAGGAACGGTAAACACTGTTTTACCGAGTTAAAGGTAGTTCAGAGGTTAAATGATTGGGAATCTATTTTCGATTAAAGTTTTGTGCTGATCTATGAATAAGATTAATATTATCATCAGCCTGTCTTTGCCCTCTGCTGGACATATCTTTCCACTTGCACGTCATTGAGTTTGATCTTCAATTTTTCATTTCCATCCATTGCCAGCTACTTCGCAAATGTCGTCACTCCACCTAATTGGAGAATATCCTTCTACTTCTTGTGAAGTAATATGGCTAATTTTATAGCCTTTTACTATAAAAAAATATAAAAGATCTGAATTATTATTCTACTTTTGCTGATCTGCTTTATTGCTTAAAATTCAATTAATATGAAAGACGACTAGTTGTATCAGTTTTGTATCTTTATTTATTCTATGACAAAGCCTGACATTAAGTTTCACCACTCAATACGAAACGTCTAAAAATTATAGGAGAGTGATGAACGAACACAAAGTTTCCTCTGCCTACCTTGCTTTATGAGAGAAAAGGTTAGAAACCAAAAAGAGTTGACTGTATTACTTGATACCTTCTTAAACTATAATTACCTATGTAATATAAAGAATAAAAAATATGTTCATTAAATTAGTAGTTTCAATACTAAAATATATCGCAGTAATACAAACTATAGAGGTAGTTCTACAAAATTATAAATGTGAAAGCTTTTTACGAATATTGCAATATAGCTTTTATACATTTTAAATCATACCCACAAGCTCACAATACGCATGAAACACGTATGTTTCTTATTTGAATTCTGCACGGGAAATATTGCATAACTTCAATAAAGCGAAAAATATTTCATTCATTTTGCTCATTCCATTTCAACACATTTATATGTTAATCGCGGCTTCCATTACTCTGAAACTACATACCCGACGCATTATGAAATGAAGATTTTCACTTACACACGAGCTTTACCGACGGTTGGACTCGAAATTATATGATTTTATGGACGTCTAACTTTTAAAAATTGTATTTAAAAGGAAATTAAATTTGAAATAATATTTTAAAAACTTTGCATTTTGAGCTTTTTTGGTAAGAAAAAACTTGTGGAAACTAACCCTCGTTTTTTACTCTCAAGTCCTAAGGATTTTGACCATATGAGAGAAAGTTAACTGAAACATATACGAGTACATAGATATAATTGACTACTAAACCTATGATTTGATTGCATTTACTATGCTTATTTTATTTCATATAATTATTAATACGATAAAGATTACAGAGTGTCTTATTACTATGATATATATATTTACTAAATTCTAACAGTTTATTTATTAAAAGAAAATAATAATAAGATTATTAATTACTTATCGCATTTTTTTATCGGAATATCGCGTTCATGAAATACGAACGCTTGCTCACATTCCCCCAGTTTGAATATTTGTCTCAATGAAATTTAAATTATGACTGATACACTCCCCTATACACTGATGCTGAAATTTATGACATTATAGCCATACATTTTATATCTAAATTGCTATTTTTTGCTAAAATAAAAAAGACTTTGTCAATGTAAAATTTTAATTTATAACTTTATTTATAAGATAAGTTAAAAACTTTTTATTGCACTTGATAAGATACATTACATATATTTTATTTATCTTATATTATCTGTCGTAAATCATTCCTATCGAGATATTACATGATTTTTTTAGCTTCACGGTTTATCCTGTTTTTATGTATGTAGGCAGAGAAAATCTCAATTTTAAGTTCTGTTTTCAGGGTTCTATGCCCCAAGAGCAAAACGGGACCCTATTACTAGGGCTCCGCAGTCCGTCTGTCCGTCTGAAATCAAGCTGTATCTATAGGTATACCAAAGCCACGAGCGGGTCGTTAGAATTATATAAGTAAACTGATTGGCATTCAAATTCATTACTGACTTATTCTATCACGAAAAATCGTTTCTCTATCCACACTTTTTGCTTCTAAAGTTATAGGAAAGCGGAAAACAAAGTAATTTCTTTATAAATTCTTCACCTAATCTAATATTTCACCAAATATAATAATATATTATAATTGACTATGTATTATATTTAAAATAAATGTTGCTATTTAATATACGGAGTGTCCCAGCACTAGGTTCCCTCTGCCTACTCTGCTTTGTGCGGGATGAAGAATGAAGCTGATAGTTATTCTTGCACATATTATTGAAAATAACATGTCACAGTCTAAAGTCAAAGCATGTCATTCACCCTCTGCTTATAAATGAGACTCATTAATATTATGTGCCATCAGTCATTCTAAAGAATAGACTTAATCGCCTTAAGGCTTTAGGTTTAGTAATTAGTTATGTATTTCAAGCTAATATATATTAGAAGACTTCGCTGGCTAATTTTGAATATTTTAAACAGTAAAGAAATGACTAGAGCATAATATATGGTAAAGTGGGAAAAGATCAGCAGAAGAGCAGGCAGAGGAATCCTGCGAACCTGGTGTTAAGACAGTCCGTTATCAAAGAATTCTTGAAGCATTGTGTGTTGAATGGCTGAAATCAACGGCGCTCTGCCTCGTTACCAGAGCTAGGAAGTTAAAATATATACTTTCTTTTCCCTGAGTAGGAATCGAACTCACAACCGTCGAGTTGACAGTCGCCATGCTTGTGCCCCTGCACCACGACGGCTAACAATTTACATATTATGTTATGTTTAAAGAGGAACAGCAACTGGATAAACAAATGTTTGATTAGAAATTTTATTTTTTTTACTTCATTTTTTTTTGGATGTAAATTGCTATACATTTTTTTCTACTATAATATACAGGGTGAAATTGACAGCACCACTTTAAATGAAACCACAGTTTTAACTACTCTATAAAAGCCTAATTAATATATTTCAGAAAAAAAATAATTCCCAAAAATGAAAAAGTTATTTTTTCAAACAAAAGAAATAATAAAATTATCGTTTTAAAATAAAACGCCATTTGTAAAGTATAATATAAACACGCACACACTTACCTGTCAAAGCGGCAACGTCGCGCACGCTTCATTCAAGAAATCGAGTCGCAGTAACTAGCGTAGTCGCAGTATATAGGCAACGGCGGCGAGCTGATGTTAAATTAACGCAACACTTAGGAATACACTTTACACACATTTTTATTGAATTATTTCTATTACGTTTTTAATTTTACTTTTATTGCACTACAAACGATTTTCCCTTTATAAACTAACACTCATTTTTAACATATTTACAAAATTATTACAATAAGAGCATTTTTTCTCACTTTTTTAACAATAAATATTACCTTTTCTGTCCACATTACAGTCAGCTCGACAATGACCCATGTTATTACACTGGAAACATTGAATATTTCTTTTAATTGTAGCATTTCTTTTTACAATAAATGCAGATGATGATGATGACACAATTTCACCCCGTAGTAGTATTATGGTTTGGAACTTCCAAGCATTCCAATTTTTTTACTCCTTCCAGCTTTATTACTGTGCTGTTTCCTTCCATCGTGATTGTTTTTTTGCTTGTTTTTCTTTTTTATTCCTTCCCGGCAACTTAACCTCAAAATTCCAATACCAACGCTGAAGCGTCACAAGAAGTAACGCTGTTTTAATCTCGCCAGTATTTCTAATTTTCTACGATTGATGCAATCTTTTTTATTTTTGTTACGACGTGGTGTGGGCCCATAACCCGCTGTATTTATATGGTTTAGTATGGCTTAGTTTAGTAAATAGCATTCAGCTATAGTCCGACCCAACTACTATTGCGCAGAATGCACACGCCGCACCGATTCCATGGTAATCCCCGAGAATCGGTGCGGCGTGAGCGGTCTGTCTTTGTACAGATATCAAAATTCATTTTTAATATTGATTGATTTTTTTAACACTTTAGTTCCTAATAAATGTAGATTATACTTTTTACGCATGATTTGATATTAAAATAATTAATAAAATTATGAATACGTTTTACAAATAATTACTAAATATTAATTTATTTCGTATTGAGTTTTCGTAGGTTCTCGTGTAACATGAACGGCTAACTTCTGTTGTATTTACATTATTTTGTTCGACTTTAGACGTTGAATAATTATTAAGTGTTTTAAATTATTTGGATGTTGTTTAATATTAAATTTATCATTAATCGGATTTCTAAAATCGTGATGAATGTTTCGTGATCGTGATGATGTGATTACTGAGTATTTTTTCAAATGTGAAACTATTGTGTCAGTATTTGAGTGTACTATCAAAACATACATTCTTTTAAGACATTTCGAACAAACGTTGAGTTTTTAATATTACTTATGATGTAAATATAAGTGGTAGTAAAAGGAGAATGCGACGATTTAAAACTAATGTAATGTAAATGGAAGTACCTATCTATCGTAGTTCAATATCATTTTGTGTGTTAAAAATTTTGAATATAATTTTGTGAGTGGTTCAATAACCATGCATTATTTCTAAATAATTTCATAATAAAGGTGATATAATAAATTGACTTAAAGTAGGATATTATTAAACAATTTTAATAAGAGCTTTGAACGTTATTTAGATTTATAATAAATAGGTAATTGCGTGAAAAAGAACGTGAGATATCGTTCTTTCTCGTTCGGTTATGTTTTGACGAATGAAAAGTAGAAGTTTGGTAACGCTTAGTAGTATTTTTGTAGTAGTATGTGTATGTGTGCGTGACACGAAATACATGTATGGAGAAAAATCGTGAAATGAAAAAAAAATCCTACGTCCAAACTGTTGAGGCATCTTGATTAATTTCTTTAGCTCCGGGTTTGAAATATTTTACCCTATATGCAGTTTCAGTAAAAGAAGCGCTGCCTCTTCCACCCTGTATACTTACATATATACTTTGTTATTTACAACACTATCATTATTAGTCTAAAATTATGTTTACGTGAACGAATTGAAACAAACAATGCTTACGTAACATAAAGCAATAAACAAAAGTGGAGCGACGTTGTAATTTAATAGAAACAATAGAGTATTTCTACTGACATTATTATAGAGTAGATACAACATTACATAACGTTCTACTATCATATCAAACGTGTGAAATAAACTTTTTGTATTGAGTTGTATACTAAAATAAAAGATAATGACATAATAGAAACACTTTCTTAGACGCACGCTGTATTTATAGTAGTCTAGGCAGAATGAATGTTGAGCGTTGAGTTGAGTGGTAACTAGATAGCGGAGTTTCTTAACATCGGGCTTCTTCTGCCTACCCTGCTATTTGCAGGACACAGGATAAAGCTGATTCAGATTTTTTTTCTATATACTTTGTATACTGTCAACGAACTCATAAAACCCATAATCGTAGTGCCTGCAGTCAGATCCTTTTTTATTTATCATTTTTGCACTACATAATCGTTGCGTTTTGTTAACATTTATTATCATTACTAAACATAAATGTAATGACATTATATCCTTATGAGATTCCAGTCATTACATATCTATAATTGAGATTTGAAAACTTTCGTTCAAAGCACTAATATAGATACACTCATATAATAATGTCAAACGAAATCATCATTACATCTCACCAAACGAAAACCATCAATATTTTTTATCAAATAAACACTTTCATTAAAATTACAGACCGGAACAATGCCTTGAAATATCATTTTGCAATATAATGAATATTCGAATATTGAAGATTCTTTAATTTATTACACAATTTGTTTTGTTCGTCAGTGACGAACAACCGGTCATTACGCGAAATGGCGTTGTTCAATCATTTCTTTAATTATAAAATTCTTATTGCTTATATAACATTCGATTATATAATAAAATGGCAATCTTTGTGGAAAGTGGAAGTGACACTGTTTATACGATTATAATTTATCTTAGGTTTCTTTTGTTGCATCCTGTAGCCCACATAGGTATAGAGCAGGTTAAGCAGAGTTGTATAGTGGTAAGACACTCAGATTTTCACGTCATTTTGTCTGTTTACTGGAGCAAGGAAATGTAAATTAATCTCGAGCGGGAATTGAACCCGCAATCGTCCCGTTTACAGTCTAGTCAGTCAGTGTACAGGGAGTTTGGTCATAAGTTCAAGTATACAACGATAATAGAATAATAACGATAATAGATAATAGAACATATCTATTATTCTTATAAAGAGGCTGATAACTAGATCATCTTAATCAATCAATAATTTTAAAAGTATTTATTTACACACAAACCGAAAAACAATTCTCAATTCATTTACTACCCCGTAAAACCACTTACCCAAACACTATAAACAACAGTATAGATTTTCGCGAATAAAATTTTTAAGCTTTTAATTTATTTGACGTTCGCGAGTGAGATTTACGACGTAACCTATTTAAATCACTTTATTGCGTGAAGCCCCGCGATAGAGACAATAAATTCGTTCTACTCGCCTTGCGCGTGAGCATTAATAAATTTTTCCCGAGCAGTATATCTGGCTGAATTGTTTAGAGCATAGCTGTACTGCACGTCCATCCTGCGGCTAGCTATTGCTATCTGTTACACCAATTACTTTGAATAATGATTGGTTTTTTTTTAAATATTATAATGTGTTTTTTGTAGTTAATGTGTTTTTTGTGAAAACTTACAGGCGCTGGCATAAGCGTAATTGTAAGCACGGTAACGCTTGGAGGTTTGACTCCCACTAGGGTAAATAACTTATTATTTATTAATATTTCCATTTCTTCGCTCTGGTAACAAACAAAATGCACGTTCAGGTAGAGAGAAGCTAGTGTTAAAACACTTTATTCCCCAATTTCCGCCGAATTCCTTAGGCAGAGAACCTAGTGTTCAAAAACTCTATTCCCCAATTTCCGCCGAATTCTGTACCGACTCTCCGGCGTACTGAGTAACGGATTTTAATACCGCCTCTATGTCTCATTATAAGAGCAAGGAAAATGCAATACGAATATCCCCTACGCAACGGTGTCAATTAACCATTTTAAAACAAATAAAAGTGTCCATTTCATTTTATATCAGCCGTTATCAGAACGAGTGCTCATTAAAAATATTATCCCACACAGATTACAGAAGTTGAAACATCTGAGCAACTTTCTAAGCCATTTGAAACGGCGACGCAGTTACACTTTAATATAATTGCAACGTTGTACCGCAGTAAAAATAAACAGCACTCACATTCTAGTAGTTGGAACAATGGAAAATCTTTTTGCTGGCTGGCCCTTAGCCCTCCACCGTCCAATTAGACGCGGCTTCGAGTGAAACTCAAAACAAATACTGTATATAAATATACTGGATATTGGTTAAAATTGATTCAATAAGGTATAGTGCGAATGAGTGTAACTGTGAGCTATTTTTGCCCTGGATAACTGAAAAAAGTAATATTTTTGAGTGAAATTTAAATTTTAGACAGTTAAAGTACATGTCAAAGTGCTAAATTATACGTTATATAAAATTTTGTAATAATTTCGTATAAATTATAACTTTTAGTTATTATTTTGTTTAAATAAAAAGACAGCCACGAAGACACTCCGGCTGCGGTATGGTGGGTCATCGTGGTACAAGGGCACATGTGAAAAAAACATGACAATTGTGGGTTTGATCCCAGAAAGAAAACCAAGGCCGACACCTCCATTTTCTCTGAGAAAACTATAAAAACGAAAAATGTGTTGAAATTTGTAGCAGATTTTCTAGGTGATTTGTTTTTCCGCTCGCAGTGGCGCAGTACCCAATAGAAAGTTCACACGTACAGAAAGTCCTGTCTCGTCTTGAAATACAGTACCAATTAAACTCGACACCCTAATGCTTTCCTTCGCACCTCGTAAGAATGCTTAATCCATTGATTCTTTGCTACTTTTATATAATGGACCTTAAAAATAGATTCGCTTCTGATTTTGCTCTAGGTGTAGTGTTTATTTTAAAATTGAAGCTGATAAACAGATTATACATATATACTACTAAAGAGTAAATTAATAAAAAGATAAAAATTAATTAAATTACATATACATTCATATATTTTTACTAGGAAAGAGGCATCAATTTTATATTTTTAAATATAAATTATTTTAAAAGAATACAAAATTCTATTTATTTATTATTGGAGGATGTTTTCCTAGAATATTATTTTCATAATACTTTTAATTATATTTTACTATAACTTACAATATCTATAGCTTAACATACCATACAAGATATATGTGTACACTACTTATGTATATACACCATATAAACTATTAGATCATAAAACCACCCTATACCAAACTTGCTAGCGATAAAAAATAGAATAAAATATTATGATCGTTCTCGCATACCGAATACGTTTAAGGACGGAAGCCTTCCATCACTGTGAAGTTGGTAACGAGTTCGATCCCTTTGAAGAAAATGTTTCAACAAAATATAATAATATTTATTGAATAGAAATTTCTTGTTGTCTGAGTTTTGTTTTTATTGATAAGATTTAAGATATGATCGAAAGAAAAAGAAAATATGCCACTAAGAGCTCTCAGTGCAAAGCTTTGGAATTGAACTTAAAAAAATAAATTTTCAAAGACAGAACTGAATACCGTGTTTACGAAACACAGATCTAAGTCCAAATTGCAAAGGAAAATATATTTTCACCTGGAAATTCACGAAAGTAGGACACGAGAAAATTAATATGACATTTTTTTTTCTTAGCAGTATATCTTTTCTGTCAACACAAATTGTAGAAATCTTCAAGCGGGGCCAACGACCTACATGTCACCCTCCCTACCCATTTCCCTAATGTAACACGACCTATGATAAAAGGTTCTATCCTTATAATAACGGTACATTGTCGAGATAGTGCCGAGATTTTTTGTAGTAATACGGTTATTTTGCATATCGCACTATATTTAGAGAATTTGCACCATATAGATCTTTCATATATTATATTCCAAATGTTGTAAATTAGATAGTAAATTGCGTCTTTTCTGTCTTAGAAAGATTTTGCAATTGTATCCCTAAATTAAAGTTTTAAGTGTACAGTCTATTAAAATATTTAAAAAACTAAACGTAAACGTAAAAACTAAAAAGATCATAAACACCAGGAATTTTTATTTTTCTTACATCGTGACAACAAACTAACAGTTAAAACTAAGAGTTAAGATAAAATTTAGGCCCAAATCTATAAATATGTTTTTAACGTAAAAGAGTCGTATTTTTTAAAATTCACACTATCTCGAGAGCATCTAGTGATGAGACACTCCTCTGCTTTCCGCCCAAAATCGAGACTTCGTATCGAATTCGTAGAACGCTGTGGCTTGTGTCGTCGAAGCTTGGAAATGAATATGATTCATAACCTCGAAAGGGTATCGCACCCACTATCATCGTATTTACAATTACACGCTGTCCTGGTGTACCATGGGGGCTTCGATTTAAAGCAACTTATAAAAATATAAAAATATATTGCCATAACTGTATTTGATAGTTATTTATTTATTTTAACTTTCCAAATTATTACGGTCCATAGAACTATAAGAGAATTGCCGAATAATATATTCTTAGAAAAACTGTTCGAAATTGTCTAGACTGTTTTATTGTCAATAATAGATAGATTGCTAGCATTAGACGATATCATATTCTACTTTTGTTTCATTTATTGGGCAATTTACATTTCATTTTGTATTATATAGGTAAGGTCTCTCTAAGAGCTTATTGTTCTTTTTTTTTTAAATTACAGTTATATTATATATAAATGTAGGTATATACACTTTTATGTTGAACTTCAGCAATTTCTTTAATAACCTTTAACGTATATATTTAAGTACATATTTATTCATCAGTTTAATATATTATATTTATTCTAAATTTATAATTATTTTTATTTTATTTATTTACACTCCGTTCCTTACTTCTCTGCCACTCGAGGTATTGCATTTTGAGTGGCTTTGAATTGTTACCAGAGCGAGAACTGAAATTATTATATAATTCTTTTCACCTGAAATTGAACCTACAACCGTCGCGTCTAAAGTCACAAGCTTGTGCTATTGCTTCTACATAAGCTGAAACGCAAGAAAGGTAGAGAGAGATGGAAATAAGAATATTTTTATAAAAATTGTCCCAAGTGGGAATTCAATGCATAGCCACGTTTACAGATCAACGTTACACCACTGTACCATGACGGCCTACAAAAATAACCTAATACAATTATCAGTAGTGAAATAACTACATCTATATGTCATACAAGCTTCCATAAGACAAACGACGAGTATTCGCCAACATTTTATATTACGCCCAAGCATATTTTTTAATTATCAATGAACCTTCAATACTCAACGCCATCATCAATCAATGAGTCAAAAAAATGATGAATGGTTAAGCGAAATCACTTGCGGTAATAACACGTTTGGCTCAGTAATTTGACACTAAATACGGCCGAGGCATACATTAAAATTATGTCTCGCTTTTTACTAAATTAAAAGTCAAATCTATCATTATTCTGAAAGCCTCGAACGAGAAAATATAGGTTTCAAATACCAGTAAATGAGTTTCTAAGAATAAAAGAAGCTTTCGAACTAACGAGATTGATTCTCGGACTTACGAGCTGTAGTGATAAGTTGTTGCTGTAAAACTTTATTTTCTTAACTGCAGTGTCCTTTTTGAAATACTGTTTTTGTTAGCTAGCTTATAAACTGGTATTACTTACTTGATTTCTTTGTCTTAAATCAGGATCGTTATCTAGCTTGTCTAAAAATATTAAATTTATATTACAGTAAGAAGATCAGGGATAAATTAAACTCAGACTTCATTATTTCCATTTGTATTTGAGACATTGGGTTGCGGAACTCAACACCGCGCTTTATTTTACTATAGCGGAGAAATGAAAACAATTAATTTCCATTCAAATCCATCAATCTGAAAATCATTGACACATCCATTTGAGATTTAAAACAGTACCATAGAAAATATAAGAAAGACCATCTTCACACCAATTTTATATCTGCAACAAATAATAAATAGAAACATAAAACGTTTTAAATTGGACAGTTCACGCAAGATTATTTAAATTACGTTGACCATTTAAAAGAGTTAATGTGACACACTATCAGTCCACATCCTCGGTTATCACAATTCAAATCTTGACATTGAATGGTCAATAGTACAATAAAGCTCTAAATAACGTTCGCGGACGTCGGCACGGCGCCGCAGAGGAAGGTGGAGTGACGGACAATACTGCCACAGTGACTTGCCTGGACTCAAATGGACCTCGCATCCGCGTTTACGGATTATTCTTAGTGTGAAAATGATACACCAGTTTTTAAAAGCAAGCTGTTTTTTGTATGGGTGATGATTGTATGGAGTGTGTAAGATTGTATGTGGCCATATTAGCCATTTATTCATACATTTTTATGTGTTTACCTGAAATATGGCACCAACAAAACTAGAAAAGAATAAGATATAAAAAAATATTTAAGAGCACTCTATTGTAACACCTACCATATACGAGATATTATATCCACATATAATAATTTCAATAAGTGCTTTCCTTATTATGTACCACACTCACCGCACTAGAAGACGCGACCATTATTTTTTACCAAAACATATTTTTCTTTCATTCTCGCTTCGTTAGACACTAATAGGCTGTAATTTAATAGTAAATGGTCCATATTTCATAAGTTTTGTGACATAATTCTCGTAGGTGTAGCTTTAACTATTTTATTTCATTTTTAACGAATACCTAGTTGAAGTCAATGTGGTTGTTTATGGGGTGTCGTCTTAGCATTTGTGATATAATCGCCGTCTCTATCATTAACTTCGTTATCTACTCTACTCAAATAGGTATTTGTTGAAGAAGCCATTAAAACGTTACAGAATAATTTTTCTCAATCGTTTGGCGCCCAATTTATTTTTATTACATAGCTTTCGTTAATTGGCTTCAAGCTAAGGCTTCTCGCGACCTCATTTCAATATTATTTGATATCATTCCATTTTCCTTTCTATTCATTTATTATTTATTGGGTTCATAGCTTTGTTATATATCGAGGTCACTAAGAAAACTCATGTTTGTAGGGTTCCGTACCCGTTCGTGTTTACAGTAATACGCGTTTATATTAATAAAATAATAACAAATATAATATAACACTAAGTTACCACACATTCTTATGAATGTCACAACAAGTGTACAGTTGCAGCTAAACTAAGAGTCGCAATAGGCGAAGTGAACAAGAAATGTCAGAAAACAATGCAACCGCCCTGACACCGGCTAGACGCGGGCCGTGATTGCGCCCGTCCTGACACCATGAAATATTAGACTTGTGCTGTCTCCGCACTTGTTGTACATCAAGTAATTGTGGAATTGTATGTTTTTATATTATATATGTATGTAGGCTTAGATTGTTATTTTTATTATAATTACTGGTGGCCCCCGCACCGCTTTGCCCGCTTTAACTACTCGAATATATCTGTAATATTTATTTAGGTTAGTGTATTTAGAAAGAATATTTCTACGATTATCCATATTCTTATTATATTGAAATCTAAATTTTTTGGGTATTTTTTTTATTTTACTCGCAAATATTGATTTATATTTTTTTTTCTTATTATAAACAGGATTTTCCCGTTGAAATAACTATTCCGCGGATTAAAAGTAGCCTATGTGTTGCTCCACAATACTCCTCTAACTAGCAGTAAAAGTTGTTTAAAAATCGCTTTAGTTGTTCCGGAGATTAACCCGAACACACCGTGTAAACAGACTGACCAATTTTTCTATATTATTGACTTTTGCTTTAGTATCGCCTAAATAACTTCATTATGAACTTGATAAAACATGGTTAATCAAAAATCACAAGCATTCACTTTAATTTTATTTATGTAAGCACGATAGCTCTGAATTCGTTTTCCGTGGAAACTGGGAACTTAAAGCTTTTTTTGAGTTAGTAATTTTTAGTACTATTGTTTTATTTGTTTAATTGAAAATTTAATTTAATGCAATTGCCAAAAATGGGTTATTAATTATTCTTCAAATAATTTCATTTGTTTCTTAGTGTTTATTTTCTTGGCTTCTTTAGAAACTAGAATTGCTATAATTAATGTCATATTTTAAATGTCTCCTTTTTTAATATTTTAAAAGCATGAACTAATGTAATTATTTACAAAGTGATCTCAATACACAAAACGTCCTTATCACGTGAAAACAATAAAAGTCATTACAAAGTACGTAAAATATGAAAGTCCTCGAGTATGTTTACATGAGATAAATAGATGACACGAGACACTCTGTTCCCATAAATACACTTCTGTTCTCCACGTTCCCCCGAATTCCAGAGACAATGCATGTTAGGAGGCAAAACTGAACGCTACACTCATCACCTTTAAATAATAAATATTTCATTACCCCCAATGGAAATCGAACTGACAATCATCGTGTTTCGCCTAAAAATAAATAAAATATATTCTGTATTAAATTATATTACTGTTTTAAAATAAAAATATAAAGAAAATAGGTAAACATTGTTTGTTTCAGAAATTGTTTAGAATAAGGATGCACTTATAATGGATGGCAATGAGATTGTCACTTGACACACCCTTGCTATATTATACAGCCTTACCCCTCCTCGTAATTCGTATCTATTTAAGTATATACTGATGAGATATGAGACGTAGATTAATGTTATTTTATTTTACCCTTTACTAACAGCCCTGCGGCTTTGTGACTTAATGAAAAATAGAAGTTTTGTTTTAATAAAGTACCCCCTTGAAGTGTTTAAGCAGAGGGGTATATTTTTTTCTCTTCTCCTTTTCTTTCTTTTCAGTGACAAAAATTGAAAATATAGAATACAAAATACAATAAGTGTGTTTTTGCAATTACGAGCGTATTTTTAAATGTGTAATTTTCCACCGGTTAGAAATAATGTTACGTAACTAATAACTAGAGTTTACATTTTCAATAATATTAAATTGTGTAGTAACTATTATTATAACATATTTCTATTATCAGATTTTGTACCATTTTGTTTTCTAATTAAATTAATTGAGCGACTATTTTTCGAATCAATGGTAGCGTTTTTTGTGACTTACACTGAATTTTTACATTAATTAACGTAGCTTAGTGTTAAGACACTCCGTTCCCCATGTTCACACAATTACGTTACAATTCACATCCGAAAAAAAAATAATCTAATAAAATTAAATTTCAATGAAAACAAAACAAAATATAACCACTATCCCACGAAAGCACTTAATAAAATGTAATATGAGGTACAATATATCAGTGAGTAACGCTACCGCCCCTCTATTACACCCTGTCTCAGTTCGGCTAAGCCGAGCTTATTTTTCAACGTTATTAGCTCCATCAAAATAATTATAATGCCTCCACGCTGTACCAATGTTATGCAATAATAGCTTGCTGTGTATTATATTCGTATACCTGTTCTGAAATTGGGGTAAATACTAATAATAATAAGTCTTTTTTGTTTTTCAATATACTAAATTTAAATATTTCATATATACAGAAATACTAATTAGGTAATTCAGTATAGCAGAATTAATATTGTCTTATACCTAATCGTTTTCTCTATCTCTATTGTAAAAAATATTACTCATATTATTGGTAGCGGATCACAAACCAACGGGTATATAAATAAAAAATATTTTTAATAAAACCTTTCCTCGGCTTATAATTTTTTTTTTAATTTTATAAAGTATATGCTTTATTTAAATTGTAAAACTCAAATAATTTTGAGACTATTTTCCTTTTGGCTCCGAAAAGCACCAGCAAGGGGAGGATAATATACTCTGTAATAACACACGATAATGTATGAGAAGTTGAAATTTCATGAGGGGTAATTTTATGAATATTAATACTATAATCATGTATATATGTAGTTTGAACATCGAGGTAGGGTCTGGTCTTTAGTGTTGATTGTGCAAATCAAAAAACTTAAGTAAAACTAAAGCCTTTTATCTGTTATTCGACCTGATTTCTATATTATTGATATAGGTCTTGGATAATAATTGTTAAACAATTGTGACTATTTTCATTCATGTGCTTTTTGAACAAACTGACGTTTAAGGCCGTCGTTACACAATAGAATGGTGTATTGACTAAATGTGAAGATTGTGGATTTGATTCCCACTCGGGGGAATGAGTGAGTGATATTTAAATTATTTTCATCGTGCTTTACAACTCAACACACAGACTCTAAATTTGATTATTTGATTTGATCGATTATATAACGAAAATAATAATTAATATAATAGTAAATTATCACAAAAGCTTTTATTTCAAGCTAAATAATTGTTTACTGTAAAAGAAAGACACCAATGAAAATGGACAAAAGCAAATTCCATTTGACATTTCCCCTTCCTAACGCGTCGAAAGCGTAGAATTAATGGCTCAAATAAAATAAATGCGAGACATTCATTTACACATCCCTGTGTTTATGTCTCATTTAAGACGGCATATACTTTTACAGTTGATCGTAAACCCTCCTCATGTGGCGACGCTAGCTAAAGCAATTCATAACTAACTTTTGATGGTGAACGCTAATTACAATTCTATCCTATCTATATTATAGAAATAAGATGTTATCTTTATTAACTTACGTATATATATAATTTTAATAAATAAAATACAGGTATCAAACGCGACAGGCTGTGGGTTCGATTCGTACTCGGGATATTAATTATATATTTAATCTTTTCATTTCTTCGCTCTGGTGTGAATTCAAAGCTTTGTGTTGAGTTGCGCCACTCAACACGCAATGCTTGCAGAATTTTGTGAAAAGGAGCGGATTATCTTAATACTAGGTTCCCTGAGCCTACCCTACTACATGCAGAATACAATTTTTCAATGAAATATCCAGTCGTCGTGGTCGTCTGTAAACGCGACAGGCTGTGGGTTCGATTCGTACTCGGGATATTAATTATATATTTAATCTTTTCATTTCTTCGCTCTGGTGTGAATTGAAACACGCAATGCTTGCAGAATTTAGTGAAAAGGAGTAGGAAAAGTATCACATTTACAGCCTCATTATAAATTTATTTTGAATAATAGGTATAAGTTAAATGATTCACTCCAAGTAAGTTTTACAGCGACCTTAAAATCCAGTTGGCAGGACTATTCACAAACGTATGCCAAACGCTTAAGAACAAAAGCCGTACTGACACAAATAAGCCCTCATTGAACCCATTGAACCATTTCCAGATAACCTAGTAGTTGTAGGAAACTGTTATGTAAGATAAATTGACTATTTGACGTAGTGAAGTGAAACTTGTATTTAGAGTCCTAATGGTTGTACATTTGGAGGATTTGTAAAAATTTATATTTTATTATTCTACTTTCGTTATTATGGCGCAAGTGGAATTAATAAATAGAATGGATAGTTTATAATTATAAAAAAATATATTGGAATGTAATCCGAATCAACTAGCAATATTATTTACCTTTACCTTATACCTTTTACCTATATTATACCTTATTACCTACGTGGAAAACTAAATTGGTCACTACAAATTTACCTACTTCGAAAATTTTTAAATATAAGTAAGATTAATATATTATTGCTGCATAATAAACTAAGCAGAACGAACCGAGTGCCAAGACACTCTGTTCTCCTCTCTTTAGAAGAAACTAGGAGCTTTAAGTTACTGCAATTGTTTGCATTACATTTCAGATACGTTGTATTACAATACATTTTATAATATAATACGAAACGGAAATTTGATGAGGAAAAGCATCATAAACCTGACGGACCGTTCCACAAGTGACATCACAATTAATGTGAACCCCTTTCAAAGTAAATGGTGCACGGAAAACTTCCTACCAGTCATCTAAGAAGGGTATTCAATAAATAATATTGTACCTACGTGACTTACTTATGGTATATTGATATTGTTTTAGAGGATCATTTTCAATTTTCAATTTTGTCAAGTAAATAAAACTTCAATTTCTTTTTGTAAATTATTAGTTATTGATATTTATATATAAAATAGGAGATAAAAGAAGTAATTTTTGAAAAAAAAATTTTAGAATTTAAATCCAAATGTGTCGTTTAAAAAAATAGTTATCAAAATGTCATGATATTTTCTTTATTTGTTGACATATTTTCGTTAACATCATCAGTTCTCATCATCATCATCATTTAGTTCTCGATCATAACTTTATTTCGCGTGAAAAAATTCTAATAAAAAATGCATTCACACACGTTTTACAAAGTAACGTAGTTCAGTTCAGTAATAAGTTTCATCTCATAAAAATTAAAATAATAACCCCAATATTTAAAAACGTATTCAATTTTCAATAATATAATTCAATAGTCCCACTGCCATCTAAAACTCGGGTGTTCTTTTCACGACAATGACATTTTACAACTTAATAACAAACAACGTTACGGTACGTAGGTACGTATTCTAATTAGGGGCCACTGGCGGTATTTGTAAGCCCGTTCCTGCTCTATTTTTGCACGTACTCAATTTCCCGCCTCACTGGATGTCTTGGCGAATAGATATTAATTTACATGAATAAATGAAATTTGCATTAAAAGCGCCCGAGACACCGACGCGGCAAAGAAACTGCTGCTGGAATTTTACGTGTGAGATCCTAAATTATTGTTGCAACTTATGTTACTATAAGATATTACGAGCTTATGTAAGTATATTAAAAGAGGAAGTATTTATTATAAAATCAGCAGACCGCGCAGGGCTTCGCCTGCTTTTTTTTATTTATTTAATACCATCTACGTGTGTGGAGGGAAAATTGATTAGTTATTACAGTATTCACTTGAAACACAGTTAAGTTAAAATCATATATAATTTGTAGAACTTAAACATTGTTTTTATTTACTAAAATGTCTACATAATGCTAAAAATATAAGAATTATTTAAAAAATATTGAAATTTATATACTAATCTAATCTATCATAAACCATCAGGCATTTCGTTATACAATATTGTAATTTTAAAGCCAACTATATATATACCTCGTTAAATATAAGCACTTCCATTAAAAATATTCAATATACAAAGTAAATACTCGATTCCCTTCGGTGCACATCCAAAATTACAACACTTCATGCATTAAGTCAGTAAATTTGGTTCACTTTAGTTTTGTTATTTCTAAACATTGTGTTCCGCTTCCAGAGCTCCCGTAGGAATACAACAGTCTATTGCATTTTGTTCATGCTAATTTTGTTATATTTGTTAGATTTTAAGAGCCTTGTGTTTTCAATAAATATGCAAAATCGACGATTCCTAGCAGAATAAGGTAAAATTGAGAACTCAAAGTAAATAAACATTTTTGATCATGTTTTTCAGTTCATTTGGGAATCACGATTATTCTTGAAATTTCATAAGTACTTTTTAGTGTGCAGGTTAGCGAAACTAGCTTTCCTTTTAATTATTCAAATAGTTCTACTGATATAGCTTGTGTTTAAAAATAAGTATACTTAAAAATTATAATGTTAGTTTTAGTTAATACCTTATTATCTCTATTAAAAAGTCAACTCAATAAAATTAAATTTCATACAAATTATAACATTCATTAAATATTTTCATTTCTTCGCTCTGGCATCGAGGCAAAGTGCGGCGTTAAGTTCCGTCGCTAAACACGCAATGGCTCCAGAATACAGGGGAAAAAGGTCAACGTAGTGTCTCAACACTAGGTTCACTCTGTCTACCCTGCTGAGTGCGGGAACAGTGTGAAGCCAAAAAAACATGTTTTGAACGGAGGATCCTCTCTAATTTTACACTGTAATACATAAGAAAGACGTAATATGAATACGAGTAGACGATATAGGTACATATATATTTTCAAAGTATAATACAACCTTATAAAGTTCTTACTAGTATATTATAGTTATTACAGTAATAATAATATAATGTTCTAGTAAGAAATTCACATTTCTTCCCCAGAGAGTAATTTGATGAAAGCCTCCTTGCTACATCTATAGACATAGTCCCTTACTTAATATTATGAAAATATACAAACATTTCGCACTCAGTTCGCCCTCCGGCTCTCATCTTCCCCTCCACTTTGTTATTATCAAATCAGTATAGATATCCGAGCAGATAATAATGTTACTGTTATGTTTTAGGAGACCGTAATCTCGTAGAGGGGTGCAAAAATGATAATTGCTAGCAGGTAGCTATTAAATTTTATCCTAGCAAGACTATGAAAATACAAAAAATTAGAGACCCGGAGACGGCTTCGCCAGCAGAAACTTTTTATGCTGTAACCAATAATAAAAAATAAAGAAAATATCATTGAAATTGTTAAATAAAAAAAAGGAATATAAATAATGAATAAAGGAATGTAATAGGGAAGCTGTCTTAGTGCAGGAGAACACACGTGACTGTAAGCGCGACTGATGTGGGTTCGATTCCCGGTAATGAGGCAAAGCGCGGCGTTGAGTTCCGCCAACAATCGCTCAAGCATTTGGCGAAATGTGGTCAACGGAATGTTTTAAGACTACGTACCCTCTGCCTGCTATATGCGGTATACAGTATGGCGCTGAAAAAAATAATAGTATGTAAATTGCTAAATAAATTCCCTGTCTCTGATACTTATAATTTAACTAACAATCTATAAACAATATTCCCATTAGGTAGAAAAATATTAAACCATACTTAGTATGTACTTACGTACCATACAAATAAACAATACATACATACAGATAATACACCCAAGGAACGTGACAACAAAGAACTTTGTCGGATATAAGTAATTTGCATAATCCATGCATCAAATTCCGTTAATTTTCTTTTAATGCTGCACCGGCAGTGCATACACTGACGGCTCTCATTAATCTTTGCTTAAGCTTACGACTTACATATAGATATAGATGTGTACCTACATATGTACGTACATACTTATATGAATTATGCCTGCTTTAGGTTTCAGGCTATTATATAATATGCTTAGGTTCAAGAATATTATATGTATAATTAACTTGGTAATATTCATGAACGATCGTATGTAATGCTATAGTACCTATTGCTAGATTTTATCAACGATGGTTTTGGACTCATATTCCTAAGGTTAATATTGTTTTTTCTACTTTGAGCTTTGCCTATAGCAGGGAAGGCAGAAATTTCGTATTCTCTGTAATCTGCAAATCGGGACGTTATAGAATAAATGGCGAAACTCAACGCCGCGCCTTATATTACCACTACTAAAAAATAACGTTAATTAAGAAATAATTATAAATAACAACAGAAAAAGCTAAGTATTTTCAAATCCACAGCTTACCTTGCACTTAGATAATAACATAACTTGCACACGTCTTTGTCCCATTATAATTGCATGTTCAAACAACTAGTGCATCATAATATGCAAACTTGCGCAGTGTAGGTACAGCACTCAGTTGTTCCGAATTAATATTCATTTTCGCAGGATAAGGCTTCGTTCGCTGTGAAATATATTCAATGCGTCTCGCCGGAGTATACGACTATGGAACGTTGTAAATAAGGTATAAGGTAACTGGCAACATTATAAGGTGGAAAAAAGTAAAGCAAAAATAATATTTATATTAAAATATATATTTCAAATACGTATAATAACGAGTTATATTGGAACTTCTATGTTTAAATTTCATTATTCAATGCGTAACATTTTTAAAGGACTTCAAAGTCGAATATGTAGTGATATAATAATATTATACTTATCACAAAAAATCACTAAGTGAGTATTTTACACCAAAAAAAAAATTTAGCTTATTCATTCATCAAAATCACTCGATATGCATCGCATCGACGGTGGATTATAGAAAAAGTCAGAAATAAAAATAATTAAAAAAAAAAGTCACGTACGTTATTATACTTTGCAGCAAGTATCTACACTCAGCGTTGGTAATAACATGATATGAGGAAGCATAATTTTGAATCTTTTTTTGTGCGTTATTAAACATTTTCATTGATTTGTATATAATAATGCTAGTCCTTTATATATTTTTGCCGATCATTAATGAAAAGCAATAAGATGTTCATAAAAAAGAAAGTATTAAATAAAAAAAGTAAATAGTTTTGTTGTGTTATAAAATACTGAATATTATTATTATTTTGTATTTTCGAGAAAATATGCACAATCGTACGACCGCAAATGTTTGTTGAAGGTGTGAGATCGATTCCCAGTCGAGGAAATTAAATGCTTACATTTCTCGCTCTGGCTAAAAAAAGGACGCCCTACTAAAAATAATATAAGAAGACAAACGATAGCCAGAACCAAATAACAAACCTAGAAGTAATTGTAGTAGAATTATTATACAGCTTAAGTAACAAGCGTGGGATACTGTTTGCCGGTACATTTTTAAAGCCTTATTTACAACGGCCGAGGAAATGTACAACTTGAAGAGGGAAGTATAGTAAATTTTCATTGTAGCACGCCTATTAACAATTCGAAGTAACACGTTTATTGGTATTACGAATTGAGTGATATATTGATTGAATTGACTAGGCGTTATTTTTAAAGTAATTTTTCGTTTTTAAATGTTATACAATATAAGAATTAGAATAGATAATATAAGAATAAATAAGAAAACTAGATAATATAAGACAATATAAGAATTAGAATTAGAGGGATTTCAACTCGCACATCCCGCCATGGCATTCATAAAAAAATTATACGTTTAAAACTTCTCTAATATATTTAATTGAAATTGTTATAATAATAAGAGATATAAAAAGTAAAATAAGCTTTAAAAAAAGCAGTCAGCGTTAATAATAATAATTCACAAGTTGTGTAAAAAGTTAATTATTTTTTTACTTTCAAGAAAAGTTTATCTTAAATCGTGATTTTATAATATGAATCTCAATGAGTTATTGAATTATCAGATAAAATAAGAAGCAGTATCAGTGAAGTTCCTTTTATGCACAGGATTACGTTATTTTAGTTCCAATAGACATGTAAATCAACGGGAGCTATTAAATTTGCATTCTAGTTAAAACCTCGACTGTCTTTACTGAACTGTCTTTACATCTGTGTAAGGATAATAAAAGATTTAATTTTTATTAGAAAAAAAAGCTAAATAGATGCTATTTTATTCATTAAAACCAGATATGACATAATATATTCCAAGCAAAAAAAAATTCACGCTTTTTAAGGACTTGGTGTTAATTAAGACACTACTTTCCTTATTTTACTCCCAATTTTCCAGACAGCATATTTATTCGAAACTCAACTCAGCGCTTTGTCTTATTTCCGAGCCTATTAAAACTATTAAATAAAAATAATTCAATCACTGTTTGATATTTAAGCTTACAATCGCCGCGTTGGCAGTCAGACGTTGTGCCATTGGGCCGCGATAGGCTCCTTATTTAAAGTAAAATATATTAATACTTTTAATACATAACCAAAATCTTTTCAATGGCAGAAATTATAGCAATATAACCGTTATAAAACGCTCAGCATTAAATTTATAAAAGTCAGAACGAAACTTACTACTTTAAAAAACATATAGAAGAAACAGCAAACTTTTAAGGTCGTTTTTCTTTTATAAAGATGAGACCGACGCTTCATGAACAATAAACTTCTACTCGAGCGGCGATTCCTACGCGTGATGATGAATTATTTATACTACCTAAGACATCCGAAATGAAATGCACTTAACAAAAAACAAAAGAACATCTTTTGTCTTCTCACAAAAAGTCATGAGAATAAGTAAAAAGAAATATCGAATTGTATATATTTCGCTGCTTAAGTCTCAAGCTGTATATTTTTGTCTATAATGTTTCATATAATTGGATTTAGGGGGCAGTTTTTTATATAACCGTTTGTAAGCAATGAACAACAAACGGTAGCCATTTTTTTGAGATTTCGCCCCGTTACAAAAAATTTCGTTAACAATGTATGAAAGTTGAGACGACAGTGTCCAGCTTGGACCCATGTTGAATAAGTTGATTTTTTGTTCTTGTATTTTTTTAAATTTACTAAATCCAAAAGCATTGAATTGAATGTAAGTAAAAAATAAAGTAAAATATATTGAAATCATACCGTTTGTAATATTATTATATTTTAACTTTTATTTTTGTTTAAAGTAATCTCGTAATAAATACACTGACTGTGTCAGTCAGACATATATTTCAACTAGATTTGACATATTGAGAAACAAAAAGCTTTCGACAAATATGGCATGTAGTTTTTAGAGGATAAAATAGCGGCAGCTAGGCTTCGGGCATGGATTTTAGAATTCAATCAATATTTTATTGTCACGGGCAGCCGGTCAACGCTTAACATGAACGCTGTAGCATTTTGAATTCGCGTTATATATACAACTATATTTAATAATATTTTTGAGTTTTACTTACTTTTAAATATTAGTCAAAAACGGGAGCTCTACCGTTTTCGCCGCGTGAACAGTAGGACTCTGTGCCGATACGCCACGAGGGCGCTAAGTATTTTAAGTATATATTTGTTTCTATTAAGAACTAGA
Source organism: Heliconius nattereri (assembly GCA_013403645.1). Classification (NCBI taxonomy): domain Eukaryota; kingdom Metazoa; phylum Arthropoda; class Insecta; order Lepidoptera; family Nymphalidae; genus Heliconius; species Heliconius nattereri. The sequence goes on along the minus strand of JAAIXI010000244.1, from coordinate 976,517 downwards.
TGACTAGATAGACTATAATGGTTAATAAAATAACACTATTTATAAATATATGTACTACAGCTTCAAATGGGAATCCAACCCACACGCTGTCGCTTTTACAATCGCACGCTAGTGGCCCTGCTAGCATCATAAACAGACGCCGTATTTATCACTAAATACCTATTACCTAACTAATAAAACAATGGCTCTATTCAAAACAAACTTGCTAAATCAAATAGCATAAGGAAGCACCCTTAATGCCTTATTAATTCAAAGTCTCAACGAAACCACGTCTCAGTTACGGCGAACCAAAATTGCTCCAACAAATTTCGAATATTCCGAAACTCTGAATGTAAACAGTCTGAGACAGGACTGTGTTGATACTGCAATCTATTACCATAATTAACTGCAAACATTACCTCGCACAGCCAGTTAAAATTATGTACAATTATATATTTTGCAATAATATTATAAATACTTGGGGCCTTGTGGCGGTTGTATGTTCGATCCCCACTCGGGGGAATAAATTATTATTTGTTAATATTTTCACATTCAATAGTGTCTTAACAATAGATTTCCTTTACTTACTATGCTATATGTGGGAAACAGAATGACGCTCATAAAAAATATAAATATAATAAGAAAGTAATTTTAAATTGTTAACAATATTTTGTTTTAATAACAAATATAATCATTCTCAAATAAAAAATTTAGTTCTCTTTGCATTTATGTTTCATCCCGCATATATACAGGGAGGGTAAAAAAATCTTCACCTATATTTATAAATCGCGCTCAACCCTCTAACTAACATCTCAAAGTTGAAAGCACCTTATAAATACGAGCCCTAATGTAAATCCACCCTGTTATCAACTATTCGCCTAAAATTAGCTTTTTGAAAACAGGGAAATGAAACAATAGCTTAATGTTCATAAAACCCACAAATACTACGATTTCATTCCGATGTTGCCCCACTAGGCCACGACGACTATGAAAATTAGGTTAAAATACCTAAACTTTGAACTTCTAAACAATTTCAAGTCTTCAATAAAACTTATTGAATCCTAAAATAATATTATACAAGCGCCATCTTAAAACATTGTTTTTACTTGATGAAATACAAATTCCATCAATGAACTGATATCAGATATATTGCAATTAAAATTAAGAAAGTTTTAATGAACGTTTGATTGGAAACATAGCAAATATGCCTCGGTGTTTACACTCATATGAATGTATTTGAAACTCTGTAGATTGATTTTACTGTAAAGGAGCCTGAGAGAGTTCATAAAATAAAATATTTAATATGTAAATATACCAGGAACTTAATGATTGAATGTTTGACTTTAATTAATTTGAGAATTTTGAATGAGAATTTAATTGGAGTAGTTGTGACGCAAAGGCACATCATCTCACTGTAAACGCGACTGTTCTGTATACGATTCCCACTCGGGGGAACAGTTCTATTTAATTTATAATCGGGAATATGCCCGATTCGTTGACTATAGTAGATGAATTGATTTCAAAAACCCCTAATTTAAAATTTATTTATAAGGCCTCCCAAAAAGCAGCTTCGTGCTTTTTCCCAAACCGCAGGATAGGCATAAGGAACCAAGTGTTAAGACACTCTATTCCTCACATGATAATTATTTTTTATCATTATATATCGTTCACACGTCAACCTACGCACCTTACTAAACTAACCAAAGCCAACATTCTTCATTTACTTGCATATATTAGTACCAACTAGCTTCCACGGCTACAAACAGCGCGAACTACTTTAATCAATCCCACACTTGACTGTCCTACTGAACTGATTCTGCTTAATCTACATTCGGATATCAACTATTGGAACTATACAAAGTGATCGAAGTTGGAGTTTCACGAGCAATCTTCTGTTAATATCCTTTGTACGAACTCAATTACTGTACAGAGTTTAATTTGTACATGTAAGATTAAAATTTATTTTGTAAGTTTTCAATGGAAAGTGACATTAAATAAATTTGATTATTTAATATGTTGTACATTACATATGCACTAACGCCATAATAGCGTTATAGAATCTATAAGCAACTATAAGCAAAATAGCTGTAGGTTTAAACCGTTTAAATATGGCGTTGTAACGGTATTTTTCAGCTCAGTATATAATATATTCCGATATATAGAAAAAACTAAAATGAGCTAATGAATTAATACTAGAAGGTAATATAGAATCATTTGTATAGAAATATCATTTCCCATTCTATCTACCTATCTACTGGTTAGATTTAAATTCTGAATTTTGCATTGTCTGCGGTCGATTGCCGATATAGATGGGTTATGGTACCGCCTTTAGGAAAAAGAGTTTTACACTACACGATATTCTAACATAAAAGTGATTAAAAGTATTGGATGATAATTTCATAATCAAAGTTAGAGGATTTATCAAAAAAAAAGATTAGTATTTCGATAGTAAATAGATCAAAAATATATCGGTCATTTGGTGCAATAATGGCGTATTTATACATTTATTCTGTTTGCATATATTGACATATTTAGCTTTTTTAAATATATATTTAAATATTAAATAAGGTATGCAATTACGTCTTCGTTCCGCAAAATGAGCGTGACATTTTAGATACATTTTAATATGTATAAAACAGATTATTATTTAAACATTTAATAAAAACAATTGTCAAAATATTTGAATAAATTGCAAAAAGCGGAACTCTTATAATTTTTGTCTGTCCGTCCGTATGTCACAGTTAATCTACACGGTGACTACGTCTCTCTGCTGTTTTTTTTACTATAATAATAACAAAGTGGAATCTAGTTACAGTGGCTGTTTACCTAACATAAAAAAAAGAAAACCTTGAAATATAAAAAATACAAATAATATCCACAGATAAACTAAGCCTACTCTAAATACATACGCATTAAATTATGTCGGCTTAAAGTATCTGTATAATTTGAATGGAACACGCAATGGCCCTTGTTGCTGGCATTCAATGTATCGAAGCCGCAGGTGTCGATTAGAGATTTATCTATAGATATAAGTGTATTTTATTCTGATATGTACTTGCCTACTTCAAAGGATGTGAGATATTTTTGCTATAATTATATATTTTTTTAATTTATAAGTTGCATACTTTACTAGTTTAATTTAGATATGCTGCTATTGGAATGTTGAATGTGTTCAAGAAAGACACACATATCACATATCACACATTAGATGTGTAAGAGTAGTAAATTCAACAGAAATCCTACCTGAATTTAGGATTTTATAATTAATTAAAACTTTATTTTTATATACATATTGCGTATTTACTGTTAATAGAAAAATACAAAAAATAAAATATTGCAGATACAAAAACCTTATTGAAACAACCAAGCTATCAGTTTCAGTTTAACTTGAGCAGAGCAAACAAAGAGAATCTACTAACATAACGCATTCTCAGATTACCGCCAAAATACTAAATATTATGTGTAGAACGAGAAAATAAACAATTTATTCCCTTGAGTGGCCATCGAATCTTAACCTATGGATATTTACAGATGGCCTTTACACAAACTTTAATATTATTAAGCATATACATAAGTAAGACGCTACGAAAAGATATTTTTTATAGTTCAACTTTTACAGATAATTCATTACTTTTATGAATTCCCTCTCATAATCTATGCCTTTAATCTCATAGAACTTGATACAGTGGCACAACGTACACTAGTACGTTTACTGATAGACATGTAAGAAGAATTAAAGACTGGCTCGAGGCGCCGCATTCGCGTGTGTACGTCGTTCAATTTATGAACCCTTTGTAGTAAATGTCATATGAGATTTGTGAGGATATTAAAAAACAAACGTATTATTAAAAAAATACTATGAATGCTATAATACTATGAATTAAAATACAATGAATTTGTAATAGATATATACTCGTATATATATATCTTCCTCCTGGCATTAATCCCGGCTATTGCCAGGGTCTGTATATATATATATCTAAATAAATTCATAATAATATTTCTAATAGTTAAGTTAAGTTAAGTTATTATAAAAACCAATTACATATATACAAGTTCACCAATCAGTTTCACCTTATCTATTCACTCAAGTGATGTAAAAACCAAATTTTCCAGAACTCTATTTAAATTAATTTTAAATATTCCTACGCAATTCGATCGTAGATAATAATAGATGCTTCCAAGCAGTAAAATGTGCATTTTAATTAGAATCGTTTAAGGTATGCAAAGTCATGTCGTCTCAGTTAATGGGCCTGATAAAATCCATTACCAACGATCATTCTCTTGTTAGAACTTCTGTTATATCGGAATCTTTGTTGAGAAGATTGTATGATAGACAAATATTTAATGTTAATAATAATTTGTCTCTGGCTAATAAAAAAAATATCAAAGGTAATTTTAATTTATTTTTTGATATATACGAGTATATACATACATATTATGCTGACATTGTTCATTTTATTTATTTTATAAGAAAAGACATGCTATGGTACACTTAAGTAGGTATTTCGGTACAAAGAAAGCCTCACAATAGAATTACATGAAAATAACAAAATAAAGAACTACACACTCAAATATTTAAACAACAAACTAAGTTAGGGAAGTAAAACGTAATAAACGAAGAGATTTTTGTAAGGGAGACGTACGAGATAACTGTGTTAGTAAACAGTATTGGATATCCGAATCACGTTCAGCTAACCTTGTCGCAGCCTTGAAATATAGTGAAAAAACTAGGAAGTTCAGAAACTGAGAGAAGTCATTTATCAAGCTAGCTAAGAACTCTCGACGTATAAAAGTTTTGATACAAGATGCCGAGCCAAAAGACATTAATATTGAGGATATTAGACTACTTGAAGTGTTTTTGGTAGTGGTTTATCACTTAAGTGGAGAAAGTTCTCGTTTAATGTCGCAGTTTTTGTTATCTTTCAGCGCTCATAATGGGAATATTTTGTAATAGCTGCTCTGAAATCATGTTTTAGCAAAAATATAGTAAGAAATTATATTTTCAAAGTTGATATAATATTTAAAATATATATATTTAAATTATTAATAGGTTTAGTACGTAAAAAAACAACAAACATTTATTTTAAAAAAATTAACTGTATTTTCACTATGTAGGTAACTTTTAACATCGTATACAACTTTACGTGTCGAGAAGCAAAATTAAATTAACAATTCCAACTAACTTCCCACCTTTTAAGCCCTTACGAGATACTGGAATTCGAAGCCCGAAAACAGCAGCTATCCGTTTGAAAATTCAGTAGGATACTTTATACAGAATATGTTGAGGGGTACACGGTACTGAACAAGCTTTATTGGGTGTCCTTAGCAAAGTATGCGAGTGGGGAATTCAATAGATGACGACAAAAAGAATTAAGGGTGCCCGAAACAAAATACCTGCACTGCTTCCTTGTGTGATTGTCACTCTGATGTCCCTTATCTGGTGACACTCTTAAAACTGATAGCAATTATAAAATGCTAATCAAAAAAACTATAAAAAAATCTAGTAATAATAATATTACTTAATTTCTTACCAAAATATATTATATCACTGCAAGAATATTTAAATGAAATGCTATTAAATTGCAGGAGAATTATTAAAAAACTTATCAATGCATTTACAATTCTACAGCTGAACGCTTCCTTTTTTAAGCGGATGCGAGGTGGCTCGATTAAGAAAACATTACATAATTGTGCGAGAGCGCTCGGGCGCGCGAGTGGCGCCATGCAACGCGTAACTATGTAGAGACGTTAGGGCGCGGGGGGCGTAGAGCCAGAGGGGCGAAGTGGAGCGCACCACTCGCTCGCCTACGGTCGGGCCGCCTCGTCAGTCCGGACATAGCCCACCATGGGGAAGGCACGCGTCCGCGTCGCCCCAGCTTATACGTCGTCCGTACGCCGCAATGTAAACATTGATCAGTGAAGTGTATAACAAACCAGTGAATACGAACAAAATTTGATACAGTGTGGAAGTGAATGAGCACAACTTTGAATCTGATTAAAGACAAATGTATGTAGAAAATGTTTCAATTGGTGACTCTTTTGTTAGTGACTTTGGGTGTGATTGCCGCGTACGTTCCGAAAGGCTTAGATAATTGTAGAAGAGATATAAATGGTGATAAAGGGACTACTTTGTGTCACGTGCGAACTCTTGAATCTAATGGATCCAGTCTCACATCTGCACCTTCGGAGAACACAAAACGTCTGACCGTTGAGTGCAACCAGCTGCTACTATTTGAAAGTTTTCTCGAGGCAAACTATTTTCAAAGATTTTCAACGTTAGAAGAGCTCACCCTTCTCAACTGCAAACTACTTCGAGTACCCGGCAACGCTTTCGAAGGATTATCCAAGCTTAAGGAATTATCAATAAGATCTAAAAACTTCGACTGGAGTCAACATAAAAACTTAGATCTTTCACTCGGCACTTTTAACGGCTTGCGTGAGTTGCAGACACTTGATTTGGGTGAAAATAATCTCAAAGTTATACCATCCGATGTGTTTTGTCCTTTGGATAATTTGCAAGTATTAAACGTTACTCACAACAAAATTAAAAGTATCGATCGTGTTGGTTTCGGAAAAAGTTGTGGATCGGGACTAAGAAGCTTAGATCTTAGTTATAATGAACTTAAATCATTAAGTGATGATTCTGAATTATCGGGTTTACGACGTCTTCAAGAACTTAGATTACAGTATAATAATATAAGTGACCTATCTAGTGAAATATTTAATGGACTTATTTCTTTGCGTATTTTAAATATTTCCCATAACCACCTGCAATCGATACCCGAGGGTACGTTTGCTAATACGAAAGAGTTGCGAGAAATATATTTAAATAATAACCTGCTGTTTGAATTAGCTCGAGGCGTGTTCCACCGATTAGAACAGCTGCTTGTCTTAGATCTATCAAACAATCAACTTTCAAGTGCTCACATTGATGGCGGAACATTTATTGGCCTTATACGCTTAGTCATTCTGAATTTATCCAATAATGCCTTGACAAGGATAGATGGTAAGACGTTCAAGGATTTATTCTTTCTTCAAATATTAGATTTAAGAAACAACTCTATTGGATATATTGAAGAGAACACATTTCTTCCCTTATATAATTTACATACTTTAAATTTGGCTGAAAATCGATTACATACGATTGATGAATATCTGTTTAATGGTTTATTCGTTTTAAGTAAATTAAACTTAAATAATAACCTACTCATCAACATAAACCCAAAATCGTTTAAAAATTGCTCTGATTTAAAAGAATTAGATCTCAGCTCGAATCAATTAACAGATGTACCTAATGCGATATGGGAATTATCTCTTTTAAAAACATTAGACCTGGGTGAAAATCTTATATCTGATATTAAAAATGGTTCATTTAAAAATCTAGAACAATTAACCGGATTGAGATTAATTGATAATCAAATTGGAAATCTTAGTGTTGGAATGTTTTGGGATTTACCTAGTTTACAAGTCCTAAACTTAGCGAAAAATAAAATCTATGGTATTGAACGAGGTAGTTTTCAGCGTAATAAACAATTAGAAGCTATACGCTTAGATGGAAACTACATAACTGACATAAATGGCGTATTTTCTACTTTAATGAGCTTACTTTGGCTTAACTTGTCAGAAAATAATATAAATTGGTTTGATTACGCCTTTATACCCAGTAACCTGAAATGGCTTGATATCCATAGTAATTTCATAGTATACTTGGGTAATTATTATAAGCTTCAAAATGGATTACGCATAAAAACTCTAGACGTAAGCCATAATCATATTGGAGAAATATCTCCTTTAGCAATCCCAAACAGCGTAGAACTACTATTCATAAACAATAACCAAATTAACAATATTCAAGTGAACACATTTATGGAGAAACGTAATCTTACTAGAGTTGATATTTACGCAAATGAGATATCTCATTTAGATATAAACAGCCTCCGGTTATCTCCAGTCCCCTTGAACAAGTCGTTGCCAGAGTTCTATATAGGAGGAAATCCGTTTGATTGCGATTGCTCAATGGAATGGTTACCATTAATAAACAATATGACTGCCACCAGACAACACCCTAGAATAATGGATCTTGAGAATATTTTATGTAAGATGACTCATACCAGGGGAGTTACACATGTTCCTCTAAGTAATCTGAAATCAACAGATTTTTTGTGCACATATGAAACACATTGCTTTACGCTATGCCATTGTTGTGACTACGTCGCGTGCGATTGCCAAATGACTTGCCCCAACAACTGCTCTTGCTACCACGATCCTACATGGCACACAAACGTAGTCGATTGTTCTAGTCAAAGCGTTTCAGAAATACCTGAAAAAATTCCTATGGACGCAACCGAGGTCTATTTGGATGGGAATGACTTTAAAGAATTGCAAAATTATGCATTCATAGGCAGAAAAAATATGAGATCACTTTATGTAAATTCAAGCAAAGTTGAAAATATACATAATAGAACATTTGCTGGCTTATCGTCTCTCATTATATTGCATCTGGGAAATAATAAGTTGGAGCATTTAAATGGTTACGAATTCGAACATTTGACGCAACTCACAGAACTTTATTTACAAGATAACTTTATAAGTCATATAGATAATAAAACATTTTCACCTCTTCTCTCATTAAAAATATTAAGACTAGATGGAAATAGATTAGTAGATTTTACTGTATGGAGTTTAACAATAAATAAAAATTTAAATAGTCTCTCGATTGGAAACAACATGTGGTCATGTAAATGTCGTTATTTACAGAGACTAACGGCGTATATATCAGAAAATGTACCCAAAATTGTAGATATATCAGATGTATGGTGTATTAATTTAGAGAGCCCATCATCACAAAGAAAGGAATTAAATCTTAATGGAACTATATGTAGTGATTATTACGCAAGTGAATCAGGAATCGACAACATGTTAATTTCAAACTACATGCCAATGATGGTAACAACGTTCACAGGATTTACCTTAATAATTCTCATAGCACTCCTAATATTTTTATTTAGAGACACACTACGAATATGGCTTTACACTAGTTGTGGTATAAGATTCCTTCCCTTCGCAGGGGCCTATGACAACTCGGACAAGCTGTACGATGCATACATATGCTACAGCCCCAAAGATGATGACTTCGTTATCCAGACGCTAGCTGCTGAATTAGAAAACGGCAGTCCATCATATCATCTTTGTTTACATTACAGAGATATTCCGCAGCACGGTGCAGCTTATATGCAATATACTTTACCACTACCAGAGGCGGCGGAAGCGTCCAAAAGAATAATTATTGTCTTAACAAGAAATTTCTTAGAAACTGAATGGTCTCGATACGAGTTTCGGCAAGCTCTGCATAACATATTAAAAAGAAGAATTTATACTTTAGTTCTTATTGAGGATAATTCAATTTTAACTGAAGCAGACAGGGACCCAGAATTACGACCCTATTTAAAAACAAGCTTACGAATAAAATGGGGACATAACAAATTTTGGCAGAAATTAAGATATGCAATGCCTGACCGCAGTTATAAAACAAAATCAACAAGTTACCGTAATAACATAAACTCCTATACCATGCGAAGTGGTATGCAAAACGGAACGCTGAGGTCGTTTTCTTTTCACGAAAAAATGAGAGTTCCCGGTGACAATGTATCCGCCACTCCCGAGTTTATTGATAGCAGATCGCAGAACGCTCAGTCAGCGTACGGCCCCGAGGGCAGACCGCCTTCGGATCATATATACTCATCAATCGATTCCGATTACTCTTCGTTAGAATTAGCTGGAAATATCCAAAACAGAAGGCGGGACTTCAGGCACTGGCCGCCACCGTCTCCTTTAATTGATACGCAACGTTCAGGTCAAGCTTATCTCGTCTAGTCTACGCTTCTAAATGTTAATATTAAAACTATTAGTCAAGCTTCTGTGTAAATTGTAATAAATGCAACGCGCGCTTTACCAAATAATTAAACTATTTTTGTAATTTCTAGCCGTTAAAGAGAGCGTTGATTTCGTAATGTTGGTGTAAATAAATCTATAAGACTGCTGTAGAATATGTGAATTTGTAAATAGTTTGTAAATAAATAATGTCCATATTAAGTCACACAGTATACCTATTTATATACTTTAATAAAGCCATTGTGATAATTTTTGCATATACTATTTTATTTCATCTTTTTCCATTTACCTGTAATCCTTCTAAGTACTAATTACTTATTTAAAAAAGTACAAACAAATTAATTTTATAATTTATATAAATAAAATATTTTATAATAAATGTAATCTGTTCTTCGATAAGCATATTATCTTCTATAATAAACATTTAAAAATATTAACCTTACTTAAAATCATTGTTATATTTTCATTTTGAAAAAATGTGACTCTATAAAACTACCTAGGTGTGTTAAAGGACAGCTGGCGACGTGACTGGAATACTACGGTCATCTAAAGCAGTTCATATCATAATCACAAAGTGCGAGAGCTTGCTGAATTTTAAATAACACAGTTAATTTACAAAGGAATCGTAGATAAAATTAAGTTTTAGTAATCTGGTTTTAATTATAAAATACAGCTACCTATTTTAGTGTTATAGTTTCTTTTCAAACTTATTATTTAATAAGATTTGTTTTCTGTTCTTGTATTTATAATTTTAAAATATTTCGAATAATATTTTGACTCTAATAAAAATAAAATAAGAAAATACTTACTCGTTACTACTAGTAATACTCAATTCAAAATTCTAAGAAATAAAAATATGAATTCGCCAAATATAATATAATTATAAAATCTACATAGCTACATAAAGTATATGAACGGACCTACTTCGTTGTCCCGACATATACCATGTCTCTACTATATGAAGATCTTGATAGAGTACGATACCAAATACAACTGGCGAGCTCCTGAGAACAACAGCAATATGTAATTTGTGCAAGTATAAAACACTTCTTTCTTCTTAGGTAAAATTCTAAAAAAATAAATTTGTTCTTCAAGTTTTTAATTTTTAATAATATATCGTATAATTTTTAAATTATATGTATAGACAAATAGATTTTAAAATAGCTACACTATTAAAAAAGTACAATATTGGCCTGTATAGACGCCAAGAGCGAAAAAAGACTGAAATCATTTTTTTGCTTCATACTGTGTCTGACCCATGGCAGGGTAACCAGAGAAAACCTGGGAACCTAGTAGTAAAACACTCCGCTCCCATTAAGACAGTTCCATTATCTACATCTTTATTTTCATATGTTCAATACATTAAGTCTTTACAGTAGCTAATAGTATTCGGTCATAAAATATTTTATACAACTACCAACTGTTCTGTATTCAAAGTTCGTATAATAGTCTTCCTTCCATATGCAATTGTTCTAACAAAACAAAAAAACGCTTCGTCTTTGTCTCAAAGTATACGAAGCTTTCTTTTGGACAGGAATAACAAAATTATGGGTCATTGTTGACTCCAACATAAAAGATAAAGTTATTGTGTAGAAGAACTATGCATTGAAATTGTTTTTTTTCCCACATTGATTGGGTTAAAATAAAGAAAAGTATATATTTTTGTATTAAAACAAAATCGAAACACGTGCAAAATGATAAATTTTCTTATATAAACAAGCTTAGCTTTTTATTTTAAATAATGACTTAAGAACGCCCACGTTTTATTCTCATATTTTTTTATAAATGACGTTTTTAAATTTATTTTTAATTGTTCCATTTTCAAATTTTAACCTATTGTATAACATAAAAGCTTTTATTTCTCCTTTGTGGACTGTAGACGTAATATGTAAAATTACATTTTTTCTTGTCCTCGTCAGAAATTCTTTTCTAGTTGTACCTACAATCTCCAGACTTTCAACATTCTACATTTCAGACATTTCAACATTCTACGTACTAGTTTCGCTCTGTCTACCCTCCTGTGTACGGGATACAGCGTGAAGCTTATTTAATTATTATAATTTATTACTTTTATATATTATACAAATAAAGTGATTTTCAATTAAACAAATATAGAGAAGCTTCACTTCGATCTTAGCGTATTACTACACGCTGTTAAAGATGATTTACTTATGATTAATTACCTCCTAATGGAACTTAGTAACGACAAAATACCAACATCAGAATTACTCTAATTCTTAATGTAATTTATGTATCGAGTAATTTGCACAAGCTACTGAATACATAACACGAAAATGAAATTCAAAACCCGATATTAAATTAGACACTGTTAGATCTTCAACTTTTATGCGAAATATATGGAACGGAGTGTCTGTTTCCTCTGCCTATCCTGCTATGCTGGGTAAAGCGAGAAGCTTATAATGGACATGAAAGCTTAACCTTACTGTATACCCGTATATTATGTGCATATGTTAACTTTTATGTATATCATTTCTATATTATTAAAGAAGATAAAAAAATAACAATTATAATATAGATTTTGTAGATGAGTTAGGAACTCAGTACAAAACATCTTCTTCTAACATTTGATTATTCTAAATTCTAAATCTATTATTAAAAAAATCGATTGGTTTCTTATATAACTGTAATTATTTTATGAAGTAATATAATTAGGATATATTAATATCAATTGCAAAATAAAATAGAAGATAAAGATTTAGAGATACAACATTTTATTTGTCAGATGAAACCAATTCAAACAAAATTACTTGTACTTACGACACCGGTTGACTATTCATCAAGCCTCCATTCATTAGGTGTTAACTTTTAATAACCTCGCCTACAATTGCACAATGGCCCAACACTTCATTAAATTGTCACTCACACGGCAATTGACTTTTTTTCGTAACTGCAAATGCAGTTGTATAATGTTTCCATACGATTTATTTTCATTTCATACTTTTCTATGAATTGCTTTTTGTTAATTTCAATACAAAAATATGTAGGTTATGCGGTATCATTATCTTTTTGTTAGTATACGCTTTTGAAGCTTGTGAAGAATGTAGAATATTTCTGTTTTAAAATTAATTATGCATAGAAATTCACTGCCATATCGCATTTGTTTTATCGTGACATATGCCTTTGTAGGTTCAAATTCCAGGTACGATAAAATTCCGGTTATATAAACAGACCTATAAATTAGTCAAATATAAATATTTACCATTGCCCCTTATGCAATGGATTTAAAGACCAGGACCTAATAATAATATTAAAATAAATATTTTTGATTAAAGTTTTCGAGTTCAAACGATCTATTCTAAGTATCTTTATACTAATAAAGATACTTATATTTCTAAGACACTCAGATTTCTTAAGAAAGTTGATATTCCCTAACATAAAGACAATCATTAATATTCCTTTGTCAGAACCGCGTCCCACTCCAGTGTCAACGTAAAGGCCTCTTTGAAGATGTTTCTATATTAAAGTACATTTCCAACGAAGTTAAAACACTGCTAGTTAAAAAAACACCAGAATGTTTAACTGAGATAACAGTTTTAAGGTAAAAGATGAGGAATGAGGATAATTTTCTGATGTAAAAATGGGCCACATTGTAGAATGAGGGGACTTGGGTGCCTTTTATTTGCCCATTGTCAACTTCATTGTTTGATCTGAGGGGATGTGACGTGTAAGTTACCTGGAACACGGTGTTGTAATTTATATTGCGTGTATACATACACTTTATTAAATAAATTTTATTTTTATAGTCTTTATTTCATTAAACTAAGATTTGAGATGTCAAAGGTTTAAAGGTTTTAGCAGTATGTAGGACTATAACTTTAGTTAAACTTCCCCACTCGAGGAAATTAAATATTCCGATTTAAAGATCCTCTGGTGTCGAGGCAAGGCGTGGCCACGAGTTCCGCCACTCAACACGTAATGCCTCCAGAATTAGGCGGAAAAGGGGGAAACGGAGTGTCTTAACACTAGGTTCTCTTGCTTACCCTACTTTGTGCGAGATATAGCGTGAACATGATTAAAAAAAAGTATGATGATCATAGTTTATTGATCTTAACATATACGAAGATGCAGGCGGCTACAAATCCTTAATATTAAAAACAACCTGTTTGATTTCAATAGAATAGAAAATTTAATTATCATAAAATTTAACAGAAACATAAGGAAAATCTCAATGGGCGGAAATTTATGACATCCGAATGTAACCCTCGAACGCATAAATAAGGAATTTAATGAACAGTTTTATTTGCGTAATAGTAGTCTTTTGGAAGCGAACATCTTTATTCGACGACATTGTTGTAGCTTACCCATTGTTCAGTCATAATTTTTTCTGGTTGTTAGCTAACTTAATTATTTTAATATCAACTTGGCTCTGGAGTGCCAATTATGTTTAAGTTAAAGATTAACATATATTAACCAAAAATATTTATTTTATATATACGTATTTTTAATATATTATATTAAACTGAAAAATATACATACAAACATTATATAAACACATAATTTTAAAGTTTTAGTATTTTCATAAGTTCAAAGAATATATTCCAGTTGGATATAAAGGACAGCTGTTGTTATCCCAAGTGGACATGGCTCGGTGAGAATCTTTTAAGTTTGTCAGATTCAAAAGAAAACTGTCAACAAAAGATTGTTATTGCAAGTGTGTTCTAACTTTTAGAAATATGGTTGACAAATTGAGACCGCTCTTCTGTAGAAGTGATGAAATATGACAAATATAACAATTGAGATTTATATGTGGTTTAATACTTATTATGTGCATACTATTTATATTATTTAAAATAAATCAAATAATGAGAGTCTCAGTGTACTGTTAATAGTCGATAACTTCCAAAATTTTAAATACATTTAGCAAAAATAATGTACAATTGTATCGATTATTTATTTATATTTTAAATAAAACTTAAAGTTCTCTGCGATATAACAGCAAAAACTTAATTAAGCCATAAATATAACGATTGAATTGAAAAAAAACCGGAACATTTAAAAACAATAGTCAAGAACGGCAATTCACAGCCTTTTATTAAAACTTATCGTGTGAAATATTCAAAAGAAGTATGCCGGACGAAGCATATAATTTAATACTTTCTATCACAGTAAATGGTACATTTACGAAAATAATTATATGGTCTATGCTTATCTGACGACTTCTTTGACAGCTCAATATTCATCGGGCAAGGGAAACAAAACAGTTCACGGCTGAGGCACTCGCCTCGCTGCTATAGATTTTGAAGGATTACATTCATTAATATACAAAGTAATTATAAAGTCGGTGGCATCATTTATATTGTATTTGCTTTAGTTGATGAAGATATTAATTGTATGCACTTAGCAGCGAATATAATTTTTTTGGTATAGATATATATATTTATTTATATGGGTGCATAAGTTAAGGGAAGGTTATTAATGCAACCAATTATTTAGTTGTATAGGTAATTAATAAAAACTTTAAAAAAATTATATCTCTTTACTTAAGTTATCTAACGTTTATATGAATATAACGTTTTTCATACGTATAACCCTAATAAATCTTTTTTAGCGTCTAGGTATAATAGTAATTAATATAAATACATATAATATGTACCTAAATTATCCAATCATCGATAAAATATTCAATTATAAATTTAAGTAATGAAAAAAAATATATATATATTTAATTTTTTTATCTGTGAAGAAAATGTAAAAAATACAAACAAAAAACACCGACAAAAACAAAATTACAATGAAATCAAAGATGCATATTCCGTTGGTTGTTCATGTAAATTAATTCAAAATGTATATTTTGATGTCATGCAAACGAGTAGTTGATGCCGAATGCCACTCGTTTGACTCTCGTTAGGACTGAGTGAGGGTGCATTACCATAATACCATTATTTATTACAATATCCTTTTATTTTTTGTTTATTTTCAACATTTACAGCATCAGTTAGTACCAGAAATTGATTTAAATTTAAATATTATGTATCCATGTTATTAATATGTACTGCTGATCATATAAGTAATTATATTATTATTTCCATTTTTCATAAGTCTCTCGTCAGCAGAACGTCCGGCTGTAAATGAAGCAACGGATTTGATTTTCACTCAGAGGTTATGAAATATTTAATATTTTCATTTCTTATCTGGTAACAAAAGTAACTCAATCATTAATACCTCATGAGTTCGGCAGAAAATGAGCAAAGGATGTGGCCTACTGGGGAACGGAATGTCCTAACACTAATTTCTCTTAAATTAATTTTGAACCAAAAAAAATATATAAGCTAAAATTCCATATACTTTAAAAATAGTAAGAATATTAACCAAAGAAACCACGCAAGATGAAGTAGTATACCATACAGCACAGGTAAACATTAAGAACCGTAACTTCAAAGCGATATCGACCCATTAGGTCCGCATCAATCACGCTGGGCAAACATCGAGCCCATTATATTGGACAAACACGACGAGCTTCTGTTCGATCTTACTCTTTTATGGACTTGTTGATCTTTTGAATATAGATGCAAACGTATAATAGCTTTACAAAGCGTTAAATGCGTGCGTTAATAGAGAAGTGTTAGAATTTTTTTCGACTTTCAATTGAGTAAATATTCAATTGTTATAGGTGGCCCATCTGGTTTTGTTTATTGATTATATGAGAAGTGTCAAAAGTATGATGCAATTAGGAATTATTGCTAAAGTGTTTTAAAGGTACATTAAGAATAATTTATTAAGTATGTAATTACAATTGTAGTTATCTTTAATATATTACCCCAATATTCTATACTGTGAGCCTAGTGTTAAGACACTCCGCTTACCACTTTCCGCCGAATTCTTAAGGCTTTGATTTGGCAAGACAATATCTCAACTATCGCAGGATTCCTATTTAAATTTAAATCAACGTTGTTATAAAATTAAGAGAGGCATACAAACTATTACACGAGTTAATGAAAGCCCATCACTTTTCTAACAGGACCTGCCTACGTAATCTAGGGGGCAATACAGACGTCTAGATAGCCTTTGGTAATGATCTAACTTCACCCGCAATTCGTATTCAATACACGAAGTCTACTAAGATGTTGAGGCATACGATGAGTTGTTTTGGCTTCATGTTCTTTTACAAGGACTTTTCCCATATTTAATATGATGTTTTTGATGGAATAAGCAGAAGTTGTGAAGAATTTACAAAGAAGGCATTGTTTTTACTTTTGAAATTATCTTCTATATAGAGCTTTTTTATTTTTTCTGGCTTAATTTTGAGTGGGATCAGACTGTCCTGGGGTGCGTTTTTTCGACTGGCCCTGACAGCGTCACCGGTTGGGGTAAAGTATGTCATTATATACTGAATTGTTAAATATAGAATTCAAATTCAAATTCAAAATATTCTTTATTCAAATAAATTTATTATAAGCACTTTTGAATCGTCGAATGAACATATGAACAAAAAGCTACCACCGGTTCGGAAGGCAGTTCTGCTGAGAAGAGCCGGCAAGAAACTCAACAGTTGCTCTTTTCAAAATCAATGGTACAATCTATTACATTAGCTGGCAGCTATCCTGCATTACATTCAATAAACATAAATTCCATACATGTTTATCCTCTAAATATTCTTGAACAGTTTAATAAGCTTTACTTGTCAGAATTTTTTTGGAAAGTTAAATTTTGGAAGTGGTAAACCTAGAATACACATATGTTCAGACCCATAAAAGAGTTATTAACTTTTCGGAGGCGAAAACTTGGAGTAACAATCTTATCTTTATTTCTCGTTCCTATCGTATGACTGTCACTATCACAATGTATATTTTGTCGGACAAAGAGAATATTAGTATATAAATTGGGCAGGACTTTAAGAATACCTGCATCTTTGAAAACATCTCGCAAAGAATCTCGCGCTCTTAGTTTATAAATATGAGTGTTCCACTGGAGTTTGGAATCTATAGTTATATCTAAGAAAATAGCTGATTCCGACAAATTGAGAGTTTCTCGTTTAATTAGTAGACTAAAATTATGTTTTTTAACATTTTGTAAAGCAAACTCAATACATTTAGTTTTTTTAGCATTTAACATTAGATTATTAACATCAAACCAACGAAGAATATGCGATAATGCACTATAATAAAAACATAAGTTAAGAATATTGTAAAAAGTATTTTAAATTCGCTGTTGTGAGCTAAAAATTAATTAAATTATTTCTTTTTTTAATTTAATGTACTATTTGTTACGTTTTTTGTTATTTAACATTTTTGAATGAAATTAATTCCTGTTAATGAATAACGTGTAAAGAAAAATGAGTACAAAAATAACGAAACAATCCCATTTTCATTAAATCGGCCATTGATAATATCTTTATGCGACCTCATTCAATATATTGTCCGAATTCAAAACAATTTACAGGATTTATAATTCTCTAGATTTTTGAATCATTGTTCCAAGCAGGACATTTTGTTTTAACATTTAATTTATAAAGGTTAAAACAAAATAAGCGTCGAAAAGGAATATCGTGCATCGCAGCCTAATAAATTGGGAATTTGGTGTTGAAACACTCCATTCCCATTGAGAAATTTCCTTTTCACTTTCAACTAAGTTCTTGGGGCATAACGTGTTCAGTGGTCGAACATTCCGCTCTTTGTCTTATTACTAGAGCGAGAAAATGGTATTAATATTATCATATTTCATTCGCCGAGTGGCAATTGAACCCCCAAACCTTCGCGTTTACACATGTCGCCGAGCACGAGCTTAGTTATGTATTTGAACCCACAATCATTTCAACAATACGTGCGCGTGTTAACTCTGCCAGAAGAGCGTTTATGTCATATAAAAAGTGATATTTCTATATTAGGTAATGCTAGTGTAAATAGAAATTTTAAAATAAAATATTTATTTAAATATGAATATTATAAAAAAAAAACTAACGACTTACAAAATTGATACAACTTATTGATGAATAGCGAAGCAATTGGTATCGAATAAATAATTAAAAGTTTTAAGAGCCAAGGAAATGGTAAAGGAAAGATATAAATTTTCTTTCCGAGCGGACACTTTCGTTTTTATTCCTCTCGCAGTGATTTATCGAACAAATTACCTTGCACTCACTAAATTTCTGTCCATAAATACTCGAGTTTATGTCGTAAAAAGAAACGTTCTTTATTGAAATGTAAATTGTATTTGATTTTGATTGAATGATTCTTAATACTTTATTTAAGGGTGGAAGTCTGAATTAATATTTATTATAATAATTTCACGGCGTACCCCACATATAGCTTAGTAGGCAGAGGGAATTTTGAGTCAAGTCACTTCGTGCTTCAATTTTCGCTCTATTTTTCGAGTTGCGTGTTGAGTGGAGCTGTCTTCTCACCAGAGCAAGGAAACGAAAATATTTCAATCCGAAGCCCGAGGTAGAGATCCACGACTGCTGCTGTGGTAATTTCGAGATGAAGACGTAAATCAACAGAACCGACAACCGCTGCTTTGATTTATATTATACCTAATTTAAGTATTGTGAAACAACATTTAACAATCACTTACTCAATTGGGAATTAAACCAATAACCATCCTGCGTTAAGGCCGGCACTGCTCCGCTTTGCCATAATGGCGTCCAAATTTAATAAAAACTCAAAAACGTCTTAAGGTGAAGAATATAACGGGAAATTACTTAGGAACCATGCTTGGCTTTGCGAGTTTAGTCAAAGAGAAGTCGAGATTTCAATAGAAATAGAATTTCTTTGATGTAGTATAAAAAAATCGTCAGGGCAGCGGAATCGGTGAACTGTGAATTGAAAGAAATAAGTTTTAATATATTTAAAGGTTTCTTCGTTTCAATAAACTTTAATTTAATTCTGTTGATATTTTAAATAATATTAAAATATTATGTACCTATCGACGTATATAATTCTTAAAAATCTATTACGTATCTTTGATTTCTCTAATATTATTGTTTTATTTTCTTCAATATTAGTTATTTCGCGTGAACAAACATCTTGCATGACCAAAAACCACAAGCATCTGCTTTTATTATTAGACACCGCACCAGGAGGTCTAAATCCTATTAACTTACAAAGAATTACACGAAAATGCAAAAAATAAACAAAGGATTAAATTAAAATATAACACGGCTAGTCAATATGGGATTAGCGCTGTTATTACTTGGCCTAATGTAATATTACGCATCAACTAATTTGCAAATTAGCGTAACTACTAATTACAGATCCTATCATAATTCTTGCTTTATCCCGGTATTATATGTTAGTGTACCTGATATGTTAACAGAATTGAATTTATATACCTATGAGTGAGATTCGATTATTTCAAGTAATTAATGATAACAAAAAGGCTTTTAGAGGCCAGTCGTGGCCCAGGGGCACCAGGTTGTGACTGTAACATGACGGCTCTGGGTTCGATCGCTACTCGAGGAAATCAATTATTTCTTAATATTTCAACACAGCACGATAGGTAGAGGGGAGCTTAGTGTAAAGACACTCCGTTCCCCACTTTCCGCCGAATGCTGAAGGCATTTCGTGTTGAGTGGCGGAACTCAACGCCGCTCTTTGCCTTGACATCAGAGCGAAGAAATGAAAATATAAATGTAAATAAATGTTATTAATATTTATGAATATTTTCATTGTTTTTTTCCACTCTGTTAAAGCAGTTCATGATGAAGGTCGGCGTTTAGCTACGATACTCGACGCAAATTTGCAATTCGCACTCTACAAAATTGTGCAGAAAATAGGGAACTTCGTCTTTCTCAAATGTATTTTTTATTTTATTTTACTTATCTGCCATAGTTCACGTTGTTTTATTTAGTTCACTTTACCTTTACAATTAATTTAACGCTACGTCTGGCAACACTGCCATAGCATACCGTGGCCGATACCGCCTTAATTACAACAGTATACGGCCATTTGAAGCGGCATGTTGGTAATTATACCATAATTATTAGGAAGCTGTCAGAATATTTCATTTTATGACTAGTCAATGTTTGTTGTATACAATTTTCGGCAATTACTTAGATGAACTAAATGATCAATCAAGGTTTTGGACAATAAACATTTTAAAGTAAGAATTTTCAGCTTTTTATCTATTATTTAAATACTTTGAATCACAATCTTCAAAATTATAATATGATTAAAAAAACACTGGAAAATGATTTATAGAAAGTATTAACAGCTAATTATTTTTTTTATTGAGTTAAATATAAATGCCTGATAATAAATCATTAAAAAATATACAAGGATTGAGGATAGATATACCAAAAATAGCTAGTTATAACATAATGTACATATTTTTTATTATATATATTTGTTATTTTTTTAAACTATTTCACTACACAATTTATGTACGAAAAACTAAGTTGCATCAAAATCTTTACTCAATTAAATTACATTTAAGGGACGTACAGCACCTGGCTGATAAACATCGAAACTATTGTGAAACCCGAGAAATTCAAACCTCAATTTTGACAACAAAAAGGCCATAATCGCTTTTCAAAACACAAAAGGTGTATTATATTTGACAATTTGACTGTACAAAACGCTGTTTGCGGTAGAGATTATTTCGAATGAAATGAAAGAAAGCAAAATACGATCCCGTGAATATGTGGCCGTAATTGAAATCCGAAGAACACACTCAAGGGCGGTTTTTTAAATATTTTTTTACGTCTGTACATACCGAGTATCGTTTGATTCTATTTGGAAAATCGATTTAGATTTGATTGACAAGAAATAGGCTATTATTTTCTGAAACTGTCAAAACCAGTGTCATGTTCTTGTTATTGGTGGGAAAGAACGCGGCTTCAACTATTTAATATAATGTGCTATAAAATATTTTTTCTTCTTAAATTACATTTATAATGTGTCAAGGGATCCGTGAATCATGATTCTGTCAAGTTTGATTTTTAAGATTTTTATGATGCAAAACAAATTGTATTGGAATATTATTTTAAAAACATTGAAAAAAATTATAACTCTAGACTAAAACGATACTCCTTTACGTTTTCATATGCTAATCAAAAATCGTAATTACAGTTTTCTACAAATTATACATATGTATATACTAACATAATCTACCTACTTTCAAAATGAATAAAACCCTTAACCAATATTAAAGTTTTAGAATTTACTTATACACCCACGAAACAAAATTGTAACCCATCAATAGTCCCATTGATTAATAGATCTACTTTTAAGCAGTAACAGGAAGCGTATGGTCGGACAGGACCTATCCTGGGGCACTCATCATTACCTTTGTTCTACGTAGGGTAGTAGATAATGATTAATAACGTAATTTACCCATGTCATCGACCCACATGCCTCCCAAAAGTTTAATCTTACCAGGTGCCATTTATCTGATTGTAAGCCGTGAAAGGGTTCAAATAAATGCGATCGGTACAAAATTGTTTTTGACGGGTGTATTAAAACTTTAGTTTCTATGATATATATTTTTTTATGTTAAGAATCTAATTTAGTTTTTGTGTTTTAGTTAATATTTATAAATGATGAATTAATATTAATAATTTATAATAAATTTGGCTAGGCTGACGTCGTTATAGTGCACTTCAAATAAATCTTAAAATTTATATTTAATGATTCTGAATTTGAATTTTGCTAAAATGCTCAGATAAAATTTGCCATTCAACTCAACGCTACGTAAATACAGCATCAAAATAAATTGAATGATCATAAATCAAAACCAGATAATTAAATATAATGACAAATACCAAAAGTTTGTTTAATCAAAATTGCATGTTAACAAAGTGGGAAAAAAAGAACATCGTTGGGGCATAGCAAAATGAAATTGGGGGTTGGTACAAAAAAGGGAACAAAAAATATTTCCTACGGTCACCTGAGTATCAATAGAGTTTGGGAAGTGCAAAAACGCAGTAAACAATAGCTCGCGGAACAGACGCACATCGAACAAAAACAGAGCCGTACGAGCGAGCGAACACTATCATTTACGCAACGATTTGTCATCGAGATTCAGACTGGTGGGGTAATTTCGTTTCTCTTACTAATTTAACTTGATCTTTTTTAAGCATGTAAATCAGTTTCACGCTGTATCCCGCACACAGCAGGTTAAGCAGATGGAACCTAATGTGTTGTTCTTCGTTCCCCACTTTAATAATATAGATCCATTTTTTTTTAAATAATGTATTTTTTAAATTATATATATATATTTAATTCAAGCAATATTAGTTAAAAAAATAACAATGTTTTGCTAGATTTGCTCTAGATAGAGCTTTATGAGCGTGTTGCGTTCATGTGTAGAAGTTTGCCGCAATATAAGATAAATTAGATCTAAATCTAAAGATTCAGATGAAGCTAATCAAAAATAGAATAGAATAGATAACTAATTACAGCTAGAATTTCTATTTTCATAAGATTTTCAACAATGCAAAGAAATAAAGTAATCACAACTCACATTCGAGTCGATATCGAATACCACTAGTAGGCATCCGGAAACTGGATTAACGCTTGTCAACTTGACGGACGATGTGCGTAAGTTACACAACAATGGAATGTGGGCATCCGCCCGATGCACGTCCAGTCCACCGCCATTAATTAATTATGAATAGTATGTGGAATACTTGTTAGAGAAATATAAAATGTTTTATGCTATACAAGCTTTTACCTGCGGCTTCGTCCGCGTAATTATTTGTGGATGGCACAGGACCTTTCCCAAGAACCTGAGGTAAGCCTGACCGGACCAAATATATTTTTTTGATATATCTTATGGTCTTCTTCAGTAAAAGTACTATATAACTTCAATTAGAACCGCTTTAATAAGACCAACTATATTAGTATAGAAGTATAGATTCTAAGAAGATATGTAGTATGATAATGCTACTCAACCTACTCCACTTTGCACGGTATTTTGCGTCCTCAGTGGTTAGACCATTGGCTCTCATGTCCTGCATAACGACATCCAACCAGCGTTTCCTTGGGTGTCCGGGAGGTCGCACTCCAGGAACTGGTATAGCAAGGCACTTGCATCCGACATAGTTCTTAGGCCGACGCGTAACGTGGCCAAACCATCTCAGGTGACGCTCTTGGAGCTTATCCGCTACGTCACGGACCCCAAGACTACCTCGAATGAATGTGTTGCGTATGCGGTCAGACCGCGTTACGCCGCACATCCACCTCAGCATCTTCATTTCCGTGACGTGAAGCTCCTGAGTGTGCCGAGATAGTGCTGGCCAACATTCGCTGCCGTATAAAAGAACCGGTCGGACGATGCTCTTGTATATCAGCCCCTTGAGCTTGGGCGGTATTCTGCGGTCGCAGACCACACCAGTGACCTCCCGCCATTTGGCCCAGACAGCGCTTATCCGGCCATGGACATCGTGGTCGATGCCTCCAGACTCGTGCATAACGGATCCAAGGTACCTAAACTTTTCTGACTTAACGGCTGGCTCAGGACCTATAATGGAGATAATAATAAAATAAGAGATAATATATGGAGATAGTATGCCCACAAACAAATATCGGACAGATATTAGTCAGGGCATCCTCTGATGATTGATCATCATCATTGTTGCCGATTATATTATTTAGTTGATATTATAAAAAAGAAACATTACTACATCGGCTTGTATTTTCTACTTAAACACTGTGACATTGGCTGAATAGTCAAAGAATACAATTATTTATTGTTTATTCTATTTTGTGCCGTCTTTGAAAAGCCCGGAACATCAATTCTTCTCTCTAATTTAGATGTTTTCATTGTTCATACACTGACTCACCGAAATCGTTCAATAGGCGAAATAATCAACCGTAGCAATGTGAAGAGCTGAAAACAACGTGGTCTTTTGTAATGGCTTAAGCTTTAAATTAGACGTACGAGAATGCTTAAAGTTTACTTTACTATGTTAGTATTTATTAGAAACCATCATGGTAATTATCTGTCTATTTAAAAATATTTTCGTTTCTCTGATGCGGTTAAAGAAAGCGCGAAATTAGCTTCCGCCCCCCAACATGCAATTTCTTGTAAATAAGCAGAAACTTGAGAACGGAATGGCTGGAGATTAAAAAAAAGGCTGTGCAACGATAAAAAAATGTAGGTAGGCAGGTATTTCAAAACATTTAATTTACTATTTTCATATGAATTATTAAGGAAAAAAATTTTTTTTGTTATATTTCTATGGCAAGTTTTGATCGAAAAAATAAAGTCCAGTTTCATTCTTTAAAAACGAAATACTAAAACGATTTAATTATTTCACACTACAACTTGAAAAACATATAAGTTTTAAATTAAATTCCGTTCATAAAGTAAAATAGCACAAAGAAGAGGAAACCAATATCAATACATGAAATCTGTGAAACAAATTGATAAAATCTGAATAACTTAATTGGAGTACTTAATGCCTTATATTCAAGAGAGTCTTTGTTATTACAGGCCGTTGAATGACCCTAAGGTAAGCTGAGCCATTCTTAAGGCTGGGGGTGGACGATTTATTGTTTAATCACAAGCTTTCAGCCACCGTAGTATTGCGACGGTAAATTGTTGCAAGATCAAATAAATCGGAGGTAGAGTTTGCTGGAAATACTTTTTTAGTAGGAAAAATGTAATTATTATGTTGATTTTTAAATGTAAAACGTCTTTTTAATTAGCGGCCATCATGGGGCAGTTTCTTAGTATTATATATATTTCATATTAAATAAATAAACATTAAGTCCCTTGTTTCTTACTGTATCCACACGATTCGTGCGTCCTCGAGGTGACTTATAAATATAGCGTCGGCGTTGTTGCTTTCTACAAAAGATGAATGCAAATGTAAAACAATATAACTTTGTTAATCTTTTACCTTCACGCTATATCCTGCACTTAGCAGGATAGGCAAAGGAAACCTATGATCTTAGTAGTGAGACACTCCATTCCTATAAAGACACTTCCGTTCCACACTCTCCGCTGAATTCTGCAGGCATTAGGCGCTTTTTCGTTACCAGAACGAGAAGATGACTTTGTTAACTTCTAAGTAATACTTTAAATATAACAATAATAAAAAAATATAATTATTTCTAATCAGCATTAATTATTACAATATAAAATATATATATTCATGCTAAAAGATAATGAACACGACAATTATTAAGAATGTCAGATAGAACTTTGTTTTGAAATGTGTTTTAATTATTACTTTGAAAGAAGCTTTTAATTAAAACAAAATGATTTATATTTATTGTTAGCATGCTCGTTAATTTTGACATATTAATAACTAAATAACAATATTTTTAAAATATATTTTGGTGATATATTTTTAAAATGTTATTATTTACTAGAGTTCTCTCGGTGTTAAGGTTGTCTCGAATTTGGGCAGAAAGTAGATAAGAGTCTTAAATATCTCTGTTTTCTGCCTATTCCACTTTATGCAGGATACAGAGCGATGAGAGCTATGTTGTTTAATTTAATTTCATAAATAGTGTTCATAATAAACATTTAATTTGCTTTAATTCATAACGAAAATGTTGCTATTTAATATATTAAAAATATTTTTTGTCAAGAACAAATAACAATAGCAGTATGAAGATAACTCGAATCAGATTTCTGGTATAGAAAATCGTCATGCTCCTTTTTTAATTTTATAATTTTTTCCTTACAAAAAAAACTAAATTATAAGAATACCAACATATCTGCCTAGGATTGTGACAGATTAGTGCTATCCATATTCAAATTACACATTGTGACCGACGCCTCGATTAATTTGAGAGACGGGTGTGTGGTCTTTGATTACCCTACGATAAGGTCACCTGACACAAAATATTCCAAAAGATACACAAAAAGTACGTCATCTTTCGGGTACGCATACCAACCCTGGGTCTGACGTAAAATTAATCCTATTAACTTGACATGCGTCACGGTCAAAAAAACTTACACCAAAGAGAACTAAAAACTAAACGACTTAAAATATTTTAATTTCTATTGTAATATTTAGATTTGAGAGCTTAATCGTTGAAATGTGTCTAGAGAAAAGCTTCTTAAAAATCGATTTGATGTTAAGATCAATCACTAAATATGGAAAATAAATTCAAATTGAATTAGTAACTTGTAAAAAATAATATAAATAGTGTAGTAGGTTTATAATAATATTATATATATTTTATTATACTTACTACATTAAAGGTAGTAAGTACAATAAGTGAAGCCATTTGGTCATTAACATATTGTGAGCTGCTGGTGCCTGTGATAGGTAAGAAACCCGTGTTACAAGTCACCAGGTCTCCACTTCAGCAATTCTGGAGGCGTTGCGAATTGCATGTCGTAACTTAACACCGCACTTTTCCACGTTACTAAAGCGTAGAAATGAAAATATTAAATATATCAATTATTTAATTATTATTATATACTCGTATTTTTAATTTGACCAAATAAACGTTTATTATCTCTTTGCAAATACGTTTATTACAATATCACGTGCCATCATTCAATTTTCAGAACTCATTTAATTAGTCACACCCGTCTCACAATACAAGTACAATAGAAACAACTTGTCAACACTACAATTATTCTACAACAAAAGAAACAAATAGAAAAAAAAATAGTCAAAATGTCAAAATTTCACACAAATTTCTATGTAATTTTCAAAACAATACCCGTATAGTTAGCTCGCTACTGTTTTAGATTGCATCCTCGAAATCCCAGAACAAAACAGTCAATTTACAAGACATACTCAACAAAGGCTATAAGAATTTATTATAATGGAGGCTTACTTTTTTTTACAGCTTTCTAAGAACTCGATGAGGTCCCACTGGAAACAATGTGAGCAGTTGTGAAGCTTACTAAAGGCCACGGGGAAGCTTGCGCATTACACAAAAGATTTGAACAGTAGCTCCTTGTTGGGTACGAGTGCGTGACGCCTTTTATTTGTTTCAGTTTGTCCTGCAAATGTAATGACTCTGTTTCGAATGCTTTGAAATACTTATTATGTAATATAAAAATGTATACTATGTTGTCGTTATTTAAATAAAAAAAACATTATTTGGGCGGTACGTGGGGGAAGTCGTGTTTAAGGCTAGGTTCCTTTTGCCTACCCTGCTGAATGTGGGATATAGTACGAATATATGTTATAAATAGCTTGCTCAAGATACATATCAAAGTAATAATCTCGTTTTTTTAAATTTAGTTAAAAATTTATTTATATTGATAATATAAGAAACGTGTTTGATTACTATATACATAAAATATTTTTAAGTAGGTATGACATCCACTAAGTGTCACTAGTTAAATAATTAAGGTCCTATTACACTGGGCCCTAACGTATTAGTTAAAAGAAATTGTCCAAATTATTACATTCAAATCTCATTCCTAAGCCAAAACTCCCATAGTACAAAATACTATACACACATTAGAATACTATACCCGCACAAGTGACGTAAACAACCAAACGTCTCTATAAGTCGAGAGTATATTAACATAAACATCGCTTCGATTGCGTTGAAGCCATCTCCAGTCACATTGAATAAATTATACTTGTAGCTTTTTACAGCTGCAATATTTTAGGAATTAAATTGTTTTTTTTTTTTTTTTTCACTTTTACGATTCACCTACGTCCCGCGAGTAATGTCCGTGACATTGACGTGCTGGCTGTCTTCAAATAATAACGCCAAGTAACAGAGGACTGGTTATTTCCTTAACATTTATATGTAAATTTGAGAGTTAAAGTGCTATTTTAATACGATATAATTTGGGCGGGTTGCATCAATTCACGATAAAAAAATATGAGTCGTCTAAAATCAGTCCAACAAGAAGCATTACAAAATTTAAATTCAATTTGCTATGTATTTATTTTAATATGGATACGATAAATTAATTTAGTATGCAAAAAAAATCTAATAAATGCATAAATATCTCATCATGTGTAGGTTTTAATTTAAATAAAAGTAATCGAAAAATAAGTTAACCCAGAAATTTGTTATCTACAACATAAATTTAATTAAATGTTTGAAAAAAAATCATTTATTATTACGTACTTACGTACTACATTTAATTATTTTATTTGTACCAACTTGTACAAACCAACTGTATATACATAATAAAGCTAAGAATAAAATAAAAACCCAATCACCACCATTGTATTTAAATTAAAAAAAATATTTAATCTAATAACGTATGTTACTTCTTCACCACAGATAACCTTTAGGTTGTCGACTTATAAAACTATTGAGATAGCACTATCACCAGTAGCTCCAACATTCCACGATACAATCTATATCTCTATTCGATTGGAACCTATCGCCATATATCAGAAGAATCCAACGATCTCGTGGTTCATAATAGCCGTGAATGTCAAACTAATGAGAATATATTCGTGTATAGTATACGATAAATTAAAGACTTCGGATAAAACGGCATATTAATTGGATATTAGGCTTGTCGACACCCAAAAGTATGGCTGGATTGATCTCTATATGTAAAGTTGAGTTGTTTGGGAAAGAAAACAGCGTGGGTGTAATGGCTTGAGGCGTTTCGATATTTCATATAATTCGCTTCTTTATATTTTTTGATTATTATTTATATTATTCTGCTAATTTCATTAGAACAATTCGATTAGATGGTTCTGTAATAGCTTCGTCTATGGTTATTTATATTAATTTTTTTAGAGAGACTAATGCAAAAGAACGTACGTGTCGAATTAAATTTTATAAAATAATTCTTACAAGCTAATTAATGACCTAAGTTATTACAGTATTAATAGGCGAAAGTAAAATATTTATATACAACTTAACAAACAACAAACTGGCTAAAAATATAAAACAATTCCAAAATATACCGGCGATCCACCGCAGCCAATATTAGCGCTGAATTGAAAAAAGAAATCACTTTTATAATATGCAATCAAAATAATCTGACTTTAAATGGTAGAAGCGAAAAGTTGCTTTATAATTTCCGTAGCAGATTAGGGGGGGACATAATTTTTGTCTTAGCAAATTGAATTTGGGCTCCGCGGGATTGACTGACCGCAAATTGGGGATTCGTTGTCAAGAGATAACATCTAAGGAATCTCATTACTGGAACATTCGTCCGGAGGCCCACGTTATACTTATGTGTTATAGACTTTAGTTCACGTTTGGAATCCTTGGGCTTAGTTACTTTGAATTGAGAGCACAGCTTATGTATCTTGTTTCTTTAGTAATGTGGACAGTGCTTAGTTTCACATAATGAAATTGTTTTTTTTTGACCAGCGTTATGTAGGAAGTAAAGAATAATAAGGAAAAAGGAAGTAAAGGATATTAATCTGTGCTGGCTGTGCTTTAGGTACTTATTTTGAATAAATACAGAACGGGAAAACTTAAACGACATTTCTGTCCTATATACCTTCTTTCAATTATATATTTTAATTACTTTCTTGTACTGTGTCTAGTTTGGCCACCCAATGCGCAGTTTATCCAATTGGATGGGAACGTAGTGAATTGAGAGTACGAGCTCCTTTAAAACAGATGAATACTAGACAGAATGAAGTAGATATATAAATATTTTATATCCTACTTCAAAATTATGAGCTATTTAACAAAGATTATTGATACTAGAGTTAATTGTAGATACTTCGCATTTACATATTGTTTATAACTTAAAATACTTGTTAAAAAAATCCTTGAAGTACAGTACTTCAATAACAGTAAGAAGAGGATATTAAACTTATAATTTTCTCAACCGAGTTTATGTAAATCAAATACCTATACTGTGTATATTATACGTTTGTACACTGTATGTAAAGACCCTGCTGGCGAACGGAAAATTAAAAGGCAAAACGAGCGCCGTTTCCTAGCTATTCTTTTTAATTTTTTTCCAACGCGATGGGCGATGTGGAATCATTAAAATTTCTTAGGGTGTATTTGAAATCTCTTTTATGAATACTGACTGTATAGTATAAAATCTGAGGTAGTATATATCTTTTGTACTAATAGTATGTACCTATATGCTTTAATAAAAATAGATAATTTAGATAGATTTTAATGAAATTTGAACTTATTTCCTTCATTTCTATTAATATCAAGCTACCAACTATACGTTTTCGTTACTGTTATATCTTTTTAAAGTTAAAATAAATACATGTTTCTTATTCTTAAATATAATTTTAAGTTATGTCTTTAGGCTAGTGAAACCAATTTCAGAAATAGAGGAATATTTTTAAACGAATCTAATTTAACTCCGTTCTGTGCACTCGCCCTTACTTCTACTGCCAGATTTATTCGATACGAAATGGCAAAGTTAGACGAATCATAAAGAATTTTCAATGAATTTCCATTAATATTGTAAGCCAAGGTGAAGATCAAATATTGCACGATGAAAAATATATATTTATAAACTGAAATTATGGTATATGTATATGTCTTATATATACATAAGCTTAAGTTACTGTTGTATTAATACTTATAATATGTATTTTAAGTTTTGATAAATAATGTATATATATATATTCATTATTATATATTATATATAAAATCGAAAGGTCACTCACTCATCACGAAATCTCAGAAACTACATGTGCTAGGATTTTCAAATTTTCAAATGTTACTTATAGGACGTAGGTGCTCGCTAAGACGCGAATTTGCAATATTCGACTTCTAAGGGGTAGTTTTTGGGGTTGAAAGTTTGTATGAAACTTCGTTAATACAAATGCTCTCAATGCAGGAGTCTCAAATTTTGCATGGACGTCACTTATAGGACGTAGGTACTCATGGAGACAGAAATTAATAATAACGTAGTTCACGCAGGCGAAGCCGCGGGCGGGCCGCTAGTATTGTTACATAATTCGTAATGCAAAATTTTTAAAGATTCTAAGTTTAGGCATCGTCCCGTATGTATTAAAAAGGCGGGGAACCTAATTTTAAGACCTTTTATTTTACTCCCTTCCTTCCACCCGAATTCCAAAACATTGTGTGTTGAGTGACGAAACTCAACCGTGAATATTAACTCAATCTTTCGAGTGCGAATCGAACCCACGACCTTCCCGCTAGCAGTCAGGCCGACGTCGGATGACATCTATTAAAATGAGAATATATAATTAAAACACATAACTGTTACAAAATACTGGTAAATAATAACTTGTTTCAAATAACTCCCTCAGGTACAACACAACCAGTTTAAAGCTTACACCAAGCCATAATTAAAACTTTATATCCCCCACAAATAAAAAAGTAATTTACGTAACGCCATTTTCCGTAAAGTAAAAATTATGACATTACAAAATAATAAAGAAACGGAACCATTGCTCCCCATAAATTTTCACGTAATCCTCTTAACATAATGCTAAAGTAAATAGGATTTTGGGCGCGAACCCAATTAAATACACGCATAGTATTCATAATGGTAATAAATGAGCCGCCATTAGCAAACCAAATTATTTAAAAAAACTTTTGTTACGCGTTTTTAAACAGAATATGTTATAATTTTGACTGTGACATAAAATGGTCATTGTAAATAAGCTCTATGAACTTATTTGTTATCTGCATATTTTATCCTTATTTTTACATTTGTTTTTGTTATTTTTACTTATTTTGAATATGCTACAAAGCAAAACTATATTTTATGATATACTATTATTTACCTGGCTGAAGAGCTGAAGATCGAGCTCAGTGGCGTGCCATTGGAGAGGCCTCTGTCCAGCAGTAGACTAGGATAGGGCTGATGATGATGATGATGATAATGATTATTTACCCTATCTATTTTGCATATACTATTGTGATTCTATGTGTTTATATGATAATGTCTTTATTTAGCACATAATTTATGTGTTATTTAAGTAAATGACTTCGATACATAAAATAGGGTAGAGGAAACCCAATAACGCATTTGATCTTATTACCATAGCGAGTGCGAATCCATCCAACAATCAACTCCGCCACAATGGCATCTTGCAAAAAATATTATTAAATTAGCATAATATTTAAATTCAAGAAATATAGAATTTCTTAGGCAATATATAATGATAGTTATCTTAATTGAAATATTCAAAACTTAATTTATTATTATTATAATATAGGTAAAATATAGCGATGCTTACAATATAATTATGTGTTTATGGTCATTATGAACATTGTTTTCAAACAGAGAGCACATAATTCCAAATAAAGCATTGTTAAGCATCTGTTTTATCGCGAAGTATATTCGCTATCGAAAGACATTATGCTAATATTTACAGAGTTAACGACCTTTGCGAAATAAATAGATTTCTATTCAATTTTATTAACCTAGAGTTTCGTTATTTCTCTATCTCCCTGAAAACAACACATTATGAGATATGTCGGATTTCATTCGGAGCCGGGAAGTAATAATAATTTTATTCCCCCGTTTGATATTCGAACCCAGGACCACTGCGCTTGTAATCAAATGCTGTGCCACTTTGTTTCAATGAATAAAAATCGAATTGATAGCCTCCTCTTATTACAGAAATCAGTTAAGAAATAGTAAGCTTCAGGTAATGACATTATTTTGACAAAAAAGAAAAACTTTATTTGGACAAAATGTAGCGACCATATTGTCTGTCGTACATATTATTATAGAGTAAATAAAAAATAACAATAAAGTTTAGAAACTTTTGTTGCTAATTTTACTTGCGTGGGTGTGAAACAAATGTGAATTCACTTAATTTACTATCAACTGGATATAAATTGGCAATTTTCTTAGACTTGCCCTCATCACGTTAAGATTTATTTGAAACTAACTGCAAATCTGGCTTAAAAGCTGATAACGACGTCGATATTGATGCGACTATGAATGGGCATATTAGTTTAATTCGTTATAGTCGTTAAAAGGTTAGGTATAGGCTATTGTTTTATTTATTTAAAAATATATATTAATAACTGACGAGAAATAAAATCTCAGCAACTCAGCATAATCATTCTCAGCATCACCTATCTCTCTTATAGCAGAGAAACCCTGGTGTCAAGACGATGAACTCAAGTTATATTTGAGTTGTATATATCATCGTGTATGTTATTTTAAATTGCCGGTTTCCCGCACAATAAAGTTTTTTATTGTTATATATACAAATTCCTTTTATATTTAAAATTAAATTCTATTAAAATTCATAGGTACGTAAAATTTGTTTAAAATTTCTCTTTATCCTAAACAAATATTTAAGAAAAAGGGTAATATAATGTTTAAGCCATGAATTTCTCACTAATCGCCAGCTCCTTATATTCGCCACAACATCTGCTTGTCATATGCTGGTCCTGTTAGTAAATAACATGTGTAAGAAATAAAAATATTTATTTCAATACATCCTTTAGATTAGTCAGTATTAACATTTAAATTCAAATGACCTAGTTATCTAATAGCGTCGTGGTTTAGAGGCTGTGGGAGTATTTTATTTATTTTTAGAAGTATCACTTTTAAATCGTTTACTTATCTTATTTAATCTGTTGTACAAAACGGTGAATGATGTCTATGTTGCTTAACTAAAACATATTCTGTTGAACAGACAGACTTGAGTTGAAATGGCCCTCAATATTTATTTTAAAAAGAAACCATAACCCTGGTCAGGTCACGTAAAGTTTGATAATTTCCGCAACTCAACACTTCACATCCCAAGCTATATCCTCTAGAAATATGCAGATGTTAGGTTATGTATAAAAATTAACGTAATTGACTCGGACCTATCTCTTGTACTCTATTCAAGATTAAAAATCGTAAATTCAATAGACATCTAAATTACTATAGTAAAATTCCATTATTATATTCTCATCTTTAGAACAAGGTTTACCTTATCATTTTAAATTTGTGTCAGTTTGTTCGTTCATTTTCTTTTATTCAATTGAATGCTATCTAGTCTTTTACGGATTGAATTTCAACCCAAAATAGTCATTTTCAATGGGAAATCTTCCACCACCTCCACGATTGTATTTATTATATATCATTACCATAATATGATAATATGCCCCAAATGACATTTTTGAAATTTTGAGAAAAATGTTAATAAGTTAATCGCTTCCTGTTGGCACATAAAAACAGCGCATACTATTAATCATATGGGATCCTACATTCCGTGCCTTAACATGTCAAGAAATTTCTTACTTGTTTCTTGGGCCATAATTCACCTAAGTCTACGGGATAATAAAGCGGGCTTTAAAACATTAATTACAATTTATCGCAAGCTGTAAAACGTCATTTACTAGCACTGTATTCTAGTATTATTTTTTTATGTTAGTACTAATATGACGTCACTGGGGCGTAGTTTAGAACGGTCTAAATAAAAATATGGTGGTTTTGGGTTCTCTACTCGAGGGAATAGATATATTGAAAATAATTTTAATTTTTAGTTTTAGGAGACAAAGTGTTGGGTTACGTTACATAATACGTAACACTTCTAAATTGTTTAAAACTGGAGAATATACCGTATCCAGAATATATATTATAAATGTCTTAAAATATTTATTGCGAAACACGAATAGCACATAAAAATCACCATAAAACTATACTTCATTAATACACAAAGTGAAATAAAATTGAAAAACCTTTTCACATTCTATAATATAATGTTATTCAATATCTCCAGTGTATAAAATAAATAATAATGAGTAAAATTCTATAGCAAAAAACGTATCGTATCGTTTCGTATTTGCGTAGACCGTCCATAAGCAAATTGCGAGAGGCACGATGAAATTATGCGACTGTTGTAGACCAAGACGCAGCCCTGTAATTCTGTCTCATTACGGCAGAAAGAGATCCTGGAGACATTTTTTCAATTATCCTCTCGCCACTGCAAATGCAATCACAGCTTCTTTTATTTATACCGACTATGTAATTTAGATATTTATTCATTTTATTTCATTGAGTTTTGCCTTGTGTTGTGCATGACCTGAATAAATCACTGTTGTAAACAAAATTGAATTTTGTAATGGACCTCTTGCCCATATGAGGTGGTATTATAGAGTTTTATTATATATTATCTATCTTGTAAAACGTAGAAGATTTTATAATTTATCGTTTTGCATTTTTTATAATTTATCATATGTTTTTTTTATGAAAGAAATGCCTAATAAATAAACATACTATTTCCTAATTAAATGTTGAGCCAAATAAGCAATTAGCAAGCAGGGAAAAGAAATGTCTTCATGTACCTACCCACTACGTTCCTCTGCCCACCCTGCTGTGTGCAATAGACAGCGTAAAAAACAGAAAGTAATTAAAAGATGTTTATTTCAATTTAGAAGTATTATTTTTTTAAATGTTTCATAAAAAAAAAACAATTAGTAGTACCATGACATATGTCACATATTGTAAGCGCGCGCATACTGCATAGTTAGTGAACTTTACTGACACAATAAGAAACAATAAGTACA
The DNA here is from genome assembly GCA_013403645.1 of Heliconius nattereri. Lineage (NCBI taxonomy): Eukaryota > Metazoa > Arthropoda > Insecta > Lepidoptera > Nymphalidae > Heliconius > Heliconius nattereri. Next base: position 940,365 of record JAAIXI010000244.1, on the reverse strand, counting down.
ATGAGATCCATCGTGAACATGTATGGCCTAGATACGGCGAGTGCACTTACAGACTGTTTTTATTGTGATCTAAGATTTCCGGAATGGATTGTGCAAATAAAAAATGGCACACGATAATGGGTTAATGAGTAGATATATTTATAATATTTTTTTTTCAAATTCAGCTGGATCCCGAATACAGCAGGATAAGCGGAGAGAACCTGGTGTTAAGACTATCCGTTCCCTAATTCCCGCCGATTTCTGTAGGGAATTGTGTGCTAAGCGGCGGAACTGAACGCAGCGCTTTGCCTCGACAACAGAATGAGAAATGAAAATATTTGATATATGTTCAAAGAGTAACAAACATTCATCCATCCTCACTAGCATTATTTATAATAATATTACCTATCTCAATCAACTAGCCCTAAGCTTAAACTTGCCCGAATAAGGTCGTTAATAATCAAAATACAATATAATATTTAAATTTCCCAAAGTAAAGTAACTAAGATAGAACAAACTCATAAATAATGTCAACCCATAATAGTGGAGACAAACAATTTTGTTCACAGCATCCAAGCCTTCTATTGCTATCTAACTGGCGGCCATTAGGACAATTAACTATAGTTGGCAAGTTTAATGAACCGATTATCTCAGTTCCTTGATGAAGTATGAATTATCTAAGATCTATTGGAGTCTCTCATCTGTTTTGTTTTACACTGTCCACAGTCATTATTGCCGTCGTTTTAAGCTAGCACAAAATATATATATTTTTTAATAAAGTAGGGGAGTTCGTAGGTTTTCGTAGGTATTCGAGTTTTTTTTAAGTGTGGTTTTTTTCATTTAAGTGGCCTTATTTAACATGATCGAGATATATCGCTATTATATTTTTTTATCTACCAATATAATAAAACTATAAGAGGGTCAAATCTGTGAGGATTTGTGGTACAATTCATAGCGACCTAATTTTTTTTTGTCTGCAGTTCACTTTTTCTAATGTTTTAACACTAAGTGCCCAGGTACCCGCTGCCGGCCCTGCTATGCGCGTGATACTGCACTAGCATCATGTTTCTTTTGAAAGTAGTTGCGGATGGAAAATGCAGTATAGCAAGGCTCGTAAAGTATAAACAAATGAGATTGCAAGGTGCAACTAGTTATAAAGAAAGTAAATATATACATATATCTTTCCATACAAATGCAACTTTACGCCAAAGTTTAAATTATAGAAAACCCAATAAATCGTAGCTAAGCCTAGTACAAAAATAAATACAAAGAAAATATGTTTCGGTTGTTAATTATACGATCTGTGTCATAGCATTGTCATCTCTATTTATAGCTTTTACTATTTAGAGTGCTACTTACGTTCTCAGCATGACATTTGTTGGTCGTATTGATCGTTAACCTATTTCAGTACAACGTTAGGATCAATTGAAGAAAATTGACGATTTCTATATTTTTGTGTCCGTGTGATATTACATGTATTTTTCGGAGAAATTTAAGGACGTTTGTATAAAAAATAAATAATAATTGCCCAATTATTTTTGCTTCAAGCTATATCCCGCACATAAGAGGGCAGATAAAGAAATCTAGGAAGCTAATGTTAAGACACCCTTTTCTTTGTTGACACTTCCGTTAGCCATTTGCCATCGAAGTCTTGTATGTTGAAGCGAGAAAATGAATATATTAAATATTTCATTCCTTCCGAGTGGGCATCAAACCTAAAACCATCGCGTTTACAGTCACACGTCTTTGCATCTGCACCACGAATGACTGAATTTTTATTGATAAGTATTTTGTTATTCACACACTTTATTTGCATATTTTTTGTCCATATTAAATGTTTTTTTTATTAGAAAAATATTTCATTTTCTGTTTTTTTTTCTGTTTTAAACTACATAATATTTTAAATAAATTACAAGCTCGTTAGAATAAATTGGCTTGTAAGATCTAGCAGCGAATGTTGAAAACAGTAGCAATGTTGAACAATGATTTTAATAGTATATAGATATTCATTTCCATTTTTTCTCTATGTATTTATTAAATTGGTAACATTAGCTCGTGGTGCTTACTGTTTGGCTCTTTATTTTAGGTTCCTTCTCTCGTTTGATGATTACTTGTCTTATTTTCAATTTAAATTTTCAATTTTCTTATTTATTTTTCCGCCCAATATTAGAGACATTCCATTTCATGTTGAGTGGTAAAACTCAATATCACGCTTTGTTTTTGATTACTTATTTAAATTATAACCATTTGTTTTTAATAGGTCAATTGAATTCAAAATTAAGGCAGTTACTGGAAAACGGCGTATCTTAAAACTATTTTCCCCTTGCTGAATCTATCCGATGTATATATACGAAAATTAAAAAAATGTGAAGCTATAAAAGTAGGTAAATAAAAGAAGTCGCATTCTTCAAACATGACTTAAATAATATTAAAAGCAACCTAAAAACTCAAATATATTACCAATATTTATTTACACTAGCTATTAGTTACGAACATAAGACAGATTGTGAGGAAAATACATACTATATTTAATGGAATAACTTGTGGTGGACAAGTCACTTAAGCGTAAACCGAGAAGCAACCGTCGGTGTGTACTTTGTAACCAAATACTGGTTGGCAGCACCATAATATACTGGCTATAGGTAGTCTGTTTACACGAAATGCAGTTTTCGCATGTCCATGCTCATATTGTAGATATTGATTTAGTTTTGTTCTTTAGTTTCTCTCCGTATTCCGTGTACAACATGGTAGGCAGAGGGAACCAAGTGTTAGGATACTCCGTTAACCACTTTCCGCCGATTTTTTTATGATTTGCGTGCTGAGTGGCGGAATTCAACGCCGTGCTTCTTGCCTTAGTACTATAAAGAAGAAATGAAAATATTAGGAAACAAATAAACCATTCCTTCCGATCGAATTTACAATTCGTGTCCCTGTACCACGTCGACTGGCCTCAAAGCAGTAAGTACGGTATTGATTTAGTATTGTTTAAAATTTAATTTAAATTTAAATATGTTATTGGTGATGTGTTTGCGGTTGTAATGCTATTTATTTTGTTGGTTGCGGTTAACTTATTTATTGGTTTAGATATCATAAATTAGGGCGGGAAAATTTTATTATTTAGTTAATATAATATTTTAAAGTAATAGATGTGGCCATGGACCACACAAGGGGAGTATTTATATTTAAAATACACTTAATTTATCGTTGTAATATGAATACATTAACTTTTGTAACATTTTAGATATTTTTTGCATTATTCCGTTTTCCAATTTATGCGCGTATTTGAGATACTGCGTGTAGAGTATGACTCTACTTTACGCTTTATCTTTTGAGTGAATATATTTATTTATTTATTCTCCCAGGTGGGGAATGAACCCACAAGCAGGTGAAGGACAGAATGTTTTAACAGTAACTTCACGCTGACTCCTCTATATTTGGGTGAGATTAAAAAACTCAATTTCTAATAGCAACAATAATTTGCGTAAACAAAAAAAGCAATAACGTCTCATTAAAATATTCTCACCATCCACACTCCGCATAACGATATGTGGTTTAAAATTTATAACCACAAATGATGTTTAACCAGTCATAATTAAGCTTAACGGCTATTTTAATGTTTAGTTTAAGTCCACTGGGAGTGCAATTGAAAACTTTCTAATGTTTCTTTATCACATTTGAAAAGTTTATTAAATAAACGGCCACGCGCCTAGTTGGTTAGATAAAAACCGCGCATAAACTACGTATATTAGATTTCCTAATCTCCATACAAACTTATCTATGAAGGCATAAATTATTTAGTTCAAACAACCAGGAGCGGGCGGGCTGTAGAGAAATAATTTTATGCTTATTCGGATTATATTCTTTTATCAGGCCCCAACGCGGGTCGTTATTGAATTATCATTTCAATATGATGTATGGTGCGATAGTGGAGTCCGGGGCGCGGGGTGCGCTGTGAAATTGTGAGTTCCTCTGATTACAGATGAAATATTGCTGCGATATTGGGAATCTGTAATTGTTTGAACTTGAGCTTAAAGCTCTGAATAGGTCAAAATTAAGATCATTGTTTTTGATTATAATAGACCTTTTTATATTAACTGTAAGCTATTTTATTATTGATATTACATTTGAAGTTCACGCTTCGTTCCACATAAAACACTTAGTATTAAGACACTCAGTTTTCCAATTTCTGCCGAAGTCAAATTTGAGTATTTGCGTTTTTCGAAGAATTCAAAGAAAGCTTTGAAATAATTAACAAAATATATAAATAATCCTTCCTTTAAATTATTACTTTAAAATTTTATAAAATTAATACAAATTAAAAAAAAACAGTTGCACACTGTACATATAGGAACCCCCTAAAGCAGAGCACTCCGTTCCCCACTTTTCGCCAAATTTTGCCTCGGTGTCAGAGCGTAGAAATTAAAATATTACGAAATAATATTTAATTTCCTCGAGTGGAGATCGAACTCACAACTATCACGAACAATCACACCCTAGTGCTCTATATAATTTATTGATTTTTGGAATAAAGAAGGATAAAAAAAAAGTAAGTTAAGAAAAACGTAAAATAAATAATGTTAATGGAATTACGGAGTATAAAGTTTGAACACTTAAGAAAGTCATCAACAGTAAAAGTAATTTGTCTCGAAATAGCATGATGATGCGGCAGGCGCCCAGCTGCAAACTTTCAGAAGGGACGCCAACAGACAATTAAAATATCTGGCTAATGGACCAAGGAGAATGCCAAGCACGTTGATGAACATATCGGTGTCTTGTCTTTATTTGTTCGCGACTAACAAGAATTTCCAAATTTGGAAAAAAATATTAACTTGCTTAAGTATCTTCCGGCGACGTAAAAAATGTTTTTTGTTTCAATTTTCCTGCATTTTACAAACGCTATTTATTATATATACATATAATAAATAGCGTTTACATATATTTTAATCAGCCTATCACCGTCCACTGCTGAACGTAGGCCTCCCACATATAACACCAACCACACTATATAATGTTGAAATATCTAATAATTTTATTAGTGTATGTGTATATATGGTTAACATTAATATATCTATGAATATCAACCTTCCTGTTTAAATAGAAAAAATACATTTCAGCATTTATTACTAGGAATTATAAGGAAAAGTGCAAAGATGCTTATGAAAATAAAACTTATAAGCCATCTGTGTGTTAATTCCATCTTTTCTTGTCTCCATTTTTAGCGAATGAATATCAAATAAACAAATATTTAAATATACAACCTGTAACATAAATATTATTGTATAAGTCATTTAGACGAAGGCTATTTTAAAGAAATTCATTATCCAAATACAATCTTTAATATATGTAACATAAAGCATATTTTCGTATAAATTATAAGCTAATTAATATTGTAACTCCGTCGCTTTTCAAACATTTATATATATCGGCGAATTAAAAAGCTTCATGGTTGCTTCATTGCTTCATGGTCCAGTACGTTTGCAATTTATAGTTCAAGTGACTTAATTTACATAAATGTGGCCTACATAATTTTAATTTTAATACATTAAGCTTATTGCGCGCCACCTAATCAAATATTATAGCTGAATTCAATTGAAACGTAAACTATTATAATTTTTTTATCCTTTTATATTAAGCGCGGCTATAAACGCGACGGTAGTGGGTTCAATTTCCACTCAGCTGCATGAGTTGGTTTTATTTACATTTCCTAGATCTTGTAGACAAAGCAGGGCGTTGTACTTCATTAGTCAAAGTGCAATATCTGGGACTGGAGAATGGAAGAGAGAGACAAATCCTTGAAAAATATAAAATCCATGATAATAAAAAAAAATCCTACAACAATATTCATTAATTTGATATAAAAACTCAATTTCGTTATGTTTATTTTAAAGGTAACGTTTACAGAGGGACAATAACAGAAATATGCAAATACATACGAGTACGTATGGGACGAGATGATGTCCAAACAAGATTACCTCCACAAACATGCAACGCTTAATGACAGGGACAGGACACACATACAGCTATTTAATGAACATACGAACATTTTTAAACAAAACCTGTTTATTAGGTTAATAACCTCTTTTTCATAGATACAATTGTTTGTCGTCGATAGATGTGTTGTTCTCTTGAAAGCACCGTTTTGTATTTTTTTGCTAAGACCACAACGTATAAACGCGACGGTCGTGGGTTCGATTCCTATCTAGGAGAATGAATTATTTTTCAATCATTCGCAGTGTCTTAGCATTAGGTTTACCATGTAAATGGTGTGTAAGAAATAAATAATAGTAAAAATACGTGTTTAGAAAAAAAACGCTTATTACATTAATATTAAAAAAAAATCGTAATATTTATGATATGAAATTGTAATTACATTAAACATGTGATATTCAACAGGAAATTGACAAATTCTACATTAAAACATTAATGCCACTAAATTAAATATTTTCAGAAATATCCATTACTATTTGCTAAACTAATTAATAGAACTAGAAAGTTTAAATTGCCTTAAAATAGTATATCAAACGGTCAGTAAATGATGTTATAAATTTCAGTCCCTTTTTGTTTTCGGAATGCTCAAATAAAACTAATTTAATTTAATTTCGCCTTTATAAACTATACGTAATGCTATGATGGCACGCGATGAAAGGTTAGTAAACAAAATAATTTATAGTTTTACCCCCGTGAATTCGAGGGTGTCCATACACAAATATAATGTAACTAGACATTTTAGTATACGAGTATACTCGTATTTTAGTATTATTTTTGTATTTCTTCGCTCTGGTGTCGAGGCAAAGCGCGGCGTTCAGTTCTGCCACCTCAATATGCATTCCTCCAGAATTCGACAAAAAGTGGAGAACGCAGTGTCTTAACACTAGTGTGCGGGATACAGCGCGAAGCTAATTAGGTATTTAGTAAAAAGTGTAAAATGTGCTATGAATTACGAATACGTGAGTTAAAAAACAACCAGGTGGACCGACGACCTTAAGATGACGCTGGATTCAAAGGACGCAGGACCGGACGGAGTGGCGAGCATTGGGGGAGGCCTATGTCCAGCAGTGGACCTTAAAAGGCTGATGGATGGAGTTAAAAAAACCTCAAAAATTGTCTGTGTTAAATAATTAAAGTCGACATAAAGTTGTATACACTTTAGGTCGACTTTAATTATTCACTTTTGATTTTCGTTTTCCTTTGACAGAAACTGTTTAAGTAATTTAAGATTTTTTTAGATGTTCTTAATGTTTTAAATAACTACCATTATTTTTTTTAAATAACAATTATTTCTTAAAAACACATTCAAAATACATTTTTCCATAGAAACGCTTGTAACTACCGTCAAAAGGGTACGGACTACGGACTATAGATTATAATGAACGGGTCAGTATAAAGCGTGAGCCCGCACACAAGTACAGCCGCTCACATAACGTCACTTAGACAATTCACTGCAGTCTGGACCGCAGACTGAAATACTGATTAATGCAGATCAAAGAGAATTTTAATGAATGTTTATAGTGTTTTACTTATTGCTTATTGTGAAATATTACAAGATATTTTTATTCACAGTGGACAAAAGATGGCTGTTGATGATGATGATGATGATGATTTTTATTTTGTTAATTAGTTAATTGTGAAATGCTTTTTTGTCAGCTTCACGCTGTATCCCGCATTTAGCGGGGTAGAATGAGTTGTAATATTGTATAATTATCATTATGTGTTATTTGGTGCTTTGTTTTGTATATATCGTTTTTAAGTTGAGGGCTATATATTTTAATTTTCTTTTGTCTACTTCTGATACTAAAAATAAATGGTCATCATCATCACCGACGACCAACTACATTTGGCTACATAAAGAGGTTGGTGGGAAGCGGATGGGTCCGAAGAGCTGAGGATCGAGTGTGGTGGCGAGAATTGGGGAAGGCCTATGTCCAGCAGTGGACAACATGGCTGTTGATGATGATGATGATGATGATCTAAACTCCAACTAATGTACAATGTACATAATATAATCTATATTAATTGATAGCATTCATTTTGTATGAAATGAATCTCAAGCTTTAAACTAAATATATTATTCTTCTTTTGCTATTTTTCGAAGCAAAGCGTGTAAATAGATTGCGCCACGTGACCTTCAACTTTGACATTTTGGTTAGTTTAAGAAAAAAAAACAAATATACGAAATAAATAAATACACACAAACATATACTAATATTTGGTTCATACGGGCTTAAACCCAAATATCCTAAGCTGAAATCTCTTAATTTACGCCCCAAAGGGATTTACTAAAGCCAAACATTGTTCGCTAATTATAACGGGACACATATGCTGAGTCCCACGAGGATCTCGCCAACTTAACGAGAGGCTTTGCTTTGCCTTGTTGGGATGCGGATGTCGCGAATTTAATTTTTAATTTAAGTTACGGATTTTTAGATTGCGGATTGTCTGTTAAATGGGTTTATGGAAGGAAACGGATGGTCAGTTTTAACTTACAACCAATTAATGTGTCGTTTCTGATATTGGCTAACTAATATTTCAGTTAATACATTTGATTTAACTAGACAAGTTAATATTTTAATATAAGTATACAGGAAAAAGAGTAATATCACATACCAATTTTTTTAGCCTTTCTCTGAATATATAAAGAATGTCTTTTCTTATTATTAACTAAACAAATAAAAACTTATCTTTTATCAGCCACTAATTGAACTGCTATCAAAAAGTGTATACATATGTGTGAATTATCTTCAAATGTTACACTATTTTTACGTCAAATTACAAGACATAACAATAATTAAGTATTACAACCAAAAATTTTTATCTCATATTAACTAGCAAAAATAAAGATTCACCTATAAGCAAAGAGACTATACAGAGAACCCATATACGAAGATAAAATATATTGTATCTAAAATATCAACAAGATGTTATAGATAAAATATCTTTTATCTGCGTACATACGAGTACGTTCATACAAAATCAGTTGCAATGAAGTCGTCGCCCGGCTGCATTAACACATCCCATCATCACCCCTTTCATTGCCCTTTATATTTTTCTACAAATTGACACTGCTATACAAAAATAAACCTTATGTCTTTCCAATATAAGAAACAGGAATTGCTTTTTTTATATTCCACACAAAAACAGGCCTTATTGACATGAGAGCTTTGATGGGGGGCAGCTAATCTGTCAGCTGATCCCATGGAAATCGTTTAAAAGCTGTCCTTTTGTTATTGTTTATTTAGGACACAGTGGAAGCTGCGTTTTGAGGCATGCATTAATGCGATTGTCCACCCAAGTGTTAGTTGTGATATATATCGAAATCAGGATCATAATCGCGGTTTGGGGAGAAACCTCTGCTGAATATATTTTAACGTTGCCAATGTTAATTATACTATTATATATTAATAATATTTATATAGGATATTCAATTATAAGAATAATGTAAATGGCAGTTTATATATGTAACATTAATGTTTATTTTTGTGTATTCATTTTCTTCATTTATGACACTGTTGTTTTTTGCTAATTTCATTTGATATTCTGGTATAAAAAACCCAATTCTCTATGTTATGTGATGGAAACTCATATAATGTTTATACATTATTCCGAATAGAGGTCGAACTAGCAATCATAAATTATGAAATCAAACACTTCAAACACCACGCAAGCTTCTCACTATTTACTAGTACTTCCCTAACCCACATTTGTCTATCAAAGTGTAGGGTGTAAATTGAAATATAAAGGCCGTAAGCACATGCAGATGAGCTCCTTATTGAAAGTGTCCACTTTAGACGAGGCTTGTTTGCGCATGAAAGAACATCGGACATAAGGACCCAATTATCCCCACATTCGGACAACCATGTATTTTCTGTAGCAATTACATGACATAATGAAAATAACAAAGGATTATTTATATAGTAGTTACAGATTTTAGTAATCTGATTATATATGTTAGGCTAATAAAATATATATGCTAATTTAATAAAAGATTACTTAGATTTTCTTTTGTTTCTTATAAGAAATAGACTAATTATAGAAATATTGTTTAAGGTTTACGATTATGTTTTATCTAAAGATACAGTTTCAATAATCTTAGATTAATTTTAATACAACTGTATTTAATATATCATAATAAATAGCATAAACTGAATGTTTCGCACCAAAATGTAATTAATTAAGGATTAATGATAAGGGAATACTTTCTTAAGAGTCTTCTCCCTTACAACCACGGTAGCCAAATTAAATATTAATAAGAATATACCTACAAATATTGTATAGAGTCAAATTCTTCTCAACTAAGCATATAAGAAGAAAAACGAGATAATCCACCATCAGCAATGAAACTAACGCGCGGCTTTGAGTTCTGCCACTCAACACGCAAAGCTTCCAGAATTCGGCAGACAGTGGTGAACGGAGTGACTTAACACTAAGTTCCCTCTGCCTACCCTGCTGAGTGCGAGATACAGTGTGAAGCTGATAAAATAGACAAGCAATGTACCTAATAGACAATAAAACACATTGCAATAATTAATCTTAGCACTACTCGTCCCTAGACAAAGTTGCGAAATCAATTCAGTTATCTTAGTACGGACCAATGGCGGGACTTAACCGACAAAAGGACAATTAAGTACAGAGCGGCCGTTAGCCGCGGCGTCACACAATTTGTTGCAGCCTTTATCTCGCCCACCATTGACCCCTTTACCCTATTTTAGTTTAATATCCATAATATCAACCCTTAATAAAATTGGTATAGCGCCTGGCTGTAAAACGCGACGGTTGCCGGTTCAATTCCGAATTGATTATATTTTTTATTTCTCTCGTAACAAAAAAAGGACAGGCGGGAAATGCCCGCGTGGCAAGATAGGCAGGGTGAACCTAATGGTAAAAATACTCCATTCTAAGCTTTCGGTCTCCTACACTACTTTCCTACTACTACTCCGGGCTTCAATAATGTGATAAATGTATTATTTTGAATTTTAGTGTTTATTTTTTTTATAAACACTATTATTTTTGTATAAAACACTAATATTTAGTATATCGTATAATTATAAGCGATTTTTTATACTTCGTTCAATCCCCATTATAGATCGCGAATTTGTAGCTCGTTCTGCTGCTTTCTAGGGCAGCGGTAATAAAATTCTTATTACGTTATGTGAACAAAACATGTGGTCGTATTATTCACGCTTTAACGACATTTGGAGAGTGATTTGCAATTCAACATTATGCGAAATGCGGACCCTGGCGATGATAGATACTTATAATTACTTTTGAGTGCACGTGTATCTGAATAGATTGAGCTCAGTTAATGGGTGGCTAATTTTATATTAATGGTGTTTTTTTTTCTTTGTGGTACATAATGATTTTTAGAGAAAAAAAGAGAGGTGAATTCCACCATTCTCTGTTTGTTTTAAACTCGTTGCATGGAAAACGGAGGACGAAACTGTAAACGAAACTGTAATGTGTGCGTCTGTAAACGCGACAGCGTATACTTTCGATTCGCAATCTAGGATATGAAATATTTTATATGTTTATGTCCTCGTTCTGGAAAAATACAAACATTTTATAATGTTGAAGTCTGTGTTTATTTTAAGTGATGGGTAGATCTTAAAATGATGCTTCTTAAACGAGTGGTGATGGTGGTGGTAGTGGTGGTCAACGAGTGGTTGTGGTTGTCCTATGTACAACTTCATTTAATTAGGTATTATTTTTGTGAAAATAAAAAGTATTCGGGCGAATTGATAATCTCCCTTTTTTGAAGTTGGTTGAAAATGAGAACATCCTCTTTTTTGGGGTTGGTTAAAAAGAAATGCAAAAATCAGTTATCTCACTTCTGACATCAATTTAAAAAGTTTTTGCTTGTAACTATTACAGTATAATCAATTTTATAATAATCGGAACCTAACCAAACTTTCACCTTTCCTTTCAAATTATCCTTGAAGTGTATCCTTTCAAATAAAAAAAGAATCATCAAAATCGGTTGGCGCAACCTTGAGTTATTAGTCTATTTGTCGCGCACATAACTTATGCAAATTTAAGACTTATGTGATTTTCTCATAGATACTATTGTCAGACATAGACCAAAAAAAATGGGACCATTCGGGAAGCTTCACCTTTCAAATAAAATAAATTAAAATCGGTTCACCCAGTCAAATGTTATGAGGTAACAAATATAAAAAAATTAAAAATAAATAAAATAAAAATACAGTCGAATTGATAACCTCCTTTTCTTACAGAAGTCGGTTAAAAAATTAAATTATTTCCTAGTAAATGATTGAGATACCGATATTTTTAGGCACATATTTTTAAAAAAATTTAACTACCCTCAAAAACAACACATATCTACTGTCCCCAAAAAATGTGAACATCCAAAATTGCCATGACGTTTCACTCTACGCCTTTGCATTAGCTCCATCGTCGCTCATTCCGCGTCAACGCATGCACTAATTAGCTGACACCCGACTCTGACACATTTGCTCCCATAGGAAACTGGTGTGGGAAGAAACCAGGTGTAAAATTGTCTAGTTTTAATATTATATTTATATACGCTTCTAATTTTGACTGACATATTGAGATGAACGCATTTGTTTTTAATCTTGTTATTCACGGTATCGTGTTTTTGGTATAATAATACCTCTTTATTCCTATAATATGAATTTTGGATATTTAGATGATACAGATTACAATAAAAGTTTTCTGGATAAAACATTTTTTTCTAGGCTAATTAATTATTAATGTTTATACATTTAGTATAATCATTCAGCAAAATGAGTAATTTATTTTCAAATGTATATTATTTAGGTTTAACAAAATAACTGGCTTATAGAATGCTATCTCAGTGTAGTCGATCAATTGCCTTGGCATTTTCTGCAATCAACGTGATATTGGCAAAGTTATAAGTGCTCTACTGACACGCTTAGAAGATACGAGCAAAGGAACTAATGAAATATTTATTTTATTAAAACGGATAGCCAGAGGAAAACTAGTGTTAGGATACTCCGTCTTTCACTACGGCTTATTACCCGAGCGAGGGACGAAATGAACATATTTAAAAATAATAAATCTTTCTCCCGAGTTGGAGTTGAACCTGCAACCACTGCGTTTATAATCACGCGTTTGTGGGTTCGCACCACGGCTGCCTCTTAATTTTAATTAATATAAGATAATATACATTAATATTTATGTACACAAAAACACATTGAAGTTAAATATTTAAATAGATCATAGTATAAAGCTTTATTTTACTACTGAAAGTGTACAACTACACTATACTAAAAACCACAATCAGGTGGCAAAACTCCACCTGTTATATAGAAACATCCAGGAACTTTTTCCTTTTGTCAACTTGGGCAACTAGATTCCCTAATTAGCGTCCACCCCGCTTATTTGTTGAGTGCCATACAAAGTTAGACGGCTAGACTGATTGACCTAACTTCTGAAGTTTGTATTACCCTGTTATTGTCACAATGAGTGAGTGTTACATGATCTATATAGAAGGATCTATTTATAATTTGAAGCTATGGAATGATTATTATTATTATTTATTTTTATAAATCAATATGAATATTATTACTTCAAATTGTAATTTTTGAAATATTCGTATTAAAGGATAAGTACTTCAATACAATTATTTATATTAATTGTATGTTATAGTTTAATTAAGGTTTATGCCTTTATACCGAAAAATATTTAAAATACTTATGAAAATATAAAAAAAACCAACTAACACTTTACCAACCGATTTATCTCACTTTCTTATAAAAACAGGTCAATATTAAATTAGAACGATTAACGGCTTAGAAAGCGACTCATGTTGCGAACTTATATTTAGTGCTGCTATCATACAATTACTTTAAATTGTTCAATTACTAGTAAACTTGTGTAGTTAAGTCTAGAGTAGTTCAGCCGTTGTATTCAGGTCAGTTGCAATATTTCCTAATTAATAGTCGTCGCCCGTCGTCAATGATATGAACGAAATGAGACATTTCTATTATAGCTTCTGTTGGTTGGCTGCATGGAAATATGTAAGTACCGTATAAAGAATGCATTTACCACTTTTTTGTAACCCTAGTACGTTGTAGACTTTTTATAGCTTAGCTTTCTTTGTTTTCGCTTGGGCTTTACAATATTTAAATGTTTTTTTTTTACTAATATATTATTTCTGCAAATTAGCGCATACAAGCAAATTCTCCTAGTTTATAATATTATATATTATATGATAGGATATATAAATATATATTTTTGATCAGCAGTGATGACTTTATTTTTAAGTAGCTTTCAGTACTTATTATGGCAACGAGTGTAATTTATGATAAAACTTCTCTATTTATTTTTTGGGATCTTTTTGCTTTCTAACAAGTTCTTACATAAAGTATGCTCATCCAAAAGAAAGCTGTATTATGAGTTTTCTCGATTTCATTCGTTGAATTAACCTTAATTACTAATTAATAATTAATTGCCATTGACATCTGTATATCGTGGAGATTTACAGTGGCCGTAACATATGGCGGTTCGTTATACATATTTTTATTATGAGTATGTGTATCTACTATCTACTAATATTTACATCATGGCGCAGAAGCAATAGCGTGTGTGTATATGCGATGGTTATGGGTTCTATTCCTATTCGGGGGAATGAATTGTTAATTAATAATAATTATATTTTCAGTGCGATTCAATACGCAATGACTTAAAAATTCGGTGAAAAGTGGCGAACAGAGTTTTTCCTAGGTCGAGAACCTACCCTTGCTACCCTTGCTACCCTTCTGTGTGCGGCATATAGCGTGTAGCTGATTTTTTAATTTTACTATATTAAAAAGTCATTTCATATATACATATTATGTCTAATAATATGTATTTTCATCCACACAACAATTCCATATCTCTATATTGTGCACGGATCGAGGATTCTACTTACCAACCACTCGTATCGGTCGGGATAATCATCTTGAGATGTCAAATTGATATACATGTCCTGATGTTTGAAGGAGCTTGTAAATTACGTGAGATGGGCCATAATGTGAACAGGTACCTACGTACGTATGTATGTAGGGCCACTTATAAGAATTATGTTATATATTTCCGTGTAATCTAAATATATTTCTATTCATTTTTTTATTGACCTTGACGCTGTATTTAAGAGGGCACCTAATGGTAAGGGATTCCGTTCTCCAGTTTTGCCCAAATTTTGGGACATTGCGTAGTGATGGAACTCGACTCTGCATCACTAGAGCGAAGTATTAAAAATAATCTTCTCCCGAATAGAAATCGACCCGTTATAGCAACATGATGTTTGTTTGTGACGGCCTCTTTCTTAAGTTACAATATTAATTTATTATAGTACTTAATTATCTAACATAGTCTTTGAATTTCATATAAGTAATTGATAATACATTTGAACACACTAAATTCAGCATAAGTAGCTTATAATAACTTTTTACAGTAATAATAACTAATAATAAAAAATATGCAAATAAAACAAATTCATCTTAATTATACGAGTATATGCGCACATTCTTATTCTACGGTGCACTGGCCTAGGCGACTCATTTGTATAATTGTTCTTAAGTACTTTTTAATTGGTGATTCAGGGACACGCAACAATTGAAACGAATGTAGGTCACTTCCCTCAGTTAATTGAATTAATGATCTTCTTCCTAGAGCTTTGTGATTATATTTTTTGTTATACAAGCTAGTGTCTGCATCTGCAATGTAGAATAGTGCATTGTGCATTTCTTGAATTATTTTTATGATACAATAACTTTTTCTTATTAAAGTAAAAAAATATATTATTTATACTTATATCTCGCTGCTGTATCTCGCGTATCGCATGGTAAACAAAGTGTCAAGACTCTCTTATCCATATACATAATGCGGGATTCTCACTCGAGAAAATGAAATATTAAATATTTCTTCTTTTTGGTGCCGAGACAAGGCACAGTGTTAAGATCCGCCACTCAACACACAATGCCTCCGAAAAATGATGAGCGAAGTGTCTTAGAACTGGGTTCCCTCTGTCTACCCTGCTGTGTGCGGAATACAACGTGAACCTAAATTAAAATGATAGATTCTTTCTCATATATCAACTACAAAATTGCATATTCAAGAAAAAATATTACACTCTAAAGTAGAAGCAAATAGCTAGGGGCAAACGCACGTTCCCAGACAAATGATAGCCTTTATATGAACACTAAACATGGGACGTTTAGTTACGAATTGCACACAAAAGCTTTTGTACGCAAATACGCCGACTTTGCCATTTTTTCTTCGCTAATTGCCTGTCTCGACTGTCTGAGCGCAGAGCTGTACTAGCGAATCCTATTGTGAAATATTCTTGAAATATTTTATTTCATTACATTTTGTATGGAGCGTAATAATGCCTGTGAATTTCAGATTTGGCTGCGATATAAGTTTATTGTTATATGGCATTTGAACTTTGTAACGAATGATTTGTCATGGAGCCTTACGCTGCCAAAGAACTTTGTGTATTGAGGCGGAGAGAGGAGACTTTGTTCTTTTTTTAATATATTTTTTATATAAAAATATATAATTGATTATATTAATACTTACGAATTTACTAACACATTTTTTTATATTTTTCTGTGTGACTGTAAACGCAATACCTCCAGAATGCAGCGGAAAAATGGGAAACGGAATATCTTAACAACAGGCTCCCAGGTTCCCTCTACCTATGTGCGGGATAGAGCGTGTAGCTAAAAAATACAACATTTTCCAATCGTGATTTATATTATAACGTCTATAAAGAAAAAAAAATTACGCACATTATGGCAAAATATTGCAGCTAAGTTATTTTCATTAAGGCTTTAACTCATGGGATAAATCACTAGTCACTTCAAGATGGGTGGTCACTGGTCAGGTCAAAATGATATATTCCACCAGCCATATATTAAGTCAGTTTGCAATTTTTACGACATTCTCTTTTTATTGATGTAACGAAATATGAAACCCCTTTGTGATGGAAGCCATATCTCAATATTACAACAGGTTATAGTTCAAAAAGGCGACATAAAGAACGCTTGAGTATCGAATGATTTAGTATTATATATGGGATTAACGGTAACCAATAAAGGTAGGGCTGTTAAACTCTTAGACATTTAACTAAAAATATCGTGAAAGTTATGCTTAAAACATTATTTTTTCTTTCCATCATTTTTTTTTGTTAAGTGAAACAGAGGCCAAGAGAAAATATTTTAAACTAAAACTAGACTCTATGGACATTTTTTCTTTTAAGCTTCATGCTACTTTCTCATTTGCCAAGGTAAGCAGAAGAAATCTGGGAGTCTACTGTTAAGATATTCCTTTATCATTAAGACCCTTCCAATTACCATTAACCGCCGAATTCGAGAAATTGGTGGAACTCAACGCCGCGCTATCTCGTTACTAGATCTAGGAAATAAAAATATGTAATTCCCCCGAGTGAGAATCGAACCCACAATTGTTGCGTTTAATGTGGGGCAACAACCTCGATTCTATAATCTTATAAGATAATCAAATAAGTAAGACGAATCCCTATCAATTATTACAATTATAAACTTCTCAAAATCACCTACCAAAAGCATTGTTTAAAATCGTTTTACTCATAAAATTGAAAGAATTTAATAATCAAAATCATATACTTAGTTATTATTAAATGATAAACAAAATTAATAATCAGATATTTCAACCTTCATTATAGAACAAAGAAAATCGCCATTAACCTCTCTCTATACTTATAATATAAAAAAAATTGATTCATAAAATGCTTGATGACATAATGAGTACATAATTTGAGGTTAGCGCGAAAGCTTGATCGTGTATAATCTCCGACGCTTGCCCATGAATAAATAATAAAGAAACCCAATTTAGCTCCGTCATTAAATAATTATATACTTGATATCATTATAATGTTTTAAAAAACCTTTTAAATAATCAGCTTCACGCTGTATCTCGCACACAGAAGGGTAGGCAGAGGGAACCTAGTGCTAAGACACTCCGTTCCCCATTTTCCGCCGAATTCTGGGGACATTGCTTGTTGAGTAGCAAAAGTGAAGAAATAAAAATATTAAATATTTAATTGTCTTGAGTGAGGATCGAACTCACAACCAGTCGCGTTGACAGTGCCCTTCTGCCACGACTGGGAAAGCTAAGCTAATATAAAATTAAAAATCTTTGAATTTTATATTAGCTTACTGCAAGCTCAATGTAGTGTTCTGAACGTGGTGCTTACTAAATATCAATTAAGTTCGCAATCTGTGGCTTTAAAATCGATGTAAATATGTTGGTATAATGATTTCTTAGTATCGTAAGGTGAGTAACGATGGATAATTTCCACACATTATTACCTCTATCTTGACTACTAACTGGGGTTTTGCATAGCTGATGATGAACTACGATGACGAATACAAAAAGCTGGTCTACTTATTTTTACAGCAGATATAATTAGGTAACATAAGAATTTTATTACTGGCAGTATATAATTTAGCTTATTATAAAGGTAATGCATTACAACAAAAAACTTGATTGTGATTCATGTTTTTTTGTAGCGAGGCCACTCGTGGCGTAGAGACGCACGCGTGTAAGACGCGACGAGGTGTCTGTTCAATTTTCACTTGAGGAAATTTAATTTTGTAATTTCTTTACTCTGATAACGGGGCACAAGCGCGGCGTTGAGTTCCGCCATTCAATGCGTCCAGTATTCTGCAGAAAATGGAAAACGAAGTGTATAAGTTCCCTCTAGCTATCTTGCTATGTGCGAGATACAGATGAAATTAAAAAAATATATCGTACAACGTGGATGCAAGCGTTCATTTATATTTCTACAGGAAATGGTGATCGTGACTTTTCGTTTTTGAATACGTTATAATATCTCGGAATTTTTTTTCTATATGTATGGATCCCGTATATTATCAGAGCCTTACTAATCTTTTATTGGGAAAAAAAATAATATTATTTTCATACTTTTAATCACTGTAATATTTTGTTATGTTCTTCTTTAGCTATGTAACAACAATATTTTCTTGTTTGTCGTGATTTTTTTATAATACAGCAAGTAAAAGTGACCTAAGCGTTGTATATGTGCATTGAAGTAATCAATCTTGAAGATTCTAGGAAATCTAATACTTACAAGATTCAGCAAAAACTTACCGATAGAGCTGCCGTCATTCCAGCTAAAATTGTAATCCTTTTAAGTAATGAGGAGATGCAAACCACAGATCTATAAAATGTTTATAATTTCTGAATAATTCATAAAATATATATTTTTATAAAAATTTACACTTAACATTTTTTTTTTCAATTTTTCTATTTCTCTCATATACAGCACAAACAGAACCTAGTGTCACGACACTCCCCACTTTTCTCCTGAATTCAACACATTGTGTGTTATCAGAGCAGGAATATGACAATCATATATATCTCAATTGGGAATTAAACCTGCATCCATTGCTGTTATAGTCTAAAAAATAGTTGTGATTTTTCACTATGTTGTTTTTGATTGGTTACGAGTATGTTGGGTATTATCACAATTTACCAAAGGATAATTTACCAACTGTCGTGAAATTGCATCAGAAATACATTTATATTGTAGCGTTCACAAATTGGATGTATTCTCACAACCATAATTAATTAAAGATATAATTACCTAATGCATTGGTATTATTATTAATAGGAAATTATTTCAGCAACAGTTTTGGTTTAGTATTTCATTTAGTAACTAGATTGATTAGGGATAAGAGATAATATTAAAATAGGTTATGTAATTGGAATTAACTATTAATACCAACATTCGAGCAGATATTTCAGTGAATCATTTGAATCTACCTAAAGTGAAGATATATTTTTCTTCGTAATTTATTTAGGAGTTTGCCAATTAAATTAAACAACTTTCCAGACAAAAAGTTTTGACATGTCTCTAATGAATGTTAATTTATAATTCCATTTACTGATAATCGTTTTATATTTGAACACTTATAATAATTTATCAAGGTTTAACGCATATACTTTTAAAGTTATTGAATTATTTCAGAGATTCAATTTAGTAGATAAGAAATTGTTGGGCATTTTAAAAGTCTATAATAAAAATAATACAATTAACGTGTATAGGCTTTAAGTTTTTCATTTATGGACATACATAATAATAAGTATGTATTTTTTTTTATAATAATTCATATTTAAAATGTAAAATTGATTCACTAGTTTAATAAAAGTATATTCTTGAAAAAGTATGTATAATACAATACCCAATACAATTTTGGTTAATATTCACAAGTACCGTAAATAAATAATTAAGAGAAACATCTTTTTTTTTTTCATTTTTTTAAACAATATTGTTTAAAATCATCTAAGAAGCAAAATTTTTAATACCTACAAATAAAATAAAATTAAATTAAAAAGAACATGCATATCTCTCCTGCCGTGTCTATACATAATACGGTCAATGACAACGCAGAGGCCAGCTTATCAATCAAGATCGTGATCCTTCATTATGAAGAGTGATGATGAGAGCGGTCGCGCGCAGATTTGTCTAAACTTCACTTAACGATAGTGTATCGCGTTACGGTGGTGGGGTGATGTGGATTTTGTTTACTTCCATCGGTATGCAATGATTGATTGGACGGCCGAATTCAATTATGGTAGTTATTGCGTTAAATATATCATACTATGTTTTGTATTGGTATATATTAGTTTTTATTTATTATATTAGGTTAGGCTGTATCCCGCTACACGAGGGCAGGGTAGGCGGGGGAGCCTAGTGTTAAGACACTCCGCTCCTCACTTTCTGCTGAATTCTGGACGCATTGCCTGTTGAGCGGCGGAACTCAGCGCCGTGCTTTTCTTCAACATTAGAGCGAAGAAATGAAAATAATAAATATTTCAATACTTCGAGTGTGAATCAAATCCACGACCCTTCGGGTTTTCAATCACACACGCTCGTGCAATGTAACGTGAGTGTCTTCAATAATAGTTAATGTAATATCTGATATAATTTATTATATATTAATACTGTATATACATCTTAATACAGGGTGTACACTATAATATCCAATGTATACTCGACATGCTACGAGTATGTACTCAGGAATCCTTAATGCCAGACTATTAGCTGATATGTTTGCCCAGAATTTGTAAACACACGAGAGTAGGTAAGCCGGAGTACCGTAGTGACATATTCGGTCATCTATCATCTCAGTAATGATATCTTGGAGCCTATACATAACCATATTAGTAACCGTATTGTCTATTATTACCTAAGAAATCTTTGCACCACGTTGATTTCTCAATTAATTGCTTAATATTTTGTTTTATTTTAGTTTCACGCTGTATCCCGCAAATTGCAGGATAGGCAGATGAAACCTTGTGCTAAGATATGTCATATGTAGTACAACAATTACTTTTGAAATTTACCAGTGTATAATTCTGCCGCGTTGTATTTGAAATAATATTAGAATCAAGATATCATCAAGATACATATATGACCATTTCAAGAAGTCTAACAAATTAATTTTATACAAAAAACAATAAATAAGATAATATTATAAGCAAGTGAAATTTTATTTCATCCTATTATTTATAACAACTATATAGGTAATTGAGGTTGGTTTTTATTTAAAAAAATAATATTTATATGTCGATTTTTACATATAACATGCCTTTTCACGATACAACTCATATATTTTTCAAAGAAATACAAAATTTAACAAAATTAAATTGATCTCATTCATAAGCTATACCTATGCTGGCAGTTGTATAAGTACGTTAGTTCACGGATGACTCTCCACGTGAAGAACTCCCTCGCGTTGAAGCCCCCGCGGCCCTAGTTGGGGTCCCTAATGAGTCGCCAGTGCACTAGAGTTGTAGGTCGTCACGAAACTTGCTAGTCTCCCCCGCACTACAGCGTTACTTCATGCGGAAGCGGCGCGGGGTTTTTCTTTGCTTTTGTTTGAAAACGTGCAAAAAGTAGGACGGAGAAATTGGATGACGAACAGCGATTTTGCAGTGCTTCTTGCTTTCTTGGAGAAAAAAATCACAATCTGGCCTATTAAAATTATAGCGATGTGGTGAAGTTTTCTGCAATTGTTAGTCGAAAATGTTTAATTTTAGTATATTTTTTTTTCTTATCCTTCTTATATCTAGAACTGCTTTTATACATCACTATTTGAGAAATACAGCATGAAGCTAAAAAAATATACTTAATATTCTAATTTCTAACGGTATACGAGCTTGTATATTACAATTAGATACAGTTCAATTTCATATGTTTCCATAAAATTTATAACACATTAAAATAACGGTATCTTTAAATTAGTTTCCTATAATCTAGTGCGATTACAATACATGTGTGGTCAAATACACAGCGTACAAGAAAACCTTATAAATATTCAGCTTAACGCTATCTCGCATGGATCAGAATGCCCGCGATCAATTTATGAATGAATACGAAACCCTTTTGTTTTGGCCGCCCACGACGAAGTAAAATTTACAAAGAAAAATTGACTTTTGGAAATAGTATCGCTAACTTTTGAAGTTGGTGGAAAAAATAAACTTTTTTATAATACGTGAAACAGACTCTTGGTATATCTTTTTACGGAGATTGTGCCGACGGAGGTTGGAAGACAGAATGAATAAAGGGATGAAATATTTTCAATCATCATTATCTTAACACTAGGTTCCCAGATATTGAATCTGGGAATCAACGAACCATGACATACATTAAGCTTCAAATTATATTTTTTATTTATACAAACAGAAACAGATACATTATAAATTAAAAAAAAAACATATAATTACTAAATAATGTCGTCGACGACTTTTCTGCTAGAATCTTTAGTCTCATATATAAGAGCCTAATGAGAGCTCTTCTCGCAAGTTTTAAATTTATTTAGTACTCATTGTCAAGAGTATGCGATATATTTAACGTAATATAAAATATACTCTTTATTTATTTTCTAAGAAAATATTTTTTTAAAAGTTCGTATAAATATATAAATAAAATCATTTATTGATTAAATTATATTAAAATCAAGTTTATTTTTCTGTGACTTCATACAAATTACATAAATTTATGTTTCATTTAATTGTTTTCAGTTTCCAAAAAAATTATAAAATGCAAAACGTCTCTTATTTTTATGTAGGTAAGTGGTAGATAGAGAAAATCTAGAAAAAATCCATTTCCATCTGCATTTTCTTCTTATTTAGATATCGTGTATTAAATATAAATAACATTTCATCTACACAACATATTTTAAACACAAATATATTCTCAATTTCGAATTGAATCTATAACCATATCACATTGTGTCAATCGCGAGTACAATTTTACATCAAAAACTATCATTATAAGCATCATCATCAACCAGTTGTAGTCCACTGCTGGACGAAGACCTCTCTAATGGCACCCTACTGATGTCGATCTTCAGCTCTTCGCATCCAGCTGCCATCTAAAACTATAAGAATATATTATTATAACGAATGCCAATAACACCTACGTTCCTTTTTATCAATGACAAAAACAACTGTATATAGCTATGACACAGGTATCTATTCCGTCAATTGACACAATGATGATTATAATCAAGAGAAATTGTCGATCACATTCTATGTTCAATAATGAATACAATAATTCTATGACAATACTGTGTGGGCGCCTTTCACTAGGTTCATATTTGGTTATTGCGGGGGTGTAATAAAAACATTAAATTATTATTTAAATTACTTTCCTGAAACTAATAATTTTAATGTAGATATTTTGATTTATTTATTATTTTAGCTTCACTCTGTATACCTCACATAGCGGGGTACACAACGACCACCTAGTGTACAAACACTCTGTTCACCAACTTCCCAGGCGGAAATATTACGTGTTACACGCTGGGACATTATTGAGATGCTATTTGTATTTCTAAGTAAGTTAGGTTTCTAATACGTTATAATAATTTTTAGGCGACAATATTTTTTTGTAACATTCGGAGCTTAAAACGAATTCACCAATTAGAATAATTTAATTAATTCACATACGAATATAATCTAATAGACGCAGATGTCCTATTACAATCGAACCATTAGTGTTAAAACATAATTATAGTACACTATAGATACTATTTAGATAATCATACAGTTTTATCAGAGTCAACTGATATTATAGGCTGAATTCACAGCAAATTGACCAACAAAAGCGGTGGGTCTCTTAAACACCACTCGCCAATGATGTGCTATTCAGCCGCTTGAAATCGGTTTGTACGCAGTCACCGGCATAATATTGTAGCCCCTGTTTCTATTTTTAAAGTTCCCTTTAGGTTCCCCAAATAATACATTTTTATGTTAGCTCGTAATCACATCCTTTCGTGTAAAATGACTCAATTATGTACGGGATGTGTGAACGTGAGTGTTTTACGACTTTTGAATATGAAAGTTCTTTGATGGCTGCGGTTATTGGTGACGCTGATTATTGATGCTATTTCAAAATAAATGCTTATATTTTAGTGCAATTATGCCTTTTGAAATATAAGCCAGTGTGTATGAAATGGAATAGGAGCTTGTGAATGATCAAAGTTATCATTTCTTTAATTAGTTGTGTGGGAATCCGATACCAATTTTATTTAATTCCAGCCATATATTTTTTTAGATTCACACTGTATTCTGCACATATATAGTAGTGTAGGCAGGGAACCTGGAAAGTTAATATTAAGATACTTCGTTTCCATAATAACACTTCCGTTCCCCACTTTCCACCGAATTCTAGAGGTATTTTGTGTTGAGTGGCGGAACTCAACGCCGATGATTGTCTCGTACCCCGTTACCAGAGCGAAGAAACGAAATATTAAATATTTCATTTCGTTGAGGGAAATGAATGCGCTACGGTTACTTACTATTTCATCTTAAATATATTCTCATATGTCATCAATAATTTGTTTAGAAACGCAATAAATCCTACAATAATTTAAGCCATCGAAAAACTTCTCGTGCATTTAAAAAGGCACGCGTATTCGATATATTTTATTATTAATAATGATTTTTAAGCATATTTTTACGCTAACTAATGAAAAATTCAGGATATTTTTATAAACATGCTCATAGTTGTGCTTCGGCTTTGGAAATGGAAATCGAAACTGTTAAGCGGATTAATAGCGATGATCATATTGTATTGAATTTGTTCTTTTAGGTAGATGATTTAAATTAAAAATAAAATATATAAAGCACGGCGTTGAGTTCCGCCACTCAACATTCAATGACTCCAGAATGGAGAGTAGAGTGTGTTAGCACTAGGTTCCCTCTGCTGCGGTTTATTGCTGTGTACGAGAACAGCATGAAGCAGCTGTATAAAATATATTTTCAATATATTTTGCATAAAACTGACCTGCTTAATTATAAACAAAACTAACGTAGGTAAGTACTACACTTTTGACTTTACTTTGTATAAATAATTGTCACAAAATTTTGATTATATTTGTCTTGCAATGTATATACGATGATATATCAGCTTTATATGTATCGGATTCATTTCTATATATATTTAGAGCAGAGCTGAGCACAGACGGTAGTTAAAAACATATAAAAGAAAAAACAAAAGAGCACTCCACCATCGAGCAAGGTTTCGACTGAAAACAAAATTTCATTTGCCACGAGTGCCGCCATATCGTACTCACTCGATATCGAGTGCCCGCTGGAGTGTATTCCACTGCCATTATTACAAGTTTTTGTGGTGTTAAACAAATGTAAATGGAAACTGAGATAGACTTATTGTATTATATTTTTTAAAATATTTTCGGTTTTTTTTTAGATTATGAAATATTGAATGTACTGACTTAATATAAAATATAGAGGTCATTCGTGGCGTAGGAGCTCAAGTGTGCAACGGTAAACTCGACAGGCTGTAGATTCGATTCCCACTCGAGGAAAGTGGGGAACGGAAGTATCATAACGGGAACGTTGTTACTAGAGGGTGGAAATAAAAATACAATATAATACTTGGTGAAATAATAAAAAACTATTATTTCACCAAGTGGTAATCAAACGCACAACGGTCATGTACAACAGAATAACAAAAACCTCTTTAAACTTTTCGAATATTGATAAACTTTACATATTTAAAAATCACACTTTAAAAGGACATAATGCAACAGTCAAATATGTACATAGTGTACAGTAATTTATTCTCAATGAAACATCTCAGCAGGCGATACTCGCAAATGTGCCCCTAAGTGCAGGGACGTTGTCAACACATTTACTTCGTAATAGGGGGCTATATTTAGTCTTATTTTTCAAGACGCCACGCGTTTGCTTAACCAGGGATGATGTCACACGGTGTCATATTTTTATATGCTATATTTTATTATTAAACTCTATAAATATATTAAGAGTTTAAGTTAATACTATGATCACTGCTTAACCGCTGTTGTACGGCTCAGCTTCGTACTGTAAACGTGACGTTTGTGGGTTCGATTCTCAATTAGGGCAAAAATTAGATATAAATTATTTTTATTTCCCCGTAGTGTTGAGTTTCGGCATTCAACATAAAAATTGAGTTGATAATTTAAAACGGAATGTTTTAACACTAGGTTGCCACTGCTACCATGCTACGTGGGCAAAAACATGAAAATTTATAGCACTTTTAGTTGATATCGTTAATTATTTTATAATTTTAAAATCATTATATAAATTAATTCTGTTATTCATACATTATAATCAACAATTTCAATATGGTAAATCAAACATATTAAACAGACATTGAAACAAAATCATCAATAAATTAAATCCAATCTAATTCAACTGAACTATTTTATTCATTGATAAAAGTAACGCTCAAAAAATTATTCTTTTAATTTTTTTTACTCAAAAATTGTATTTATTTTCCAAACTTCTGACGTATTACACGTCTGTGTGATAGGTGGCAAACACTTGAAAAGGACAAAATGTTTTTATGTGTCCCCGTTTGCCACCGCCACGCGTCAGCCACGTGACACTGTGTGCCGGCCTTTATCTCGGGATGTGCATACAACTCGCCACATTTAACGAGTGCGATTGGATTACCGTTGGATTTAGTCTCCCCTTCAATATGTTTTTATTTTGTTTTTCTCCCTCTGATAACAAGGCTAAGCGCGGCGTTGAGCTCAGCCACTCAACACGTAATGTCTTAATATTGGACAGTGCGCTGGGTTCTGAGTGTTTAAACACGGAGTTACTTAGGTCAGGCAGCAGGTTACAGTGTAAAGCTATTTTTTGCATCAGCCCTTGAGTGGGTACCGGCCTTTATCTCGGATGTGCATACAACTCGCCACATTTAACCAGTGCGATTGGATTACCATTGGATTTAGTCACCCCTAATATCTTAAATGAAAAGCTTACCTCATCCCTTCAGTTTAAACAGTCGAGTCGGAAATTTATGTAAGGGTAGCTGTTGTTTGGTTAAATGTTTCTTGGATATAGAAAGTTTGAAAATAAATAAAGTATGAAATTGGCACTTTCGCATTCTTCATTTGTGATGTGATCTAAATTTTTGTACTAGCTTCTACGTATCCAAGTCCAAGCCAAAGAAACAACATATACTGTATTCGTTTTTATCTTTTGAATTTCTCTGCATTAAATCTCTTCATTCCTAATTTTTAAATCGTTGTGATTAATTGTAAGCAAAATCAAAATCAAAATCTCTAGCGGGGTAGCCAGACAGAACGGAGTGCCAATTGTTATGATCTTTGCCTATATGCTATGATGTGATATTTATTTCGCCTCTTCCACTGTCATCAACCTATTAAGACATGCTCCCCTCATACTCTTTACGTGACTTTTCTCCAATATCATCGATGCTCTGATTTGAAGATCAACCAAGGTCTTCTCCAGCCTCTTTTGCCTCTCACTTTTTCTTCATAAATCTTTTTTGCTATTCTTTCAACACTCATTCTCTCGACGTGCAAATATCACCTGAACACGTCTTTCATTCTGTATCCTTCTTAATACATAATAACTGTGAGGGTCCTCCATACTTGACTGCACCTTCCTAAGCTATATTTTAGGTCAAAGTAATATGTTCATTCAAATAAGACATCACGAACAGAAAAAGTTATACATGACGTCCAACTGTATAATTAAAATAGATTAAGTAATTGTATTTATTCAAAGAAACAAACCGAAAGGAGTATTCCATTTGAATATATGCAAATTCCTCCACAGTCTCACGCCTACTACACGAAGTTTTGGGACTTGACAATACGAGAAGTTACTGGAATGTTTTTAAATAAACAATTGTCTTTTGAAATTCTTGTAAAAAATAATGTAAATCTAAGTAAATATATAAGATTTTCTGGAATGCATTTATATGTACTTTATGAGCGTTTTTTGTTTAAGTAAAACTTATTTTTAAAAAGTAAAAAATATTATTTTGCTATAAATGTTTTTAATATATGATTTTGCTTTAATTTATATTGCTTACTTTTGATACAATATTATCTGTGCTTATATTATAAAGCTAATCACAAATCTCAGGAGATGCTTAAATTTATAGAGAAAAACTATAAGTTATATTAAACGTTAATCGTTTCTATGGTAACATTTACTTCAGGCATCTAGGATCGCCGTAAAATCTAGCAAAAAATAAAGCATTTGATGGACTTTACAGCGGAACTCTATTTCGACGACTCTAGTCCTAGTCCTTTTTTTCGTCTATCAAAAAGCAATGTACAAAATGTTTTTCTTACTGAATTTTATTATTATATTATTCAAACAGTCATAATATAGGTTAATGAGGAAATAGCAAATAAACCTGGTGTTGACGTTACGTTTCATTCTTAATTGGCGTTCGATACTGTATGTGTGATATAAATGTTTACCCGGACATTTTATAGGGGCTATTAAATATTTTTTTATGCTGTGGACTAAATGTTGGTTTACTTCTATATTATTTATTTAATGATGTGTTTATATTCGGATTGGTAATAATTCTGTATTTGTTTTTTTTTAATATTTAATGAGATTATTTTTTTAAATTGAGAGAAGCAGCATCGAACAATTGACTGACTATGTTGCTTATATAACATTACCATATTTAATTTGACTAAGCAGAATTTTGGGAAATTTAAAACGATTTCTCACGCTATCTAGTTGACCTTTATGCGTCATTTTGCTAGGAATAAAAGTGAAACCCACAATTTACACCTTCCAAGTACTAGATCACATTACATTAAAGAATACCTTTATAACCTTGTGTTTTTTTAGGAAATTTGATAAAAAGTATGTGATAAAGAAGCCGGTCGAAGCATAGCGTGCGTCCTAAACTGTAAACGTGACCGATTAAGGATCCAATTCCCACTCGAGGATTTTTTTTCCTCGCTCTAACAACGAGACGAAGCGCGGAGTTGAGTTACGTCACTCAACACCTAATGTCACCAGAACTCGGAGGAAAGTGGGGAACGAAAGTGTCTCAATGGGAACTCACTCATAATAAAAAGATGAAATTAGTAAAATTACACACGAATTAAATATTCTACAATAATTGAATAATGAACTCGATTCTAAAATTTCCTTTAATTAGATTGTTAAAAATCTTAATTTCATACTAAAATGGTTATAAATATTACTTTACTTGACATGCCTTAATAACGTATCCATTTTTACCAGTTTTAAAAATTTTAAATCCCATACATATTCTTAGAAAGTGTAATAAATCATTTATTTTAGCATTTATGAAGGTATGGATATTATAGAAAATAAATTAGTAGGCAATTAACTGCTTCAAAACGTATGATTTATTGTTGGAAATCATAATGCTCTCGTGCATTTGACTGGCTAATTTATATTCTTATTGTTTTTGCGGTTTCGCGTTTTTTACGACCGTATGGTAATTGTCTTTTCTTAAAATGAATCTTTTGCCAAATTTAGGTTTAAATTTAGTAAGGATTTTTCTTTAAGTACGTATAACTCAAAACAGACATAATAAGTCGTTTGAATCAGTAATAAGACAAAACTCGTTGTTATGTTCCGCCACTTAGCACACAATGCCACGCAATTTAGATTTAAAGTGGGGAAGGAAATTTCTTAGTTTTTCGAATTGTAAATACAACCTAATAATTAAATTACAATCATTACTATCATCCTAACACCTCGATCCAAGGACCATTCATTTTATTTCACTAACAAGAATAATTGTAAAACTATTATACTTGGAAACGGTGTTAAATATTAAAAGAAAACATATATGAATATGGTTCAAAAGACATACAAAGCTCATCTCCTGTCACATAAAAATTAAATCCTATAAGATTTACGAGCGAAAACTTTGAAATATAATAACCGAGTTCGAGTTACACATCGCAATAAATTTGTTTATAAGAAATCCCTTGGCCACAGAAGATAATTTGGTATTTTACACAAATAATTTATTACCCGTAATCTTGTTTAATTAGAAAATTTTATTTAAAAAATTACGTGAATGACATTTTTTAAATCTTACTATAGATAATCAACACGCTCGAAATGCCACAATTAAAGAACTGAAATGCAGAGACCGCTGAGTATACTCAATATTATTGTAATTTTGCTATATACATATATTGTCCGTCTGTCAGTGGGTCAAACAGTGTATAGAAAATATCTTTCCTCTTATAAGATTTAAAAATATGTATTTTGCTCTTACAATATTCTCTTTATTTTTCTTGCTGTTATTACAATTAACATATATTTTTTATACACAACAGGGCAGGAAGAGGGAACTTGGGGACCTTGTAAACTTAGTAAGTAATCAAGACCCTCCGTTCCCCACTTTTTGCCGAACTCTAGAGGTACTGCATGTTGAGTGACGGAACTTAACGCCGCGTTTTTTACCATAAAGAAAAAATGAAAACATTGAATATATCATTTCTTCGAGTGGAAATCGCGTTAACAGTTACACGCTTGTGCCCCTGCGCTAAGACTGAAACTCTGACATTTTGATATTTATATTTTGTATTTGATGACTAAAAATAGGGAAACCACCAAAAAAAGGACATCGGCCATCTGTTTATTTCGGACGTACTCGTACGTTGTGAATGGGTCAAATTTTCGTGGACCAAACTCAATTTCGCTACGGAACGAACGACAAAAAGTACCCTCCACCACCGAACTGGTGATTTGTGGGGTACATTCATTGTAGTGACATGCTTGTTCACCAGTCGGCCCACACTACTCGATTTCGGGCCTTTGCATTTCGCGTCCGCCGACTCGATTGACGTTGATTGAGTTATCCATTTTGCTGTGATGTTGTTTTAAATTTTTAAATACGAATGGATTTTGTTTACATTTCAAATTGATTCGGAACTCTAAATGATATATACCGATTGCATTTGCTTGTAGCTACCTACATATATATATATGCAGAGATAAAGTTATTAAAAAAAATAGTTTTGGCTATTTTTGTAACATATATTTTTACAAATATCTTACGAAAAAAAATATAAAGGAGTAGATATTGCTGAATAAACGGTTTTTATACATAAATTTATACGCTATGTTCGAATTAAGTACATATA
This sequence comes from Heliconius nattereri, assembly GCA_013403645.1. Classification (NCBI taxonomy): domain Eukaryota; kingdom Metazoa; phylum Arthropoda; class Insecta; order Lepidoptera; family Nymphalidae; genus Heliconius; species Heliconius nattereri. The sequence goes on along the minus strand of JAAIXI010000244.1, from coordinate 908,905 downwards.
TCAACACATACATATAAATAGTACTAAAAACGTTAATTACAGTTTCATCAATAACAAAAACACCTAATATGACTCGAGACTGTCATTTATTTTTGGTTCTTTAGGCCGCCGGGCTTAGTTAAAAGTATAATTGGTTTCAAGTGCAGGCCTTAAGTAATACACGAACGTTTTTTATTGCATCCTCTGTCTTTTAACAATGGTAACAAGAAAAAATTGTCGACTAAATTACTTAAGATTGTCCGTGAAGGGAAGAGTGAAAGGTAATTAGTATTAAATTAAAGTTTAAAATGAACTTCGTGTTCGTTTTCCGCCTAGATACTTGTTTTATAATTAGAATACCCAGCAACGTCTGTTAACATAAAAGAAATGGTCATTTACATTTTTTGTATTTTTATATAACTCCTTTTTTGAATATTAGTGGAGCCTAAATGGTACTAGTGTATAATATAAATATTTATAAATATAAAGTTTCATATTTAAAGAGCTAATAGTTTTTGATTTTTGGCTTTTATGTAAATCCATAACTTCTTATAGGCTAGAGTGCATAGTTTTTTAGACACTTATAAAAAATCTCTAAAAGTTTAGAATTATCTCAACTTGAGGATTTCCGTCCCGTACTAAAGATATATTTATTTATCTACTATACTTAAAGTGTATTAATACAAAGTGTTTTTTACATAGTTTTTATGAAAACAAAAAGCCGCTTCGCTTGGCACTCGCTTATGATTTCAATTAAGGAGTTACTTAAAAAGTTAAAAATGTGTGAGAATTTACACCATATTTCGCTACTCTCGCCTAACTTTTCTTATACTGTTTTTTTTTGTTATTATTTTTTTCCTTTCGTACATTTGTATTACCAATAATAAAGAAACATGTATTCTTTTAAATGCCGCACATAGCAGGGCAAACAGGTCGTATCTCAGAACTTAGTGTTATGAAACCATTTATGTCCCCATTAAAACACTTCCGTTCCCCACTTTCCCCCGAATGGTGAAGGCATTACGTGTTTTGTAGCGGAACTCATCACCTCGCTTTGCTAGGGTGAGTAAATGAAATATTTAATATTTACATTATCTAGAGTTGCAAGAGAACTCAAAGCATGTCACGTTTACAGTTACAGTTGCACGGCTGTGCCCTTACATTATCCTACTTAATTTACTACTTAATACCACATACATAAATAATCGTCACTCAACTAAAAACTGTTGAAATTATCACTGTGCTCGTGTTTCTAGTTGATTTGCAAGTTTCTATTCAAAATATTTGTATATTTAAAAATTTTACTTACATAAAAAAATTACTAATTCAAAAAGATATTCTTTTTATACCTAAAGAATAAACAAACTAAAAGCCTTAAAGTACCAAAACAATTTTAACTAGAATTAGTAAAGGTTAAAACCATATATTATTTGCATCGGAACAGCAAAAACAATACAACTGACTATATCTTGACAAGGTCTAAGTCATCCATAATTTAGTTATATCCCATAATCTGAAGAAAACATTTAAATGAATGTATCCTGGCAGAGGGCACGTCTGAAGCATCAGTGTTGACTCCTAAACAGGTGGTCCCGTTTACGATAATCCGGCCCTCACATCTGCTAATATATTGCTTTTAAAATGCAGTTTAAAATGCGTTTCCTTCTACACATGTTATGATCCCGAAATAAAGTAAACGGCGTGACATTTTATGATCGTCTATAAAATTGGATTTGCTACTGGGTACATCCAAAGCATATATAGTGTTGGTTTTTAAACATTTTCATCCTTTTAAATTTGTACAGATAAAGAAATAAAATACCTTGCTGTCATAAAATTTTTGAGTTTTACATAACCTAAGACTACCGCCGACGCAGTCGTTACGCAGTGACATATGGCTGTCAGAATTAGTAGGATTAGTGATTTCACGGAGCTCGAAACTCTGTATCCAATTACACGCGCCGGAAATCAGGCTTTGGTAGAAAAAACAAACAACATTTGTCATCCATTTTACCATAGTTTAAATAATTTAAGATTTACAGGTTATTTAAATAAAATAAATAAGTAAAGCAATTTGGTATCTCATTTTAAAATATACTTATCTATGCATTAATAATATAATATCTTTAATTTTTACCTTTATGAATTTCAATTCTTTGTTTTTAGAAACTGAATTACAAAGGAATTTACAATATAACTATTATGGTATTGATAATATTCAAAGACTTAAGACTTGTAGTGCCATCTAGTAACCTAAATATGAATTAACACAATTTTTTTCCTTCTTAACTATTTTCTATATCACATGTTTATAATTTTTTAAAATATACTTTAAATGTTATTAAGGCGTACCATAATCATGTTCAAACACTTGTATATATAAAAATAAATACTAACCACAAATTAAAATTATATGATGTTATATTACATTAATTTTTGTTAATAAAACATTTGAGATATATTTCGAAGTAATTTTATTCAAATTAAATTTAAATGGCAAGCAATTAATAAAAAAACCATGAGTAACTCCTGCGCAGGCACTAGCAACGCCATCTATATTTATTTTATAAATGTATAACTTTATCTATTCTCCACAAGACGTCGCTTACTTGAATTGTTACCACAAATAGATATTTAAAAAAAACCACAAAGTATTAATATTATGTCTGTCAATTATTCATTTGAATGTTCTATTACAATTTATTATATCCACTTTACATAAACCCGTGTCAGGGGAACGTTTCTATATTCGTATCTTAAAACTTTAATTAAAACAATTATAGCTGGAAAATTATAAAATAATTTTCACCCCTAATCCGGCTGTCAGCTAAACAATTCTGTGCAGTCCATCAAAATTAATCTAATCTCAAGCAATCGTGGGCCTGTCTCAAGTTTAAACAAAGATATTGCTAACTGAGTATCGAGTACTTGGGGAAATGGGAAATACGGCGCTTTATTTTTTTTTTTGTAACCCGACAGCTTTAAATACGTATTCTTATTTTTATCATGATTCTAACAATTCAGAAAAATAAGATAATTCTATTCATATTCAAAAAAATAAGATATATATAAATAGCCCCCGCTTTCCACCGCATTTTCGAATGGTGAAGCTCAACGCGGAGCTTTGTCTTGTTACTAGAACTGAAAACATCAAATATTTAATTTCCCCGAGAAGGAATCAAACCCAACCTTCTCGTTTACAGTCGCACGCTTCTTCTCCTGCGCTACGACGCGACGGCGTCAATGCTAGGCCTTGTCCTATTGGACTAAAGCGTTGAGTTCTTTTTTTCTCTTGGCGGAATGTATAGAGCAATGTCTTGGTTATGCTTTGGTGTGATTGTCTGCTTGTCTGCTTGTCTGGTTGTCTGTTATACGAGGAGAATTTGATGATTAAGATTTTTCTTAAAAAAATCGGCGATAATTAAATCAAAATGAAATCACCATTTATAATATCATAATTTAAACTAGTTATGTTATATTACAGAAATATAAAAAAAATATTACGACAAATAATATTTTCTACTAACTTATGTTTCTTTTCATTGTTAGCTAAAAACGATATAATATATCTAATTTTAACAAGTATACCAATAATTCGGCGTTCGGTCAAACCGAGCTCATTATTTTTAACGAGCACGGACACAATGGGCGTGTCAAAAATCTGCCCAATATATCGGAAAAAAATAAAATTGCTAAGTGATTACGGAGTATTGTCCACGCCAATATCGCTACGAGATAGGGTAACCAGGTTAAGGGGAAACAAAAATAGATGAAAGGATAAAGTGGATGCTAAATTTATGTATATATGATATATGTACTGTATATTATATGATTTATGAAAACATGTGTTTTTTATACTAAGATGACCAAGACGATAAGATGATGATGAAGATGATGTTTTTGTATGACCTTTTTTTTATTTCAGTTTTTTTTATTTATATGGCAGTATGACATTAAGAAAATCGTGTATGAGGAAGCAGTGGCAGTGTCAAGTGTGTTTGATCTTAGATATTATTTCAATTCAAAATATGAGAAAAATAACCAAATAATCATAAAAACAGTGACCCTATCTATTGTATGTTTTATACAAAGGCCATTATTTCACAATAACCAATCAGTGCCATACATGTCACTTGTTTGACGTTCCCTGCCAAGCGGCAATTTTATACTGCAGTCAATAACGGCAGATTGAATCTGAACATTAAAAAAATATCTCCGAAATATCTTTTTAATTATCACATTAACTTCTTTAAGTTCTGGAAATAATATATTTACTATTTTACTTACAAAAGTTTTGAGATACTTCCGTTCCCCATTTCCCCATGAACTCTAAAGGAGCACAACGAGTGTTGAGTGGCGCAACTCATCGCCACGCTTTGCCTCGTTCCCAGGGCAAAGAAAAGAAAAAATTAGATATTTCATTTCATAGAGTGGGAATCGAACCGTCATCCTCCGTTTACATTCGGACGCTTGTGCTACTGCCACACACGACTAACCTCAAGTGTTAAATACCAGGTATATTTGTTTAGGTTTCAAAATATTTTTTACAGGTGTAGAATACACTAACAGCAATTAGAAATGTGGGTAACCGATGTGAGCTATGAAAAAAACTGTGACATTTTAAGTAATTTTCGGGGCTGAAAATTATTTTGCCGGTGGAATATTAAAATCCGTTTTGACGTTGTTCTTTCTTTATATTTAAAAGCAAGATGTATTATATTAAACAAAACAAACTTTTATGAGGTAATCAATATACTTCATACTTCAGCGACTCACCTTTAGTCCTCTTTTTTATGTAATTTATATTTTTTTATATGATTTTAATCTCACCGTAGGTTCTATTATATACTTTTAATATATAATAAGTTACAAATTAAAGGAAAACCTGTAAAAACCCTGTTACATAGAAAGCTTCTTTTTTTATTTATTAAACTAATACAAACCCATATTGTGTTTACCCATCTCAAACCAGCGAAACTAAATCATTTTCGTATCGGAAACGTTACGGAAAATTGGAATTTGTCGCCCTTTATAAAACTGATTTCCTCAACCTTTGCTCCATCTTTGATTGGTAACAGAATATCCTTAGGTTATCGTTTTCTTTTTATTTCAAATGAATGCCCCGCTATAAGGTTTCTGCGGTTATTTAATTTACTTTTGTTTTGTCAGCAATACGATAAAGGTGAACAGAATGTGGCTAATAGAATTTAATAATAGAAAAGGTTTTTTTTTATTAGTTTTTGTAAAAGCATTTTATACCTTTTTAAAAAATAATGATGGCATAAACATATATCTACCTTCTACGTATATCTACACCATATTTTTAACTTTCCGCATATGATAGGGCAGGTATAGGGAACCTAGTGTTAAGCCATTACATTCCCCACTCTCCGCTCGATTTTTGAGCCATTGTGTGTTTAGTGGCAAAACTTAACGCCGCTCTTAGTCTTGTTATCAGAGTGAGGATATGAAAATAATTCATTCTACGAGTGAGAATCGTACTCACAATTGTTTACAGTGATACCAATTGCTACACCCATGACCCCTCAAAAAAAATACAATATATCTATAAAACCACATAATTTGTATATATAATGTAAATTAATTTTAAAATTTGCATAAAATCATTTGGAAATATAATAGTAAGCTCTTAAGAGGTAAAAAGCTCAATGTTCGTTTAAATGAACAAAACACTACAATATCTAGACAGGTTAAAAATTAAATCAAGCTTTCCACTGCTGCGCTCTATTAAAAATTCCATTACTTGGTGAGATTATTCGAAGAATTCTTGCTTAAAAATTTCGTAAGCTCTTATTTCACTACAACTATATGATATTTTAATTGAAAACAGACAAAATATATATTAATAAAAAATACTATAAATCAGCTTCACGCTATATTTCTCATACAGTGAGGTACGCGGAGGGAACCTAGGGTTAAGACACTCCGTTCCTCACTTTCCACTGAATTTTCGAGGCGTTGCATTGAGTGGCGGAGCTGTACGCGGGGATTTCCCTTGGTGCCAAAGCAAAGAAATGAAAATATTTAGAAATAATGATTTATTTCCCCGAGTGGGGGTCGAACCCACGACCGTCGCGTTACAGTCACATCCTTGTGCCCCACCAAGGCGACGGCCTCGTATATAATAATATAAATTAGTAAATTTCTTTCCGAGAATCTACATATTAATTATTACTTATTTAAATATTCGAATAAAAGACAACCATTAATTACCTTTGCGTTAGTCATTGGACATCTATAAATTATTGTGAACTATTTTAATTTCCCACAGCCGTGTCATAGTGTAGCCTATAGTGCCTACTCATGTGTATTTCTATGAAATTTTAAGCATAATATGTATACACATAGGTGAATAATTTATGTTATATTTAAACCACAAGGTTAATAAATTTAGAATTAGTCACCAAAATACTAGTTATAGCTTTTTTTAATTAAATATTCGTAAAGGCTTTTAAATTTTAATATTTCTTTACGATATGACTTCCATTTTAAGTTCTAACAAAGAATGAAAGTTTAATAAAAATTTACTTTAAAATTCATATCTGATATTTTTTTTAAATAATAATCTACTTTTAAAATATTTCTCTCCGTTTGCCTTGAAAAGAACTAACAATTAAAAATAAATATATAACGTAATAAACTGATAAAAATATCAATAGTTTACTTAATTTAACTTTTCTTATAATATAAATGTTCTATTTTCACCCAAATATGCATGTTATAGCATATGATATAAACCTACGTATCTATTAGGATATAGCAGTTCTCATATTAACCATCAGAATCGCCCCGAGTATATTAATTTTCAACAAGTCTTAACAGTATGTATCGATGTCGCAAATGTAGGAAATTAGTTCCGTCGACTGAACAAAGTTCTCGAGTCCTCGCCAAGTACGTTATGCGAGTTTGCAGACGTTTCGTAATACTGTACTGATTCACATGAACGATTCTTGGATGTAATATATTATAGAAATAATATATTCACGTGGGTGCAGAGAGGCTGCCATACAGTGTCAGTGTCATCTAAGTTACTTGAAAAGTGTAAAGCGGAGAGTGTTCTCAATAAATTAGCTTAATATAATATCCTTTATATATATGTAGATGGGGTTAAAAATGAAATCAAAAACAATTTAAAATACAGTTGAATCGTGTTCCTCAAAATTAAATATTATAATTTTTTCAATAGTCATAGAGATTGTACTGTTAAAACACTTCAATCCCTAGTATCATTTCTCGAGACATTGGAGGCTAAACGGCGAAACTTATCACCGCGCTTTGTCTTGTTATACCGAGTAAATGTATATATAACTCATTCCGCAAATGGGAGTCGAATCCAGAACCGTTGAGTTTATAGACGTTTTCCGAAATATTTTTTTTAGTATTCTCACTAATTACATATGACCAAATAATTAAACAGCCTTTACATCTACATTTTGATTAATTTATCTTAATGTATTTTATTTATTTTTTATTAACATCGTACTACATTGTTCTACTCGCATAGAGACACCAAGTATCCATGTAGTATACACAGTAAGGTATTTTTCATAAATTTAAATATTATTTTTTATAAGCACCCGCTACCAAACTCATATGATATTCTTATTACATACATCATGTCTTATTACATTCATTCCAGTAAAAAAAATAAGTGAAAACATTGCGTAACCGCTTTATTTAATTCATCAAAGTCAAAGGAGACGAAAATTTCTCTCATCGATTTTATTGACTAAGGGTAAAGGAGTTCTGAAGTCTCACGAGGCGTGTGAGATCAAAAGTTTGTAGACAGCTTATATTTCACTGTCATTTGGTATTAGAGGACACATATGTAAACTAGACAAATATATTTTAATCAATACTTGAGGCCAGTCGCTACGACTGCAAGGGCTCAAACTGTAAATATAAACGTAACACGCTGTGGGTTCGATTCCCACTCGGGTGTCGAGGCAAAGCGTGACGTTGAGTTCCGTTACACAACAAGAAAAGCATCAAGATTTTGGCGGAAAATGGGGAACAGAGTGTCTTAACACTAGGTTCCCTTGCCTACCCTGCTGTACGCGGGATACAGCGTGACGCTAAAAAACATTTAGGCAGTTTAATCATTCAATAATATTTTTAACAATGGCGGTTAGTATAAAATTATTTCAATAAGAATAAAAGATTCGATTACTTGTTTTGTTAAGCCAGAAATTTGTATGTATATATGTACTTATATATAAAAAAAAATAATGTGTATGTTGGTATACTTTTTATGCAGTGATATTAATATGAACCAGGAGATGAATACAAATTTGTAACTCTACAAAATATAACCATAACATAACAAGCTAACATTTGTCAGTCAAGTTAATGTTTTAGTTATTTTATTCACATAAATTATACATCAATTGTACAAAAAGTTAATGAAACAGTACTGGACGTTGAATGACGAGAGCCCCGCCTCTAGCGCACTGCAATTTATTTAGTACACTTACCCGTCTTTTTGCATGCTTCTGTATTTAGATGGCTTTTGTTAATAGAGTAGGCGACTGTGTGTTTTGAAGCAAGTATTTAAATATAATCTTATATATTTCATCAGATAAATAAATAAAGTTAAAATTATTAATTATGGCAGGTGACTTAATGATTTATGTTCAAACCATATGTACATAATATATATGTATTTTGAATGAATTTTTTCTTACTTAATTATGCTTATATGTTATAAATATATATTATTACTAAATAACTCTATAATTGAGAAATATTTTTGTAAAAGTCTAAGGATAATCTGTTTATTCATAATTGTTATAATACTTAATTAACATCTGTTAAGTAACGCATAAGTTCAATATTGTAATTGTTCCTTAATTATTTCCTTTGATCTTCGAAACTTGGGTAATTATCTTAAAAGCAAACTTAATTTTGTGAAACTTTGCCAATATATCAATTTTCTGTAGCGAATAATTTTGAAGTATCAAATGTTTCAGTGTTACAAGACTTACGGCATTATATCATATTTATACTTTGCTGTAACTTTTATGATAAATTTTTAGCTTCTTTACACTTTTCCCAAGCTTTTTCTAGCCATGTTGGCAGAGGGAGGGTACTTGTATTAAGACATTTCGTTGTTCACTTTCCTCTCAAGTTTTGAGACATTATATGTAGAGCCGCGATAGTAAATGCCGTGCGCTATATGCGAGAACGGTACAAGTAAAATAAATTATTTAAAATATTTTCTCCAAGTCATATCATATCCATTCATATAATATATTTCACAATGCCACGACGGACTCTATATTTTGTAATGGGTTTTTTAGTTTCACTCTGTATCCCGCACACAACACAGTAGGCAGAGGGAACCTGAAACTCTAGTGTTAAGACACTCCGTACAGATTACACTGGCATTGAGTATTGAGTGGCGGTGGTTAAATATTTAGCAAAAAATATTAAATATTTTATTTCCTCGAGAGCAAATCGAACCCGCGACCTGTCGCGTTTACAGTCTTACATTTGTGCCTCAGGCAAAATATATGTTTGTGGTAAATAGATATTTTATGTTATATATCAATTTTCCACAAACATATATTGGAAATTATAACATTTTATATACGAAACTGTCATATTTCATTTTTCTATAGATATTGAAAAAATATTACGAGAGATTGCCGGTTGTAACATTTTAAGTCGCTGGGGAACGCGGGACTATCTATGAGACTACTTTCGAAGATTGCCTTGTCGCTACAGAATTGTCTTTACTTTGAAAAATTACACAACCAAATGTAAATGAGATCTACGTTGGCAATAAAATAAACGTAGGTATCCATAGCTTTTTTCTAATTCACATACACTTAAGTCACAAGTCCACACTGAATCAAGCTGAATTCTATAAGTATTTATATTTGCTGCACATTCACGAATCCATAATAATAAAGCACTTTATATTTTTTTAATCTTTATATATATATATTTTTTCTATGTTTTTATTGGTTGGCTTTCTTCACATGATTTACGTACAAAAGATAACAATAGAAATCGTAACATACGACTTAATAATATTGTAATAGCCAATAGTGCAGTTTGACCAATGCAAGCCACGTGGGATCCCAACTTCACTTTGAAACTACTTTCATAGATTGTCTGTCGCCTTGAAATCATGTTATAAAATTTTATTTATTGTTGAATATTTCTTCCCATACTTTTAAATTTTCATAATAAAGTTTTTCCATCTATACATTATGATTATTTCTTGAAACCACTGAGGCTGACTAACGAAATACTAAATATTCATTATTACACACGCATTATTTCCATTTCCTTAGTAGACAAAGACGAAAAACGTGGCGTTGAATACCGCCACTTAACGGGCATTGTCTTAAAAATTAGGCAGAAAGATATATGCGTGTATGTAATACTTAAGCGATATAAATAAAATTAATATAAATACAAACAATAAAAGAATTTATATACTGGCAACTATTAATTACATTCCAGTAAACATACAGCTGTAATGACAATAATCCGATTCAATTAACGTTGTTTGTGCCGAAAATGGCCACCGATTTCATTATGCGATCCAAAGTGCATTTGTGTTGAAATGAAAATTCAGGGTGCTATCTACTGCCATTCAGTGATTGAAAACGACGACCCACTTTGCCAATGGCGTGTTTAGTCAATAGTAAATAGCTGCATTGTGTGGCCTTCGACCTAAATAAGTGGCAATCTAAATAATGAAAATATATATAAATTAAATTATTGGAAACGCAGTAGAAGATGTGATAAATATACTAAACAATAAATACGTGCATACTATATTATACGTCTCGTAAACGATGATTGGTCCTGAGTTTCTTACCATCCAAGATCTTGAGCAGACCGTCGCGTCGTTCCACCTGGTTGAGGACCTGTATGCTCAGATTAAGGTCGGTTCGCGGCCTCCAAGCACTGTCCGTCCACTCGAGAACCTTTCCGGTCCACCGACCGCTTCGAAAAATAGTCTAAAAATAAAATCAAAATATATATTATTTGATTTTTTTTTATCATATACCTCTTTCAGTTTCATTAATTCATCAAATTGAAAATAAAATATATTATAACAGAGATTTCACAAAAAAGGCCTCATTAATAACTCATACTTATATGACATTGCAAATTAATCGACTTAATGCGTTCATATGAAACGATACGTCCATACAATATATTTGAACGTATGGCGACAATATGAATAATACAAACATCATTTACTATTCGCGAATTAATCACAGATAATTTATTGAGGAATTATTTAGTGTCGAAATAGGCTCATTGTTTTAGTTATAACCTGCCAATTAAATACGTTATATTTGCTTACAAAACAGTAGCAGATTAAAATAAATAAATGTTTATTCTTCTTTATTTATTTTTGATTAATTTGCATTATAACTTCAGTTTAATTCTATAATTATAGATTTTTAGTTTACGTTGAGATTAATTAAGAATATATTAACGCTGTATCCCGCACACAGCAGGTTAGGCAGAGGGAACCTATGAGCATAGTGTTAAAACACCTCGTTTTTCATCAAGATACTTCCGATCTCTATTTTAAACCAAATTCAAAAACAAAACTTATATTTATTTTGTAATAATGAACCTACCCTAACGAAAAAATCATTTTCACAATAATTTTAACAATTTCAGACGAAACGCTATAAACATTGCTACATAGCAATATTCGAATATACAATATATTTCTAGACATAGTCATAACGTAATTGTTAACAAAGCAAGCTTCCACAAAGGTTCTTTTAATTCAGCACCTCTACAGCTAAACATACAAAGGCTCAAAGAACTATTCTTCCATTTTGGTTCGACGTAGGGATGTGATTATGCGGGCGCCGCCGGCACAGTTCTATGTAGGNTTTCATGTAGTACTTACCATTAAAGCAGCGCATGCGCGAAAGTGTACCAACGGGTAGGACTTTATACACATTTATCTTATTTATGTTAACTTACATAAGAATGTACAAATAATAAACTATATATAAACCTTCCCTGAGAAATACTCGACATAATGGTGAAAACCGCAACAAAATCCGTTGGGTGGTTTAGAAGACGAAGAGTTAGAAAGTTCAGACAGACACGAAAAACGACTTTGTTTTATAAGATATAGGATAGGATAATGAACCTATTCTAACGAAAAAATCATTTTCACAATAATTTTAACAATTTCAAACGAAACGTTATAACATTGCTACATAGCAATATTCGAATATACAATATATTTCTAGACATAGTCATAACGTAATTGTTCACAAAGCAAGCTTCCACAAAGGTTCTTTTAATTCAGCACCTCTACTGCTAAACATACAAAGGCTCAAAGAACTATTCTTCCATTTTGGTTCGACGTAGGGATGTGATTATGCGGGCGCCGCCGGCACAGTTCTGTGTAGGCGGGCGATGTTATAAAAATGGCATTAAAGTAGACCCAATCATATTAAGATGGACGATTTAGTTAATAATATTGATATTAAGTAGGTATATTGTTTGTAATGTATGACAAACTCCTGAAAAGTAAGTTTAATTTTATTTTTGATTTGTTTGATCGAACGCGCAAGTCTTTGGAAATTTAGAATTTAGATTTGAAAATAATGATTTTTGATAAGAAATTGCAATATATATACATATATATTTCAAATGTAAGAAAGAAATTTATTTTTGAAATGTACCTACGAGTTAAAAGTTAATTATGATGAAACTATAATTTTTAATTTCAAATAAAGTTTATTATACAATTGAGGAAAATCACTCAATTCTATATCCAAAGTACAAAGAAAATCATATTCAAAACATTTAAAACACTGGCATAAGCCTCTCGATATCTTTTTTTCAAAGGTTATACAAAATTTGACGTTATCAGGCTTATGAAAAAGGACTTGTAACAAAATATGAATGACATCCTTATCAGGTTCCCGCTCCAGTGATAGGGGTGTCCATAAAAGTTTAATAGCTTTAATCTTTTAAAGCTCTTATAATTTAGGTAGCAGATACAACGTTTACGATTCTCGTAAAGTTTGTTTGGAACTCGACATTGTATGAAACTGTTAAAAACTATGCTTGTTAGATATCCGCAATGTTGGCAGTTCTGACAGCTTTATAAACCTATGAAATAATGATAAGTACCACACTTACTTGTAATAGTTCATAAATACAGCTACATTGTAAAAGTTTCCTTGTTTATTATCGCACTATAGTTTATTAAACAAAAATAATATTTAAAGTTTCATTTTAAAATAGCTATACAATATAAGCTAAAGTTAAATAATATTATATATTCAATTTGTCTAAATTATCGACTGACTTATTGCGTATTAGAATAATTCTTATAACTTTAAGGTGTAAATTATTTATGTATATAAATCGAAACATTGCAAATCAAAGCAGTAATACACAGCTGTGTTCGTGTAATAAAATTAGCAATACCATTAAACGTAATAATCGACACATTTGCGAGCTCGTTTCCAACCGCGATCAAAAGAGGCCAATAATCTCAAACAAATGGATTAAATACTATTTTAAACTCTATATCAATAAAAATAATGATTAAATTTGAATAAGATATATTTTGTTCATATATCTTGCGTGTTTACGAAGCATAAAGCATCGCTTAGTAAAGAAAGCTTATTGTTTTATATCGCCGCCCGCCCAGTAATGTGACAGTGGGCGGAATCGGCAATACTGAGAGGTTTAGTGACACTGAGTAAAGCGAATTACTCTATTGTATTTTAATTGGGCATTTCATAATAATTATATCGTAGTTCCGGGCCAGAATAGGATGGGTGACTGATATACCGGTGACATCTAAAACCGACGTTAAGTAGTTCTGCCACAGCGGTCTACTCCCTAAAGTGATAGAGAGCATAAAAATAGCCAGCTCTTGACTTATCTGAAAGATAACCAATTGATCAATCGTCGACAATATGGCTTCCGCCACGCTGTTTTGCGTTCTTTTCCATAAAAAATATTTATGATATTTATATATGGAATTTAATATTATTTTCTAAAGGTGACCGTGTTCCAATTATAATAACCAAATTAAAATCGATTCGGCTGCCGTCAATCGTTTCTAAAATTAACGAAAATAAACAGAGACACCGATAGACAACTAATTTAGAAGCAAAAAAGGAAATTGCAGATAATGTAATTTAAAATGTTTCTAAAAGCTATTATTTGTTATTATTATCCAGTAACGCATAGCTTAACCAATACTACCCAGTAATTGCAAAAGGAATATAATCGTAATATAGAGCTACTCCACAGTTAATTAATAATTATGAGTGCTATTGTTTATGGTCACGACAGTTAAGAATTTTATTATATTTTTACATATTTCAGGGCGGAAGTCGTTTTATTTCAATTTCAAGAAATTTTATGTGAAATAAACGACATGCGGATATTAATATTCTTCATAATATTTATCATAAATTCATGTTTGGTGTATAAAATGAAAAAGGACTTTTGCAGTGATTGGATTGGATTTCAATACTACACATTTCTCAATTACATAATTGTGTAAGACATGTAAAAATATTTCAATTTACATGTATTCGTGAAGTAAACCATAAGTCATAAAATTGAAACAGTATTTTTTATTTAGATTCACTATATAACAGGGTAGGTACCTGGGAACCTAGTGTTAAGAATCCTCGTTCCCATTAAGATACTTTGATTTCCCACTTTCTGGAAGCATTACGTGTTGAATGGCGGACCTGAATACCACAATACTTTCATATCTTAGATATATAACTTATACCATCAAATATATTTTTTACACAAATTTCGACATATAAGGTAAGGAATGAACTAAGGGACGATAAAACACTACTTAATTTTCCTTTACATTCCATTCTCTCTCATAAAAATAACTAAAAAATAAAAAATACAATATGGAAACATTTAACAAATTTGAGACGTGAACCCAACCATCGCGTGCCAGCATTGATAGCCAGACACACCCTACTGTCCAATGACGGCGTCTATTATACGAATACTTAACTAACTTAAATACCGATTTTTTTAATATATAGAGAAAAAAACGTAATAATAAACACAATTAAAAATGACCTCGCATTCCAAAGTGTTAACTATTTACGATTAGAGTACTTTGACCCGAAATTTATTTACTTATTTTCACATGTTCCATTTGATATTCACACTGACTGCGGTTGAACGGGAGCGTTTTTTCTAATATTAAATTATTATTTTAAAGTTAGTGTATATTTTTGAAAATATTTCCGTTAATATTTCAGTATTAATACATAAATATTATAATTGAAGTGATTTGAAATTTAAACATGGTAGGCCCCTTAAAACGACATGTCAACGAACCGTTTAGCCCCTTTTTAGTTGGGGCAGGCAAGTCAATTAAATACAATAGTGTTTTGTAGATCATCATTTTTAGGTAAGTTATAACGATGTATATCTATGATATATAAAGCTTTTAAATATTTATGATAAAGTATAATTTTAGATATACTGTTAATATTAACAATTTATTAATTATAAAATTGCGTAATAAGTAGGTAAATTTTAAAGTTCTTCAATAAAATATACAAAAAACCGTTATCTAAATATTGACAGTCAATGCACAGATGACACTACTAGACTAAGAAAATTGGGAAAAGTTTGAGTTCACTAGGAAAAGATATCTCGAAACTCTCACACGAACATAAATAACAACATTTTTACGTTAATTTTACGCCTAAAAGTCCATGCAAACGAAATTGAGGGTGATTATTACGATATATACAATATAAAAAAAATGAAAATTAGCACCCTAAAAGGTATAAAAAGCTTAAAAGTTTCATAATATAATGTTTTATTATACAATTCCCCATTCAAATTCATTAGCACAGTATAAAATACGTCAGCGACATACGTGTAAAGTACATTTGCATGCCACAGTACTACGAAGAATGTTGCGTGCTATCTGTGTCTACGCTGAGTTATTATGGCGGCGTTTTTATTAGATAAGAAAGCGTTTATTTAAAAATATACTGCCCTATTGACATACACCCTAGCTTAGTCACGGTGTGAAATATTTATTAATACACTGTCCATTGCTTGTTTGAACCAAGTTAAATGTTAAAATTATTGTTTAAACGGTAAATGAATAGTGATTTATAGTTAAAAATTAATAATATAGTTTTTTCCTAACTTATTGGTGAAAGGGAGGGATGTCGCGTGCTTAATTTGCGTGATTTCTGCAGTTTGGTATAGCGAGTGACGTATTTCAGGAAACTCCTCTGAGGGGATCCACTAACTCCCCCGCATACCAGCGTACAGTATGGTATGTCCGACCCCATTTTACTGTGAAACGACAGTTTTATTTGCTTTTCGTGTGGAAGTCAAATGCTTTGTTCATATTTATTATTTAGTCGACATTAAAACTTTTGGTTAGGAGGCTGGATTCGCTTTTAGTGGTGATCTAGCTTTTGTTTTCAGGAAAATGGTTGAACAATTTTATGCAATGAAATTGTTCAAATCACATTTATGTTAGACAATGAGTTAAAGGAATTAAATTTAGTTTTAACATAAATATATTAATTTCCATGAAAATTTCATAAATCAAAACATTAAATTATATGATTTATGAAATAAAAAATTATTATATTATTGACTTTGATTGAAGTCATTTAAAAATTACACATATGTCTTCATTTATAAAAAGACTGGAAGCATTAATAACAAATTCAAATGAATAACTTTCCTCTACCGGTGCGTTACACAGCGAGATCTGAAAAACGGTTGATTATCGTAAAACGAGCTTCATAAAGGTTAAGCGTTAGAGTTGTAGAACTAAAAAAGCTTACGTCTGGAAACGATATTTATTTAATTATAAAATTTATTTATTAATGGATAAATATATCATCAAGCATAAATGACTAGATATTATAAGACAATTCAGTAGATTTTTCACAAATTTCTTGGTTGCTTACTCCGTATTATACTATTATTTTGTTCTAAATATAAGTTAATTGCCTATTTTTGTGATCCAATATAAAAAATGAAGTGCCTCATTAAAAAAATAATAAAACAGTGGTTAGGAAAAATTACACAGAATAAAAAAAAATGCTAAACTAATCTACTAGATAACTAAATTTTAAGGACAATACCAACTTATAGTAATTAAAAGTCCAATGATAAATTATATGTTAAATAACGAAGGCATTTATTATTCAGTATTTAAACATCTACGGTACATAAAAGGCGTTCACAGAAGTAAAAGCAAAAAGGAATGAATATTACAAATGATTCAATTTGAAGCGACATTATTTTTTGTTACTCGTACTAGCGCAATTTCTTTGCGCCCAAATCACTGTCTTTTTGTCGACGGCTGGTATTCTGTGGTATAATAATAACCCATTTTACTGTAAATAGACTTCTATGATGTACTGAAACAGTTAATAATAACGACGATTCTTTTTTATCATCGTGTACCTTATTTAGTATAGAAATGATATTAATAGAAATATTGGAATATAAATCTAACAATCAATTGTAAGTTCGTCTAAGGTAGATAAATAACGCGGAGCTGTATATCTCTTCTTCTTCCTCCTGGTATTAATCCCGGCTATTGCCAGGGTCTGCCTTCCTACTCAACCTACTCCACTATGCACGGTCTTTTGCGTCCTCGGTGATTAGACTATTAGTTCTCATGTCCTGCATCACGACACCCAACCAGCGCTTCCGTGGGCGTCCGAGAGGTCTCGCTTCAGGAATTGATATAGCAAGGCCCTTGCATCTTATCTGTTCTAATACAATATATATTTACAGTGAGTTTTTGAGTCTACTTGGAAAAAAATTGAACAAAAATATAACCCTTTTATATTTTTATATATATACAGGCTCTAGCGTAGCGTAGCCACGTTGTGTGCTTCTTCAGCAAAGTGAGAGCAACTCTGTAGTATTGTGTACTGAATTTAAAACCTCGAGCTATCAATCTTTTCCCTAGCACTAACTTTTCGATATAAAATCGTAGCCTTATTGGATTTATTACGTAGTTTCTAGCTTTAGAAATCATGAGACATGTACGCTGGAAAATAGCCAAGTTCCGTTAGTACTTTTTATTTAATGCCTCTGATGTAGGAGACTTCAACTTACAGCGCTGTAAGGATTAATACTGTTTATTTTGCTAAGAGGTTTAGCTGAAATTGCCTCAAGGGAGGAGTGATGGATCTTTGCACTCGAGAAAATAAAATTTGAAATGATTGCTTAACTTTTTGTTCCCGGTGTATGAAATTTTATTAAGTACAAAATATTTTAAAGATATATTTTTTTGTGTTCGTTGCCGTTAAATTTATGTTATGTCATACAGTTAGATTATATTATAAACGACAAAAGAATGAAAATAATTTCTAAGATTTTATATTTACTTACATATTTTAGTGTATTTCATTTTCAGAAAGTAGTAGTTAAAGAGCTAGTATTATAAAGAGTTTTTTTTATAATTTAAATTAAATATTTATTTATGATATTATACTTCGTGCTTTATTCCACACATAGCAGTGTAGGCTAAGGGAACCTGGGAACCTAGTGTCAAAGCACTTTGTTTCCATTAAGAAACTTCCGTTCCCCACCACTGTAATATATTACTTAACATTTAATTAAATAATGGAGCTTGAGTATATATTCTGTTCTATACTTTTAAAAAGTTACTACAGGTTAATTAAATTATATTGGATTTTATGTCCTTTTTATGATCATAATATGTCAGTACAAATAACGTGTTCGTATAACACATTGAGAGGAAGTTTTTATTACGTCTGTCGTTTTTCACTGTAGATGGAGGTAGGCGTTAATTTGACAAGGGATCTGTGGCATACTGACCTACTTGCACTGTGAGATTACTTTGTATTTCGTTCAGATATACAAGATGAAACTCTATAGTTAGTCTAATTACGATTTCCGCATTTCACTATACATACATACGTTAGCGTAAAGCTTCATGAGATAATTTAAGCAATTTGAAATAGGAGCTTCCCTCTGCATTTTGCAGAATTTGCAGTAACTTCCTGTTTTTAACGTTGTGTGTATAAAGTAAAGTCGAGTACTTAGCTTCAAACTATTTTACTACTTTGTAAAAATACTTAGTACTTAGTACTACTACTTAGTAAAAATTTTCAGAAAATTACATCTGTACTTCAGTTAACATCACAATTTAACAAATGTAAATTTAATTTTTAACATAAAATCATAAAACTACACATAAAAAAAATAAAATTCAAAAGATATTCAAAGCTCGCTATGTTTCCGCATAATCAAATAAGATAAAAAGCAAACACATTGCAAGTCAAAAATAGCATCAGCTAACCAAAACCGACGTTGAGGGCTCTCAAAAATAAAACCAAATTAGTGAGACATTCGATCCTTCCTCGGACCTTGGACCTAATGTCTATACACCTTAGGAGCGTGGAAGGCGCAGAGGTCCAGCTATGTTAGTCTGACATTCGGGGAGTACGATTTTATGATCCGTGAATATCGCACAGGCATTCTAGATGTTCAGATCGCGTTTTTATTGTTATGTAAATGCGAGTTTCCTGTTAGTTGGGATTTCAAAAGGGACGATTAGGACGTCTGGTTTGGAAGGTTATGCTATATAGAATTTCCCCGTTAAGTTATTTGTAAGACGCTTAGACTGCGGGGGTTCAAAATTCTTAGCCCTCCCCTCGTCTTGTGAGTGACTTTTAAAGTTTGCGGGTATTGAATTATGATTTACTCGGGCGATTGGTTCCTGCTGCAGTGGAAAGCGGCGCGTTAGGGTTGAGATTTTGTTTTTTTTTATTTTTTATATATAGGAATATTCCGTTTAAATATGATTTGAGGGTATTAAAAACTCATAATGTTAAATTGAATATTCTTATTAAATTATTTCTATCTGCTACGAGACTGTAGACGATTCATTGTGCAGCTTATATCATATGGAAAACTTAGCGTTCACATTAAAGTTAAAATAGATTTAAATGCAAAGTACTTTTCGTCAAAAAAAAATACTGCATACATTTACTATATTATTTATTCATCGTAAAACGTACATTTATTATTTAACTAGTACTCACTTCATATTTTTAAAAATCACATACGAAATGCACAAAGCAATTCAAGTTACTGCCTTTCCTAATGCAAAAACATCATGACTTATACCCATCTATCTATCTATCTATGCTTTTGACGAAATTTCAGCTAGTCAAGCACCTCGAAACTTGGCTGACTCTTGAAAATTTTCTTAGAAATAAAATTTTCGCCATTATAAAATATTCAGTGTACGTGGAATGTGAACAAACTAGCAGCTTTATGTATACGTAATGAGACTCGTGCTTAAGTTGGTATTTCATCAGTGAGCGGAGTTAAGTATAGACTTGGGAAGTATCGTGTTTAAAGGCGAACTCTAAGATACGGAGCATCTACGTATAATTCCTATTTAATTAGAAGCTGCTGAAAATGTGTTTAATGTTAGAGTGGAATGAGCTAAGCTGAATATGTAAGTCGCTCGCTCATTCAAATAATTTATGAACGTTTCGTACGTTACATTAGGTTTCATTTGTTTATAATTTATCTTGGATTATAGTTTCATTTGTGTAAACTTCTGTGAATTAATTAAATTGATTTTATATTATACTTAAATGTTACTATAGTTATTTAATGTTTAATTGATAATGAGCTTAGCTTTTGTCTCAGTTAACTCTGTTTCCGTAAAATAAACTTTTGAGTTGTGTAATTATATGAAATGAATATGAAATTATTATTAATATGCGTATAGGTGTAGGTTACTCAGTAATGGATAGAGTTATATTTTATTAGTTTATTTTTCTAAGTATTTACTTTAATGAGTCCCAAAAAAAAGCCAAAATTTGTTTTGAAGACGAATTTGTTTTGTACACTGCAAAATTCGTCTTCATAGAACCTCTTAGATACTCTACGAATTCTATCGAAACTGTCGGTCAATTTCAAGATTCATAGAATTTCGCATTCTAGAATCTTCCAAGCTAATATTTATGAGAAAAGCACAATCCCTTATCAAAGCTTTCTGACAAGATCTAAATGTAAATGTGTACTACCTCTTAATGTGCTATTTCAATATTAAGCATATAATTAATATAAACAAATATATAATTATAATATATCAACCAAGTATCTAATATGACAGTGCGTAAAATTCTCTCAAGATATCCCATTTCCATTATACAAAGGGTTAGGATGTCTCACTTCTAAGAACTTGACAATACAAAGGATTACATTACTTGTTTCCTGAAGGCATAATAACAACTACAATTACTCGGGTGTAACCTCATAATGACCCATTTATATGGAAATTAAACTATATAAGATAATTTGGAACATCGTATTTCTAAGTTCTACTGTTACATAATATATAAAAACTTAAGTTTTTGTTAACTCTTTGTATTTTAAAACTAAAGAATGTAAAACGCGGTATTATTGTCTTTTTTTATTAGTCGATTGTAAAAGCGTCCCTGAAACCTTGACTCGCAATTCTCAGGCACTGCTTCATTCATTAAGAGTATATACATAACATGTATGTATTTATATTTGTCAATTGACAAATTAATATTGTAATGTAATTTCCTGCAAATCACTAAAATAAAATATAAATAAGTAATAAAAAAAGCAACATAATATGCTACATGAATTGTAGCATATTATGTATATAATTTTATTTTCAGCTTCACACTTTTTTTTCTAGCAGTGAGGACAGGCACCTACAAGTAGTAGTGAGACAAGGACCTAGTGTTAAGACACTCCGTTTTCAACAACAATTGCGACGACCTCAATGTATAAATTGAACTATATTCGTTAACTAGTGATTTTTTTCTGTCTTTTGTTGTGAAAACTATGCCACTTTATATCTGTTGCATATTTGTATATATAATATTTATTTTTATAATGATATTTTATTTATTTAATATTAAACATAGTTATAAAATAACAAACAATTCACTTTTTACCTTTAAAGGGCATCAAATGCCGCTCCTTGCAATAAGTTGATGCGCCACAAGGAGTGCCATTTCGTTATGATAAATCCTCTAGCAAAATATATTTTAAATTTGTATTTACTTATTTTTCCTGCACTAATTTATTTTTTCTTTTTGCAGTTAAAAAATAGCAAAGTAGTAGCAACGTAAAATTTGAGAATAAATTAATTTCTTTTGCATTACTTTGAATGCCATGTATTTTTCGGGAACCTAGTATTAATAAACACTCCATTCCTCACGTTCCTTCCTAATTTCGGCACACTGTGAGTGGCGCCTCTCTACATCATGCTTTGTCTTTTTGTTACTGTCGCGTTGACGGACGCCGCTTTCCCATTATGGCCTTAAATAAATTAAATTAAAATAACATACATATGCTTACATCCATATACTTTCATTTTTGATTGCCGCCTTATAATACATTCTCACAGAAAAGTACCAATAACCGTCAAGACATAACAAGCTAGTCTTTGTTATTATTAGCAAATAGAAGAAAACAAACCCAAAAGACTCATTAAACGCTTGAATACTTTCAAAACAATAAACATAAGGCCTTATAACAAGATAATTTTAAATATCTCGTTAAAGTGTTCTTTCTGTATTATTTTAAGCTAATGAAATTCTTCCTTATCCAATATCACGTTTGAAGACGTTTATACTATTCAAGATGGTATATTAATAACGTTATATTACGCCATGGTAGCGCAGGTTTTTGGGTTCCATTCCCACTCGAGTTTATATTTTTTTTATTTCTTCGCTAATATTCGATAATACATGGTAAAATTATATACAGTCAATACAAAATTATTTACGTTAACTTTCAATATACATCTACTTACGATTTTTATTTGACTCTGACATATTTTTTTTACTTACAATTAATATAATCATAATTAATTGGTAAACTGTTTAAAACAAGATCCGTAGGTTTAAAAAAACGATGAATATTTGATTTCTTTATTAAAAAATTATCCACTTTAAAATTTGTCTTATGTACACAAATATTAAACTAAAATATCGGCGCATTATGATTTTCTATTACGATTTCTGAAGACTACGATAGGTCTCGCATCGTACCCGTTACATGTGGTCAAAATGCTTTCTCAAAAATAATCTCGACCGATCTCGGTCCAGTCGAAGAAGTAATTACCGTGGCAAATGCATGAGATGCGGGCGTAATAATTCATTAATGTCAAACTAACACCGTTCATCAAACTGTTGGATGATTGATGACATATTAAAACTTATTTAGCTTCGCTCATTGTTTGTTAAACATTTAGCTTTTATCGAAGTTTTATTTTCTTAACGACGCATAGCACATAAGAAAGATCTCTCTTTAATTTATTTTCTATACAGTTTTTACAGTTATATATTTCGAAGGTACACCTACCAGCTTTCACCTGCAGCTTCATTAGTGTTCAAATTTAATTAAGTAATTTAATTAAGTACAATCTTTATATAGCTTTCGTCGATGAACGGAATATGTAAAACAAAAGAAAATCTGTCAAAAATCTAAAATTTCCTAAAAATATTTTATTTTCACACATTTACTTAATAATAATTTGCTTATAGCATTTATATCTATTAATCTAATCTATTGAAAATTTTAATGACATGTTTTCCCATAGGCTAGAATAAAAAAACAAAACTTCAAATACTGACTGCTATTGTGAAATATTATGAAAAGCTTTAGCTTAGCAATAATGAATGTAACTTTTGTATGGCGAAGTCACTTATAATGGCACATAATAGCGTATAATTGTGAAATAATACGTAATTAACATGTTTTAATACGTACTCCTAGGAATAGAATTTATAATAGGCAGTTGACTACAATTGATTTTGTTTGACCTAATTTGATGTAAATACTACGTACATGCTATTGAAATACAATCAAATGTATACACTGTTAGATGTATAGACTAACTATTAAATAAAATGTATTCTTAATAAGTATAAAAGTT
Organism: Heliconius nattereri; assembly: GCA_013403645.1. Classification (NCBI taxonomy): domain Eukaryota; kingdom Metazoa; phylum Arthropoda; class Insecta; order Lepidoptera; family Nymphalidae; genus Heliconius; species Heliconius nattereri. Next base: position 884,940 of record JAAIXI010000244.1, on the reverse strand, counting down.
CACAGTTACACAGTACAGTGTAATATACAATATTCAAAATGGGGTAATTAATTGTCGTTCTAATTAATCAAATACAATAAAACTAAATAATACCTCTTAATTTGTAATAGAAATATCATATAATATTCATTTGATATGGAGCTGATAAAAATATCTTTAAGAGCCATTCATCAAGAAAAATATATAATTTTTAAGTCACCAGCTCACTACCCATAAGCAAAACTTTATGGTCGTTTCTTACGCAATTCAACTTTAAAATTATTTTCCCAATTCGCAGATCACTAGGACGTCCGCCGTCTAAATGCCTTCGTTTATATTTAAGGACTGCCTTTCTGAGATAAAGAAGAAAAAACTGACGGAATATTTTTTGGATGAATCTGTTTAAATAATTTACACCTAAAGACATCGAAAAGACGATTTGTATTTAACAGCCTGATCTTAAATGATCGAATCCACAAATTTCTCAGTAAGCCTAATTTCGAAAGCCCTAAGAATCATTTTCGATTGATACTTGTATTAAGAAGCGATGAACGTTGGGTCGGTATTCAGCCGTCACGAGCTGTCACGGTGCGTTCTTTTGTATGTTTCACGTCTCGCTGTCAGTTTTGAGTCGTTTTGATATGCGTTACAAATTAAATAATTTAAATAAAATGAAATTATGTCTTATCTTAAAAAATAAACTAAAGATCACCTTAGCGATATGCCTATAAATTACCACAACGGCTTCTTAGTAAGTAAATTATGTTTATAAAATTTAAATTATTAGCATTGCTTATGGAACATTATGATTTTACTTNTATTATTATTGTAGTATATAGATAGATGATGTGCGCGGACGAAGTCGCGGGCACTGCTAGTTTATAATATTTTTATCCTATTTCTGCTATCGAATAAAATATTTAACACCTAAAACAGATGGTGTGACAGAGTCTACCTTTACAATGGTGTTGAGAAATTACATTTATTTCTATTTGAGGCCAGTCGTGGCGGAAGGCCACAAAGTGTGACTGTAACCGCCGCGACTAGTTGTAGGTTCGATCCCAACTCGAGAAAATGAAATATTTATTCAAATAGGCGATAAGTCGAGGCCAAAGCACGGCGTAGAGTTCCGCCACTCAAAAAGCAATGCCCAAAGAATTCGGCGGCAAGTGGGTAACGGTTTTTCTTAATACTAGGTCCCCTCTAGCTACCCCGCTTTGTGCGGGATAGAGCATGAAGCTGACTAATATATATTTAATTTACCCTATTTGTTTCTGAACAATCATCACGAAAAACGCTTTGTAAATCCAAAGTAAATTTAATTTTAAAACTCCATTCTTCCTTTAAAGGTTTTATATAGTTTATAACTGAACAGATTAAAGATGTAAGAACATACAGTATCAAGATTTTCGCCGTAGATGGTCAATGTGTGAACGGACACGGAGGCACGGTCGCCGCGAGCGCATTGTAAATAAGTCGGCGAATAGCTTCGTGAGACCACAGAATATGTATTTAAAGATATACATGTCTATATTTATTAAATAGTAGCATTTTACATATTAAGACCAGTTGCGGGGGCGGCGTTGAGTTCTGCCACTCAAAACGTAATGAATCCAGAATTTCAGAAATACAGAAAGTAGAGAGCGGAGTGCCTTAACATAAGGCTCCCTCTACCTACCCTGCTACATACAGGAAAAATATGAAGCTGAAAAAAAAACGTAATTATATTGATAAAATAATAGCATTTTAGAAATATCTGTACTTTTTGCCTAAATTATTATTAACGTCTTTGATTTTGTAAAATATTTAAGCAGTTAATAGTTCCATTACTTAAAATTATTTATATTAATGATTTATATTTGTAAAATAACATTATAAGATGAGGTAGCTACATTTTATACTCTGTGTGTATTACCTTCTAGTGCTAGGAGAACAGTTGCTTTTGACACGCTCAGCTCCAAGGGGTCCTAGATGTCACGTCTAGGTTATCCTCATTTCATGGAATTCGTTACGTTTCATTCAGCTTCAGCTCAAGATCTAAAATATTAGATTACAAAAGAGCAAAAAATATGAAAACTTGAGGTAAAATAATGTTTTAATTTTTCATATTTTTCTAAAATTTTATTTTTCATATTTTTGTTTTGAAACTTAATACTCTTTAATATTTATTAGCCTAGTAGATTATATATAGACAAATTGGGCTTTAAATTTGTGTAGATTATTATATATCATATACTCCTAAAGCTTTCACAAGTATATATTACCGTAATATTGTTTCGAAACAATAGTGGCTCACCGTATATGACATTAGTAATAATTTACATCATCTAAGTAATAAACACGCTATGGCACACCACAAAGTTTTAATTAATATAATATTGGCAGTCGTACTTATTGGCTTTTCAAGCTTCTGATATATAAAATGAGAATTATATGTTTCTAATATACGTAATATTGTAGTGTCATAAATGCTTTATTTTATTGTAATCAGTTTAAAACTTTTTTTTAGGAAATTAAGTTAAGTATTTATTATTATTTTCAAGAAATTAAGTTTTGAATGGCAAAATTTAACCTCATTTTTTTTCGAAGCCAGGCAGAGAGATTGAAAAATGAACTAATTTTAATATTTTTTCCTTAAATGGAAATCGAACTGTTGTACAGAACAAAACAAACCCAACTAAGCCACAGTAGCAAGCATTGTTCAAGCACACACACATTCACATGTAAACTAGGCTGTTCACATTACTGCCAACATTAAAATGATTCAAAGTATGTCGAAGAATGGACTTTTAAGGAAAACATAAAACATTCAACATTTCAGTAGTTGCTCACCAGGCGTGTAGAACTCAGCAGGAGGTCGGATGAATGCGCGGCGTAAAGGTTGGCTATGTGATACGTTTCCTTTTCTTTATACACGACTTGTACGTGCTGGTGTCCCATTCTGAATTATGTGTTAAAAAGGGTTGACAGTATATATTTTATATTGGCAGCTTTGGTCGGTTGTTCGTAATTATAAATTTAATTTTTTTGTATTTTACTATTTTATTGATTCCCATTAATATTTTTACAGTATGTAGCTTTTATTAATATTATTTTTACTAAGTTATTGTTTTTATATACGGTTTATTAAAATATATATAATTTAACTTAGCTTCACGCTGTATCCCTAGCGGAGTTATCAGAGAAACCGGAGCGCTAAAGGCTACGGTCTCTACATAAATATATATAACGCCTAAAATAATTTTAAAAAGTTGGAAATATGGTTTTCTACACTTAGTTAGCTAAGATAGAGTAAGTGCTATAATTAATTATTATGAGCCTAAACTCAAGTGGTGTACTTGTCATCTTTAAAAAGTTACAGTCTTAAGATCTTGGCTCCATCTTCAGACTAGCTCTATGATACTATACTGTTGTATCGACAAGTGAACTATGTATGAGAAGTTTTATAGTGATACAATTATTACAAATTATACAAATTTAAATAGGCAAAAACTGAATACGAAATAAAAAAGGGCTCCCTATGCTTACAGTGAAGGTTGTGCCATATTTCTAAATCAATTGTGTAGTTATTTATTAAATAAAACTTATAAATCTTACAAAGAGGAGAATAAAACAATTCTTCATGGTGTTATGTGTGAATATTATCCTTGAACGTAATATTTCTATCAAAAAATCCAATTTCGCATCCGTCTACAACATATGACGCGCAAAAAGCCAAGCCTGACAAAGCCGTCATAAAGTTCCCAAGTAATTCATAAACTGGGAAAATGCCATTCCACTTATACCCTCCTATTCGTCGGGCGACAGACACCTATTAATTTTTACGATCCATTTAGTTCTTTAACCTGGTGGAATCGATTTATAACAGATTTATCGCTGGTCGGATATTAAGATGCGCTGTAAAGCTTCTGTCGGTGCCTGAGCGCGTCCCGATGCACCGCACTTGGTGAATGCAACCGGTGAGCCCTGCTAATTGGATTTCCTGCTTTATTCAACGAAAAGACGACTTTACGGTTCATTTGGTTGCGGAATCACATTTAAGGGGCTTGCTTTTTAATGACGTCGCAAATACAATTTGCGGTAAAAATACGCTTTTTTGAACAATGTGGTATACGTATTTGTTTATTCTTGGTTCTTTCCAGGTCACAGTTCTTCGTTTCCGTGGGAAAATTGCTAGGTTATATATGAAATTTGGCATGTGACGATTATTAAGTAGTTACAGTACATTAAAGCCAGTGGGACAGTGTCCACTGTAAATGCGAATGTTGGGTGAAATGAAATGGGTTCTATATCAGCTCGGGGAAATGATTGTATTTATTTTCATTTACCCAGTCTACTAGATAAAGTAGAGTCAAAGAGTTTCTTAACACATAAAGCATAATGCAGAAAAAAAGAAATTTCTACATAATTTATTAAATAATACTTATAAAACATCTAAATCAATTTCGCCGCTCAATCTTCGTGTAATCTAAACAAGCAATCGGGAATAACAAAACAAAGCAAGCCATTAACTGCTGATTACAGCAAATTGAACAGACCGCCCATACAAAACGAATAGTCGGCATGAGCGCAGTTGCCAACGCGTGCGTTTTGCTCATAAATCACTTTGCATTTGTTATTAGCACAGACCACTGCTATGTTGCTCTTTAAATTTACTAAATCGACAGAAACTTTGCTGTAGTTTCATTTGCATACGATAAAATTTATAGGTACCTACTGTTAGTTCTGAGTTGAAGAATTATCTTTTATGTAAGATTCTTGAGATATAGTACTTCGGTGAAGATAATTTTATTAATACAGCACTTAACAATATTGATATTTTTTTATTTTTGAGACATCAGAAATTTAAGCTTTTGATTTTTAAATATCTTTTAATATAATAACGTAAGTAATGAAAAGCACTGAATCTATCACTGACAAAGATAGTACTGACAAATCAATTTTCTTGTTTACCATTTCTTTATAAATAAAATAAACACATAATCAAAATTTACATACATTTGTCTATAAAAATGTAATCTAAGCTCTAAGCTTAAGAATGCTGAAATTATATAAAACAAAGTACATCATCATACATTATATTGCTGGATGATTTACTCAGGAACTTTACTTTTATCCTAAGTATGTCAAATTTATTTTAATCTAACAAACCTTTTAAGTAAGTTTCGTGAGGAATGCCTAAAACTTTCATCTTTCGTAACCTAGATTGCTTTTCAAGATGATGTTTCATGCCATTTACATAAATAAAAGCTTACTATATTACGCGCGATACTGCTAGAATTTATGGTTCCATTGGAAACAAATGTTCCTAAAAAATATATGTAATTTCAAAATAAGCAATTACATAACAACTTATCCATTATTTTTTTGGGGTAGAAATAGGAGTAAGAGGTAGAACAATCTAATTTCTCTATAGTTTGCTGAAAGATCCGCCTGTCTATAATTCATATTTAGAACGTACTTTGATTGGACGTACGTAATTGATATTTTAACTGCTACCTTTAATTCGCCTTCAAACTTATGCAACCTGAAAGGAAAAAGAAAACACATATTTTCCACTTAAGCTAAATATTTCATTTTAAAATCTTGAATGAGCCTTGTAATATTAAAGGGAAATTATTTTTTTACAATGACGCCGAGCATCTAAACCTCAAAGACTCCTAAATAAGATATTCATCTGTTACCTACCCATTCTATCACTCCATTAGAGCCCCGCCGGCGTTTAGGAATATTAATATTTCATAAAAGCTCCATAGCAAAAGTACCTAAGCGTAAAATCACTTATACGGTAGCGCATGTGGAAATCAAATGTGGTGGAAACAGCGGGTTTACACTGCATGCATCGGAATCATAAATCAATTGGATAGCCATTAGCGATGCTTCTATAAGCAGCGAGTGCCCCCACCGTTACCAGTACACTAGGCGTTTTAATGTACCCTCATCTTTAATGCTAAATAATAATAAGGGAAATTTGGAAAATCGTTATATTTTTTTGGAATTTTTTGGAAAGACGTACAAAACGTGCCGTTTCTTAGAATATATCTCTTGATATTTATATATTGACCTATTGTGTTTCACAGACTAATCGTGTCTTTTTGAGGTTCCGTTCGTTTTAAGGAAAAAAGGTTTTAGTATTAGTTTAGAAAAATCTAAAAACTATAGATTTTTGATTAGATCCTAAAAACTAATAACCTAAAAAAGGGGGCAAAATTTGATATTATAGCTGCTGGTTCAAGTTTCAAGCTAAGCCAAGCCTGAATTTCAGCAAAAAGCTCGAGAACTCTAATTTTTGTACGGAACCCTCAGTGGGCGACGCTGGTTTTCATTTTTCATTGTAAGACCTTATATTTTATATATATTTGATCAGGTGGAATGGCGGAATTCAACTTGCCTCGGAAGTCAACTAGGAATGGAAATATAAATCTAAATAAATATTTCATTTCCTCCAGTGGGGATCGAACCCATAACCTGTCGCGTTTACAGTAATACTTTTTACCACTGCGTCAGGACTGGCTTCAAAACTGCTGTGCTGTTAAATAATAAAAACTACACAGCAATTTTAATATCTCCGTATTCGATTGGCGTTGATTGAATATTGAGTAACCCTCACGGATAGCTTTCCTAGTAATCATGTAATAGATATGGCCAGCAATTTCAAAGAAATAATCGAGTTAAATAATGCCTGCTTGAACTGAATAATTATTTATGTATTCGATATCGGATTCCAATTTCTAATAATGAGTAAATTCTTTATAATAATAACCAGTTCTGTTTGTCTTTTTTAATTTTTTAAGCTTCACGCTGTGTCCAGGGTAGTAGAGAACCTGAGAACCAATTGTTGATCTCTTCGCTCCCATTGAGACACTATATATATACTCACATTGACCGTTTCCCATTTTTCGCTGAATGCCCGCTTAGCGTATTGGGTATTGAGGAGCAGAACTCAACGCCATTCTTAGCGTCGTTGCCAGAGGAACGAAATGAAAATATTGAATATTTCATTACCACGTACCGGAATCGAACCCACATCCTGTTGCGTTTACAGGCGCTCACTTGTACCCCAGCGCCACGACGGCCTTTTTTATTTATTTTCAGCTTCTCGCAGGGTTTTCTCGCATTTTTGCCTAACAGGGTAGCCAGAGATAACGCAGCGCCCAAAGTTACAGCAAGTAGCTGCAATAAGCTACAGCTACAGTAAATGTAAGGTAACTTAAACTCTTGAGGCTACGTCTTGTTACATCTTCTAGAACATATTGGATTTGACCTTCTTTGTCTACATTTCATTTAGGATCGTGGAAACCCTTATCACACTTTACATAATAGCAAAATTATTAAATTTAAATTTCTCTTTTTGTTTCCTCGCTCGGGCTAATCTCCCGAACAACTGAATCGATGTTTATGGTATTTTCTCTATAAAGATGTGTAAGGAGCAATGGACAGACTACCGACGGGGGCCGCTAGTAAATAGTAAAACATGCAGTAAGAATGGAGGCTTTTACTTACCCTGCTATAGGCATGCAGGGGAAAAACATATCGCCGAAAAAATAAATATATTGCTCGACGTTGTACACCTGGGGCGTGGTGACTGTCAGCTTAATTTTGTATAGGGAACGTTGAAATGGTTAATCTAAAGAGAGTTTGTTATTCAACAAATGTGTTCTTGCTTAAAAATAAAGAACTAAATCATATATCATTAGACTGTCTATATCCTAGCAAAAAAGTGCACGAAATACATGATATTAAAATAACTTTTGATATTAAAATTTCCATTACGGTAAAAATTTAATACAAATAATAAAGCAAAATGTAGCCGAGGGTTACGTAGGTGTGACTTTACCGCCACGCCCACACTGTGCATTATCCAAAACAATACGAATGAAAAATCAAAATATCGTACACAAAAACCTTCATTGCCATGACTGATGACTGTAAATCAATTCGGCTGACGTCTCTCTCCCTCGCTGAGCTGGCTGTTTTTCACCTTCGTTACACACGTCAAAATAACGGCGTATCTGTCAAGTTTTGGGGGGGCAGGGTTCTTTACAATATTCCTACTTTGATGTCGACGTATTAGGATTCAAAGGATTTAAATGTCATTTTGGGTAACTTTAATAATCTTGACTAGAGAAATCGTATGATATTTTCGTTAATGCCCTTATTTCTAATGGAAAATGGTATACTCCAATAATTTTCCCAGTAATGGGATACCTATATGTTTTTTGCGTCCAATTTAATATACCTATGTACATATATTGTATATGATGATGATGAAACATATTTGTACACACATTCTTAAAGGTATTAGAAACGACAAAATTTGAGTTGAGTTCGAAGCCACGTTTGAGTCTATAGTATATTAAATATTTTTCTATTTTTTTTTCTAAAGTCTTTAACGGAACCCAAAATAACAGGAAGTGCACCATGAAAGATCACTTTCGAGGAAATCACATAATGTGCATTTAAATATGGTCTATGGGTTGCTTAATATGCGTGAGTCATGGGCGTTGCGATCAAATCTCTGAGGGAAATTTATTCAGTAGAAAGAGGGTTGAATCGTTTGCTTAATAACCCGAAAATATGGCACAAAGTTTTAATTGTTAAGCGTTTATCGCCTTCATAAGTTATTTCAGTACTTGATTGTGAAGGGATCGTTAGTGGATATTGAATGACAGCAATTTTAATCATGGCAACCCTGGCATAAGGGTGTGACTGTACCGCGACAGTAGTGGGTTCGATCTCCACTCGAGGAAATGAATTATTATTTATAAAAATTCTCATTTCTTCGCACTACCACCAAAGCAAAAGCCCAGGGTTGCGTTCCGTTACTCAACATGCAATGTGTCGAAAAGTTCGACGGGAAATGGGGGACGGAGTGCCTTAAAACTTGGATCCCTCGGTCTACCCTGCTGCGTGCGAAATACAGCGTGAAGCTGATAAAAATATAAGTCCTTAAGTTATAATATTATGTTGTGAATAACTGAAAGCTGTTATTTGCGTGATTGAAAATTTATACGCTCGAAGGCTTTCGTTAGTCTATAAAATGTTTATAGCCTATTCTGTGTACTTATGACTTTTTCCGCGGTGTTTTTGCCGCAAAGGTGGGGAATGTTTTTATTTAATCAACAACCTGTAGTAATTGGGTAATAAAATGATATACTGAAGTACCTACTAACATATTTATTGTAATATGCATAGAACAACATGTTATATATTTTTCATGATTTATATAGTATTTATATATAATGAAACTATTCTTATATGACTGTTTTTACAATAAGACTATAGGTACACTAGTAAACATTTTCAAGAAAATATTCTGTAAGCTTCACACTATATCCAGGACAGTGTTAAGACACTCCATTCAAACTTTTTGTCCAAATTTGAGATATTGTATTTTTTCTTACCGGAGCGGAAAATCAACAATTATTAACCACTAGTGAAGATTAAATCCAAAACCATCGCATTTATTGTCACACTATAGCACTATAGCCGCAAAAGTAAATATATGTACCTATAAATTAAAAAGAAAGACAAAAACGCCAGATGGTGTTATCTCGTAGTCTACAAGTATATTATAAGTATATTAGACTCTGATCTTATCCAAGAACTCTCATAATTTACTTCTTATAAAATAAGTTGGTACAAAGTTCAATACTTTTAACAACACCATTCCATACTGGACGCGGCCCTTTGTTTGCGAGTTTCACAACAAACTTGTACGGAGGGAAAAAAATAAATATCGGCGCACCCTTGTTGGTGGGATCACGCGTCTGCGTGCTACACGAAGACGGATCATCGGTACGAGTTGCTGACTGCGCAAACTTGCTGTTCAAATAATTGATAAGAATATATTAATATTAATATACTTTAAAACAATAGATAAAAGAAAGAAAACAATTTTTTGTTCAAAAAAAAGGTACGGTAAGGTAAGGTAGGTAGGATTTGAATAAACACGAATGAGTAGTCATTTAATGGGATAGCTTTAATCTATTCGATGTTTTTATTTTAAAATTATGAATGTAACCAACCACAAGAAATATAGGTACTTGTAATCTCATGAAGTCATATTATGAATTTTTCCTCTCTGTTTTTGCTGCCAGATTGCTTTCTTACCACGTTGTAAAATAACGCGCCTCCAAATATTCACTTAAAAATGCTTAAAAATTGCCTAAAAGCTAAATTCGCCCGTCTACACACTCCTCGTTCCCTCAAAGATGGATCATCGCAACGGCGAGAGACGCAGATCGTTCGATAAAACGTCACGATATGGAAAACTCCGCACAAATGCTTTCTACGCTTACGAGTACAAATGTGAAACGTGAGTCAGCCCTTGCAATTATAGTGTCAAGGGTTGAAATCTATAGAAAATGTTCTAAACTTTTAGTTTTAATAGAAATAGGGGTTGTTTCTTTATGTGTTTTTAATTTATACTCAGCAATTGGAAGTGACTTCACTCAATCACTAGGGATTCCTTATTGTTGCCGTAATTATGGTATACGTAGATGATTGAAATTTTAAAAGATTATATGAAAACTCACAAGTATGGAGGTTTCTCATAAGAAAAAGGGAAAATAAATGCGTTTAATACGTTATAAAAACTATTTTTTTTTTAAATAAATTTTCTCGCTTAATATACATAGAAGCAAAAACTAATACCAACCATACAATTTGAACCCAATTCATACAATATTTACTATGCTGAATCCAATATAAACATCTCGTATCTTCCATAATCTCATGTCAGAAGCATGTACTCGTACATCGCCTATAGCTCAAAAAATATTGACATTTACTTTTTTTTTACTTACACATGCGTATTCCCCTGCGTAACAAACGAGCAAAGTTTCAAAATTGAAGTACCAGGAGAACATACACTTAAAAGAGCATTATCTTCTTATTTTTATATTAAACTTGAACCGAGAGGGAATCTTGTAATCGCCTTAAGCTTTTCATCATTCAGTAACATCTGTTGCAGTACACTGAGTCCCAAATAAGTTGAAACTTTTAGGGCGCTGCAGGAATGACAAATCGAAGCCGAATAAAAAATTAAGATTGTTTTTAAATAATAAAATGCTCATATTAATACTTAAAAAGTTTACAAAGTTTATTGGAAATACAATATTTCGACATATATAAATAATATTTATAAAATATATATAAAATGCACGTAGGTATGTATAGTGTATTAGATTCGCTAAAAACATTTCTAATGCTATTATTTACAAAATGTAATGTGATTTTCACAGTTGCATTATTGGTCTATGGTAGTCGAGTGCTTCTATGCGTGCGTGCTTGTTATCAGGTCAACGACCTCCACCCCTACGTATTATTTATAAAAAAAATAGAAAATACAAAAACAATAATATATACTATATGACAATCGCAACCCAATTATAATATTAACCGTGATCGTTGCGTCATTTTAAAATAAATATAAAATAAGTATACTATATATTAGTCTACTATATATTTAGTATATATTAGTCGTTTATTAAGAAAAATAACAAATAAACATATCAGTTCATCTACATATTTAACTTGCATCAGTATCATTTTCGATCTCGTATATTGTATTAGATATAAACAGAAATTTAAAACTTTTTCATGTAATAGCATCATCAATATTGCTTCGTTAGATAAAGAACGAATTATAACCTGCAATCTTCCACCAGACATTAGGATACCAAACCAAAATAATCAAAATAATTATGAAAACAAACACCATTTTCCATTTACAATATTAACATGGTCCTTTTCAATCACACTCAATATGAAATTGTAATAAGATATACAATCGCCATGGATATATCCCCGTACATATTTTAACAGATAAAGGGATCGACCCCATTCCAATTGTAACTATTCGTACACTGGAACCCTTTCACCATAATCGAATATCGTTTTCGTTTTAATATAATTGAACATAGCTGTATTGTAATTATAATGACACTTATGTAAGAAGGCCATCATATTTATGAAGCAAGAGTTGGTAAGAGAGACAACGACTATACTAATGGAAGGTCTCCTAAAAACTTAAGACCTCTCCAGAGGGCAAATATGAAAAGATTTTAAACAGTGGACGAAGCGAAATAAATACGCAGAGACCATAGCTTTTGACACTCCGTACTCTCTAGCTTCCCCGATAAAGATAAAGTGTTAAAAAAACTAGTAAAAGAGAAAAATATAAAAAAAAATAGTACAAATAGTTGATCGTAGCAGGATTGAAACACGCGCCCCTTGGCTAGCGTCCAAGTGTTCAAGCCAATTAAGCTTTACATTCTTATCTCACCATCCAACCTTTGATATTATTGTAACAACTTTTCGTTGCCACCTTTAAAAGGTAATACTACGTATGAAATAAACATGTAGGTATGTATATTGTTCTTACATACATTTTGCTTACACATTATGTCCGTTCCTTTGATTTGATGACTCTAGTATTTTGTATTGACTGTAATTGACTTGTATATTGTTATATATTAATTATAACAATACATGAATATATATTATAAATTAATACAAAAATCACTTAATATTGTAAGCTTGTCAGTTTCTTCAGTAAGCACTAGCGCCACCTGTCGATATATAACCAAAGTAAATAGTTTCATTAATGGTACTGACCAACAGTGTTACGGATCGATAAATTCTTTCAATGACTCGTTAGATGGCACTTCCGCATTGTAACTTTAGAATATTCTTAAAACATTAATATTAATATTTGACGAGATTTAAATGCAATTATGCTGCTGCAAAGCAGCACACAATTCTCGTAATTCTTGAATTAATCAATATTTTTAACAAGAATTGAAATAAATAGATTCACTCTAGTGGGTCAATATATTTATTTCAGCTATTTGAACTTGATATTATTAAAGAATTAGTTATAGATTTTCTCAACTTCACGCTGTAAACGAAGATAGCCAGAGACACCCGAGTGTCAAAACACTCCATTTCATATTTTTTGCCCGGATACTGAAATTTAGTGTAGTTTAAGTAATTATTTAAGTTATTTAGTGCTCTTATAGAAAAAAACCGGCACATTCTCATTTAGGTAAGGTTATACTACTTTCATAACAAAATGTTTCATATTGTCTTTCATTATTCTAAAAGCGTTGTAATTTGTTACCTACTGCCGGCAGTAAACATTTTATGTGTATGAATACTATATGTGTAAGCACATCCGACCGTCATTTAAACTTAATATCGCTGTTTAAACCTAAGTTTGTATACAATGTTATTAAACGACCTATTTTGTATATTATTAAGAAAATTAATTTGATTTTTTGTATTTTCCGTTTAACGCTGACTGTCCCCCACGTCGCAGGGTAGACAGAGGTGTTGCAGGGTATGCAGAGTTACTACAGCGAGAAAATGAAAATATTCAGCATTTCAATTCCTCGAGTGGGAATCGAACTTACAACCAGTCACGCTTATGTCTCTGCGCCAAAACTGGCCTCGATAATTAAATATTATAAAAGATTGTTAAGTTATAAGTTTCTAAAATTATTACTTTTATTACAATAAAAAATATTTTTTTTGCCATCTTATTAAAGTTTTCCCAATTCTCCAAAGCTTTCTAAGATTTTGCTATTAAAATAACATAATGAAACCTTTTAAAAATGTACATCAAAGTTAATTCTATATCAGAAAAGTATTGGAAAACTAAGCAAAAAAATTAAAATGGAAAAACTTTAAAATAGCAAAACTAAAGCGTAAAATTAAACAAAAAATAAAATTTCAGTATAAAACTTTGTATCGAATCTATTAAATTACTGACGGCGACCTCGACGCAAAAGTTTTCGTATTATAACCACGCACAAGTGCTTACTGCAACTAAGCATTATATTTATATCGATGCAAGTATTGCATGACTAGGATATTTTAAAATTTATTAATAGAAAAAAATATACTACGTTTAAATATATAAAGTAAATACATATTTTATTTGGAGGCCGGTCGTGTCAGAGGGACTGGTGGGTGGCTATGGGACGGGTTGCGGGTTCAATTTCCACTCGAGGAAGTAATAAATATTTAATATGTTCATTTTCTCGCTTTGGTAAAGCACGGCGTCAATACGCAATGCCTCGAGAATTCGACAGAAATTGGGGAACGGAAGCGTCTTTACATTAATTTCCCTTTGCCTATCCTGCTATATGCGGGATACACCGAGAAGCTACAAAAGAAGTGAATATTACGTGTTGTTTTTTACTTTCAATATTAATAAAATATAAGTGTACTTTAAGTGGCCATTGTGAAATGCACTCGCCTGCAGTTTCTCAGTTCCTCTTTTGCCTAACCAATTTACTTAATTCAAATAAAAATTATTATTTTTTTTATTATGGTAAAATATAACGTCTTTGTAAGTACCAAAAACACCTTGCAAATAATTACTTATTGTCAAAATGACAAAAAATAATTATTCAACAAAATTCCTTAGCTATTCTTCGCGTGTCTTGAATAATCCAATCAAACAATTTTAATAAAATTCCGCCTAATATATACTATTTCTTTTGATACTCAACTTTAGTCTTTTATCGCAGTCAGTAATAAAGTTTGAAAGTACGGTAGCCCTAAATAGAGTTAAAACCGTTACGGTATTATACACCTTATCTTGAGACGCATAAAGCCTTTAATATCATAAATATTTTTGATGGGTTATGAATAGTAGGCTTAAGCGGAATTCAGGGAACTTAATATCAGTGACATCGGTGACACAACATTAAGAATTATGCTTCTTGTTCTTTTTCAAATCTCCAATTTATTTGATAAATTGTCTCAGATAATTAAATTTTATTTTCAGTAACTACTTATACAAATATATGTACTATACACCGTCGAATTTATATAAGATTAAACAAAGGGAATTTGTTTTCGAAAAATAGAGAGTATGATTTTAAAATTATTAGTTTTTTATATTAAACACGTATTGGAAAAGCGAATTTCGCCAAAATTGGTGTTCCTGTTAGAGAGAAACTCAGATACACGAACAAAGAGAAGGCCGTTTTAATTGTATTATTTTATTTGGATAATGAAGGAATAAATAATAATATCAGCATCTAAATATTTTTTGTCTCTACACAATACATATTTTATTAATAATAAGTATAAGTAACTTTATAAAATTTTCCATAATCCTCTAGCAATTCGAAACCTTCACACGAAAACAAGGCAAAATATCCTCGCTAAGAAATGCTACTTCATATTCCGTAGATAATAAATCTTAGGGAGGGGACACATCTGTCAAAAGTGTAAAATATGTATTTCTTGTAACAACCCATCCTGTCTTTTCAGATTTAAGTGAATAAGATACATGCCCGCCGCCGTCAGGTGGAAAGAGGGTTCTGGACATTTTTTAACTTTATTTGAATTGTCGCTACAAATACGCTTCGTTTCAAATTGAATTATACCTTATGTTTGGCATAATTCAGACTTTGAAACGTATCTATGTATTTTTATATTATCAGTGAAAATATTTAAATTTTTAACATATAGATGTGTCGTATGTATGATAATTTTATTTAAAAGGCCTAAGTGGCAAATTATTAGTGGTCGTTACAAGTTAAATTTATTTAATAATCGTATATTCACTTAGTACTTTACTTGTGATTGTGATTAGACTTTCCTAATCATAATAAAGAATAATTGATAATGGAAAAAATCGTGTTAGTGGTATTTGTAAAACTATTGCTAAAAAACCCAATAGTAAAATGATTTCGCAACAATTAACCTACCCGACGCCGTACACATATTCCTAATAGTCAAAATGTATAAATTATGCAGCATCTTGGCAACAAGAACGTGGCGAAGTTCCAAATTATATACTCGGTACGAATAAAAATTTAAATAATATAACGATATACATGGCTGTATATATGCACATAACAATTTCTAGCCTATATTTTCTAAATGTCTTCTAATAAGAGGAACTGTTTATATAGATAACTATACCACCACTGAAAATCAGCTTGAATTATGACTATTATAATAGTTATATGTAGCTCTGTCTACAATTACTTTGAGAACTAAATTATAAATTCTATAAAAGATATATTCTCACTAATTCATTAATTTAATTAATATCAGCTTCACGCTGTATCTCGCATACAGCCGAGTAGGCAGGGGGAACCTAGTGTTAAGACATCCCGTTCTCCATTATCCGCTTAATTCTTGAGGCATTGCGTATTGAGTAGCAAACGTCGCCCTGTTCTTTGACACCAGAGCGAAGAAACGAAAATATATTTTTTTATAAATATTTTATATCCTCAAGTGGGAAGCGAACTCACAACGTGTCCCGTTAACAAACGCACGCGTATGCACCTGCGCCAATACTAGCCCCAAAAAAAAAACATTAATAATTTAATATAAGCGCAAAATAGTGTCTAGCATACAACCACATGGGCGAAGAAAAGTGACCTGTAAACCGTATATATGGGTCATAGTTCCGTATACGCTTTGATCAGTGGCGTCCGCAAACGGTTGTGAAGGATAGCGGCGTACTCATGCAGAAGTTATCGCTTATTGAAATCGATCGAGTTGACCCGGGATACGAATATTTTTCACGGATGGTATGGGGTGGATTGTATTTTAAATTTCAGTGCTGTAATATGTTTTTATGTGATTTTTGTATGACTTTAAAATTATATTACTATGGGAATAACATCTTAATAATGTTCAATTTTATTTCTATTGTTTTTTAAGAGCAACTGTTGTGTTTCTTGCCGGCTCTTCTCAGCAGAACTGCCTTCGGAACCGGTGGTAGCTTTTTGTTCATACGTCCATTCGACGATTCAAAAATGCTTATAATAGTAGTCTATTTGAATAAAGAATATTTTGAATTTGAATTTAACGTATTACTTTAAGATTCGTGCGCGATATTTACGCAGGAGTACCTCATACTCCTTTTACGCCGGTTGTTGTATATGGAGTTTTGAAATTAAGGATGGACCGTTGTGGCGGGTTGTGGTGGTATGCCTAAGAACGTTATTTATTTAAAAATAGTTCTAGAATTTCAGGGATCGGATTCCATTTCGGCAAAAACAAAATTTAAAATGTAAATTAATAAAAAAAAATTAACGGGTAACGGAGTGTCTTAACACTATAAAAACTGTATTATTATAATACATATATATTATGTAATAATACACTTTTAAAGATTATTAAGTGAGAACTTATTATTTTTTAAAGTTTTTTTAAAAATTTTAATATAACATAGATAATGTGTCATAAATATGGAAGATATAACGCTCGTACGTGCTCTGAATTCACATATCTTTCAATAGATAATTCCACGCCTTCTCTAATATAATATTTAGTGTACTAAGACGTAAATATTCTCCAGTATAGGAATATGAGACCTTACTCTAATGTAAAATATTAAACAGAAGTAGTCTGTACGTATATGAACTTATATGTAAATATATATTTTCGTAGATTGGGACAATATTTTTAAAGATTGTAAATTGAAGACATTTATATTCAATATCTACGTGGCTGATTTAACAATTTGATTATACGATGTATCCCTCACATACCAAGGTAAGTAGAAAGAACCTATTGTTAGAAAAAAAAGGGGAAAAGAATTGATTATACAGCCAAAATAAATACATTGATGTGCTTTTTCTGACCTGGATAGGCAAAGTGCTGCAAATTATATCATCAAAGGCAGAGTCTAAATCTAGATCGAAGGAATGTAAAATAAAAAGTGAATGCAAAAATAATAAAAGCGTCTGAAAAGGTTCAAAAATCATGTAGAGTATTTTCGCCTAAAAGTTTTCGTGTGAAACGAAAATGAAGTGAAGTAAAATTGAGATGCAACTTCACACTCCGGCTTTAACTAGTCGTTATCGCCTTTTCAATTTAGCATCAAAGGAGCCATGTCCTAATTAGCAGATTCTCGTTTCGTACCAGTTCGTGTGGAAGTTATTGTTTATTGGCAATAGGTATGCCTCCAACAGCGCTATTGGTACGGAAAATTAAGGCAAAATCAAATGATATAACCCATTTTTTACATATTTATTAACTTATTCTCATGTTTTATAAAAATATAATATTATTATAAACAAAAGCGACTTTTATCATGATTATTATTTTAATAGTCATAAAATATAGTCTAACTTTTAAACATAAAGCGTATTAGAAGTTTCAAACTCCTTCCAACCAACTCGAAGTTTTGAATATTTGAAAAATACACCAGTTTTCTTTAAGACTTTGACTATCGAATACACAACAGAAGGCATACTTGAACACAGGTGTACAGATAAGTTATTAAATAAATATTCATATTCTGAAGAGTATGCTTTTAGAATAGCTTCCTGTGTTGTTCATGAAACTTTTGCCATTACGTTTTCCCACGATACGTCATTATTTTTTTGTTCATGAACTAGAAACTTGCCTGACTTTACCTGGGTAGATATCTTTTCAGTTTGGAAACACAATAATTATTTTCATAAAAAATAATCTTGCCATGTCCAGTATCCAGGAATCGCTGACCAAATCCTGTATAATGTAAAATATTTGTACAGCTTTTTAGAATTATCAAAAGATATGGTAACATAATAACGGTATAGAAGTGTTTAGCATAGTATTTATTGGAAAAAATTCTAGCAACTGCCAATTAACAGCACAAATTCTTGCTCAACATTTCTAGGAATAGACTAGTTCGTGAATCATGCTCACTTTTACAAAACGAAGAAACCCTGTGAAATAACAATAAAAGCATATTCTTTGAATTTACATAAAAATAATGTGATATGGAAAATGGAGTAAGTAACATGTTGATTTCTTTTGATGAATAAGAAACTGTGTATTTCATTATAGAACAAATATTCTTACTCTACACTTTTGAACAATCCGTGTAGAGTAAGAAAGAAACTTAGAAAATATAAAATATTTTATATTATTGTAGATATTTCTTCATACTATAAAGATCCGACTTTTCCAATCTGACCCTAATAAGATGAAAGTAGCAATAACCGACTCTCCGATGTAATAATAACTTACAAGTAAAATTGAAAATTCCTGACGTTGCATCCCCAGGCGAACTGCTACCAAATTAAGGAATAGTCAAGCTTAGGCGAGAGAAGGAATTTGAAGCAATATTCTAGGTAGGTATTCCAGAGAGTAGATCATGTCGAAACAAGTCCAAGCCTTTGTACGGTACATTTGGGCAGTATCGATCGAGCGGCTAGACGATCCGACACGGGGGACCACAGTCTTCAATTATTCAGCCTACTTCCGCGGCAGAGCCCGTTCGTTACATCTCGCCCTGAGTGTATTGCTACTCTTTTATGGCGTGGCACTCACATATATCGCTAGATTGCAATAAAATAAAAATTCATAGTTATTTAAATAACTTGTTACTGTACTGTATTGGGAAACAGCTACACGGAAATCTACTTGCTTGATGAATTAATCATCAGGAGTATAGCGTGACTAATAATAATAATGGAAACTAAGATTGTGTATATAAAATAATGACAATTTCGTGTAGATAAAATTAATGAGTTTTTGACATAGAAGCCATAAAGTTGAATCTTGAAAGTTTGACTTTCTTAATATTAAATTTATTTAAAATTTAAGTTAAATAATTATTCTAAATTATCTTGTTTACTAATTACTTTAAAATGTACAAAACAAATGTTACTTGTG
The DNA here is from genome assembly GCA_013403645.1 of Heliconius nattereri. Taxonomy (NCBI): domain Eukaryota; kingdom Metazoa; phylum Arthropoda; class Insecta; order Lepidoptera; family Nymphalidae; genus Heliconius; species Heliconius nattereri. Next base: position 865,314 of record JAAIXI010000244.1, on the reverse strand, counting down.
CTTAAAATCATTCATTTATCGAATGTATTTAAATATGATCATATTATATTTAGGAGGTATATCAGTTTTCCATGGATTATATTCCATATAAAATATGATATGCAATACATTTTGGTTATAGATAATAGAAATATTTATGTCATTAAGATTAATTTACGGAATATCATTGTTATCTGTTACAATTATTTAGTGTTCTATAGAACGTTAACCATGTCGTACTTAGTTCATATAACTTTAGTTGTTCTTTATTTAAATGGAATATCAACAGAACCATTACAAACCGTAAATGGAAAAATCGATTTACTTCTTGGAACAGCATCAGCATGTCCTTTCGCTGCTAATTTCGTTAATAATCAAATTGTGCCAACGTATGCAAAATATAAGCAATTTTTAAATATACAATTCGTGCCTTGGGGAAGAACAAGAAGAGATACAGATGGCAGCCTGATATGTCAGTTTGGAGAAGCTGATTGTTTTGCTAATCGTGTAAAAAGGTGTGTTATAAGTCTATTGCCTAATAATCTTGATGCCCAAGTACAATATATGTCCTGTGAATTCACTACCTTCTCTGCATTTCGTCAAAGAAGTCTATTTTGCGCTCAATCTGTTGGTCTTAACTTAGTTGAAGTAGACTACTGTGTATCAACAACTGGAGACGCGCTTGAAGGTCCAGCTGAAGTAGTTTCAGCACCTGCTATACAAATTATTAATTCTATTCCCTTTATTATCTTGAATAATAATATCGATGTCGCTCAACACAGACAAGCTTTTCTCAGACTTGAAAGCACCATTTGCTTTGCATTGGCAGCAGACAATAGTACTGGAATTACTCATTGTAAACTTTAAGCTTACGCTAATAAGCCAACAATTGAATGTTTTCTTTACTTTACTAAATTTGGTCAGTAATGTTTTTTGCATTAGGATATAATAGAATACAGCTATGTCTGTATTATTCTTATATTATCATAAACCAATTTATTTAACAGAAAATATACTTTGATATGTTTTATTTTTAATGTTGTTTTATTTTTTTGTTTATTTATTTTAATACATACAGTGTGACGGTTCTAAATATTGCACATATATATCTAAGATTTACGTCGCTGTGTGTGAGATACAGCGTGACGCTGATTTAATTTAATTTTAATTTGGTAACATAAAAGTGAAAGCTAAAGTTATAAAAGAGAACCATGGTTACGTTGCTGCATTTTTTCTTTCCATTTTAATCTGCCCCTCAAAAATTGTATTATCTTCTACATAAAATAATGTCACAAAAAAAAATCTTTTAGAGAACCGATACTGACTAGACTAATTTAATAAATTTAAAGATAATAAAATATTTACGTCAAAAAGATTAATTTTAAATAAAAAAGAAGTTATCTTACTCATTATCAGTGTTATCTCTAAGAATTATTCAGTGTTCTGTTACACATTAAACATGTCGTACTTAGTTCCTTTAACTTTATTAGTTCTATGTTTTAATGGAATATCATCAGAACCATTACAAACAGTAAATGGAAAAATTGATTTACTATTTGGAACAACAGCAGGATGCCCTCGAATTCCAGATTTTATGAAGTACCATATTATACCAACGTTTGCAAAATATAAGCAATTTTTGAATATACAATTTGTTCCTTGGGGAAGAACTACTAGAAATACAGATGGCAGCCTGTTTTGTCGACTTGGAGAAGCTGACTGTTGGGCTAATCGTGTCCAGAGGTGTGTTATAAGTTTACTGCCTAATAATCTTGACGCTCAGGTAGAATATATGTCATGTGAATTTACTACTTTCTCTGCTTTGCACCAAAGTAATCTATTTTGCGCTCAATCTGTCGGTCTTAATTTAGTTGATGTAGACTATTGTGTATCAACAACTGGAGATGCACTTGAAGGTCCAGCTGAGTTAGTTTCGACACCTGCTATACAAATCATTAATTCTCTTCCTTTTATTGTCCTCAATAATAATATCGATGTCGCTCAACACAGACAAGCTTTTCTCAGACTTGAAAGCACCATTTGCTTTGCATTGGCAGCAGACAACAGTACTGGAATTACTCATTGTAAACTTTAAACTTACACTAAGAGGATAATGTAATTAAATGTTTTTTGTTACTTTACTAAGCTTAATAAGTAAATATTGATTTCCATAGAGTACAAGAGGGCACAAAAATATGTATATTATTTGTTATACTATAATAATAAAACTCCTGTAATACAAAATATATATATATATTATATTATGTAAATATTTTAGTTTTATTTTAAGCTTTCTAAGATATATTTTTAGTAATAATATTATAATATTTACTTATACTAAAATACATAGTATTTATAATAATGTTCAATTGGATCTATATACCCAGTTAAATACATTAGCCAAAGCGTAGTCGGTTAATAGGTAGCTGCAACCAATACAACGTTACGTATGTTATAGTTACGTAACAAGAGTATAATAGTAACTGTGATTCTACCATTTACATAATTGGCTTTAGTATCTCGAGCATTATATTGTATGAATATAATGTCGTTATTATAACAATGCTGGTTCCATAATCGTTTTACATATTTATTTATTATAAATAAATGTTCATTATTACAATAAATGAGTTAAATAGCTATTGTATAGAGCTATTATATTATCAAAGAAACGGGGGCCGGATGTATGGCGAGAGTTATGAAATATCAACAAGAAGTAGATTTATATATGAAACTTAAAATTAGTTAAATATTTTTTAAAAAATAAGTACAACTTTCGAGAATAATAAAGGAAGTCTTTTTATTTCGTAGTGCTATTCTATTTTAAAATTTTCCCAATTGCTTCTGACTAAGAATACTTGCGCTACTGTATACATGCTCTTGCCCCGGCTAGAATAATGAAGCTTCCCCACCGTACCGTTATATAGTACACTTTTTATAAACTTCTCGAACAAAAACAACTCTAAAACAATTTTCATTCCACACCCTCTCCCCTTTTAAAGTATTTCAAGGTAATCTCCTAAGACTATGCGCAAACTCAAAACTCCTTAAGCCCTCATATTTTCTTTATGGAAAAATGTTTTTGTTCTTATCTTAATTTGTACATTCTTCTTTTAAGAAAGTAGCTATGTCTTTATTCGGCGTGTATTCAAATGCAGCTGTTACCGGAGTGTATTTAATTTTCAATTAACTGTCACTGTAAAAACTTTTCTCTCTTAATTTAAATTTGTGTAGGGAGCACGCTCTGGGTCGAATATTTAATTCTCTTAAGAAGTAGGAAGAACCCTTTCCATATTATAAGATCTTGGATTCAGATTGTAGATCCATTGTGATTGATTTTAAGTAAAATAGTATCAAACTCACACATCCGTACAACTGAAGGCCGAATGTCAATCGTTTAATTATGAATCATATATAAATTAACTAAAAATATCAGCTTCATTATGAAATAAAGATTCTAAGGTGCCATACCTTAGAAGAAGTTGTTCAGAGTTGAAATAAAATTGTGATTTTTCAAATGAATACAAAAAATAAAGACATGGTTCCTGTGCAAGCATTGTTTAACCTGCTAAGTATTTTTTTTTTTAATTGAATGAAATATAAATAATATAATTATATTAAATCCTATAGAAAAAGAGAGTAAAGTAAGTGTGAAATATCCAAAAGCAATGTAACTATACAGTCTAAGTCTTTGAATAAGCTCAATAGATGGCACTGTTCATATTGAAGTCATTCTTAAATCGCACCGGCAAGATGTTCAAACTATTAGGGGAGACCAAAATTTTCTGCAAAATACCTATCGCTTCTCGGCCTTTTGGCTAAGATCAAAGTGTAGTATCTGTTCTTTTCAGCTTAATATCTGAAAGTTCCCGCACCGCGGGACCAGTATATTAAACTGATTTTTGTAGACTGACGGGATGCTCGGGGCTCGCTCCACTCCTGTCACGGGTCGACCCGGCATTGCACTGCCGCCGGGATCCGGCCTACACAATAAAATTATAAAAATAAATGTTCACAAGAAAGAACTGTGTTTCCTCTTTAAGCACATTATTAGTTTTTTCCTAGCGAAGTAGTGATACGGCATTCTATTACAATACAGACAACCCACCTTCAGGCTTCAAAATTCAACGGACTATAAATAAACCACTGCCTAAAATAGAGAGATTGAACCAAATGAATTAAGGACATTTAAAAAACTGACGTTTTTTTAGCATCACATAGCAGAATAAGCAGAAAAGCTAGTGTTATGATACTCTGGTACATTTCCCGCCGAATTCTGGAAGCGGTGAGTGGTGGAACTCAACGCCGCGACTGCGTCGACACCAGAGCGAAGAAAATAGAAATTTTAAATATTTTATTTCCTCAAGTGGGAATCGAACCCACAAACTATTATATAATAACCACTGTCTTGGTCTTCACACTTACAATTCAATGCTGTATAATTTTTCGATTTATTCTAATTGACTTATTTATCGAAGAATTCTTTATTACAATTTAGTCACGACTTTAGACGTAGTGGATAGAAAAAACAAGCTTAATAAGGAGCAGACACCTTAATCTTAATTCATTGAGCACATAGAAGGTACTCCATTGTGGCTGATATATTTAAAAATGTACGAGCTCCCCTTCCAAGGTGGAACGGCGACCGCAGTATTAATGAAATTGACTTCCCCTGGGACTGGACCCGGAGTTCTTGGTTGCTTGGCTTTTTAGGTAAGTGTGGTTTCTTTGTTCTACGAAGTATTGACAGTGTATTAATTTGAGCGATCATTATCATTATTCTGGAATTTGATAAATTGAAATTGATGCCTATTAATGTATAGATTTATTTCTAGTTAGTGATTTTTTTTTTATCATCAGTAATTTAATCTTATAAATCGACAGTAGTTAATGACAAAATAATTATTAAATCCAAGTCTAAGATTACAATTTAAAGAATGGAGGAATTCAATTGTTTCTTATATAGTAATCAACAGCAATAACTTACTACATTGACTAATTATTAACTCGAGAAAATCTTTCACACACGACTGGTGAAATTTAACGATACCATACATTCTCATTTGTAGGATAAGAGGGTTATAAAATTAATACCTCACCTTTAAATCGTCTGGTTACCTCCCTAAATGGTAACTTCTCTTAAATATTTAAGTTTTTTGGCCCCTTCCATCTAAAACAAGATTCAATTTCACGCCCCAAATAGGGGCCCATTTCGGAGCATTCTCGCTTCCTTCAAATGTCAGGAGACAACTAAAAGCATCCAATAACTCTAGAACTTTACCCGTTCATTTGTCACTCTCAAATATTCAGCGGCTGAATAAGTATTGTGAGAACGGGAAAGATCATTTTATGCTGGTATTCAAACAACCCATTATGGTTGCATTCCAAATGGAAATGGCATGAACTCGATTTAAATCAATCTCGTGTCAAATTGGAAGGTGAAGGGCGCGTTTAAATTCGTTGGTTAGTCAATAAACTTCTTCGTAATAGTCTTACAAGGGTCTTACTAGCTATTTTCACCTGAAATATTTGATAAAAATATCTATTTTTGAAAAACTATCTTATTGAACGTTAATATATTTTGTATTGGTAAATAGAATGTTTTTTGTGTTTCATTCTCGCAACTATCTATCTAGTAACTAATAATATACTTAACGTTCGTAAAATGGTTATCGTCAACCAGAAAAATTGTTTTGTTTGAATCGCTCAAATATTTGTTCCAATTTATGGAATCGTAAATCAATATTCATACATTGACTTAGAATGTACGTTGAATAATTTAACATAAAGTCGTAGATGATATGTGAATCTTACCTGAACGCCTAAGATATATCTAATGAAGTGTAGTCACGTAACAGCCGTGACCTCTTAAATTAAACTCTACGTTATCAAAGCTCGTAATTAATTTACCTACGTGCAGAGATTTGAGAATTACCTGAGACAGTAGACTAAGAAATTACAACACTAATAAGAACTTTCTAAAGAAACTAAAGAAAAGAAAAACTGAGAAAAGAATTATTTTTTTATTTGTTAGAACAAGTTTTATTTTTAAAGATGAAAAATACATGAAATTTTACTAGCCTGTAAAAAATTATAAAATGGAATTATCTTTTTTATAACATTTAGCATTACTCCGCAAATCCGAGCAGGTAAAAAGAACATATTTGTTTTAACTATTAAATAAAAATATATATATAATTATTATCTAAATATACTTGTAATCGATAAATTTGTTGATTACGTCTATCGCAGTTATAAATCCTGATAAGAAACACCTTATAATTCTGTGTAAAATGAAAAAATATATATATATAATTTAATAAGACAGTATAAGCAAATATTATAGTTACGCAACATAGTTACTAGTCCAGATTTCATAAAATTCTTTGAGAGTACTACATTTTGATATTAATATTAAATTAATAATAGTAGTTTTTAATAATTTATCATTAAATATATATGCAAAACACTATGAAGTTTCAAATTAATTATAATAATATAATATAGCTACCAATTTTATCTAGTAAAGATCCTCAGACAGGGATCTTGTTTAATAGCGAATAGTTCAAATTACAGAGTACCCTGAAGTAACCGTGCTTGTAATTACATGGACCTTTGTCAAATTAAAGGCAACGTTAAATTTCACGTTGAAAGTAGATTTTGCTATATAAAATATTTTTTAATTTGGTGTACAATTGAAATTTAAATAGGTATTCAAATTGATACATACAGGGTAATGACACCAGTAATCGACGGCCTAAGAAAGGTGCATATTTTGGATATAGCGATAGTGGATAGATTTTTCTTTATAATACGCAACTAATCAGGCGAAATTTAAATATTTTAGACAACAATAATGATAAATCGAGAAATATAGTTTAGAGTTCTAACGTTTGTTATTATAGTGAAAAAAGCTAAAAGCGAAAAGTTTTATAAAATGCTAGTAAAAAGATATTTTAAGCAATTCAGAAAATAAATAAAAATAAGAGCTATCATGGTCAAAAATTATAAATAATAGCTTGCGTTAAGCGCACAACTAGCTTAAGAAAAGTAGATTTTTCTAAAATTCAAATATTTATTTTCGATTCGATTAAATCAAATATATATTTGTTGTGTGGTCTAAAATCATGTAATTTGTATTTGTACATTTTTCATTCAACTTCATCTTTTATTATATTAACTAAACCATAACACCAAATCAGTCTTATATATGGTTTTCTTCTTTTATTATAAAAAAAGCAATATTTCACAACCCATAGCTGACAATTTAAGCTATACCAAAGGCCACATTGGAGTCTAAGCGAGCTCACATGATCCTCAAGTGAAGCCTTAATGGCGAACTATTAGCCAGGGCTAGACGGCCAAGGCATTTAAGCCACCATAATCTAGCTTAGAAAAATTTCAAGCTATTTTAAGGAAAACTAAAGAGAAAATTTCGTGCTAACTGTGCCAATGACGTCGGAAGTAATTGTTAGATCTGCGGGTGTGATTGTAATCTTGTTATATGTGAAGACTTGGAAGTGGCGTACGTATTTAATCTTGATTGTTAAATTTCATTGAGCTAACGTTGAAAATTATTAACAAATATTTTTTAAGTTGTACTAAAAATCTATTAAAAGTGAGATAATCACTTACTTACTTTTAATATAATAACGCTAAGTGCTAAGATAATATTTATAAAATAATTACAGATTTGAAATAACCTTCATTTGAAATGTTTCCTTTGAAATATGATAATTACTCACCAACGGACTTAATATAAAAATAGAAGTATTTTCAAAATTTTTGTCTGTAAAAAAGAAATTAAATATAAAAAATCTTCATTGTATAGTATATTTAAGATTTTCTTTCCTATAAACAACCTGACAAATTAATCCCATGAGGAGGTCTCACAAGAATCGACGGAATCACATGAACTGAAGCCTATTAACCTAAACTGGACGGTCGAGCCAGCTAAGCTACCTTAATCTAGCTTGGGAAGATTCCAACTTGGTCTCAAGAGTACTTGAAATTTAAAATCCCTGTAAAAACCAATTGCTATCCACGGACGATCTAAATTGTGACGTGACGAAGAGCGTAATGTTAGTTGTTACTTCTATTTTCTATATACATGTTATGTAAGTGTGATATTGGCTATAGTGGCGTAGTAGAACAGAATTTATGGTTTTAATTAATATATTCAATTCTTAGTTCAATCCTACTTATTCTGAAATATAAAAAAAACAATAATATTATTTTAAATACACTTTTATATTTTTATACCACTTACTATACAGTAGTACGTACTGCTTAAATTCTTATTCTTAATAGTAACTGCGTCGAGCGGCGTTCTTCGTAACCCACTTCCAAACGGCGCGGCGTATATTAAATTAAAATACACTTACTATGCGAATAAACATAACCAAGCGAACAAATGAAAAATGGCACAGCTAAATCTATGGTGTCGGAATTCATAGCAATGCTTTTTTTAAAAAAAAATAATGCACATTATTTCGCGTCTCGGTTTGCCTGATTTGTTTGATCATTAGAAGACCATATAGGACTATGGTCTAAATTATTTTAATTAATAACTAAAACTATTTTAATTTTTAAGCTCTACATATGTATTTTTTGGTAGATAATGCAATATCAGCATATATAATTTTGTAGTAATACATCACTTTGTTTTAATTTTTTTTCGATATTTTAATAAATATTATACATATACATTAATACAAGCACAGTTTTCTGAAAATATATTGTATACTCTACTCTCCTAACGTCAATTTTGATAAATATTTGAGATTTGAACTCACAATTATTATGACTTATAGTCAAATCTTTGCTCTACTACATTTTTGTTGTTTTTTCCGTAATATAATTATACTTTTAATTTTTAACCAAGATTTCATTTTATATACCAATTTAATAAATTCCAACACTTTCATGAAAAGAAAAAGTTTAGAAATATTTACGGGTGACAGCTCCTTTCTATTCTGCTGGTCCGTCGAGACCAAGTATTGTCGGTTTCCTACGCGGCGCCTTGCGAGTAAACACTTTCAAGAAACTCCACGAAATATTGAAAGAAAAAATAGTTATATTTACATAATCTTATTCACATTCAGTCGGTAACATTTTATACGTAGAATAGCTTTACAATCGTGGATCATAATGTGAGTATAATAAGACGAAGTGGAAATGTGGTATGATGCATTTCCATGCATCAAATTCATTTTTAGGGTACCGTTCCTCAAAGAAAAAAAATTGAACCCTAATAAATTCAAATTCAAAATATTCTTTATTCAAATAAACTATAAAAGCACTTTTAAATCGTCGAATGTACATGTCAAAAAAAAGCTACCACCGGTTCGGAAGGCAGTTCTGCTGAGAAGAGCCGGCAAGAAACTCAACATTTGCTCTTTTCAAAGTCAATGGTATATTTTACTATTACATTAGCTTGCAGCTATCCTGCCTGACATTCAATAGATATTAATTCCATACATGCTTATCCTCTAAATATTCTTGAACAGTGTAATACGCTTCACTTGTTACATTTTTTTTACAGATATTTTGAATTTTTGCAGTGGCAAACTAATATTACACTGCGGAATTTTATTATATACACGTATACTCTATATTTGATTATATACACGTATAAAAGAATCACTATGTTGTCTGTCTGTATGTCTGAATCTCGGAATTGAAAATATTATAGAACAACGTATATTTTCAAAATACATACGAAAAGCAAAGCGTAACCATTTATTTTCAATTTAACTCCTCAAAAAACCGACCAACGCAACAAAGAATATCCAGCATAGCATTATTAAACGCTTAATTATTTCATATTTCATAACCCAGCGCTCAGTGCAATGAAAACAAATATATCGCTTCCCTTTTGTTTGAATCGTCTACAAACTGTGGATTAGTATTACACAGCAGTTTAACCTTCCTAGATGGAAGGTATACAATATACCGATAAAGATAAGAAAACAATAATTTTTGTATGTTTTTCTGTTTGTCTGTGCCTTTGTGCTAATCTCAGAAACGGTTTAACTGATTTAAAAATTTACATTTAAATCACTATTGTATTTTGGGCTGTTCGGTTTGCATAAATTAAAAGTTTCAATTTTCAAAAATACTTTTTATTATATTGACCAAAATTTTAGTTTTCAATCTAATAGATATTGCCATAAAAGTAAAAAGATTATAAACACAAAAGTAATTAAGATTAAACAAATAATAGTATAGTTCAAGCAAGCGAAGCCGCGACCGGGTCGCTAGTATACCAATATAAATAGACACAAGTACCTATACTCGTGTATGTGGATATACATAGTATTTCCCGATGAATACCCCGAGTGGCTGAGTAGCAATTAGATTCCGCAAACATGGATCCACTCATGCGATACAATATGAGAAAAGGGGCAGCAAACAAAAGCCTGCGCTAAAATACTCAAAACCTTGTATTGCGGCGTATAATCGGCTGAAAATTTAATATGTGCCCTGTGTCAAAATTGCTTATAAAACGCAGAAATTGCGGACGGGAACGTGTTCTTGTGGAGTGTTTGATGTTTTGTTGATCTTTTTTTTGCCTATTTTCTTTACAGTTGTTCGAAAATTGAAAACGAAAATTTACTAACCGATTTTATAATTTTTTTTTAAAAGTAATTCGAGTTGCTTTAATAATATAAATAAATAAAAAATCTCTAAAATGTATTATGTAACACTAGCGTTTTACGTTCATCAATCCACCCGAAGCACTTATGACCGCAGGTGTAAATGAATATTTTGTAGCTGCATATATTTACGTAATAATATACAGGAGTTAATATAGCTTATAACCTTCAATAAATGGACCCAAACAAAAATAATTGTTCGATTTCTGTAGTTCCTGAATATATATTTTTTTCTTAACAATAAAAATATCATTAATTAGTAAATAAATTAAATATTGAAAAATTTACATTTAGGTGTTTAGTATAAAGTTACCTAATAATAATGGATTAAGGAAGTTTGTCACGTGCTATCGTCGCAATAGTTGCTAATAACATCTTGTTAATTATCGTCCATAACTTGCTGTGACAGTTCCTTATTATCACGCATAATCCCAATAGGGTACTTATTAAATATTCAAAACAAAATGTTTATATTATAAAAATCATTTATATCATTATTTATGAGGATACCCAAAATTAACTGAAAAATTGACCAAAAAATAAAAACCTATAATTTCCTAATATGGAAAGAAATATAAACCGCTAATTGAATTTGAAATACTATTGAAATTCTATTAAACCGCAGAAAGACTTACAAATCAGCCACAATCGTCCTGTAGATGAAACTCTAACAATGAGACCAGTTGCCACTGAAAGGAATAGAATGCAAGACAAACCCGCTTTTGATGCTTCACGTAATACGTTCTACGACAAATTGGAATTTCAAGTCGCCGAGACAGAGGTGCTATTCTGGGGAACATTCGATAATTGGTCTAGAATCCTTTGTGGCGGTACACTTTTTTTTTTCTTTTCACTTACTCTCGACAACTGTGAGGACGTTTGAGAATTATTTTATAAGTGAAAGGAAATTTTATCGTTGGTTGATTGCTGCTTTACAGTTTTGCTGCTTTTGGTATACGTGTTGGATTTATATAGTTTTTACGATTATTTTTTTTAGTTTTACGATTTATACTCTAACATTTGACTTTAAATATTTGTATAACCGTATAAATTAAATAACTACATTTAAAAAATATAAAAGTATGAATTTTATGGTTTGAGAAACGCGAATTTAGTGTGTACAACTGCGAATTTGATGCTTAAATGTATTAATCGTGCATATATTTAAAAATAATTCCACTAGTATTTTCATAAACAACATTTCAACGTAATAACGTAATATTCCACACTAATCTCTATACCGTAGTCGACCGTCAGCGAGCAGACGCGCTTCTTGCCGGCTGTCAGACGCCTCTGTTTAATCAAAATGCAAATTAAAATGCTTTCGCATCAGCTTGACGTGACAAAACACCGCTTCCCGGTTGATGTGTATTTTATAGCAGCCTGGAGGCTTCAGCGCTCGCTTGGGTAACAAACTACTGTTTATGGCGCTTGTCTGTTTTGCACTATTGGAAGGAGCTTTATGTGTTGTGTTCTTGTGTTGTTTTTCTGTGTACTATAGAACTTATACGAAAATTGTAGAAAATACTAGGTATTATGAGAAACTCAGGAAACACATGCCAAGGGAGTGGTCGTCAATGAAATCGTACGATGGGTTTGTGCCTCTTGTACCGACGTTATTTATGTCATATTGTTTCTGCTCACACAATTTCAATATGTCCAGTAAAATAATTAAGAATAAAACAATTAAAAAATAAAATATTTAATCATTAAAATAATAATAAGTCCCTAAATTCAGCGGTATTAATGCGCATTTACTTAAGGCACAAGTGAAGAAAACGTCCCATATACCTATTTCGGTTTAGGCAATCTATTTTCACTAAAGAACTTTATATCAAGAAATTCTAGTGAAAAGAAACATACGAATATTTTAAAGAACTCCTTTATCGCCTTTAGTAGTGACAAGAGAGCTGACTCGCTTTCCGCGTAAAGAATCAGCATTGCAATTCAGCTATATCCAAGCGTGCGTTCTCAGCATGATTCAAAATGTACCGAAGAAGATATTATGCAAGTTAAAAATTATTTTAAATTTTTCCTACTCTTCTTTTAGGCCTTCTTTGAGGCCATCTTTATTCGCTTAATTAATAAATATAAATACACTATATGGAAATATTAAATTAAATAGGCATCGAACCTACTACCTACCTAACCTACCTACCAACCCTAGGCCATGACTGGACCTCAAATATCCATAGCAAGTCACTTATTTCAATTTATTATACTTACATTACGTTACTTAAAAATCTATTTTTTAAATAAACTAAAATAACAATAATAAAATAGTTTTCATTAGTGAAAAAACAAGAAGAAAATTTCATCACATTTTCCTTATGTATTCAATGTTCAATAAAATGTAATAATGTCTTTAACTCAACTTTATTAAAGTCAATCCTTTTGGGCTTACTAAAGGAAAAATACATAATATAAATAGGATTTGGCCATAAGACAATCACAAAGAAAATAAAGGAAAAGGTTAACATCCTAAACCTATGATGGCTTTGAAAAATCTGTATTGTATTACGCCACAAAATAAAATATACATACATATGTACGTACTCTTCAAAACACTTCTACCAATCGCTTTTTGTCGGTTTTATGTGAAGTCTTGTGATAGTTTCCATTGATTATAAATATGTTCTTTGTCTACAATTTTTTTTAACATCTCGTGTAATTTGAAAGATTGATAGCGAATAAAATATTATAATGAACATCTGAAAAAAAGAAACAACAAATTATAGTTTAAATTTCAATTTAAACTATAATTGATTAAATGAGGCCTACTTTAAAAGTATAAGAAATTATTGTTTACACTTAGTAAAATATATACGAGATATGGTCTGTTATGGAACTCTGATTAACCTCTATGAACTATTTCGTAACAAAAACATAAAATTTTACCATTTTTTAGTACATACATTTTTTGAGAATTGCTTACTAAAAAACAAGACATCTGAAATTACTATTCAACTTTAACTGTATTTAGTATTTAATCGTACGTCAAAATTATATACAATGGAAACTTCAGAGCTTTAGAGCACATATCGATAAGTGCGGAGGCCAGCAACGGTTTCTGTTACATCTCCGACGAAATCTAATTTACTCTTAAAACTTTTGCAGCACGGTGTCTAGACGTGGGCATCTAAGTTTTATCTATATAAGTTTTACTTCGATCGCCACTTTAAAATGTATCAAAGTAGTGCTGCCTGCAACAAAACAAACAAAATCTACAGTAATATTGAAAAGATTATATAATTTTTAAAGATCTTATTTTTAATTAAATTAACTAATACAATGTAAAAACTTTTAATTTGTACATATATGTATATAATCTATACTAATATAATATAGCGGAAGAGTTTATTAGTTTCAACATTAAGATCTCTCGATCTACTGGTCTGATTTACTTTCATTTTATCTGAAAGCTGCATTCTTCAGAAGTTCTATATAGGCTATATAATAAATCTTAGTTAACCTTAAATAACTAAATAACAATAATAAGGAACGCCATCGAATTGCTTTAAGCGTATGTTAATAAATTATTATAACTTTTTTTACAACATTTTAAATATTATAATATACTACGAAAAGCAATGGATAAATTGTTCACATCCTTAAAAGCATCGTCTAATAGAAATTAAGTTTATTTTAAAATTTTCTACAAAAGATGCATTTCCGAACGATATCGATTTGCTAGACTCAGGCGGTAAATAGCGAACAGTATGAAAGTGGAGCCCGTTGAGATTTCCGTTTCTATTTTAAAAGCATTCGTTAATTTAAATAACAATCGCTACTTTAAGATAATTATTTTGATTTCACCTTTTTCTACTAAATACTACTGTTATTTATTATTGATGTTGAATTGATTTTTTTAGTTTTATTTATTTTTAGTAAAATCTATATAATTCGTCAACGTACTGGCCTGAATAAAAAGATGTTAAGTTATAAAAAGGAAGATATAAAACATAAAAAAGAATATGAAAGAATATAAAATTCTTCTCTCCATGTCGCATTGTAGCAAAATAATCCCCTTAGCACAAAGTTTCACCTAAGCTATCACATGTTCCATGCGACTACTTTGCCGACACTCGGCAAAACTACTGGGATTTGCAAGCTATTTTTTATCGACTTAGAATAGTTTGTAGCGAGTGCTCGACGAAATAGACTTCTATTATTTCTTTGACAAAGTTTCGTAATTCATGTTCACTTAACAAGCTTAGAAGCTAACCTGTTTATAAAAAAAGCTGTAACCAAAAAATATTGAATGTTATGGAAATATAAGAAATTTTAATATAACCTAGCTTCTTTTGTGGATTTAATTTCTTTTTTACTCTTTCATAAAGAAAATTTTGCCAATAAAAAGCATCAC
Organism: Heliconius nattereri; assembly: GCA_013403645.1. NCBI lineage: Eukaryota > Metazoa > Arthropoda > Insecta > Lepidoptera > Nymphalidae > Heliconius > Heliconius nattereri. The sequence continues at coordinate 850,311 of JAAIXI010000244.1, read as the reverse complement.
CTACAAAAAGTATGGAATTATGGTAAATGATTATATTATATCTCAATGAATGTTTTTCATTGAGAACGATTAATTATAATGGAAATTGTATGACCTAAAATATAAAAAAAAATAATAGACCATATTTTTACAAAAATGTTTTAAAACACAGAAAAAAGGCCAGTTACGCTTTTCTTGAACAATATTTTTATTTCTTTGCTTTGTTATCTCTAAGTGGCCAATCATTTTACGTTAGTGCAGGTCGTTGATTCCTATATCAGTTCTGAACACTAGTTCTATCCGTCTCCGCCGTCTGTCGGCGTGTAACTAAAGTTAAACGATGGAAATAAAAACCCTATAAATATTGAACAACTATATTTTTCTCACTTTGTCGCGTCGACGTGTCGTCCGTCCTTGTTTTCTTTTAAATTGCATCTGTGTATTGCCACACTTAAGACTAAAATAGAATTTTTCTTTTATTTATAATTAAAGGCTACATTTTTTTGACTTTACATTTCTATCCAAACGTGGATTTGACTTCTTTATAATATTTTTTTTTCATTTGTATCCCAATGTTAAGACATTTCGTTCCTCACTTTGAAGAATATAGCGCGTTGAGTAGCAGAACTCAACGTTCCCTCTAGTAGAGATCGATCTCACAGACATCACGCTTACAGTTAGTTATTCAGCTTGATAACATTAAATGAAACTGTACTATATATGCATACTTATTTTTTTAAAATCATGTAACACCCACACCCCAATATAATGAAGAAGAAATATATTTATATAGGGCAGTCGCTAGTGTACAGCTTCTCTTTATAGTTTTCACACTATGCACACCGCGTAGTACGGCTTATTTAGCTATGAGGGGTTCACCGGAGACTGCGTTTGTTTTTATGCGCGCTAAATTTTAGGGATCAATGAGAAATTGAACGCCTTTTCGGACGCATCGGGCTTACCGAACAAATGGGGGAGTGTGTATCGTTTATTTACACTAAGAAAAAGTAGGTACATACATATTTGAAGGGAAGTGTGAAATGTATAATGTATTTTTTATCTTCATACTTATTACGTTTACAGTTATATTATTACTTCTTTCATTTATATTAATTTTAAGCACTTAACATGTTAAAACAAGAAAATTCTTTTAATCACGTATTAAAACAGTTTTCTAAGTTAATACTGAACCTACAACCATTATATTATAACAACAAGGAACAAGACAGCATCTTGAAATGAAGAGAAAAAAATGGCATTTCCAGCTACGTCACGCTTACATATCTCCAATCTCCAAGCTTAAGTCATTATGCGGGTCCAAGATGGACATTAAATAGTAGAGTAATCCTCGTGTAAATCCTGTGGCATTATACCTGTATCCTAGTAATTATAGCCACCATCCCGCTGGTATCCTCTAAGCATTACCATGTAATCCTAGCAAATTGGTAAGTTATCTGTTACGGATACTATTGTGAATAACCAAGGTGGAACCCTTTATAGATATACTGCTTATGAGGGAAGTCCTTTATAGATGTTGTATGCTGTTTACGCAAGTTAAGCACTTAAGTTTTAATTGACATTAAATTATAAAGAAACAGTTATAAGAAACAGGTTTTTTTTTAATACTGAAAATTAATTTTAATGTAATTTTGGTTAAGTATGTCAGTAATAAGAATCATATTAACAAACCAAGTTAAAATATAAATAAAAAGGATCCTAAAGGAGGATAAAGTAAGAAACAGAATATTATTAGATTCTTCGGTCAAAATATTAAAAAAATATAGCTGAATAAATAAAAAATCTAAAATAATAAGAAATTGTACGATAAAAAGCAAATATTTACCACCAAAAAAATACTTTTGGTTTCGCTGCATTGTGCATTGCAATGAAATTGTCTGTTTGCTTAGAGGGCGGTAGAGGGTCTTTTGTTTAGCAGTGCATCTCAATACAGTGGCTTGCACTCATTACGGCGTCTAGTTCGAAACGTAATGAAGTCGGAAAATACTGGGCTCATATTTATATAATATCCATACCTATATTATAAATTCGAAAGTAACTCTGTCTGTCTCTCTGTCTATCTTTTATGCAATCAGGGTCAAACCGCTTATTTAATTGTGATAAAATACTCATATAGAGATACTTGAGAGTCTCGGGTTGAACATAGGATACTTATTTTTCTCATATTTGTAATATTATCGATATATACCAATATATTAAAATACTTATTAATTTGACATGCAATTAATTCCGCCATGTTAATAACAACCGTCGCTTTGTTTAGTCGCGTCGGTTTGTTGTTACAAAACGTCCCCCAAAATGAGCTTCTCTTTATTGAATACTGAAAATATTTTCATAAATATATTTAATAAATATTGGTATAGTTCAAGTGAGCGTAGCCGCGATCGGGTCCACTAGTATAGTATTTAAGTTATATAAATACATAAAACTTAGATATTACAATACATTTGTTAGAATATACAAGTGATTTCTTACAGGTAACATTAGGCATAAACATTAAAAATATATATAGGAACCCAGTAGTGCATAAAAAAATTATTAAAAATAATAATATCTTCCGTCCTTGAAAACCCTAAATAAACGTAATCGATATAAATACCGCTAAGTATTTGTCATAGTAAAAAGCCTTCATAGATTATGGGTAAGTATGGTAAGTAGGCTTCGCACGATAATGGTATACAATTCTACACTGAACTGAAGCGGCATTGATTTTATGGCACTCATCAAACATACGTAAGAGCTATTTTTGTGAAAACGCTCTACTTTTTATTACTTTTTATTATGATTTAAGTTGTTTTTGTATGTATAATAGAAAATTATGCAATATTTAGAGTACTTTATTTAATGAAGATGTAATTTTATTTATCTTTAACCTGCATTATTAAGATATCTGGGCACAGCCGCCTTCTACGACGACGACTGTGCTGTGGGTTCGATTCCCATTCGATGATATAAATTATTTACAATTAGTAGCTATAGGAGCACAACTTTAAGATACTATTATAAATTCTACATATTTATTAACTCATATTACCGTAATTACTTACGTACGAGCACACAAGCGTTATATTACAAAATAATAAGCTGAAAAACTGATAGATTATTAATCACGCGAAGCAGACAACGTGCCTGGTATAATCCATTTCAATTGTTTTCGAATTATGTGCGATTCGATTGAATATTTAAATAAAGTATGAAAGATGTATATTTATTTTTTATTGTAAAGTAAGCCTTCATGCTTCACGCAGCTTCACGCCTTTTCTTCCATAGCAGGGTAAGAGCAGAGTGGGAAACTAGTATAAAGATACTGCGTTTCTCACTCTCTACTTTTTTTTTGAGAGACATTTCATTGAGTTGTGGAACTTTGTTCTTTGTATACCAAAGTGAGAAAATGAAAATAATTTAATTACAATCATTTATCATGGGAATCAAATGTATACGTACTTGCAAATATGAGCGTACTGTGCGTATACGTTTTTTAGAGTCAATTGTTTTACTCATAAATAGGGCAGACAGATGAGAGAAGACATTTTTTGAGTTGAATGACCAATCTCATCGTACGTACTTTTTACCAGAAAAATAAAAAATTTAATATTTCTTTAAGATTTGACACACATCTGAAATATTTATTATCAACCAATCCCATTTCACCTAGACGGTAATACATCTAAGATTTAAATATTTCAAAGAGCATACAATTTTAAATACATTAAACAATGTACTTAAAACTGTATGCTAAGATGCTTATATATTTGTAGTAAGTATTTTATGATTTGTAAAAGGGGCAAAAAATAGCTAGGCGATGTACCTTCAAGCTCTCTAAGTATAAAATAGATATTAGGGACAGCATTGAAAATGAAATACAAAAAAAAATATTTCTTTAACTTTCAATTCGAACGTGCCAAAAAAATATATAGAAACCTATATTGTAAATTGTAAACCTATTTCATGTCCAGCTAGTACGTTGTTAGTGTATCGCCCTAACGAGACTGACCCTCGTCAGGAACGAGTGGACACCGGCCGTTATAAAGCCACCGGAAAAATAACGCTTAAATTGTAGTCAGTGGCCAATGTAAATAATGTATGTGATATATCTTTTGTAAATATACCCTTGTGATTATATTTTCAGATATAATTAAAAAAAAAAACATTTTTTTGTTGTATAAATTTAACAATTGGGCGATATAATAAAATCTCTATGACTTCTTTCTCCTGGATAAATGCCAGGAGGAAGAAAAAGTGATGGGCAACACACACACTGACAATTATTCTGAACCTAGAAAGTAAAAGGCAAGAACCTAGAAAAAAGGCAGTGCTGAATTACATATATATTCTTTAGCTTTTGCTTTAATTTTCCATCTTAGAAATGACTTTCAATATTTACTCCATGAAATAAAAGGTACAACGACCGCTTCAAATCTCCCATACTTATTACTGCAAATGCACCTACATCACGGAAGTCAACACTAGTTATTCCGCACACGTAGCAGTTTCGAGCCACCAGCAAGAATGCATTTAATGAAAGCAATGCTAAACTACTAATGACATCTCATACGTGACAGATTCCACTGCAAGAGCCAAGAAAATGGAAACGTCTGCTGCTGTCTTACAAGTTTTTACTTATAGGTCCTCGCGTATACGCATATTTGTATGGGTTTCGTGATATTTTGAAGATCGATATCTGTTTTTTCATGCTTCATACGGCTTTCGTAAGCAAAAAGTACATATCAGTAGCAGTATCAAGACAATGAACACAGTCACTACTTTTAACCTGAAATCATAATGCGTGTTGTGTGGCGGAACTCAGCGCCGCGCTTTGCCTCGAGACCAGAGAGAAGAAAATGAAAACATAAATTTTAATATATATTTCATTTGCTCCGCTACGGATTGATCCCACAACCAGTCGCGTTTACAGCCACACTTTGTCCCCCTGCCACGACTGTCCTCTTTATTAGTTGAATGGTATTTAATTTAAAATAAAATTTTGGTAAGTGTATGATATAAATTATTCCAAAACAACAAAGTAGTGAAAGAAAATATTTACAAGAAAAAAAAAAAACAAAATTTGCAACGCCTGTAATTTAAATAGCCCAACTTGTTACCTAGAATTTAGAACATTTTGTGACCCAAAGAACAACGAATTCCTACAGCTCAACGAGAAACTCTAGACAACAGCGTAACACGAATCCAGCATAGTTTACTTCTAGCACAAGCGTGTTTTTAGAAACTATTTTGTAAATACCAAGTACGAGCCAGCAGTGTCTATCCCCATTGTTTGACAGACTTTGTCTCAAAACCCTGAACGGACTTTATTCGATTAGATCGAGCTGAAACTTTACAGTACAAATAAACCGACTGCATTATTCACTTTGGGCGAATGCTGAAGTGAATTGGGGTTTAATCCGCAGTAAATTGCTTACCGAGTGTTTGGGCCGAACTGATTATCTCTGCGAGTCTTTAGCTCGGATATACCGACTATTTACATTTGTGACATCCTTTGACATCCCAATGTCGAGTACTGAGATTTGTACGCTCTGTATATTTCTTTTCATGGCTCGGAAATTATTTTTTGTAAAAGAAATACAAAATTTTTGTTTACAACTTGCGAAAAACTTTCAACTGGGTCACGTTAATTATGTCATGTTAAAACCATGTAAGCGAGTGAAATATAAAGATGAATTACTGGTAATTCTCTTAAGGCCAGTGGTGGCGCAGGGGCACGAGCGTGTGACTAACACGATAGATTGTGGATTCGATTTCCACTCAAGGAAATTAAATATTTAACATTTTCATTTCTTCACTGTTGTGTCGAGAAAAAGCGCCCAATGCCTCCAGAATTCGACGTAAAGTGGGGAACGAAAATTTCTTTATAATAAAAGACTTATAGCACTAGGTTCCCTCTGCCTACCCTGCTATGTGTGAAATATAGCGTGAAGTTAAAAAAATATAAAATATTATATAAACATTAAATTAGTCTATATAAAAACTAGCTACGTAACATACATAAATATTTCTATTAATTAAGACATAAAATTATTTTCTATTTATACATTCCAAATCTGTCAAGCTTTCCCTTCATCTATAACTCAACAACAAAGATATTTCATATGCAAAGTACTCAAAGAGTCCAATACAGGGTAAGACCTCTTATCGTCCTCATGACTACTGAGTGGGCAGTAAAGGTATGCTATCAGAATGCAGGTCAAGAGCGGGATGAAATAAGCGGTTTATGTAATCTTTTGATAAAAGAGAAATCCATTGTGCGATTTGATATTTGATCATCAAATGAACCAGTATTTATAGCTGGAAATAGATTGATGATATAAATTCTCGAATGATTTCAAGAATTTGGTGGAATTTGGTAAATAGCGGTATACCGCTACCCTACTAATAGTGGTGCATCTGTTTTCTTTTTAGAAAAAAAACGTGAAAGACAAATATTGCAGTATCCCAAAGCTATTCCCAATATTTAGTTTGATATTTAAAGATTTCTTAATATGTACCTAATAACTACATATTTACCTACACCTACCCAAATTTGAAAAGAAAATAGAAAAAGTACTTGAAACAAAAAACAGCAATAATTATTGAAAAAAGATAATAATACTCATTCCCTCACTTTTAAAAATTAAATAAACTTTTCCGACCAATATTTCATCGCTCTACTGAACTAAAAAATTCGCAGCTGCTCCCAGAGGAAATAAGCTCTTTGCATTTTCTTAAAACTATCTACGGCTGAGAAGTATCGTTTTTTAATGTAATTTCCGATTCGGAAACCCCACCGGGACCCGGCTAATGGATTTGGTTCGTGCTTTGGAAACGTTTTGTGACATCTCCTATCATGTTAGGCGCCGTCTTGAAACTTTATTTTATCCTGTAAGAAAAACGAATTATTTGCTACGAGAAATAATATTTTATCTCAATTTGTTTTATGATTTCAATTTAGCTTTACATTATAAATAATATAGCAGGCAGAGGGAACTTGGAAGTCTAGAGTTAAGATCCATTGCCCATTTTGCACCGGATTCTGGTGGCATTGCTAATTGACTGGTAGAACTCACCAGAGCGAAAAAAAATAAATAATAAATATTCAATTTCTTACAGTGGGAATCGAATCTGTCCCTTTGTACAGTCACAAACCGATGCCTCGTGCAACCACTGCCTTCAATCCCTTTTTTAATATTCAATAACTATTAAGCTTTTGTAATAAAAATATATAGAAAACGTTTTATCAAACATTGTTATATGTATATTTATTTTCAAAAATATAGCCGTTATTTTAGAAAACAACAATTTAGATATGCGCAACCTAAGCCCTAAGCGCACATTGCTTACTACACCAAATTATTGCGGACTTGAATTCTATACAGGAATACCCTGAATTCTAATCTAATTAGGGCATAGTCTAACAATGCGTTCCTCTTACTAACGCACCACATATTAATCAACATACAATACTGAGAAAGGAGAAATAAGTCACTCGATTTACTAATGAGTCACTAAAAATGTTTAAAAAAACATCAAATAAAAATGTCCCATTTCACTTTGAAGTATTGTCGCGGGAACTTATAACCGGACATAATTTGATCTCACAATTTTCTTCCGTCCTCAGGCTCAGTGTCAACATTTCACTCGGATTTTATACTACCATCACAAGTTTGCACATGGAAAATCCTTATCACATTTCAATAAGATTCAAACTAGCACAATTTTGTGTATATACAAACTTGTCCATTTCATTGCAGCGGTCATTCTGTTCAGCCGCATCTTGAACATTCTCCAAGACTTTCTTTGTACTGTCATTATTAAAGTAAAATGAGGATTTTTGTGACTGCTTTTGTATTATTAACGAGTAACTTTATGCACGGCAAGTTGTTATCTTTGGTGTTTATGGGGATGAAGTAATTGCGGTTGTTTCCAACTATTTCCAGATGAAATTTCTTGCTGTAGTATTCTTTTTTTTTCTTTCTTTTAGTCCATGCAATTAAATTAATTGTTGTTTCTAAGTAATGCTTATATATTTTTTTTATCTATATATATAAAATCGAAAGGTCACTCACTCATCAAGAAATCTCAGAAACTACAAGTGCTTGGAATCTCAAATTTTGCATAGGCTTTATTTATAGGACGTAGGTGCTCGCTAAGACGGGAATTTGCAATATTCGACTTCTAAGGGGTTGTGTTTGGGGTTGAAAGTTTGTATGAAACTTCGTTACTACAAATGCTAGGAGTCTCAAATTTTGCATGGGCATCACTTATAGGACGTAGGTACTCATGGAGACATAATTTAATAATTACATACTTTACGCAGGCGAAGCCGCGGGTGGGCCGCTAGTATTTTAATATTTATAAGTAGTATTATATTATGCAAATATCTCTAAACTTTGAAAAGTGGCGGTTTCTAAATTCTTGTTAACAAACTTATATGCTTATAAAAAAAGATTATTATAGAGAACAGTAAATTATTGAATCATTGAAAATACGCTGCTCTTAAATATTTTATGCTTGAAAATGCTACTAGGTACAACTGCATAGACTACTGCAGTCAAATATTTTTTGTTAGTTATCATTTGTTTTTGTTATTTTTTATTTAGTCGCCGTGGCCAATGATGTGGGTTCGATTCCCCTCACGGCAAATATTAACTGTTAACGAAGAAAAGCGCGACGTTGAGTTCTGCCAGTCAACACGCCTCGAGGATTCTTCGGAAGTTGGGAGCGAAAGTGTCTTAATTTTGTAAACTGGCCCACTACGGATGGTGTTTTGTTATTCATTAAAAAAAATTAAATTACCTTCATACATTTTTCTCTTAACTATGTATAATATTAAACTTGACAGTAAAATATAAACGTCGTGCCTCATTGCGTAAAAAGTTGTTCAATTTCATACAACGGTTCTTCTAAATAAAATAGCCTCGCAAACTAAGAAGTAATAAATACAAGTTCGTATATTTGTTTCAGTTATAATTTTCAGCTAAAGAAAACAAACAACATATTTGTGCTCAATTTCACGCTCGTCGAGTCCGCCAAAAGAATTCGCTAGCAAAACAAAATCACTTACCTGCCTTGTCCAAAGCTTTTGGAATGGGGAACTAAAACTATTTAGGTTTCTTACGGAAGGAAAACTTAAGAATGGGTAATTATTGCTTCTTTTTCTTGTATATAAGCTTTTTTGAACATTTTTATTATTATTTTATTTGTAGGCCAGTCGTGGCAAAGGGGTACATGCGTGCCTGTAAACATGACAGGTTGTAGGCTCGATTTCCACTCGAGGAAATAAATGTTTAATATTTTCATTTCTTCGCTCTAGGGTCGAAGCAAAGCACGGCGTTGAGTTCCGTCACTCAACATGCGATTCAATGCAATTCTAGCAGTATGTTCCCTGTGCCTAACCTACTGTGTGCGGGATACAGCGTCAAGCTAAAATAAGTTCTTAGTATCAAGTTGGTACTTGATAGTAAGATTTTCCTGAAGGTAGGCAAAAACTATAAATAAAAAAAAAAAATAACCCCGACATAAAATCTCTAAATAAAAAAATATTATCTCGTCTTGGCAATTTTTTTGTAGCTCTGAAACTGCTAATATTATTTTCATAAAACATGGCTAAGATCCAGGCATCCACCACGATGGACAAGGCTTCCGATTAAGAAAAACTATACTCAAATCAGTTCATTATTTTAGGAGCTACGATACGACAAACAGACAGACAGACAGACAGGTTAAACTTATAACACCCCTTTTTTGTGTCGAGAGTTAAAATGAATTCAATATACAAGACACTCTGATTTTCAAGCATTCTGACTATTATATATTGTATTATCACTTAATTTCAAGACATTGTGTGCTAGTTGGTAGAAGAGTTTTATTTCCAATTACAGATTTACTTACCTTTCCACGGACATAATTATACATATTATATATATAATTTATTTTCGGTCTCTGTGATAATATAAACAACTTATTTTTATATACATATTTATGCATGCATATAAATAAATATGTTATAGCACACGTTACCATTGCAAAGGAAAGTCATTATACAGGGCTGTGTGTAGGAGATTGCCTCTAAGACACTTATAAGACGCCTTTGACACGCAGTGCAGTGTAAATGTCACTCTATATGGTAATACTGTGTCAGTGTCTTCTCTAAGTACATGCTTGATACGGTTTTTACACTTTCATAATGGAATCGTAAGGTTATATGCTTTTAAAGGAAATAATGATATCAATTTATATATTACCAATATACCTACAAATTAATCTTCAGTTATCGGTTCAAACGTTTTGATAGAGACAGTTGTTTTTAGGTAATCAAAAAATATGTCACATCAAAAATTATATTCATTATATCTTAAGACTCGTTATTAAAAGCTTAATTTATATCAAGGGGTAAAATCTGTACATTCAATATTAACAAAAAAAAATACTTCAGGGGGACTTAATACAAGTAATAGAAGGTAAAAATATGATTTTTGGAATTCTTGTCTGTCTGTCTGTTGTTCCTCTTAAACGCAAAAACTACTGGACGGATTTAAATGAAACTTCTTTTGTTGTATCTATTAGTCTTCGCCTACATATAGGCTATAATATATTTTGATGATCCGAATATCTGATGTGAAATCCTAGCAGCCCGCCTAATCTATAAGAGATATCAATACAATGCTTTAAGAAAAGTTATTGAACATGATGAGCATTTTCTATTGACATAAAAAAAATGGATATTATGTGGAACCCTAGTCACCCAGCTAAGCTTGCTTAAACTTAAAAAATGAGTCCTCTTAAAATGTCTTATTCTACGTTATAAACATTTTGTTTTAATTCCCTTCCCACATCTTTTAATCAAATGAAACAACCTCATGAAACTTATATTCAGAAATTATTTTATACAACTTCTATTTCTACTATTATTATCAAATTAAAGAGATTGTTTAGTTAACGCGGTAATCTCAGAAAGTACGGATTAAAATTGCATAATTCGTATTTAGTAATGCTTAGGCTATATTACATCACGATATAGCCAGTCGGAGAGAAGAAGCAATAAAAATATGTTGCAAGACTGGAGAGCTTTAGAGCTTCCGTGCGTCAGCCGCGTAAGGCTACGCAAAAAATACATGTGACAAACAACTGTTCTCCTTCAAAAGTTCTAAGTAAAAGTCCATGATAGAAAATGTTTATCTCCTAACGATAACCTACACTAACCATTTTACACAAATCCGTATCCAACGTGCACCTACAGATCACATTAGTTATTATGACTGTTTTCTGTAAATCGCCGCACGCAACCTGCCTACCCTGGCAAAGGGAACGTAGTGTCAAGACATTCTATTCCCTATTTTCTGACGAATTCTGGAGGCATTATGTGTTCAGTGGAAAAACTCAACCCCGCGCTTTGCTCGACACCAGAGCAAATAAAAGGGAAATATTCGATATTTAATTTCCTCAAGTGGGAATCGAGCCCACAACGTGCTGCGGTACCAGTCACACTTTGTTCCCCTACGCGACTGACCTCAAAATTACATTTTACTAGATACATTTTAAATGAATATGTTACAAGTTATTAGCTATTTAAAATGCAGTATAAGTTAAAGATACCTTGTAGTATTATTGTATTAGTTACAAGCCACACACCCCGGCTCTGCACGGGTGCAACCATTCATACGAATAACGTGTACTTATGTAGGTGCTAATGTGGTGTTAGTGTATAGTCTTCTATTATATTTTTCTATCCATTTAATGAAGAATAAAACATAACTGTTTTTATATACATATCAAAGTTAAAAGTACCTTGAAGCACAGAAAAAATAAACTTCTAAGTCAACGCTGAACGTCTATGCTGTGTTGTTGTTACTTTGAATGAAATTCGCACTGTAAGCAATATATTAGTAGTATAGAATACTTCTCTTTGACCTAAAATTATGATAGTTAGAACTTACAATTCTTATGAAAAAAAAAATATTTTACTTTGTCCCCGATCGGCTTCTCCTGTATGGAATATACGAATTATTTATACTTTATTATTCTATTACTTGAACTATACGAATTTAATATTAATTAAGTGTATCTAGGTACTAATATAACTAATACTTTCATAATATGTATAATTTCCTCCCTCAGAAATGCTGAAAAAAAATATAGTAATAAGCTTATGGATAACCGTTCACTTTAAATTAACCTAATCAAATTTCTATAAAGCTACCGGACATAGTAGATACCAAGAAAATTAATTTTAACGTTAAGGGTTATTATCCCCTTCACAAGAATTCCCTTACACTAAGGGTAAGAGGAAAAAATTTTATGTCGTTAAAACTATTCATTACAAGCCAGTGCAACTTAAAACGTGAAAAAAGATAAGGCAATAAGCGTACAGGTCACCTGATGGTAAACTAATCACCGCCGCCCGTTACGACTCCGTGTAACTGTTCAGGGGAGCTACAGATGCGTGGGCAGCCTTTGAGGTGGAGATTGTGTTTTTGAAGGTATCCAAGTCGTATCGACCTAGAAGCATTGCCACAAATAGGCCATTCCACAGTTGTGTGAAGCATGGAACGAAGTTCCTACGAAACTGCTCAGTAGTGGAGTGCCACGTATCCAGATGGTGTGGATGGTATTTAAGTTTATGACTTACTGTGACATGACTATGACATACACATAATAAAAATGAAGATCTGGAGCAGCTGCAAGCTAAACCTTAAGATATATGAATGTAATGGCTTAGGAACAGTTATTCTGCTTGGTCAGTGTTGAATGAAATGAGGATATTATTGTAACTTAATAATTTATAATAACATAAGCTAGGAGTACCTCCACACGGTATCCTTGAATAATCATGAAGTTCAAGCGAGCGAAGCCGCGGGCGAGCCGCTAGTATGGCATAAAATTAAAATGGTACTTTTAAATTACTTTTTAAATGAAAAATAAAAATGGAATCAACAACGTCTATTAAGATCTAGAAAGAAATTTAAATTAATATATTTTTTGTAAATAATTTATTAACTACTAACAAAATTACAAATATATTTCAGCAAATCTAAAGAAACAGAAAATAAATAGATTAAATAATTGAAAAAGTTTATATCTATCAGAATCGAGCCAATATTTGCAGGATTTATGTTAACCTTTTTAAATAAACAAGCAATTTAATAAAACTTTAAGGTTATGAACCTAACGAATCCAAGTCCAACAAATGGATGTTGATAATTTCGTTTCATTATAGTAAATATTTTAAAAGCTTATTTGTATTTAAAAGCAATTTATATCTTAATCTCAAAATTATGTTTTATTTATATAAATGAAAATTAAACTTCAACTTATACATCTATTTTAAAAATAAAGCTGAAGAGTTTGTTTGGTTGAGCGTTGATCTCAGGAACTATTTGTTAGTTGAGAAAATCTTTTTGTGCTGAATAGTCCATTTCTGAAGGTTATATATAGGTTATTTTACATCTTTTAATTCATATTGATGTAACCCACTGTGCCTGTAGTCAGAGTTAACTCGGTTAGGTTACGTTCCTTCTCGTTACCCTGCACATAGCAGGATAGGCAAAGGAAGACCAATGATATAACGTGTTCTACGATATACAAAGGAGGCCATTAGTACCGCCATCACCTGTGATGATTCTTAGCTTGACCAAACAATTAGTAATCCTACTGATCTATGGTCTTCTTTCAAAGTTATACTGAACTAGTTATTACCTGCGACTTTGCTCACGTGATTAAATAGTAACAACTAAACAATTGCGGCGTTGAGAATTTCCGCCGCTCAACACTCAATTCCTTCGGAATTCGGTAAAAAGTGGGGAACGGAAGTGTTTTAATCAGAATGGAGTGTCTCTTAGACCTAGATTTCCTTTGCATACCCTATTCTATTTCAATATAAAACATTTTCCTTGTAAAAAAAGTATCAATATTTTTTTTAAAGAAACAAACAAACAACTAACAAACAAGAGTAAATAAAATTAAAATTTAAATAAAATGAAACCTACATTTATTTTCATAAAAAAACCCAACATTACAAAATCGCTATAACACTACACTTTCCACATACGTACTTGTACTTGGTTTAAGCTACTACGCAAGTTCGTAATTAGCTATTTCCCATTTCGCCCGCGGCCCGCTGGCTTTGCTGCGCCTTAATTAACTGCACTGTTCTGTAATATTCTGGGAAGTACCTACCTACTACTACAATATTATATGTATCAAAATATGACACTCTCAATGGAAGGGTTGAAAGTTGCACGCTTTTGGATAAAGCAATTAGAAGTTTTGCATTCACATCTAACTACACGAACTGGCTGGCTTTGACAACCCGATAACTAGTTTTAAGCGAAAATATTTTTAAAATTAATCTATATTTACGTCGTTTTGCATAAAATAAATACCAATGGCAGTTAAATGGCGCTTTAAATAAAAAAAAATAGTTTCACGCTACATCCCGCGAGGGAACAAAGTGAAAGTATTAAGATACACCGAACTCAACTTTTTGAACGAATTTTGAGGTCATAGCATGTAAAGAGGCGGAACACAACGAAATATCGCTGTAATTATAAAATATATACTAATTAATTTAATTAAGAATGTTCTCATGTCTACATAAACTGAGATAAGTAAAAATTAAACTATGTGATGTGCCTACACTTAAATAACATCGTAGTAAAACTTAAAAATTATACCGCTTTTTTCTATTTCAGTATTAGCCTCGGTAGCGTATCAAGCTAAATAATTCAAAGTTTTTATTATTCCGTTACGATTTCCTTGAACTCTACACTTTTATATTATTTATCAAGAACAATGCTATCAACACGAACACTTCATACGTCAAGTGCTAAAGTGTAACTCGTAATACCACTGATAAGTGTAAGCGCGAAACCGTCGAAATATTAATACCTTTTAAATGTTCTAGCTTATGTAAATTACTTTAGGTCAAACGTAAGACATTTTGATTTTGACCCTTAAATAGACTTCACTTCACTTTTAAGTGTTTTCGGCGCCGTGTTGGAGTGAGGGTGACTACTTTGCCAAGTGACACCTGTCTGTATCAAGTACTATTGCGTAGAGAAATTGTCAATCCCACATCTACTACGGCTGGGTTAAAAAAAACATATTATGATAACATATATTTGCTTCTACTAGAGCACATTTTTTGGTGTTATGATGTAAAATTCCGTGTGCAAATTAACGGAAAATCTTTTCATCGTTCGAGCGACTTTACGTTATTTACTTAATTTGCGCACAAAGAAAATCATTAGGCTGCCTTGCCTTGCTTACACCTTTTAGTCGCGTACACTTTTCACTTTATACTTTCATTATATTGTTACATACTGTGTAGAGAACGATATAATTAATCTATTGGCTCTTTGCGTATACCCAAAAAGGGCTCTGGTCCAGCACCACAGCGTCTGTTGCGGGTTTAATTCCCTCTTGAGAGTTGAATTGAAGAAAAGAATGAATAAATTGCATTCATTTTCTCGCTCTGCTAATAAGACAATACGGGAAGTTGAGTTTTGCCATTCCACGCTCAATGTCTTAAAATTTGAGCGGAGAGCGGAATGTATTAACACTAAGATCCTTCTACAATTCTATATGTGTGAAGCTGAAAATCATTGCGACTGTCTTGCAGAAGGTCTGCTACAGCCTTATAACCTCGTGGTTATTTTAGTTGTCTAATTACCGTCTACTATACTTGCCTACGCTTTACTTCGACGTAATTAATAAGTCCATTTTCCGTGTAAACGTCACTAAATATAAATTCACTTTACTGTTATTGTTATTTCCATAGTTTAAAATTTATACTTAGAATTTATATTTCCGTATCTCGAACCCGGATCGGGATTATAAAATTATATTTATATTTAATGTTTTAATATGTTTAAAATATAAACTAAAAACTAGTACGGTAGGTAGTAAAATAGTATTTGTGAAATGTTAAGGAAATAAATGTGTTTTTTGTCATATTATAATTAGAGAAGTTACTGGATTCTCTCCCTAAAATGGCTGATTTAAATTTTTTTAGTTAAGTCTTTTCCAAAACTTTTCTTTTTCTCTTTTCTTTAAGGTATTTTCTCGTATAAATAAAGAAAATACTTACGTTGTTTCCAAATATATCTCTTTTTCCTGTATCAAAAACCAAATACATATTTAGAACACAAACTTTATGACATGTTTAGAACAATTTTGTCCCTCATAGCTAAGCGTAAGCGTACATACATATTAATTTAGCTCATAAGAGGAGGGTCATTTTGCAACTACAGGCAAATTACTTGCGAACAAGTAGGAACATAGTTGAAAAGTTTAATTCGAGGTTACAACAAATGTGAACGGTAACATTTCCACCCCACCCTACTGTCAACTGCAAAGAGCTTTCGTGCAAGGAAATTTTAGAATGGTCACGCGGACCCAAGTCTGGCTAGGGTTTTAAATGAGACCTAAAATGACTGGAAAGGATAATGGATAAATTTGTACTTAGAATTCTACAAATAATAGTAGAATTATCCGCAGCTAGCATGTGAAGATTTATTCAGACCCTGTATAAACAAAATTAAAATTCAAAATGTTCTTATATTTCGTATTTTTTTATACCTTAAATAAAATCTAGACTAAAAAAAATATTGCTTTACATTAAAATTTTGAAAATGTGAAACTATTTTAATAGATTAAATATCATAATTTATATACATTACTCTAATTATACGTACTCGTATGTATTTCCAAGTTTCAAGGCCCCAAAAGCCATTTCGAGCCAATTCTATCACACCAATATCCTTGCAAAAGTTAGACAAACACGCTATGTTCACGTCAAACTGTCAAGAATTTGAGATACAAGTCTTAAATTAGCGTAGACTATTCGGAAAACAAGGAAATTCGCCTAATCCGTTTAAGAATCTAACTTGTGCCATATTAACAGATTTCAATATTTTTAATTTAAATCTGAATTTAAATAAAAAAATATTTTAAAAACTTAATTTAAGCAGAGGGGAACCTGGGAACCTGGTGTTATGATACTCCGTTCTCATTAACGCACTTCTGTTCTCCACTTTCCACATTTTAGTCAATCAATCGAGCCAATTAGTTACTGTTGGCAGCATTTTATTTTTTGGTGGTAGATAGACAGCCTTACGATGACACGTTCGGCGTAAATTTATTTGTACGCGGTGGCAGCTGTTAATTTAAAACCATTATTAAGATAAAAAAAAATGCAATAGCTTAGTTTCAATTTTTGTTATTTAAATATTTTTATTTTAAGTATTTTAATATGAATTACAACATAGGCTAAAATGTAACTAAGAGTACAATTTGTTAGAAATATTGTTTCATATAACGTTAAAAGCTTTGTTGCTGGGCGGAGAGTATTTCATATTTTATATTCAGTTTCTATTACTTAGTAAAGAAGCTAAGTGGTTCTGTCAAATAAATGTTCATCCGTTAATTCTCTATTCTCTAATATTAATAAGAGAACATTTGTAGCAATGTGTTTGTGCTTCCCCAAATATTCCAAATATTTTGTTAGCTATTTTACATGTTTGTTTTTTTTTCTCCTTTTTTATATGACATTCCAAAATATTACGATTGTAAGTTATTTCTCAATGAACGTTGTCTTAATTTTTATTACCATTTTTTTTTTAATATGTAGAAGAAAACGTCGTTACTTCGATTCCTATTCGTTTATGTCAAAAAATATTTCCTCTTTCCGTGCCTGGACAGCCTATCTATATAAAACGAATCTCTGAAGATTTATTGATGGATCTGAATCCCTCTCAACACCACATATCTTGTAAAAACACAAATTTGTAAAACCTCCAACAAATGACATGTTGTACTGGGTGGTGGTGGTACACCACTTCAATTATCCACGTGACACGTCTGAATAGGCAAATTAAAGCCTATTCATTACACCGCCTCAGGCCGCTACGTCCCTTTGTGACATACGTGAACAGTCCAACTTGGAGACGTAAGGGAATTAATTAAGAGCCAAGACAAAAGACCTGGTGCAGATCTGCATAACAATTTGAGTGCTATGAATGTAGTACAGTAGTATATGGCGCGTTTATTTGGATTTTTTTTGTGTAAAGTTAAGCTGATTTCGATTATATTAAGCACAATTTATTAAATGGGACAATATAGAAATATACCTCATGAGCATTAAAAGCAATCTGCTTTCCCATTTTTTATACAATCAATTTTAAAAAAAATCTTTCAAAAACTTTTATTTCACATTTCTTATATTTCTTGCTTTAACAGTTTCGATTCTTCTCCTAGATATGCCAGCCAGTTATTTTATTCGTATGAGAATTATGAACAAATGGCATTGTATTAATATCAACACATATTAACATTAAATTTGGTAGATCCGAGATCGTTATTAATTTAATAATTTCGTATATATTATTCATAAAATTTTCTTTATATAAGAATATATATAAATTACAATAAATATGATTTAAAGCAACTTGTTCATTGCGTTATATATAATTATTTTGGCCAAATAATTAAAATATTCCAGTCTCGCAAATTAGTTGCCGGTTATTGTCGCATGGAGTGACAAGTACAATCGAGGGGTTAATTACTCGCTCCCGTAGGAAGGGCTACATATTGGGGGGTTATGACCAATTATAAAGTTTGAATATTCGAAACCAAATATATTAGAACTCCAGTCGCACGTCGATACGGAACAAATTGTATCGAATGGTCAAAAATGACAGGGCCATGCAAAATGGTCGTCGTTCTACCCTCTGTTTGCGCTTGTGAAAACCAGATCTGAAAGTTTGTTTCCAACAGTGTCTGTTTACATTTTGCATTTTGTAGCGGGTGTGAATGCGTATTTTATAATTTGGTTGACTTTTTACTTACGAGTACTTCCCCGTGCTTGTGTATTTTGCAATTTAAACGTAATAGATTCTGTCTTTTTATATTATTATTTTTTCTACTAGGGGTAAGTATTTTAGTTTTCATTCTATAATGTAATAGTCGTTAGATATTTATTAGGTCCCAATTTTCAAAACCCGTGATGAGTGGCACGGTGTTACCGTGCTACAATATTGTGTCTTGTTACCAAAGTGTGATCGTACAAAATACTCATTCCCATGAGTGGGAATCAAACCCAGAACCGTCTCGCTCACAGTGAAACGTTGTGCCGTTGCCATAACGATGGCCTAAGGCCTTTAAGTATACCTACCCAATTCATATACAAGTAATTTAACCGTCAAATTATATAAATTACTATAAAAACAATTTCACTAAGCAAATTACTGTAAAAACAATTTCACTAAACGTGACTAACTGCAAACCTGAAACATGTCAGTGCATTGTTATAAGAAGGCGGAATGGCGTCCAGTCAACATTGTTAACGGTGTACGTCAACATAATGCTAAACGTAAAATGTTCTTGTCAGTATATTATAGGAATTCGTTTAAATTATTTACTTACGTTTTTGCCGAATTTCTAGGAAAAAGGCTATTTTAATAATTAACATGTTTAGTAAATGTCCTGACGCTGTACTAAACGTCTGCAAAACGCTATATTGTGGGTTCGATTCCCACTTGGGAAACGATTGCATTTAAATTATATTGATTTCTCCGCTCTGGTAAGCAAAGCGCAGTATTAAGCTGCGCTACTCAACACATACTGTGTCAGAAAGAATTCAGCGGACAGTGAATAACGGAAGTGTCTTAATGAGAAACGAACTAGGTCCCCAGGTTCCTTCTGGCTAGACTGCTATAATAATAATAGTTATTTATTTATTTGTCCTTAGACCTTAAAACAACCTTAAAACCTTATGTCAGTAAATAATAAATGTACACAAAATCATTGCGTTTCGGACACGACGTCCTTAGCCAACACGTACCCAGTGGCACAGAATTTTCGAGTCCCAGTGGTCAGCCATTGCAGACAGAATGCTGTTCGGGCTAGTTAGAAACCTCTGGAGCGTAGATGCGCTCCTTTTACGAATAATAGTGCAAACGTGGAGTGCAAAGTGGAGTAGGTTGAGTAGGAGAGCAGACCCTGGCAATAGCCGGGATTAATGCCAGGAGGAAGACAGTGTGAAAGTCATCGCCATATACCGAATACAGCGTGAAGTGAATCTATAATAGATTACGGACAATTTCATTCAAAACATCGTACAATTTAGTAATTCTGCTATTTAGTAATGAACTTCTCCATAACATGAATTATAATAAATCGTCGATTATAATAAATAATCGATCGCATCGTACAATTTAGTAATGAACTTCTCTATAACATGAATTATAATAAATACAGTAACCTATACCATTATTTCCTATAACCATACATCGAACGCCATAAAATCGAATGGTCGCAATGTAAACGCACCCCACCATGTATGGCTCGTAAAGCTCCCATTAAACACCGTTCACAAGGCGATAGCTATTTACACGTGAAGGTAATCTGTTTATTTTGTCGCTAAGAAACGTTATTTAATAACCTGATGCCTGTAATTACGGATGCTATTAGCTTTGTTAGGCCATTTTGATATACTGCGGGGTAGGAAGGCAAATATGTTAACCTTATTTATCATATATGTGATTTGTTCTTCATATATTTACTAGCGGCCCGCCCGCGGCTTCACTTGCGTGAACTGTCTCCATGAGTATTGTCTGTCTCCATTAATTTCTGTCTCCATGAGTACCTACGTCCTATAAGTAACTCCTATGCAAAATTGGAGATTCTTAGCACTTGTAGTTTCTAAGATTTCGTGAGGATTGAGTGACCTTTCGATTTTATATATATAGATTATGTTAATTGATTTTAATGATTTGGTTGATTATAATTGAATTTGGAAGTAGTATTAAAAATAATGAGGAAAGTTATTAAGTGCCAAAGAGAAGTAATTTTCTGAAGCAATGTCTACACTCTCCCAGTGTTTAGAGCTTTGCTTCTAAGTCCATTTCACCCAATAAATGTCTGACTATTTTCGACTAACATGTATATCTTTCAATATTTCCATCTATATTTTTGCTTCTTACTTGAAACCTTGTCGTTGATATTAGTGGCTGTCACCTTTGTTAACCTCGTGTGTCAAAATTTCTTAATAATTCTTGTACCATAATATAATATTTGCATGAGCGTAATTTGTTATTTACGAAACTTCACTCAAACGTCTCGCTACGAAATCCTTCAAAAAGCCGGAATACATTATTATTCTAATTAAGTTGTATGAAGGGAAATTAATTCTCGTCGATGCTTAATTCAGAGAAATGTGCCTAAATATTTATGGTGCTTAGGCATGTCTTCCACTTTCTCGTAGTACGTTGGTATGATTGCTGAACACTTTCTGATAAACTTACCTAGATAGATATGAAATAACTAATATACAGCTATGTCCAAAACTCTTGAGGCTTAAGTTTAAAAATCTATTAATTACATTTTTACTTAAATATTAGATATATCTATTACAAAACTCTATATCAAAATAAAAATATATATTTATAAGTAAACAAGATTCAGCAATACGAAAATGTTTCAGGGTCCAGGGTTACTCACAACGCGCAGTTTTCCGAATTCGCTCCACATTTGGTGGTCGGCCAACCCTAAGACGGGAAAAGCCTGCTCATATTTCCTTGGTTGCACATGAATTGAAAGACATTTAGAATTTACGCACATAACAGATCGTAAATTAAGCTCCTTAATTACATTTACAAAATGTAAATGAAACATGTTTCTCATACTTCAATAATAGAGTATTATTATAATACTTTAATAGGTATAGTGGAACGATAATTTAGTTCAATTTTCAGTATATATTGAACTAGGCTCTCATGTCTTATTTATGTTTTTGTTACATAACTTTCTACTAGTGATGGTCAGATAAAAAGAAAACGAAAGAAAAAACTCACTGGAGAAACGGAGGATAAAGGTGGTAAAAGCTCAAAAAGTACATAAACATTTTTAAACTAATGACAGTCAAAGTTAAAATTTCTACAATACGTACGTATCTTTAATAATAAATCATTTTATTATTAAAGATACGTCATACAAAGATACGTTTGTTAACTTTTACAAAGTCGTCCTTGTTAAAGTTAACAAACTTGTTTCACATAAATTAATATGTGAACAAGTCGCTTCTTGTCATGAGAAAATAGTTCAGCTACTTGATAAACTACAAACTGTGGCATTGAATTACTGAAGGTACCTCCTCTACTCCTGAGAGATTTTATTATTAAATACCTCACAGGTAGCGAAGACTGTATTTAATATCTACTGTTAAGACGGAACTTTGTTAATATCAGTAATTATTGTAATATTGCATTTTGTTTTAATTAGTGTACATTAATTATTTATTATTTGAGGCCGTCGTAGCGCAGCGGTACAGTGTCTGACTGTAAGTACGACGGTTGGGGGTTTGATTCTTATCCGGATCGAAAAATATTTGCATTTTCTCGCTCTGGAAAAAGACAAAGCGCGGCGATGAACTAAGTTGAAAATTCAATGTCGTCCCGAAATTTGGACGGAAAGTGGGCAACTGAGTGTTTTAACATGAGGCTCGCTCTGCCTGTTTAATTAAAACCTTTTTATTTTCTGTGAATTATATAATTATATTGGAAGCTATTATCGAATTTTCTACATCTGTCTTAGCTATAGAACATTTTAAAGGTCAAAATTAAAAGATTTTGCGTTTTGGACTTCGTCGTACATCTATCAATTCATATAAACTATACAAATATCCTCATATTAAGTTGATGAAGCTATATTTTATTAATTAATAATATACTGAATTACACTTGTAACTCGAAAGACAGATGATAATGGAGGCAGGAACTTAACTAACATAGGCTTTATAATTTCTATTAGTAGAAATTTAGGCCCAATAATAGCTAAATATAGAGGCTATTATCGCATTCTCACGTACATCCTTCTCGTTGCAAGTCATATATCAGAGTGGGGTTACAATGAATAGATTCACACGTACATTAGATCAACTGTAAGCTCTGTTGAATTTATTACTGCGATGTTACAATGAGAGTGTAGTGTTTAGTCTCTTAGCAAAGTTCTATTAACTGGAATAATCTTATTACGTTTACTGGTTACACTTGGAGGGCAAACTAATTACTAAGTATTTACTTCTTATTCGATATGTATATATGAGACAATTTTTACAAAAAAGAAACCTAATGTAATTCATTATTTTAAGCCCATTAAAAAATATAAGTGAATCTTCTCTACAATCGCAATATTTGAATACTAATCTACGAGTATATTGATGTTTTAATTTAATTTATGTAACTAATATGTAAGCTTTTTACCCGACTGCTCGACGTGAAGAAGGGTAATGTGTATATCAGTCTATGTATGTAACATATCTCCGATCTCCAATATTGTGCGAGGTATGTATAGAAAATCTAATATGCCTCCTCATTTTCCTTTTATTTTTAAGACAGTTAAATAAATGTCGGAATCTCAATCAACACAAAAAGTAAGATTCTTTCCAAATGCACCAAAACTTGAACTGTGCCTCAAAATGGAATTAAATTTGAACAATTTGTTATAAATACAAAAGATTAGACTACATTTTTCGATACAAATAACAAGGAAGTAAATCAAACTCATTAATATCGCAATAATCGAATTTGCAAAAGACAGACACATTAACCCCGAAACCGGCAATATTTCACGGCGATACGATCTGTCGAATACAATTCCACATTCAGCAGTTAATTATGGACCCACCTCGCTATAAACCATGGTGTACCATAAAATACGAAGCCCAACTAGTTCGGAAGTTACTAAAAACGATTAAAACCGGGCTATGTCCATGCTATTTGTTGATAGTATCTCGTGGGAAATTCGCTACGGACTGATATTCAAATTGACTTTTTATATCTTTTTCAATGATTTACACGTTACCATCGGGATGTTAATTGTCATATTACTCATTTTCGTTGAATATTGTAACGGCCAAATTGGAACCATTTTTGCTTGTTCAAAAATTTTCTTCTTATTTAAAAATCCTAAGTCTGGATAGACGAGTCCCGACGTTAACTTAGTCAATGAATTAGTCACTCATCAATAAATAACTGAGTAACTGAGTAATTTTTAATAAATCAAATATGATTTTTTTTTTAGCTTCACGCTGTAACCCGTACGTATCCAGAGTAGGCAGAGGGAACCTAGAAACCCATTAAAATACTTCCGCTTATGCCTGTGGACCACAAGAGCCTCTAAATTATACATATATAATTTAACTGTGGTCAAATCTGTTCGAACTACCTCTATTTTATCATTAAATAAATTGCTTTCAAATTAACAAAGTTTCTAATTAATCGAAGTGTGGACGTTGAGTGATCATTTAACGAATTACGTTCATGTAATTAAAACTATTTATATACATTTTGGGGTCATTATCCTAGAAGTTTATATATTTTAGGTATTATATTCTTTATCATCTATAATGAGGCCAGTCGTGGCGCTGAAAAATTTTCTAATAATCTATACCTACTTAATAATAAATAATATAACTTACATATAATTTCCAAATACTTGTATAAATCAAAGAAATAAAAATATTCATAACCATCAAAAATTTCCCCTAACTTTTCAAATTATTCTACAAAAACAAACTTTAAACCTTTATATTCGTACTTTTTCTGCCCTAAGCATAATGAGCCCCCATAGAGGATGCTTTTAAAATTAAATGTTCCGTGAGCAACACGCCTAGCACTAACGCAGCTTGAAATATGGACCGCTAGTTCCTCGCTATTGCGCATTTTAAATATTGCATTACAGCTCGGTTAATTTCCACGGCGCGGCGGTATAAATGATTTATGATTTTTAATTTTTCTCACTAAAGATGAAACAAGTAAGTAAACATAAAGTAATATGAAACAGAATAATATAAAACATCCTTAGAGGGGGGTTCCGTAACATTTTATAGAGGTTTTAGAGCAGACAGAGGAAACTTAGAGTTAAGACATCGTTCTCAATTTTCAAGATAATACGTTTTGAGTAACGGTACTCAATTATGCTTTTTATATTGTTACCACAGAAAAAAAAATGAAGTTAATTACCACGAGTGGTAATTAAACCCCCAACCGCCGGGCTCAGAGTCTTACGCTGCACCGCTGCATCGCGACGTCCTCGGAATTTTGTTTTAATAAATAATTGAGGCTTGAAGAACCTCAATTATTTGAGGATTAAAATAATTACTGTTAATTATTTTATTTTCATCTTCATCATTATTCTTCTGTATAATAATATGTACTCTGTAATGTTAGCACTTAATTTTAATATCTAATGGAAGACAGGTCAGTCGGTGTCACACAAAACCTTACAAATTGTCATTTTAACTAGTTACGATTATATAAATTTTCAATTTTCAATTGTACATTCAAATAATGAAAAGTTGTGTATTTAACATAATATTTAAAATAATTTTCTCTAGACATCTATGTAGAGAATAAAATTTACTATTAGAAAATATGATACAATATAGCATCTCATTATCCTCACCACAAAATGCAAAAGATATCAAAAGTTAAACAAAAAAAATGTAATTAAATTTCGATACTATTATACGACTTCATATAGAAATAGGAATAAAAGTACAAAAAATTTTAACTTAATTAATTTCATCCCTCTATCGGCTCTACGAATATGAGCAAGCCACCGTAATGCTAACTAATTAAACTAAACCCTACGACTGTAATTACATTACGCAACCGTGTCGGCTCTTGTACACTGGGACCCATGTCACGTGTAGTTTTAGCATAATTCTAAGCATACTAATATATTATTATATAGGAAAACATTCAAATCACGCTTGTATTATATATGCAAATTGAATTTTTCTTTGCGTAATGTATTTTAACATGTGGACGTATATTTCATAAGAATTCTTGTTTCTTTGGTTTTTGATAAGTATAATAAATTTAAAAAAAAATTCTATATCATTTTAGCAGTATACGAGGAGAGTCGAGAAAAAGGTGAACTATATGTTTTTCTTTAAAAAAAACCGTTTAATTTTACGCTTCAGTCGTTTTGGCTACCCCGCCTAGAATAAAACGTGGACCTGAAATAACCTTATAAAAATTAAATTAACGATATTTTATCAAAGTATATTTAAATTCAGCTCCTTTTTCCACAATAACAGAAAGTAAATCATCGCTAGGTTTATTCCTCATCCAGTAACTCATCACTAGTTATATTTGTCTAAAAAAAATGTTATCAACCACATAATTATTATATATATGTTGTATTATATATATTTTATATACAAAATATTTAAATAAGGTCACATTTCTAACTTACCAACCCAAACGAAAACTCCGACATCATTATACGAAAGATGCACATGCACAGAGATCAACAATAAAAATATATTTTGAATTTTAAATCTAGGAAAACCCTTGTCGTCAAATGCACTACACGCTGTATAAAATGCATGTCAACGTGGAGCTGACCGTACTTGTGCCGTAGCTACGTGACGTAGCGGACAGCCGTAGGGCGTCGTTACGCTTATGAGATTAGAGAACATCTTGACCTATTTCCACTAACATTTTGTATCTACGGTTAAATTTAATGTTTTAAATATAAATTGTTAGTTATTTTTAGTTTATTTTTAGACTGGCTCGCTTTGGCTTCTGCCAGATACTAGAATGCTCTAGTATCAATAATGTATATATCTCAGGAAATAATTTCTTTATATCGTACCCTAAATCAAAATAAACTAGATATTTTTTTAAAAAAACAATTTTTGAATTATTATGAATATTTAACATTAGTAGTAAAGACTGAGCACATTTAATAACTGGAATAATCCTGTAAAGATTAAGAATATTTAAAAAAATAAATGACATTTTTCTAATTTCTATTTCAATCCCTTTTCTTCATTATTATCATTCCATTACACGTGAGACGTTAACCGAAAAAATATAAAAAACCTCCTGTTCTATAAAAATATAAAACCCTCTCTTGATAAAATATATTTTTTATAAATATTTTACTTAACGTCTTTGAAAAGTTTCCATTTTAATTGTGCTATAAAAAGCGAACCAAATATTTAGATACGAATTTTACTTTGCACAAAAAATTATACTCCACTGCGCATTTGTGCAACGTAAAAATGACTGTTGGTGTATTTTACTTTAACTTTTACAGATTCGTTGTAGCTTTATTAGTTTTTGAACTCGATGTAGATTTTTCAACTTTATGGCCAATCCCTGGTGGAAATGAACATTTAATTTCCGTAGCGTAAATTTTATTTAAATATTTTTCGATATCGATACATTTATATCAATATACTTTCTCGT
Source organism: Heliconius nattereri (assembly GCA_013403645.1). Classification (NCBI taxonomy): domain Eukaryota; kingdom Metazoa; phylum Arthropoda; class Insecta; order Lepidoptera; family Nymphalidae; genus Heliconius; species Heliconius nattereri. The sequence goes on along the minus strand of JAAIXI010000244.1, from coordinate 823,060 downwards.
TTAAAGAGTTGTGAAGTTATGTACTGAATATGATTTTTCCCCTATGAATTGATGCTAAACCTAGTAGGTAGTACCTACTGTTGGAAGTGTCCTAGATAAATGATAAACATTTAATATATATTTCATATTAAAAATTATGCGTGACGCAAAAAAATACTTTTTTATATAGTTAATATGAATATATACAAGATTAGACAATTATTAGCGAGGCCAATTGTAGTGAAGGAGCACCAGCGTATGACTGTAAACGCGACAGATTGTGGGTTCGATTCCCACTACAAGAATCCTCGCTCTGGTAAGGCAAAGCGCGCCGTTTAATTCCACCACCCAACAAGAAATGCCTCTAGAATCTAAAAAAAATATTTCATTACTGTCATCATATTCAATATGCTATAAAAATGAAGCACCATTCAATTTTTTCAGCAAACAAAAGCATTCGCTCAATTCCATCAACTTTATGTTGAAAAAAGCAATAATCGAGTTGTGTATTTTTACCGAGTAATTACGGGCACAGAGAAATTTGCAGAGCTAGTTTCGCTTGAACTTTCAGGAACGTTCATACCTACAGACAGTTGTCGATAGTTTTATTTATTTACAGCGTGAAGTTTCCGATTCCTTGCATACTGTTTATTTATTAGTGCAAGAAAATGGTTGAAAAACGCAAAAAATAATACAAAATACATAGAAAAATCGTGGGAAAAAAAACGGAGAAAAGATATTCTATTAATGATATACAAATACCGGATCATACAAAAATTTGAAGGTCTATAATAAAGACGGGATTAAACCTTGCTTTCTCAATAAAGTACTTAAAATTTCAAACTGTTTGTTTTCTTTTTTCTCCAAAAAAATCTACAGGGAACATAGTGTTAAAACAGTCCGTTCCCCAATTTACCGACGAATTTTCGAGGCATTGCGTGCAGAGTGGCGGTACTCAACGCCACACTTTTGCCTTAATACTACAGCGAAGAAATTAAAATACTAATAAATAATAATTCATTCCCCAGAACGAGAATTGAACCCACAACGGTCACATTGCAGTTACTCGCTTGTTCTCCTTTGCTACGACAGTCTCGCCTATTAATTTAATATCTGTAGATATAAACCTAGCTAGATGCGGTTCACGGCGGGCTTGGCCACGTAGCGTACACACTGCTTGAATGAGATTTTTCCCATACAAAGGGTAACGTTTTCAGTATATCACTCGTTTAAAATATTTAACCTGAAGTGTTTTAAGTAAGCACTGCTAAGTATTTATATTTAATAATATTTATTCTTATTTGCCGTTTCAAATGGAAATAGTTGAGGATGTGCTGTAACCGACACATTCTAAGTACTCAAAACTTAGGCCGCAGGTACAGTACTTGTCATTAAATACCATCATTACCTCTGAAATTGGCGGAGAGTGGACAGAGTGTCTTAACATTAGGTTAAATTCCACGCATTATTAACATTATAGTAAGTCTTGGATTAAATAATAAGGTTTTCCCAATAGGTACCTATGCTAAATTTATTTAGGCGTAATAATTTTCAAAGTGAAACTAGTTCTAAGCGTGATTAACCCATATAGACTCGCCGTGCCCAAATGGGTACACCTACAATAGTACCCTTGTTTTTTTTATATTTTTATTTTTATGCAGTTTATGTCTAGAATTGTAAAGATAAGTAGTATATCCTTATGTTGTAGCCGTAAAATCCAATTAATTTTTTTTTAACATTCGTTCATTTCGTGCCTTTTGTAAAGCTGTTTCACGAAATCTGTAAAGGAAAAATGTAAGTATTTTTATTTTTCTTCTAAATACATTTGTTTTTGTACAAAACATACTTAAGTACTTAGTATTCTATGTAATATCATTACATTTCATTAGAAAAGAAGAGTTGTAATAGGACAAATTCAACTTTTACGATGCTGTCCCCAATTGAGGCCAATGGGCACATCAGATGTAAATTTTTAAGTTTTTATACGCATGTCCATCCAAAGTTCACAATGACTCTTAGGATATTTAGAGGTCATAATGAATATAAGGGTCTTCAAAAAGCAATCGCAATTGTAAATATTGAAGAAAAAGACTTCGGAGAGGTATATTTAGTTGCGCTGCCTCTAGAACCAGGTGTGGTAATCGACGAAGAAGAAGATGTAGATATACAAAGCACTGCTAATCTGCCTGCTTACTAAAAGAAGCAATTATCAACCTTTTGCTAAGAGACATAGAGGAACCGTAATCTTGAGCAACCCCGTATGTGTAAAAGTAATCCAACTACGACTAATATACAAGGTCAAATTAAAGAATTGTTAAAAGACGGAACTCAGCAGTAAAGGATATGAAAAGAAAAACCGAGCCGATTTTGATTACTGCTTTTACTAAGTTAACCAAATTTTATTAGTGCGAAGGTTTTACAGTGTGATATGGGCGGGGTTGATCAGGCTGATCAATCTTTTTACCTATATAGCTTATATTACCAATTTATACCCATTTTATACTTATTTTACCAATACTGTACGTGGCAAAAAATGGTGGTGGGTTTTATCCACACATACATAGGATCTTGCTGTTGCANCTTCAAGAAGCAATCGCAGTTGTAATTATTGAAGAAAAAGACTTCGGAGAGGTATATTTAGTTGCGCTGCCTCTAGAACCAGGTGTGGTAATCGACGAAGAAGAAGATGTAGATAAACAAAGCACTGCTAATCTGCCTGCTTACTAAAAAAAGCAATTATCAACCTTTTGCTAAGAGACATAGAGGAACCGTAATCTTGAGCAACCCCGTAAGTGTAAAAGTGATCCAACTACGACTAATATACAAGGTCGTCTTGAGAAATTAAAGAATTGTTAAAAGATGAAACTCAGCAGTTGAGGATATGAAAAGAAAAACCGAGCCGATTTTGATTACTGCTTTTACCAAGTTAACCAAATTTTATTAGTGCGAAGGTTTGACAGTATGGTATGGGCGGGGTTGATCAGGCTGATCAATCTTTTTACCTATATAGCAATGCTGTACGTAGCAAAAATGGTGGTGGGTTTTATCCACACATACATAGGATCTTGCTGTTGCAAATTCGCGGCACCTACACTTGCTAACCAATATAAAAAGGATAGATTAGCTTGATTTTTTCGTTACATCGCTCGTCACGATTAAAGAGCCGAAAACATCAACGTATTTATGCGACCAGCAGCTTCTGCAGTACCAAGTCTCCAGCACCACGGGGTAGACCACTACTCCCAAAAATTTTGCTAGCAACTGAGACGTGCAATGTGCTATTAAAAAACGCGTTGATAGTGTAAAACGTGTTATAAAACATTTCGTGTCCTAAAAATAGTTTTGAAATACATACTACATGTGCCCGTTGGCCCCATTTAAGGATGGCATTTTTTTTATATTTAAAATAAAAATATATATATATATATTTTACGTTTTTTATTTTTTTACATTGATATCTATCAATTATTACCATAAAACTTTTTATTTACTGCTAGTTTGAGTATGGGTCTAAATGGGTTAAGCATTTCGTAAAGTTCAGATCTTATCACAAGCTATAATGAGAACCTACTTGTACTTACATACAAAACATATGTAATTATTTTGAATTATGGTTGAAGTTTAAACGAAATAACATTACGTAGGTACACTAACCTTTGAGTTTAGCGCAGACATACGATTTAATAGGACGTCATGACGCAGTGGTCCATCGTCCGACTTTAAATGTAATAGTAGTGGAGTGTAATAGTATTCGGAGAAATGAATTATTTTCATTTGTGGACGAAGCTTAGCTTCGTCGAAAGAGGCTAACGGAGTATATCTTTACTCTCTTCCCGTTCAATTTACGGAGTGAACTTAGTCTTAGGTTCCCTCTGCCATTGCAGCCCGCCTCTGCTAAGAGACCAAGCCAGGAGCTGAAAAAAAAGAGAGAATAAAAAGAGAAATAATAAATAAAATAATCACAATCTATAACAAAAAAAGGCAACGGAGTTTCACAAAAAATATAAACATAAATCTGAACTTTAATTCGTTTTTGCATGCAGCTGTTGATTAATCTAAAAGTTTTTTTTTTAAAAAAACAGTGCTCGTGTTCGAAAAGTTTTTATAAATTTCACGAATACTGCTAGTTTTTTTGTTACAGCAAAACATAAATTGGAAAATCGATTGTCTGCTTCCAATTTGACATTGCAAGATAAGGCACGTTCTTATTTATGCCATTATAAGGGCATGCCGTCAAAATATTATCATTACTTGGGACTTTAATGACTATACTTTTTAGAACCATAAGTGAAGATTAGTGTCTATGGGTTAAAAAGCTAATGATAATTTGTAATTATTTCACAAATATACCTATATATTTTAATATATTAATTAATCAAATTAATTATATTTTTAAACTGTAATAATTATTTATCTGTAAAAAAAAACAGTAACTTATTGCTTACAAATCCGTCTACCAATAACCTAAATTCGAATTATTCTGAAAACAGCGTGAAGTTACAAAAATATTCATACAGTCCAATAAAATAGCAAAAATTACAATTGCTACACAAGTGCTATTTTGTCCGACTTCAACCACGAGGTGTGCGGTCGTTTCCATATTCAAACGACCGATTTCGTAAACCCCGACTCGTCTGCAGGCGAAACCGCAATGCTGCCAGCGGACAGACGATTGTCTCAAATATTAAAGTGTACCTACGAGTACCTTGATTTGTGTGTGAGCTAGCTTAGATCTGGGAGATCTGGGCTTTTAAATTATATATTACTTATTATCATGAAGGCCGTCGTAGCACAAACGTGCGACTATGAACGCGACGGTGGTGGGTTCGAATCCCATCTCTGCCTTTCACACTATAATTCAGAAAATAATTTAAGATATAATAAACATCAATATAGTTATTATAAGCAATATGTGCCAAGCAATCATGTTAATTTGATATATTAATATCTGCATATTATAATGATTCAGCACTTAATCTGCTTGAAAGCTTTTATTAATATTGTTTGCGAGGCCATCAATTAAATCTGTCGCCGGCAGCCGGCAGCCGGCAGACGCAATCGTTGCTGCATAATGTCACTGGCAATGCTATTAGATCTGAATATTACACGTTTTCAAAGGTTACTCACGGTACTGAACGCCGTTATGGTACCGATTTAGAATAATTTTTAGGACAATCTTTAACTCTCCACTTATTTGTCAATATTTTTTACCCAACTACATATTATAACACAGTATTTCAATTAAATTACAATATGTTAAGAGTTGAAACGCTGTGGAAAATAAATAAATATTATGGTCGTTGTACTTTTTTATTTACAAGTGTATTTATATAAATTTCACACGAGTATAATAACACTTAAAACCGCATGTAACAAAAACCGTATTTAGTATAAACAAGCAATAGTGTATTTAATATGAAATATATTTTTTCTAATGATATTATTATATAAATAAATGAAAACTAATTGTGTTTATAACAATCAATACATAAAACAATAATAGATATTGCATTAACGTACGGGCATATCATAATTTCCCTAGAGTTCCTATCCAAGTTTCATCTAATTGATCGTATTTCAACTCCGATCCCTTTGGGCTTAAGTACGAAGGATAGTTATGAGGTAGTTTACATGGAACTTGTAACGGGAACAACTCCATTAAAGTTAAATATCACACATCCTAAATGTGTTGCGGAGCAGGTACTCGCATGTGTGTTGTCTTTGTTGATATGAACTGAGATAGTGTTTATTGCCTGTTCTAGGTGAAATTGATGTACTAAGTACCTACTGTAACGTAGAGTATTGTACCTTTATTTTATTTATCTTGAAGCATGTTACGTAAATATTGAGTGAAAAATTCTTGGCAAACCGCAGCGTTGAGCGTCTTAATGCCACGAAATTCGGCTGCAAATGGATAATGGATGTGTCTTAATGGGAACGGAGTGTCTTCGCACTAGCATATCTAGCTATATGTGCGTGAAGTTAAAAAAATAAATTCTTCTGTACAGTAAAGTTATAACTTTTTAATAATAGAAAAATTCTCAATAAATAAAACTATAAAAAAAGAAACTAATATCACATATCATTACGAAAAATGTAAACGGACAAACATTCTCCCGTAAAAATATATAAACATCAAACACATTTCAAATATCAAACAAGTCATTACTCTCTTTAGTGCAATTTAAAATGTCACAAGTTCCTTTCAAAAGAATTCCCCTGTAAGTGTGGATTTCCATCTTATAAACGACGGGAGTGTTCGTAAAGTTTTTTAACATTCGTTCAGCTTCCATTTCATATTCTTAATGGACTCACCGGCGACTTTAAGTAATGCAAAATTGCGAATGTTCTTTCATTTAAATGCAACTATCTGAACTATATTTTCAAGTTACTTTCCGTTTAAATTTGTACTTGATTAAATTATACGTTTCTATTTTACTCGTAGAAGTAAATTGTGGACCAGGAGCCATAAATCTCTAGTCAGATGTCTGCGCTCTTTCGTTTACTTATGTTGATACGTACTATGAGGTTATTCGGTGGGAAATCAAAATAAAATCAAATCACACAGTAGAGTAGGCAGGGAACCTAGTGTTAAGACACTCCCTGTGGTTCCCCACTATCTGTGGAATTCTGGAGGCATTGCGTGTAGAATGGCAGATTTCAACGCCGCTAAACACACTCGTTCGGAAACATTAAATTTATTAATTAATCTATCAAGAGATCTAAGGATAGCTTATCAATGTTTAAAGGAACACGGTGCATTTATTTGATTAATTATAGTACGAGTAAAAAGGCAAGTAAGTAATTATATCTGCGTACTTTTGCGTACCCAATGTAGATACTAGATAGTTAAACCTGTAAAATTATCCAAAACGCTTAAATTCCTCTCTAATTATTTTTCAGAAATTCAGATATGCTTATAACAAAAGAAATGGAATTCGTGTTTTTATTTACCTGTTATGAAAGGAATTAATCATAAAAAAATCATAAATAACGAGAAAAATATATGGAACATATTAAAATACTGAAAATAGATATTTATTGCACTTAGAGTAGGCATAGTAGGTTTAGTAGGCACAGGCATAGATCATATTAATTAGCCGTTATTTAAATCTTTATAAAAATAAATAAGGTAAAATAAAAGTGAATTACTAATTAGAATCATCACAAAAATCTAAACCTATAGAATTATAAAGCGAAAATCTAATTAACACACCCTGTAAAGACCACTATTCATTTTTAAATACTAGTTATGAAATATTTTCAACCCATGTAACATTTTCCGTTGAAATGTAAAGTATGTACTTTATTTTAGTAATTTAGGCCAAGGTTATTTCGTACAAAATAAATGTAAGTAAGTTGTAGAAGAAAGGCATGAAGCCTTTTATTAAAAAATAAATGTAGTGGTCGACGTTTGAAAGCTTTTTTTTTAATATAAATTAAAGTAGACGATTCTGTTGATTTAAATACAAAAAGTGTATTATTAAGTATATTATATAACCAGCGGAGTTGGGCAGCTTCGCCCGCTTGAACTATACGATTTTTTTTTAATATATTTATGAAATTTGTTTTAGTTCAGAGTATGAATTGGTGTTAAGCGTGTGTACGTAGCACAAGCGTGTGATTGCAAACTATTTCCACTCGGAGAATTAAATATTTAATATTTTCAATTCTCCGCAGGCAGCGTGGCGTAGAGTTTCACCACTCAACATACAATGGCTCCAGAATTGGGCGGGAAGTCGGAAACCAAAATGTCTTAATGGGAATGCAATGTCTAGACACTAGGTTCCCTCTGCCTACGCTAGCTTATGAAACTAAAAAAATTCGTTTCTCCACAGTGACCGCTTAATATTTGTCATGAAAAGCAATATTTTCTAAGTATCGCAAATAGTGTCAAAATAGATACATTTTTGACACTATTTGCCACTTAAACAAGTTTATAACAGAATACACACACACACACACACACACACACACAAGCACACAGGTACTCTCAAAAGATAATCACGTCTTCTTTTCCCTTAAAAAATTAAATATAAAATAAAATGAAATATATACAGAATGTAATATTAACAGAACTTTCAAGAACGGTTGAAGACTTTATTATACAAGTACCTACCCTACCCTACTTGAAACTCCTCAATTAAGACTCTCAGACAAAAGAAACAACAATACTTAATTAACTATTACGTTTAAATTAGTAAATTTGTCTTCAAAATCCAATAAGAGTTCAGAAGCTACTAAATTCATTAAGCATGTATATCGCTCTGTATCAAAGCTATTCGTGGCGATTATGAAATTATTATTTAAACGTTGTCGGCTTGTATAAAAGCCAATACAATTGTATTGTAATGTATAACCAATACAATTGCAGGTTCAAGTTTTAAAAGAAACTATATTATATTCTCTTAAATCTCTTAATTCTTCGAGCTGAAGATCGAGCTCAGTGGCGTGCCATTGGAGAGGCCTATGCCCAGCAGTGAATGAGGACAGGCTGATGATGATGATGAATATATTCTTCGGTGACCATCACGTATTAAATCAAACACTATTTCAGTATCTATTATGAAATATAATATGAGATAGTATACAATGTAGATTAAGCATATTTTCCACGATAATAATTAAATGACGAGCCCTGATAAAAAAATATTCAAAAGAGGCTATACCCAGACGGAAAGGTTTCCTTCCCTCCCAAAGAAATAACACATCAAGTCACAGCATAAGACTGCTATCTTCGCCCCAAAGTATACAGCATGAATATTTTTGCTATACAAAATTTTGTATAAAAATCTACGGTATGCAGGCAACAAATGCATCTACCATCCCTCGTGAATACAAATGACCCCTTCAGAAGGAATAGGCGGAGGGGCCGCATACGTTATACCGAAGCATTTAATATCTCAAAATTCCAAGACATATTTTGCTGAGAAAAACAAAAATAAAATTGCCTGAGGTGAATGCCACGAATATGATTTGCCTGCTTCTGGTATAATTGTTTTTAGATGTGCGCAAAATTGAGTAATTTTATTTCCATTGCTAGATCATTTAAAAATATTTGACGATCACATACGATCGTTGTCAATTCAATTCCGTTTTGGGGAATGTTTGTATTTTTTGATTAGACAAAGCTAGGCGTTAAATTTAAAACTATTTGCCATATTATATTTCATACATAATATATACACTTGAGGGAGAACTATTTGGGAGACATATTTTAATAATTACAAGCCTAGGACCGTAACAATAAGTCGATATAATCAAAGATTCATCTATATATGTGAAACACGTAGTATAAATAACGAAATATATATCATACACTCAAAGGATGATAAAGACTTTATTCTATTATATTATCCTCTAATACCACTACAATGATAATAAAACCGCAAAAACTTGACTGCGAATGACCCTTCTATTGTATTACAAAAGCTAACATAGAAATAGCCGTACTATAATTCTTTTAATATGAATCTAAATAAATTCACTTTGAGCACGTTCCTTTCAACGGAACAGCTATTTTCATATTTTGGCATTGTATTTGAAGGAGCATCATCTCTTTGCCGCATTAAATAGAAAGTATACGTACATATTCGTTTCGTATCATAATGTGAAATATTTTTTGGGAGAACTTGAAAAAAAAAAAACATAATTTTCATATTCACTGAATATAAATGGCTTAGAAATACTTCTACTTTTCATACGACGTACAGATGTTGGGGATTTGATTTTTATAAAAACCGGTCAAGAGCGAGTCGGACACGCCTATGAAAGTTTCCATAGAAGCAAATAAAAAAACACATAAAGTTCACCCCTAAAGTTTTTTTTTTGCAGATGGACCGCTTTTAATATATGTACAAGTACATATTTGATATGTATCTATATATACGAGTATAAGTGATCAAAGTATGAAACATAATATATTCCTATTTATTTACTTACTTTCCTAGCAGAACTCAAACAAATACTATAGAATTATAACAAAAAAAATCTAATTTACTTTACCATCTAACTGGTCATGAAGCAAAACATGGGAGTTATTTAAACTCTATAATCCTAACTAATAATTGCAAAAGCTGGACTAATTAGGGGCCCTTTCGAACCGTTCCCTTTAGAAAAAAGGTCAACCCTTGTACTTGATTAATTGCTGACATGCTTTGTTAAACAGTCCCTGAAAAATTGCTTTTAATTACGGACCCATAATGGGTTTTGTATAGCCATCAAAGTGCTAAGCGAAAAGTAAACGAAGATAATACTTTTATATTTTATTTTATGACAATATTTACATTTATTGTAAAAGATACAAAATCATCATTGCGTAATTGTCAATTTAGTAATTGAAATATAGTAAAAAACGATAAAATTATTATTTTAATTATATAATAATTTCATTAAAAATCTCAATATGGTGGGCAAATGTAAAAATAGTTTAGTATTACATTCTGTTTAATGTACAAATTAGGAGAAATATATAAAGATTAAGAAAATCAATAGCATTAATGATTCTAAAGCATGTATCATATATATACCTAATCTACAAAGCGTTTATCATAATTGACAAATATCGTATTGATATATTTGACGTCCATATATTATAAAGGGATATTTGTCAAACAGTATCAACCATCTACACTCCATGCTATCTACATGAATCTAAGTTAACCTCACTAATTTCACAGCATCCGAGTTCGCACTTGTGATTTCCCTGGGGCTCTTTAATAATTCACCTCGTCCCATGTCCAAACCTTACCTTATTTACAGGACAAATAATTAATTTTCAGGATGCAACTAGTTTGTATTGAACTTGTGGCTCAAGGGAAGTTATGTAAGCCACTCGTTGTTTCTAAGATAAAATAAGTGATATATGTATATATTGATAATATGCCCTATACTCCATTATACGGCTAAAAAGGTAGTTATGGCGCAGTGGAGCTGCGTCATACCGTAGACACAACGGTTTGGGTTCAATCACACACAAAATTTAAATGAAATCACCTTCATACTGTATCCCGACACAAAGGGAACTACGTGTTAAATTATTCCGTTCCCCACTTTTCGCCGAATTCTGGAGGCTGAACTCTGAAGGACTCCGGCACTCAGTGAATGACTGACCTTATCCACTCTGGTCAAGTATAAGTAAGGCCACTCAATACTCAGTCTCAAAAATTGGGCGGAAAGTTGGGAGTCTTAACCCTTGAAAATTAACTTAAATTAAACACTTAAATTGAACACTGTATGTACATCATGTTAAAATTAAACACTACAAAAACATGTAATGTTTTCAATATCATTATAATAACGTCAAGAATAGAAGTACATAAATGTAATACCAACATAATTAGGTTCATAAATAACAATATACAATAAGAGAGTCAGCAATGATAACCGAAATACGAGAGCAGGTGCAGTACTGCATCACGTACCGACGCGTGCTGCCAACAGAAAAGTAATAAAATTCACCATTCTGACAATTTTCCGAAATATTTTTCAACGTTTACGACTATTTGTGAAATATGAATAGTGTACATGTGTTTATTTAAAAGTCTATTTCTGAAATGAAAAACGTAAGCGGGTACAAGACATAGTTGCGGCGCAAATTGAAAAATATATGCTGAGATAATCGGGAAATGAGGAACGAAGTGATTTGTCTCTATTTGTTTCTGAATTTACTGAGCATGCCGGGGACACATGTAACAGTAAAGAATATAAAAAATATGACGTTTTGTTTATATATGCAATTTTTCTTTTAATCCGAGTTTACATTAGTAACACATATTAATTTGTTTAAACTAGTTTACTTTTAACTTAACGAAGTTAACTTTTAGCGACTGGGCAACTGTTGATATATACCGAAGCAGAAATAAACTATACGAATTATATAATATGAGGCAATGGAATCAAGATCCGGCGTTTTTGTTAAAAGTAAAAAAAAATTCAAAAGTATTTAAAAAGGTATATCCAGGCTAAGTCTATGTATATAAGAGCAAAAATTTTGAACTCTAGTAATAAAATTAAAGCTACATGGGATGCTATTACTACTGTAACTGGGAGATCTAGAGCTGTCAGTGAACCTATTAAATTAAAAATTAATAATGTAGTCTTAAATTCAGATTTAGAAGTGGCAAATACTTTTCAAAATTTTTTTTCTGATATATCTATTGAATTAACACGTTCACTGCCATCATCTCCTTCGGAAGCAGAATTAATACTAAAGACCCATGTAAATAGTTGTAGACAAAATTTTGTGTTTAAGAATGTGTCACCAGNGTTTTCTAGAATTCACCCCCTAAGGGTACAAATAAGGGGTTGAAAGTTTGTATGGAAAAATCTTTAAATCGCAACCGATTTTTATAAAATTTGAAATTTAGACTCTTAAAAATATTTAATCTAACACATGTTTCATGGGTTATTAGAATTCACCCCTAAATACGCAAGCAAAGCTGCGCGCGTCCGCTAGTATGGATATAAAACTCTAATAAGAAACTAGCAATCAATAAGTCACATCTTTTTTCTTAACAATTGTCTTAAAGATGCTATTATAAAAAATAATAAATTGGAAAGTAAGTAAAAATCGGGATTAGATTTTGCAGAGAATTTACAATACATAATATATTTTCATTGTTTAATTAAATATAACCTATTTCTATCCACAAGTTGTTAATTATAAACGACGCAACCACAATTCATTAATTACTAGAGGTAACTGATGGATTTACTTATTTTATTATTTAAACGTGTCCGGGTGCTCTGATTTCATATGCAAATTTTGCGCTCAATGCAATAGTCCTCGTACGAAATATTATTTAATACCTACAAATGATAAGACTCCAAAAAGTTTAAAAGTTAATTTATGATATGCACGTTAAAAATATATATATTTTTTAAATACATATAATAAATATCAACCATTCTAATATCTAAATGATATTTAAAATTTTTGGTTTTTTGTTTTTGCCGCCTCTCATGTCCTTAATTATTTCTCTCTATTGCAATTAATATTTTATCCTTATAAGACTAAAACAAAAGTCTCTTAGGTAAGACGCTGTGGCCCAGGGACACGAGCGTGCGACTGTTAACGAAGTAACCGACGAGGTTGTGGATTCAATTCCCACTCAAGGCAATTAAACATTTTATATTTTCATTTCACCCTGGTAATGAGGCAAAGTGCAGCGTTCAGTTCTGCCAATCACCATATAACGCTTCAGAATTCAGCGGAAGGAGGGGAACAGAAATGTCTGAATGGGCACGGAGTGTTTTGACACTGGGTTCCCAGGTTCTCTATGTACATTGCTACGTGTGAAATACAAGCTGAAGCTAAAAAAGTCTCTTACTTAATAAAAAAAAAGTAGAAATTACATAAACAGAGATGGAAGTGCACAGCGAACAAACATCGCAAAAGCGGGACGTAACTGGGACGTGACAGGAACTTTTGTTACGATATTGTCGCAGTGCTATATAGAATGTGATATTTAAACTGTATTTACGGTTCATTTTGTTTTTATTTGCTATAAAATAAATAATGATTGGCACAAGCCGTTGCTTAGTACTGTAGCTACCTAAAACAAGTACAAAAACATAAATAAATTTAATAAATTGTATATGTTTTATAGTTTCTTATTGTAAAAACAAATATCCATGTTAATTCTAAATTGTTTAGAATATTATAACCTTAATAAAACTTTACTAAAATGGAAAAAAAATATAGAATAACAACTCAAAAGATATAAGTAATACAATATATTCACAAAACATGAAGACGATATTTATACGTACATATATACTTTTATCTAGCTTTCATATTTAATCAAACAATAACACACAGAATTAATCCCATAAAGAAATATTCAAATGGGTACTTTACCCACGCTACGTTTCATAAATTCAATTTACCTTAGACCAGAGATAAAAACAGAAAGTTGATACGAAATATCTTTATAAAAGTATCACTATCGAGGTAACTACGTTTTGGTCGGAAAATAAAATTATAGAGTACCTTTTCGCAGGAGGAGCGTAACACACTGCGGACGTGGTCCGCATGCTGAGCTTCACAATCGTTGAGAAAGCTTCAGGTATCGATTTGTTGGAAATTGAACTGCAAACATTATAAGCTTTTTTACTTTTAAAATGAGATTAAATAAAAACATTTTTTATAAGACAAAACCAATATACTTTAATAGAAAATGTAGTGGATTGTTATTTATTTATTTTAGATTATCCCCAAGACCTGATAAAAGTATGTTACAATGGCGACTACATCAGCGATTTTTTGTAAGGAAATACATATTAGAGGTCGACTGTACTCGTATATATTTTATGGGTTCGATTCTCACTCGAAGGAATAAATTATTTTCATTTCATCGCTTTGATAATAAGACAAAGCTTTGAAATCCACCATCTAACACGCAATGTTTTGAAAATTCGGCGGTGAGTCATGAACGAAATGTGTTAACACTTCGTTCTCTCTGGCCACCTTTTATGCGCAACATAACGTAAAAAATATATATTTTAAATACGTGTGAAAGTATATATGTAAATATGTATATTTATATGTGATACAATATGTGTGTATATATATTAAGCGAACTTTAAATTCCTATTCCTGTCGAAATATCCGCCACATATCCCTACAAAAATCGTTAACAGAGGGATCATGGATGGCTGAAACTATAAAAGGTAAAAAAGGGTAAAGTGAAGTCCTGTGTCCACGAGACGTGATGCAGCTCTGAATACAAACGATACAAAAGTTAAAAAAAAACTTTTGTAGCCGTACCTTTTAAAATATGTCTAAATCGTTTATTATTGTGTATAGAATTAAAAATGTCTTTGACGGAGATAGCTCTATACAAAATTACACAATAAGTATTAAAAAAATTAAGAATATATTTTTATACAATAAAGGCGGTCGAGGTGCTGTTTGCGTGCCTGCTCAAGGGTGTGACTATAACGCGACGGTTGTGCAATCCCCACTCGAAGAAGTGAAATATTTATTTACATTTATATTTCCATTTCTTCGCTCTGGTGTCGAGGCAAAGCGCGGCGTTGAGTTGTGCCACTCAACACGTAATGCCTCCCGAATTCGGCAGAAAGTGGGGAACGGAGTGTCTTAGCACTAGGTTCATTCTGTCTGCTGTGTACGGGATACAGCTGATATTATGAACAAAATGTAAATAAAATTATTTTGTATTAAAAACAAGTCTCTAGTAAATATTTTCACTGAAGAGCCCTCGTTTCTCATCTTATTAAAAGCAAAATATAAAAAGCATAAGCATAATAACCACCAGAAGAGATTTCGCTCATCATTAAGACTGTGGCTTCTAAAAGGAAAAGGGTAATATTCTTTTCTTTACAAAAATAAACTATATCCATGGAAAATCAGGAAACTCTTCAATCAATTAGGAACAAAAACGTTGAAGACAAATCGTAGAGCTGATTGAGTGGGGTACGAGTCAAAAAGAGCAAAGGTAAATCTGAAGACCAAACAGCACTCAAGTATGTCCACTTAAAGAACCGAACGAATAAAAGGGATATTTGGGGCCAAAATAAATAAATGAATCCCTTTCATGACTCCCTAAGACGGATTCCGTTAAAGACATAGCAGAGTTAAGTAGATTTACTCATGTATGAAATGAACTCTGTCTTACTTTGTAAGACTTAAGCTCGTAAAACATATACGAACTAGCGGTGTCATATCATACTAAACTAAATATATCAATACAAGGCCACATATATATATACGTTACACAAAGATAAAATGGAAAAACCAAAACAAATCTATAGGAGTAATAAGAATATTAAAGTAACAAAAATAATTATAATCGATTATCGTGATTTTTATATGAAATAGATATATCAAATGTAAAAAGAAGCTACTTAACCTAACAAAATAAAATAAATATTTTTTGCCGGTATAATAAAAAAATATATGCTAGTTTTTTCGTTTCCATTATTTTATTTTTTTATAATTATAACATTGACATATATTTTTCTATGCTAAAACTAAGGTAGGCCAACAGAAAAGAATAGCTTAGAAACTAGAGAACAAATATATTTTATATTTAATGTAACTTCCTTTAATACATAATTGTAACGGAAGCAAAGGCAAAATTTTGTTATATTTAAAGTTATATGATGTAAAATATTAAATAAAAGAATATGTGGCTTTTATTCAAACGTCATTGATATGAATACGTTGAAGATACTTGTGTAGTCTGAAAAGAATGAGAATTATGTAAGAGTATAATATACTGAAAATATTCATTCTATTTGTATAGAAATCACGAATTCTTATTTCAAGAATATTTCATTGTATTATATTGTTATCGTTATAGGTACATAAAGTTTTTAAGACATTTTTCCAATTGATTTGATAATAAAATGCATAAAATACTCGTATAACAAAGGTTTTTTATGTTTCTCTATATATCTACTTTGTTTAGATTCACGCTTTATTCATATATGAATGTTAGAGAAGACGGAGAGAATCCATAGGCTTTGCATTAGATGCTGCCCCATTTCGCTAGTTCATGTCTAGGTATAGGTGTTATTTTAAATTCAAATAAAAAAACATTTTTAATGTTTTAGACCGAATCATGAAAATACTTATGTATTTTTTCATAATTAATTTTTAAATCATGAAAATGCTTCCTCTTACTAGGAACTTGCATTCAATTGCAAAAAAAATCATATAAAAAATACGTAGGTACTAACAGCTTCAAGACAAACAATTTATCACGTAGCAAGAGTTCACCTGATAGATTCGAACTGCCTTTAACGACCCATCCAATTTAATTGCTAACGATTGAAAACTTTTACAAAAAGCAATGATTGTACAATGGACTTTTGGTTCAAAATGGGAATTGGGAATTTCCTACTACAAATTACGTAATTTTCAGGTAAAAAAGACCAAACAATGTACTTCGACCTAATTAGTAAGCCTTGCAAAACTTTGTCTTTTGTTTATCATTAAGAGCAACAATTTCTACAACTTTCCAACTAATTATTTGTTTTTTGTTGTTTTAATTCAGATTTCTTTTTATTTTTGACCTCGGCCATTTTTCCCGTTTTTGTTGAAATTAAAGTTATACTCTAGTTTATGGAAAAAAAATAAAAGACAGATCTCTGAAATTCGGTTAGTCGAACAATTTTGTGTCCAGGTCAGTTATTTGAATTATACCAGCTTTTTGCAACATGAATTTTATAATATTAAATTAATTAGATTTTTTTTATTTTAGTGGTTATACTTAGATTTATGATTATAATTAGATTTCACATATTTCTTTCATATTTTTTGAAGATTTTGCTTATAATTTTAGATTTAAGTTTCAACAGCTGTAGCTAACGCTTGAAGGCTGATCATTTATTTGTATTTATCTAATAAGCAATTAATAAGTAACTTTAACTGAATTTAGCACGCATTGCTATTTATTCATAATAATGATAAAAAAACGAAATAAGTGAAAGTTTACATTTCTATAAAAAAATGTATGCTCGTATTATTACTTCATTTTATAAATATATTGCAACGGAAATAAAGTGTGAAACATGTCCAAGCCGGTAACGTTTGCCGGACACATGTCGAGCCATGTTTAGGCTCCAAATGTCAACTGCCCCCGCTCGGCTTAGGTTGGAGCTACGAAGGGCGGGAAATTATGCTTTAACTTTTTTTAATGATAAATAGACTTTATAATTTTTGTGATTTTATTTTTAAGATATTTTAAAAGATTAAATATGTACATTATTTTTAATTAATCTAATAAAGTTAAAGAAGAAATATTTTAAAGTATTACCAATGGAACGTAGAGATGAAACGGTGCTACGAAATGAGCAGGAGGAAGAGTGGCACGAGTTAAATTTAAATTAACAAACAAGGTAAAAAATATTTCTTACCGTTTACATTTTTTTTTTATATTTGATCATATTTGCACTACATTATGTACAGTTTAAAAAAGTATATAAATTCTATAATCAAAGTTATGAATCCAAATCCTCCTACTTTTGCATAGCCACACTTTTATCAGTTAGTATTTAAATGAGATGAATTTTGGAAATAGTTGCTACGATTTCTGACACACTCATCTATAGCAATAACCCATTCCGTGTTATTTGTATTATTTTGATAAATTTGCTGTTTCTTATTTATGTTGATTTCAGGCTATAAATTATAAATATAAATTCCAAACAAATATATATTGTGGTAAATGGTGATATTTTTAATACATGCTTATTGTGAGCGCCATCTTTATGTTATCACTGATGTATTATACAAAATTAGAAAATTACCGACATTTTGCTAGGTTTTTTGATACAATGTAATAGAACAAGAACTTAAAAAATCAAAAATTATGAAAATCTTTAAAACAATAATAATTTAATGCTTAAATATTTCCATATAATTGTTTAATATTTCCATTTCTTCGCTCTGGTGTCTAGGGAAAGCGCGGCGTTGAGCTCTCTCAACTCAACATGCAATGCCTCCAAAATTTGGCAGAAAGTGGGGAACGGAGTGTCTTAACACTAGGTTCCCTCTGCTTAACCTGTTGTGTGCGGGATATAGCGTGAAGCTAAAAAAATAATAATAATAATATAACAAAATACATTTCTACGTATATGTAGATATTTGATTGTAACTCGACATGCACGATCACACACTGCATTGGACGGATGATTTGACTGCAAATATCAAACGTCGATCATTCATCAGTGTATGGCATACGCTTCAATGAATAATATCTGGTTGTAGTACTCGATAAGTGCGGGCGAAACGAATCGATTTAACAGTATAATGTGCTATAATTAATATCATCGCAGAGCTGCGGTAAGTTGTATAGCTGCATGCAATGGTTCGGAGTTCATATCTTACCCTTAATTAACTATGCTTTAAAATATAATGCTTCACGAACTAATCCAGTGTTTTTCGAAGTTTAAATAAATATCCTATAATTATAAATTAACAGTTCGATTATTTTTTTTTATATTTAATGCCCTAAAAAAATAAACTATTAAAAAGAACCTAATCTACATTTGACAAATATTTTAAGTCTACAATAGATAATCTTTAAGGGACAACGAAGTGATATTTGTCACCAGCAATATTTTATTTATAGGGTCTCTTAATAAGGCGTGCCATCTGCGACGTCACGCTACATTCCGTGTCGAAGCTACTTAAGGAGCTCGGTATTAAAATGAGATACTTTATGCCAGGTACTTAGTTTTACTGGCCAATTGAAGTGTTTATTTTAGTTTAAGAGACCGTTGTAAAAGGCGAACCTAAGTCATAAGCTGTTAGCGAAATAATCTAAGTCTGAGGTGACAACCGGTTAAGTACGAGTCGTACTCACCCATCGAGGTTTATGCATCAATTACAGGATTGTAGGTCAACGGGAAATACAAATTATAAAAGCTCACAAACTTAAGTTTGCGGACATATGCACTTAAAAGCCTTATTGAGTTAATGGTAATAAAATAATAAATAATACATATATGATTGTAATCATAAGTAATGGTTTTTTAATTGACATTCGACACTTGTCATTGATTTGGCGTTTAAAATTTTCACCTATGATTTGGTAGTTAAGTAATGGATTACTATAGAATTATGATTATATTTAATATATTTATAAAGTTAATGGTAATTAAATAATAAAAAATACATATATGATTATTATTTTATAATTGACACTTGTCTAGGATTTGTAGCTTAAAACATCTGTCTATGATTGCTGGCTGGTGATAGAAAACAATAGAATTACGAATGTATATTTGACTTATAGTATTATTATAAATGTATTATATATCCCTGGCTATCTTAATTATAAATGTTAATAGATTTATCATTATTATAATGTTAAGTTAATCAAATATTATTGTAATTGCAAATGTGGTAAGTACAGTATAGGTAAGTTATATGTAATTATACTGGGCTGGAGCAGTGAAAGGCGAATGTTGTTATATAAGGGATACCTTAAGCCTACAAATGTGGTTACAAGTCCACGGCACTGCTCCTAGCTTCATATCATTTAAAAGGTAAAATAACGTTACTTACAGCCACCATCCGCTGCTGATGATTGGTCTATACGATAATCCTATTATTCATTCAGACAATTATTCTAATTTAATATTTGTATTTAATATTTATATTATCTACTATCATTTTTCTAACACACTCATTTTGAAATAAACTACAAATATAAATTTGTAATTTTTTTTTCTTTCAAATACCTGCATCTTTTAACTTTTTGCCGGGCTTTTGATTTGGTTCAAGTCGAAGATTTATATGTGTGATATAGTATAGCGTCGATTATCGATTAACTAAACGACAGCTTATCTGAACTACTTACTATACCGGCCCGCCTCAGGCGTTCGTACCACTTCCGGTGCTTCGTATTCCTGAACTTGTTTCGGCTTCATACTTGTTACTTAGTACTTACACTCGATATAATAGTTTAACAAAAAGTTATATAATAGGTTCCTATAATTTACTTGGCTTGTCGATAAAATATACATAAGTAAATCGGTTTAATTATCCTAAAAACCGTCAAAACATATGTTAGTACAAGAGAGTCATGCATTGCACGTGGATATATTTAAAAGTAAAGTACATAGAGCACTAAAAGGTAAATATTAAATATTTCATTCTCCCGAATGGGAATCAAATACACAACCGTCGCGTTTACACTCACACGCTTTTAACCTTGCGCCACGACGCCGCCTCAAACACGGCAGAAAATTCATAGTTATATATTTTTTATCAACAATCACGTAAGATATATAAATAAACGTAAAAAATATGAATATAAGTCACCTTATTTATTAACATTTATTTAATTGAATAAATTCAACTGCATCGAAAGATTTTAATTTGAAAAAAAACATCAAGAATCTTTGATATTCTTAAACATATTAAAATCGGTATAAAAAATAACGAAGTCAATTTTTTTAGTCGTAAAGCAGAACTTTGTATTCATGTTTCATACAGTAGGGGAGAGCTTTATGAAACCGTGAATATAAATAAACGTAATTGACAGAATATTACAAACATTATAGTATAAAATATGCCCCTAAATGCTGCAATTTTAAGCCCGATGCATATTTCAAGTCTCGCTAGAAATTGAATTGCCAATTTGCATTTTTTATGGCCGGAAGAAAGAGCTAAAGAAAAAATTAAGTCTATAAAACAGTAACTGTGCTTGATTACGCTCATAACTTTTTGATTGCCGATTTTCTAAATATTTAGATTACTTTACTTTTAATTTAAATTATATTAAATAATACGAAATCTTTTGAAATATTTTTAAAAAGTGACGTTTTTCGATGATATAAAATAAATTTAATAGAATAAGTAAAAAACATATTAGAAGGCTTAGTAAATAAATGGCGGTACTTTTCTATAGGTAAAGTAATTGACTTTATATGGTCATTATATTATTAAAATCAATTAAACTACGTTTATAATTTATCATTTATGTGTATGAAAGATTTTGCTTTACGTAAAAATATAAGTTTGTAAAATGACAGTTCACCATTGCATGCTGTAATCAAATGATTGCAATCAATTTACATTTCAGGCATATTTTCCATTTCTCTCTGAGAAATGTCCCAACTTGCTAACTACTAAAATATGCAAATAGTAAGGTAAACATATTCTCTTAGTTTATTATCTAAGCGTTTAATTTTTTCACTAAATATTACCATACAATTGACGTCTCTCCTATAGTGTTTTACATAAAAAATAGGTCACATTTTTTCCTCATATCTTATTAATTACCAAGATGTTATTACTCCGACCTTATAATATAAATGGGTATAGTGACCTATTAAAATAGTATATAGTATAGTATATACGTATAAAGGAATGACACTTTATGTAACGGGCAATGGGCAGGCATTACGCGATTATGGTTATTATCATTAGAACAAACGATAGCTTGGCTGTAAACGTTATGGGACATAAAATTAGTACGATGGACATTTAATAGTTACATATAATACTTTTGTAAATATAATATAGCTAAAATTGATTATATATTAATATTAGAACAACGCTTTTGTAGAGCTAAAATTCATATAAGTATATAATATTAACTTCATGTCAAAATAAAAAATGCCGAGATATACCAACCTACTTATATCTTGACTGAAAAAGCTCTGAAATTCATTTAATTTCACAAACATTTAAATTGTATAGAAGTAAATAAGGCAATTTTCATTCAGATCTTTTTCCAGTTTTACACTTATCATATTCACTAGCCCTTCTTTGTCTTCTACCCTACTATAGCAGGGTAGACAGAGAAAGGTTAGTGTAAAGACACTTCGTTCCCCAGTCACCACCCTTTGTGTTATTTATTAACAAATATTTTTCTACAATATATTTATAAAGTATAAGTCAGTCATATTTATAAACCATTCAGTATACTCGTCTAATAAATATGAAATTTACATAAGCGAGGTCGTGCAAAACTCAACTAATGCAAATTTTGGCAGATTTTTTCCAGTACACTATGAATATTACGTAAAACTACTTTACCTTGACTTAAATTTCTTATAGGTACATCGTGTAAATATGACATCTATTTTTATATTCAGGACGTCTTCGTGCCATCGTTGCAGTGTTTTTAATAAGCACAAAGATTATAAAATCAAATTCCACTTCAGGCTATGTTGATATTTTTCATGAAATATTTATTTAATTTTAAATTTTCATTTCTTCGCTCTTGTATAGAGGCAAAAATAAAAGCTGAATTCGATGGATAGTGGAGAACACTAGGTTCCCTCTGTCTATCCTGCTGTGTGCGGGATACAGCGCGAAGATGACTTTTTTATATTTTTAATGTATAAGTATAATATCTTCCTCAATCAGAATAAACAGGAAGTAAAGAAATCTTTACTTACCTATAGATATATATTACTTTAGGTAAAAGTAAAATGTAGCCAACCTATTATAAGTAAAGGTATGACAAGTGAAGTGAATGAATGCTGACATGCATAAGGGAATTATAATACAAATTATATTTACATTATTAATTTTGCAAGTGCCTTTCATACCAATAATATACATTAGTTCAGCAAACACTCGTCGAATTATGAGCCCCAGAAGCACTTATCGCGCGCATACACGATCAAAACCTGTAGAACTTATAACACCGACGTGCCTACAAATTGACAAGCCACCAAACCTCTTATACTGGAGATATTTCATCCTTATGCATCAAGACGTAAGGACTTTACAACCTCGAACAACTAAATCAATTATATGATAGTGACCTTTATGCAAAACACGTTAGAAGCTGTAATTGCTTGAACTAACCTCAGGGCTACAAGATATTCAATTTTCCCGCACGGATGCTTGGATCTTCGAGGTCTTGAAATGGGATAACAAGAAGCGGCTACAATATTCATAGTTGTTAGGTTGGTACGTAAACTACAAGGTCTTGTAATATCTTGTAATAATTTATTTTAACCTTGTTTTTTCACGTCATCGAAACTGTGTTGGGAATTCGTAAGTCTACAATTTTGCCAGTGCCACTTACGAAAAGCTTAATATTTTTACGATACACACTTACCTCGTTAAATTTTATAAAATGTATTATATAATCGTGCCAAATTTCATGGTTGTAGGTCCACGGGAAGTAGCGTTTGTATGTATTATATAATTGGACATATATCTTACCGGAGCAAGGACGAAATTACAGATGGACACTACGAAACATCTCAAAAGGAGAAAATTCCATTTCTCCCGACCGCATCTAAGCAAGGTCAACACAAGCATGTAGTAGATACATCACAAACGTAACTCCCAACTAACACCTGGTGACATAAATTAACGATATACATAATATTAATCCAATAAGCCCACCGATAATAAGACTATTAACATAATACACACGGACAGACCAGATTAGCATGTGTTATATAGATGGGATTATCGCGCCTACCATACAGCGTAGAATCATAACAGCTACGTCAAACTTAATTTATTATACACCTTTAACGTGGTTTCAGTGTAAGTAGAAGCAAAGATGAGATTAATATTGGATAAGGCAATATTATGTGATACATCTTCTTTGGAATACGTCACAAGGAAAAGGAAAGGAATAGCCATTTTTTGTAAATCTACCTGTTGACTGTACCTATAAAAATCTAGTTCTGTCTGTTTTAGTGGTGTCCAGAATATATTTTATAAGCTAGTTTTATTTTAAAATAGCATTTAATTAAAAATATTGAAATAGTTTCCATGTAAGATCAAATTTCACATTATAGTACTAGTACCTACTATAATATAAATATGTCTATCTGTACAAGGACCTAAATTTATATCTAGATTTTCTTGTAGTGTATGTGATTTTGTGCTTACATTTGTGCTTACATTACACCTACTTGTACTTTGAACGTGGACTTGAATCCTCGTTGGTTAAACTTTAATCTTTCTCAAAATTAAAAAAAACCAACTGATAAGATTTTCAATGTTTATCAGTTCATTAACCTTAATCAAACTCCTCATGAGGAGTAGGTCATCACCTAATGAGATATCCCATTTTAACGCAAATTGGACCCGCCTAACTGATATTTAACAGCCATTTTTCTCTTATCTGATAAGACAAAACGCGATGCTAAGTTTTGGTTACGTAATAGGTGACAAATGAATCGCGGGATTTTCACTATCAACTGTTTAAAATTAAAAATAGTTTAAAAACATACATGCCCCTAGAAACTATCTACAAATAATATTTCTTTAATGTATAAAGTAAAAAGTTTAAAGGAGATGACTCGAGAAGTCGTCTAACTTTAAAGTTCACGACGAAATTAAGAACCTTCTAATGAGTTGATAAAAATGTTATTACATTTTACTTGTTAGAAATTTCAAGTATATTGCTAATAAATACATTTTGTGATATCTTCAATGGTATATGATAGTAAAAAAAATAGATTAAAGTTAAACTGCATGCGACAACATATTAAAGGAACAAATTTATATTAATATAAGAGTACAATCTATATAAAACAAAATGTAAATTTAGATACACCCACCACGTGATGGGCACGTTCCTTCAATCTGTATAAGATAAGCACAAATTCTTCAAGACAAACGACAAACAGCGTTTCTAAAATTACCTTTTTAAAACATGTACAACTTATACAAACGCCATAAATCCCATTAAATTCCATTATACTAATTGGAATGAACGCATTAAAAATTCATAGGCATCCCTACTCCCCCCCTTTATATAGGACAAACAAATCACGATAAAGAGCCCGCTCACTTTCATCTCATTAATGTCGTGGACGCATTTAATTAAAATTCGCCCTCCGACTTCATCTTTGTAGGGCTTGAGCTCGTTATTAGCACATTCCTCGGTACGTCTTCGGTTCCGTTACGGAAATTAGATTGATATGGCGTTTGAAAGGCGTAACCTTTATTTGGGATGCAGTACCCATAAATACATATGTATAAACATATCTAAATCTAAATGTAATATTTTACTGTAAATAGATAAATAACTGATATAATTTCATTGTGAATTTCAAGAGAAGAAAAAATCTTCACGCTTGAAGGTCGTCTAAATAGTTACAATTCCATTATTAACTATTTTGTAGCGAATTCTTACTTATTCGTAGCGAATACTGCTTTGAATATGTATGATTGTTGGCCGTAGCATTTTGACTACAGTAAGATATAAAACAGCCTATAAAAGTAATATTTAAGTTACTTACTTCTTATAATATATTTTTAGTTCGATATTTACTATTATATAGAATGTCATGTCTTTTCATAGAAACCATTAATATTATTGCAAAACCTGTTAATTAATCTGTTTTTTTAATACATTTTCAACAATATTATGAATTCACTTTAAACAAAGACAAGTTGCTAGTTCATAATATAATTCACCGTTTAACTACTGAAATTTGTCAAGTTGAACCTCTCAAATAGATAACACTAAAGTGAATTGAGAACTTAAACAGCCCGAGTACTAAATACGTTAGAGTTTAATTCTTGGAAATAATTTAACATTGTTTCAGAATTTGAAACACTTGTATCTTTTTATTTAATTGTATTTTAATTGTTACATTATGTTATTGTCATTTTTGGTCTTTGGAGTTGGATACGAGATATTTTAATGCAAAATAATAATATAGGTAATGACATGACAAATACAAATACGACAAGCTTAATATTAAACATATTTTAAAATAACAAAACGAAATAAAAGATTATCTACATAATAAATTAACATCTGAAACTGTAGAGACTTACAAAATTAAACATTTACGTCTTGACGGTCCTTGATTAATCTTGTACAAGCTCCAAAACCGAATGAAGGCCAACCACAAGACCGAAAGGGAACTTGGGCACACACACCAACAAGCCCAGTTTAAAAACGTAGGTCGCCCTAATCCTAAGGTTCTCAACGATTATGCGGGTGAGTAAGATTGATGACGACCAAAGAACGGCCGACTTAACCCTCCAAATCCTGGATTATGAGGCATAAATACCAATTCATTTTTATCCCAACACTTAGTTTATTCGATATACTTATTTACTACTTATGTTTCCTTATAGGGTTATGTCTAATTAGACACTTTTGTGCAGCACTGGGTCAATGTCGTAACATTTGAATAGTAGAGCAGATTATAGTACTTGTTTAAGTATAAGAAAATAAAAAAACCTGCTTCAAATTTTTTAACGCATAGCAGTAAAGGCAATGGAAACCTAATACTTTTTCGTAAGAAAATTTTCTCAAAAATTGGAGACATCGGCGAAACGCAAGGGCTGATTTAATCTTACTATAGTGTTAAAATCCCAAGCCTCAATATTAAACTTTAAAGAGTTCATTTATTAATCCACTTAAACTAATTAAATTGTGAACAATAGCTTAGCCAATAGCTTTTATTTATTAAATATTTTTTTCTTTAACAAAACTGGCATGTGTCTTAAGCTTTCGCCTACTTTTCCAGTAGAAGAGGCGGGTGGGATTACTCGAAATCAGAGTCATTTAGTGACGCGCCACCGCGCCTCCCCAATTAGCTAACACCTTAACTTTACCCGACGTAATTACTCAGCCATGTTTGATTCGAGCTTACGTTATCGCCCAAACAAAGTGGGAGAGGTTGCCAGCTACGTGCCTGCAATGGACGGTCCGAACGATATTTTTATATATTCTTAAAACATAAATGTTTTTAGAGTCAGTGAAAACTATTTTGAAGTGAATAATTGTATTTTCTGATACTTATAACGGTGTAAATTGGCATAATTGAAGATTCAATGGTGTCGAAAATTACAAACTAATTGCATTCAAACTCTCAAATAAACTTCACTTCTATAATTTAAAAATATTAAGAACAATTATCATTAAGATTTATTAAACAAAATATAAGCACGTCTTATAAAATCAAATGCTTAAACAACCCTTAATCATGTACGAAAAGTGAGATACGTATGCCCATTTGTTATTGTGTTACTACCCACCGCTTTTAAACACGTAACGTCTACCGTTGCAATAAAATTAAATAAAAATACAAAACCAAAGTATAAAATGGTCCAAAAAATACTCAAACGATGCAACCTGAAATTTTTTATTAACAATACTTGCTTAGTTGATACAAAAACCTATCTTCAAGTCATTCCTACCCCGAGGGTCCGCTTAACCTATTTTCATTTCCCTGTTTTTATTTCCTCGGCGCTGCGCGGAAACGCTATACGAGCACGAGGCTTTCCAATTTACTATGAGCCTTTTTCGGAAATAGTTTTCTGGGTCCAGTGATTACAGTAAAACATTCTTTTACGTGTACGCTATATGGCAACACTGTCGTTGTAAATTAAATAAATCTTTAATGATATACTTTTTGCGATATTCACTCACTTTTCATACGTTACTTTAATCGAATAAATGTTTAATAATATTACTTTTTTCTATCTTCACTCACTTTTCATAGCGACGTTCTATTTAAGCGATAAAGCATTTGATACATTTTAAAGAACAAAATCTATCTTGTCTGTGCTTAATTAAATATAGGCCTTAACTAGACGCCTTTTAGATCAAAGGTACTAAGTGTTGCCAGTGTAAAGAGAAAATAATTTAATGTGGAATACAAATGCATTACAATATTTGTGATTGGTGGGTTCAAATCAATCTTGAGAAAATACTTATACAAAAGCACAAACGTGTCTCTGGGCTAGCTCAACATAGCACGGCGTTAAAGAGTGACAATAAAGTGACTTATCACTTATTAGATACTTATTCACTTCACTACCCTTAAAAATGTTTGTGATACAAGAATGAAAAAAGAAACAGCGCCAAATAATAAAATATTTACGACTGAATGGTGTACCTATAAATACAAATGTAAAAGGAAACTTTATACAGCTTTTAAATTGTAGTTCTACGAATCAATCACTAAAATCAACAATAGTGCCAAAGTAAATTGGACATCATCCTATTTTCCAATGCAAAACAAGCACACAGTTCACTATGAAATAATATTGATATTGGAACAAATAAACTTTGTTATATACGCAAATACATCTATCTCTGTTTGTCTTTTGACGATCGCAGTGACGCGGTTGAAGAGATTGTCGGTGCAAATTTGGTAAAAGAATAAATATATATTTTTAATAAGGAATATTCTCATAGATATTATACTTGAATAATATGTATATAATAATTGTTATTAGGTATACAAAAAATTGGAACATCTCAAAATTTATTCCGTTTAAGATTTTTATGGCTTTACGTTGTTAACACACTTCGTTCTCCATTTTCCACCGTATTTTCATTGGGTGTTAAGGGCGGGGCTCAACACCGCACTTTGTCACGTTACCAGAAGTAAGCGAGGTAATGAAACTAGGTCATTCCCTCGAGTGCCGCCACAATTTAATTCATAAGCAAAATTCACTTCATCACATTACACAATAAAAGGCGAGCTTAAATCCAAACACAATCTACATAGCATCTAAAACAAACCCTGCCAATATATCGGATGTGATACAGCGGCCGTTACGAAGGGACTGACGGAATGAATAAGCAAATTGGAACGGGAGCTGACATGATCAGCTTACGAGGACGTCGGAAGCTACAAACGTGGGATGACTTCAATGCTAAACTGTTACTCAATACAATTCAGCCTGCGTTGCTATTGGGGATAGAATTAGATAGTGGACTTAACATTTTACAAGGAAAATATATGATGTGGAGGAAAAATGAGTACAAAGTTATATTTTCAATGCATTTTTTAAAAGTTATACAACTGTGGCTTATTTAATATACGTTTGAGAAAACGTAAAAAAAATTAAGCCCGCACCTCTTGGAGACGCTCTAAGCGCTCTGATCGGGTTCCAAGAGGCGTAGGTTTGAATCCCGCAATCCCGCCGCATTTTTATTTCAAATTTTTAAAAAATACCTTAATGTTCCTCAAATGAATCTAAAATAACTTTAAAATAAAAAAAATGTGTCATATTTTTTTATCTTTATGTCTTTAAATTAATCGATAAATATATTTATCTATGCTAAAACTACATATAAAGCGTAATATTTTGATAAAAAGTATATGCTCGTAGGAATATCAGAGCAATAATATAATTCTTGAAATAAATTATATTATTTTAAGTCTTATTTTAAGGCAGAAGATCACGAGGCCCATTAGCTCAGTTGGTTAGAGCGTCGTGCTAATAACGCGAAGGTCGCGGGTTCGATCCCCTCATGGGCCATGATTTTTATCCTTTATTATTTTATTAAAAGTAATACGTGTATATAGATATTATTATTTTAAAAACTAAAATCTTATAATTAAGTATTACATTTTTTATAGGGTACTTAAATTATTTTACTTTTAATGTATCCAATATTCTCTTTCTATTTAAGTAATCCCACAAGTATTACAAAAATTATATTCTATTAAATCTAAGCTCATTTCTTAGGGGCAAAGGTCTTTGCTTTCAGGGTATTAATTTAATTTAACAATATGTTTTTCATTTCCAACATATAATATAAATATTTGTTATGTGATTTTTTTTCAATTTTTAATCCAAGTTATTTATTCCTATAGATAGCTTAAATAACACGCACTGTGGTAACATTTATGTTTAATAGATTCTCTATTGAAATTTTCCACCAGTTCATTTTATTTATTTATCTTTCCAACTACAACAGCCGGTCAGTCTGTGGCGGCTAGTTATTTACAAGCTCTCCCACACAAAATCGATATAAATAAGCCTTACCTACTGACATCAGTCGTAGCGCAGAAGCTCAAGGGTATGTCTGTAAACGTGACTTGTAGGTTCGAACCCCACTCGAGATAATGAAATGTGTATTTCAATTTATATTTTCATTTCTTACCCCTGGAGGCTAGGCAAAGTGCGGCGTTCAGATGCGCCACATTGGCGGCGCCACCCAACACACAATGCTTCCGAAATTCGGCGTAAAATGGGGAACGGAGTGTCTTAACACTAAGTTCTCTCTGCCTACCCTGCAGTGTGCGAGATACAGTGTGATACTAATTTTAGGGTTCCATACCTTTTAAGTAAAAAGGAACCCTTACTTTATTGTCTGTCCGTCCGATTGTCTGTCCGTCCGTTTGTCTGTCAGTCAAGAGCAGACATATCACAGGAACACTTGGAGATATCGACTTGAAATTCAAATCATATACCTACTCAGATCTACGACCCCATGATTTCCTGAAAAAAACTTATTTCTATATTTACCTATAAAAAATATATAGCCATTTATATCACGAAAAACACACATTTCAACAGGGAATTAAAATTAATAGGGTATTTTCGGTTAGTCTATATTTATGAAATTTGGCAGATAGCACCTCAAGGTAATACTTTTTCCATGAAAAAATCTGAAACTATATAATGAAAATAGCTTTAATAGAGTATTTGGTATTAAAGCAGCTAGATCAAGTGATCAATTTTTGTACGTAACCCTCAGTGGGCGAGTCCTACTCGCACTTGTTATATTTTTTTGCCCTATCTTAACTTAAGCAAAAGAAAAGTTATTAGGCAATTAATTAACGCTTACAAAAGACGATTAATCCTTTTCAAAATCTATAGATAGCGAAATGTACGCGAATATTTCACAATAAATTCAAAAACCACAAGGTTCTAACGAATAGATTTTTTTCATTAGGCCGAGTAATTTTCCGTTTCGACTAAAAGACGCTTGGCTAACTCAATAACAAATGACAAAAGGCATTTGAGTATAAAATTTGGCAATTATTCGCAACCCGCTCGACGGCGAATATTTCGAATGGATCACAATTAAATACCCTAGCCGCCATTTCTTCAAAGAAAGGGGACGGTTTTAATTTAAATCTGGCCCAGCCTCAGATGTACTGAAGTCCATATCTGGTCGTTATTAGCACATTCGACTACCCGAGCGTGAGAGCGTATCCCGAAATTTAAGGGAAGTGGATTAAATAGTGTTGAATCCTTGTTTATAAATATGTAGATGGATTAATCGTGCAACGTGGTTTTGTTCTGTAACACAAAATACCTTGAAATGGCGTGTAATTAACGAGGGTATTTTTTTTTTAATCACGCTTTATCCCGAACATAGCAGGCTAGGCAGTGGAAACCAGTGAACCTACTGTTGAGACACTCCGTTCCCTATTTTCCGCGGAACTTGTAACCTATACGTTTTGAAAACATTTAAATTAAAGATAACATTATAAAGTAAGTTAATGAAACAAACACATTTCGTCTCTTCCAAATAAAACAGAAAGGATCGTTAGACGATATCTGAAAAGCAGAATAAGGATCTTTGACAGTGTATTATAATCGCATCTGCCATCTAGTATTTAGGGGGTTCTCTTGTTTCGGGGTATAACGGGGGGGTATATCAAAGATATACCTACATTATGTATTAGATTACAAACATAACCACAATTGTTCCGTTTATGTGCACTGTACAATATGGAAATGCTATTTAAATGAAAAATTATAATGTTAAATTAAATAAACTTATGATGATTATTTTTTCAACGTATTCAACTAATAGTTTTAAGGAAAACTAAAAAGCCTAAAAATATTATATAGAAACTAAACAATTTTATGTTTTCCTCGCTCTATCTTTTAAAAATATTTAATTATGTTTTGTCTTTCCTGGAGCGTTGTTATAAAATTTACTAGCGCTGCATACAAATTATTTGAATTCAGACAGTAAGAGCTTTGAAAAGAAAATATAAGTAGCGAAACAAGACAGGTCACAGTCGCTATTAGAGTAGTGAAGCTCTACACAGTACAAACAGTCATTCGTGCCTACCCCACTTCAAACGTCTCCTTACAGGGGAGCAGAAAATTATCTCGTGAATAAATTATATTTTTCCCCTTTTATGAAGACAGTTCAAGTGCATTTTCGTCCATCGTATTTTCTTTGCCAGATCAAAGACATCGCAGGAATTCCGGGCCGTGAGGCGGGAGGCCGCAAAAATAAAATGTATAAAGAATTTAATGTGACTTGATGTCCTGCGTATAATAACGTTAAAGTGCTTTTGGACGTTCATCGTAACACTGTTTGTTTTTACAATTCAATTTTCCCTCGCAAATTTGCACTTTTTGACGTTGCGCAGCCCTCCAGCTGCTTCTTTGATGTTCACGAACATATTTTGAAAGTTATGAAATCACGAAAAACTTTCTACTAAAGACAGTCCGAAATCTATACTAATATAATAAAACGGAAGAGTTTGTTTTTTTGCTTGTTTGAACGTTAAGATCTCTGGATCTACTGGTCCGATTTACTATGTTTTTGTTTTGTATGAAAGCTGCATTCTTCAGAAGTGCTATAGGCTATATTACATTACATTACACATATTTATTAATATATTAAAAAACTTCCTAATTTGACATGCAATTTATTCTGCCATGTTAATAACAACCGTCGTCGCTACGCGACCGTTACCGCGACTGATGATATTCATCCTTATGAAAATAAATATAGTAGTCACTCTTAACAGTGTATCTAGATTGAAATTATAGTTTACTGTATAACATTCTAATAAATAATTAAGACTGATTCGAAATGACCTAGCCTTCTGACGGCATAGTAGGTATGACCGACGCGAACGGGCAGATGACGTTGACGGTTTAATAAATTTTCATACATTTTCGAACTTTATTTGCTGTTTATAATTAATTTAAAATACACTTTGGTTCTCTTCTTATTTTATTTAATATTGCTGGCTAAAATTATCCTTTTAGGTAGTTTTTACTTTTTATGTTGGTTTATTTCAATTTCTCAGATATTTTTTCTAATAATATATCTCTACTTATTATTCTTTTTGATTATTTAAGCTTATATTTTCTTACTAATTCTATTGAAAACTGAAAATAATATATTTAATAAATATTCTTATAGTTTAAGCAGGCGTAGCCGCGTCTGGGTCCACTAGTCTATGTATATACTTTAATACCTACAATTGCCTGTTTTGTATTTTATAATATACAGACAAAATTATTATATTTTATATTCGATTTTATTAATTATATAATTATTAATATTCAGAAAAAAATTCCATATTCACAACGGCTGTACGGGGTGGAGGTAGGTACACATCATGCGTATCACAAACAATTCCAACAGTTTGTATTACAATGCTCGTTATAATAATGTTTACTTTCGCATACATTCTACGTAACTTGTATATTTCTAAAATGGAGACTATTGAATTTATATTTTAATTCAAGTAAAATTTTACTTACCTTGAGTAATGTACTCAATGGGATGGCGCCTGACTGTAAACACGATGGTTGTGAATACGGTCTTCACTCGAGAGGTTTGCCACCTTTGGTAGGCGGCGTTGAGTTACGCCATTCAACACGCAATGTTGCGAAAACTCAACAGAAAATGGGAAACAGCATATTATACTAACACTAGAAAAGAATTGAAGGTGTAAAAACAAGTTAATTCTTTTTCATTCTATTTTTGCATACATTCTTAGCTATACCGCATAGGACGGTAGTCAGTTCAGGTTAATATTTATTTAATGACATTTTCCGTGATGAACTTTGTCTCGCTCTTAGAAACAGCGTAGGGTTAGGATCAAAAACCAAAATGAGGATTGTGCGTCAAATATAAGAAAGTAGTATTATAATGGTTTACTATGGATTTTACAGACTATAAGCAAAGTAAAAAACATTTATTATATAATATGAAATTTATTGAGACATAATTTAGTAACTAATGTAATTTAAATAAAATTAATAAAAACTTCACAATTACTAACAAGTAACAGATTATTCAAAAAACATAAATATATATGCACATAATACGTACATAGATAGCAGCAACCTATAAAGCAGCGTTGTCAGACGTCCCAATTTCACAGACCAAAATTAGATGTCCCTAGCGGGAAGGCATGGTCCCGCTTTCCATTTATTTTTCTATTCACTGTGAAAAATCTTTTTGAATTGTTTTATTTTTTTAATGTTAATAACAATTTCCGAGATATAGAAGACTTAACTGCCTTAGGTAGGTACAGAGTAAACCCAACAGGTATTATTAAGAGTATAGCATCGTTTTTCCATTAAAAAAATATATTATCTACTACACAATAAACGGATAAGTTTTAAAAAGTGTTGTTATTTATATTTGTGAGTAAAGAGTACGAACTTTTTTACTTAAACTTATTTTTCCCGCTTTACTCCTAGGAAAAAATTGGCAACACTCCTATATAGGTGTATGTATATATGAAAATTCTAAGATTAGTTATACCTAAATACTTATAAAATATGCTCGATATCTTACAACAGATTGGCACTTATAAAAAAATCAACAAGGCTGTATACATTATATGTACATAGCCTTGTAAATTTTTTTTAGTATTTTGTATAGGTATTTAATAACTTTAAACTTAATTTTACTCGTTCTGTATAAATTATACATATATATTTGTTAAAATAAAATTGTCATTTAAACGAACAAAAGGCCAATTTTTAAGCCGATATATGGTTGAAAAATAATTAAATATCTTTTATAATATTAATTATTATAACGTATTGTATCTACAGGTGGATACATAAATGCAGAAAGTAACAATGAGTCACTATGTTCTCGATTACTGCTATTCTAGCTACCTACATACATAGACCTACATTTTATCCTTTCGCTTAGTAAAAATATGTTGACTCCTATATACTTCATAGTTTTGGCAAAAATATAGTACGATCCAATACAGGCATTTCATTACAGTACGTTCAGTACTCAAACATCACATTCACGATCGAGCAACAAGTCACCAAAAATAGCGAGCTCTTATTGCAATACCTGTTATATTAGCAGCGCTTTTAAAGTAATTGACCACAAACTGTCTTAAATATAATATTCTTTTTTTTTCTATTTATATCTAAGTGTTTTTGTTTAATTTAGTTTTTCAACGACATTGTTACAATGACACATACTTATTTATTCATTGAGCACATCTAACTACCTTTTTAATTCTATATAACAACAAACTCCTAAATTTAAATGATTACATCTTATTCTAAAATAGTAAATAAAAATAATTTTTCTTACCTTTTTATTTCATACTTAATAGAAAAAATATATATTTTAAATGTTACATTCTAAGTAACCTCCTTTTTATTAATAATTTAAACGCAAAATCAAACATAAATGACTCAATCAATTATACTATATAGTACTTATGTACAAACTATAACGGGCATTCATTAATAGAAAAATCTACAATAATTTTAAATTCTGTAACATTATAACAATAAATTACGAACGACCTTCAATGGTACTACTCTCTTTTTCCTCGATACCTATACTGATAATCAGTATATACAATTATACATATATGTACCTTACAGCTATACAACCTCAAGCCTCCAAAATATTTAAATTTGCCCATCAAGAGTAGCCAGAATAATCAGAACACGTGTGGGAAAGTAACGTCGCCAGCAATGGCAACACGCATGGGCAGACTCAACCGGACTTTCAAACTATCGCTATAAATATTTTTAATAACTGTAATTATTTATAATAAAATAAGGTTTACTTATAATTATCAATAATATATTAGGCCTCGTTACAATTTAGGCATTTTTCCAAATTCGTTGATACCTGTCTAATGAATTTAGCACTGGACTACAGCATAATATTTTTTTGAAAATAAAATGTTTATATATATTTTTGTTTGTGATAAGTAACTTAATTCTTTTACACACGAACTTGGGATGACACTGGAATGGCTGGTGAAAAATGGTTTTGAATGTTCATAAAAAGAAATCCTGAACTGTCTGTACGCGCCGCACAAGTTACAAGATTGTCAAGGGCAACGAACTTTAATAAAACCAATGTGGATGTCTTCTATGATAATTTGGATGGAAAGGACTGTTACAAGTACAACCTACAGATCATATTGTTTTTATTCCGGAAGCAATAAGGCCATTACCTAAAGCACGCCCAAGGAAAAATAATACAAGACCAAAGACAAGAAAATCAACAATTAATACTGATTCACCAGAGACCTCTATTGTATTGCAGACTCGGGTTCATTAAGTTGTTTTTTCATAGATTTATCAATTATTGAATATTTCAAGTCACTTACATTCATTTTTTTATTTCATTTCATATTTTATACAAAATATACTATATAAGAATATAATTTAGTTTAATGTATACATGAATTTCGGACAGTAAAGTGTATGCAGTTATTCAGATCACACAAATAACAACACAATGTGTATACACAAGTTTTTTTAACTACAAAGTAAGTATGCTTAAGAATTAATGAACTGTCCAGTAAACTAAAAGAGACAAAATGTTTATATACATTTTGTCAAATAAAGACTTTTAAGGGATGTCTTAGCAAATATAAGTAGTTCAAAGTAACTGAAATTAGCTTTGATACATGCCCATAAAATATTATATATACTATATTTTCTAATAAATTTCAATTACATATTCACTAAATTTGCACATTCTTGCAAGGATCACGTATTCTTGCATAATTAGCAAATTCTTGCGAACGTTACACATTCTTGCACAGTTATTACAAGTCAAAGTCTCATATGCCCAGTAAGCACAGGGCAAGAAAGTTGGAACATCAGTCATCTGCATCAATTTCATCTTCACTCATCTCTTCCTCACTGGTGCAGTCTGGCTCTGAGCTTTGGGATATACAACGCTCACAATTGCATATGAATAAGTAGTTTTCAGCTAGTTCCTGGAAAATTTAATGTTTTTACTATATTTGTTTTTTATTTCTTTTTATGTCTAAAAAGCAGTTCAACGATTGAACTTTGCATTAAAACACTGTGGTCCCCGATTTTCGAGACATTGTGTGATAGTGTAGAACTTTGTCTACAAGAGCAGAAGCATAAAAATATAAAATATGATCATGAATTGAGTACAGATCAACCCACAACCATTGTTTACATTCACATGCTGTCTTGCTGCATCACAGCATTCTGACATTCTGTGTTGAGTAGCAGAACTCACTGCTACACAAAAATAATATATTGACTTTGAAATTAATTTTACATTTACGTTTACATACATATTTACATTTATATTTAATGTAGCAGAAGAAGAGATAGAAATTACAAAGTATTTTTATTTCAATAATAAAACTTAGAATATTGCGCATGCTTAGTAGTAATTTTTCATTAATCATAGTGGAGCTTCGACAACTTGCATAAGGCAAGGAAAAGAAAATGAATCTATCTATCTATCTATTAATCTTACCTTTTGCCGAGAATGTCTGGACCTTTGCAAAGTACACTCGTCTATATAACTTATGAATATTTCTTCCCCAGGTTGTATAGTTTTTAACGCTTTTAACTGTATTTTATGGTTTCCATATGGAAATGTTGATTCAGCGTTGGGGGCGCAACTATGATTGCACGCACTTTGCAATTGAAATAATCCAGATCCTTCAGTGTTTAAAAATTGACCTGATTCTGTAAGTATATTAAATCTGTTTAATATTTTATTTATATGTTAAGAAGAAAAAAAGTAATTAAAGAATAAATGAAAAAAAACTATAGATAAAATAATGTTATACACCTTCATATTTTATTAATACTTCCCTTAGATATTCTAAGTAGGATCCAATTTGGTTTGGTAATTTGGTTACAAAGGAATAACTAATAAAAGGTATGAGGGAAAAGAACCTTTCTTATCCCTCATACCTTTTATGACAAATCCCTAGCATGCAATGATAATAAAGTGAACATACTGTTCATGAATTAAGTTTTAAAGTTCATATCAACTAGCATAAACTTTCAAATCAAACCTTCCTTAGCAAAATTTTGTAAATAATAGTAAAATGCATTTTTTAATGAAAGCTTTTTAAAAAATCCTTTTTTCTACATTTAAAAATATTGTACAAACCAATAAATAAGCATAACTAACCTTCCTCAACATATTGATACAATTTATCAATAAACACATCAAGTTGTTGCCTCTCATCATCAGACATTGTTAATTGAGAAACTGAATTAACCCATAGAGCTAACGGACTTGTACCAATACCTTGTCCGTTTGTACCAACTAACGCCATTAAAGAGCAAAAGCCTTCTGGAGTTAAAAACTGAAATGATGTATACATATTATATTTTAAGGTTTATATTATTAATGAAATGTGTAATATTTTTTAATATTTTCAGTTTAGTTTTAGTTTACAACATCGTTGATACCAAAACTGCATTTTTTTGGCCGTACAAAATGCTGTTTTGGTACAGACGCTGTTTTATACGTCAGGGAAACGTGGGTACTACAGAAGAAGAATGAAAGAAAGATGAATAGCATAGAGATGCAATCTCTTTGTAGGATATGCAGAGTCAGCTTAGTTGATCGAATCCGCATTGAAAATATACACAGAAAGGCTAGGTACTAGTGAGGATGTCACGGTGAGAATGAAGAAAAACATGCTCAGCTGATTTCGACACGTCAAACGAATGACGAAAGATGGCAAAAAAAATCTATGATGGAAAAGTAAGTGATAAGAGATGTAGGGGAGACCTGGGCTGACCTTCGATAACACAGTATGTAAGACACTGGAGGAAGGTCACATAAAAAGAATGTATGAAAAGGTTGATGGCAGTGGACAAGGCTTTATTATTTTATTGTAAAAAAAACTTTACAATCTACTAACCTCTTGTATATATTCCCCATTTATGACATTAGCAGTCATTTCCCTCAAAGTATTTATTTGGCTACTAAATTCTTCACCTAGAAGTTTATGTGCCAGTTCTGCATCCTCATTTACAGTTCTGTGACAAAATTGTTTAATAGTTGCCGCAGCTGCTGATGGATCAGAATGCTGTTGAATATATGCTAATATACGAACAAGTAACATTATGTTTGTTGTTTCTGGTGGATAATGTATTTGTCTGTAAAGATTATATATATTAGGTGTTATTATTAAACAATAAATTGAATAAATCACACATATTGTAATCTGTGGAAGAACAAAATATGTAAGATGAAACATGATGTCAATTTTCTCCTACTACTGTTTGACCCGTTTTTCTGACTAATGACCATTAGTAATGACTGATTGCAACATGATACAAACCTGAGTGAAAAAAATCAAATTTATGCTTCATCTTACCTCATAATACTTTTCACCCATAGACATTCACATAAACCTTTAAAAATACATCAGTGTAGAAGCAAATCTGAATTTTGTAGATCCCAGGTAAACAGGTAACTAACATTCACACACAAAGCACCATTCATAAAAAGTAGCCATCACAATCTTGGTGCTACCTAACATTAGTTTTACATGTTTTTATTAAATAATGGATGTAACTGATGTAATAAAATAATCATTGCAGTTTTGTCTTATATTACAATAAATGCAGACTTAGTCTAGTGTTTGGTATTTGTATACTATGTTTGATATTTATAATGCTACAAAAATTGTAAGAACTTGAGTATTCATTATCTATTAATTGGTATGATGATTTAGAATTAATCATATTAATTAGTTATAAGCATTTTTTTAAATAACATAAATATTTTACTTACTTCCAAGTTTCTATAAGAACATTGATAGGATGCTGTGTTTCATTCTGTATATAGCATAAACTTCTATGGTAGATAGCATATGAATTTTCTTTACAGTCTTCAGAACAGTAGAGAATTCCACATTGATTACAACTTGTTATATTCAATAAATCTGTTTCAAAGCAATTGGAGTGGGGTAATACAATATCTGGCTTGGCGGAAAGACGTCGTACATTTTGTTCCGGAGTCTCTAAAGGCCTGAAACACAACATTAAAGTAGATCACAACATATGCAGTAAATTTAAACATATGTGATTATTGTAATAATTAAAATTTTAACTAAAGCACGTGAGCGACGGTTATATGTAAATTTAATTAACGCAAAAAACTTACCGCATGCAATGATCACATGCCAAATATCTGCAAGCTGCATTCCACGCAAATTGACAGGAAACTAATGGTTCTTCTTCCAAAATAATATCACCTTCATTGTAAAGTTTTGTCGCATAAAGCCCTTTTCCCTAGAAAATTATTAAATTATGGAAACTTTCTTATTACGCCGACAAAATATCATAACAATAATATTATTATGTCATGTTGTACCTTTTTGCTGTTAGTAATCCTTATTTCAAAGCCGTCCATGTTAATTTAGGAATATTTTTACTATTGTTGTAGTAAAATTTTATCGAATAATATTTTCTAGGTTAGAATATCAGCGACAAATTGAAAAATATAGTTGGCCGAAGCTGGGAAATGCCAAATTTGCCAAAGTATTAATATGACAGTAGAACTAGACGGTCGTAGAAACCAGATTATACTTTCAAGTGTCAAAAAAACTAATATTATATGTAACATTCGTTCAGAAATTATCTCGAAT
The DNA here is from genome assembly GCA_013403645.1 of Heliconius nattereri. Classification (NCBI taxonomy): domain Eukaryota; kingdom Metazoa; phylum Arthropoda; class Insecta; order Lepidoptera; family Nymphalidae; genus Heliconius; species Heliconius nattereri. The sequence continues at coordinate 782,251 of JAAIXI010000244.1, read as the reverse complement.
CCTAGAAAAAATAATATAGTAACTTTTCAAATTCGTTATATAAGACCACTTTTTATAAATGAACTATTTTGATGTCATTTTAGTGCTAATAATTGAGGATCAGATGTGGATTGTAATAGACTATATTAGGATTTATAAGGGAATTAATTAAGAAAACACGTAGTTAACTGATTTTTATTCATAAATATTTTTTTCAAAAACTTACTTCACCAATCTAATATTGCAATTTTACAATATTCTAAAAATATTTACATATACAAACTAAAACTTTTATAGCACACTAAATCTTTTATCTAAAATTTGTGTTAAAAAAGAAATTTTAAATTATGTACAGTTACTTAATTCTTAACATAAAATAAACCCACAACTCTACATCAAAATAAAAATATCGATAAGCACGAGAATTGGGCTTTAGCGTAGCTAATCAATAAGCCCTTATCAATTTATTTACAAATGCGTCATAATTTTTGATATATGCAGTTCTATTTGAGCTATCGTATCAAACATTGGCAACGTTTTTGTTTCTGGCGTGAACGTTAAAAGAAAAGCAGCGATCACAGCCGTCGAGGAAAATAATAAAGATGGCAGAGCATGTAATTCAGTCGCCTGAAAAAGAAAGACACATTTTACAAGTCTATGCCGATTCACGAAATTTACGTCACAAAATACTTAATTACGTATACATTTTAAGAAAACGTTGTAATACGTTGTATTATCGTTAACGTTAGTGACATATATGTATTTCTAAATAGATTTATATATTAAAAGTTTAAATACAAGTAGCCGATTGTTAAAAAATATTTTCTAAAATTAATTACCAATAATGGAGTAAGTGGTGCCAGCATACTACCAACTCTGGCTGCAGTGTTGCCACATCCAATAAGAGTTCCTCTTACACTAGTTGGAAATAGTTCTAAACTGTATGTGTATATACCAGTGAAACAAAATGCTACTCCCAATTTGCCGAGTAAAAATAGTGCTATTTTCACCCAGGTTAAAGCTGCAAAATATTATCTGAATGTTATTTATTTAAAATAGACAAATGATGACATCAATACGCAATTTTTAAGTGTCTCATTAAATGCTATCAATTCGGTGTTTCCTTAGGGAAATAATGATCATACGTCAATATTTATTAAGATATAAACCAGTCTTTTGTAAATATCTTCAAAATTAAATATATATTTTGTATATCAACATAAAAAATAACAGAATTTTAACAAAAAAAATATTTTTACACGTTTATTTTAGTAAGTCTTACTAAAGTCTTCATAAAAAGACTAAAGAAAACATAATTAAAAATAAATAATTTAAATATCATTAAAAATATATTCTACTAATCTATACTACGTTTCTAACTATATTATTATGAGTCTGAATTCTGATAAAAAAATAGAGCTATACGTACATATATTTATAAATACTTACAATTTGGGCAATACGTTTGTGCTATAAGAAATATAGCTGAAAAAACGTAAGCGTATTGCAGAGATATCTTTCTTCCAAACTTCTTAAACATGAAAAATGCTAAAAAGTCTCCAGGAAAAGATGTAAGGGAGGAAAGGACAAAGTTTGTATACTTGTTTCCAGGTAACAATACCGCGTGAACTGCTAAGCCATAATACATGAAACTCGATGTAAAGAAACAGAAAGAAGTAACAGACAAGCGTAGCATTATTTCTTTGGACCCTACGATATCCTTCATTTTCTCCTTTTCTTTCTGAACCACTACATTGAATTCGGTTCTTAAATCCTCATCGCTTTTATTTGATAATTCTTTAGCGGTTATATTTAATTTGTTCATTTTTGCTGCCAATTTTAGTGTTTCCTTAGCCTCAGATGACTTCCCACGAATCATTTGCCACCTTGTACTTTCTCTTAAAATCATTACGTAGAAGATAAATAAAATCATTGGGCTGTACACCACTATGATTAAAAGTTTCCAATATTTAAGTCCCATAGCTATAAAAGCAAACATAACTTCTCCAATATAAACGGCGTACGAAAATATAACTCCAGCTAAAACCCGTTTTGAGTCTCCACCAAGCTCAATTACTGTAATTTAAAAAAAATATATTAAGAATAGTAAAAATTATATTGGAGTACATAAAATATACGTAAATATTTTTAATCGTTTACGTACACAGCACTACAGCAACTGTATATAGTCCGGAAGCTAAGACGGATTCTAAAAACTCAACTCCAAGATACACATAGAAATTCGTTATAAAAATTTTAAGAAGTCCAACTGCTCCACCGATAGAACAAATAATAATTGTAGGTTTCCTTCCGATTCTGTAAAAGAAATTAAGAAAATCAATATGAATATTAAACATAAATGAGACCGCCGTTGACGCTCAGTGGCACAACGTGTAACTGTAAGCAAGGATGGTGTGGGTTTGATTACCAATCGCGGCAATTAATTAATATTCTCAATTCAACTTGATATCAGAACGTATGAAGTTAAAACGCGGAGTAGAGTTTCGTCACTCAAGCTGCAATGTCTCGAACATTTTAAACCTCACGTTCGCTTTTCATTAAGTATTTAAATTTATCATCTCAATATACATATTTTTTTCATAATAAGTAAACTTGACAACAAAATAATGATTTAATTACAATTATTTTACAATTCTACAATTATATATTTATAGATGGCGAATTTAAATAACAATAGCATGCTCAAACCTCATTATCAGTTGTATTTATTTACATAATATATTGTAATTATGAAGTTGTTGCTAATTTTAATATAACTAGATCTATAGTATATGTATATACGTACTTATCGGATATCCATCCAGTAATCATCATAGACACGATCATTCCTGCGTTATGTAAGCTTCCAACAAGCGTCGACTTCCATGATTCACAACCTAAGTTGAGCTACAAAATATTGGTACTTTATTAATATTATTATAATTACGTGGCATATAAAAAGTCATTTTATATTTTATTGCTCTATGCTTAATAAATTATATTAGAGTTTGTTTCAGAGTGCATGATACAGCATCATGTATACTAGTACAGCACGGTAAGCAGACGAAACCTAGTGTTAACACACTGTTCCCCACTTTCATTCGAGGCATTGTGAAAATATTAATAAATAATAATTAATTTCCTCGAGCGCGAATCGAACCCACAAACGTCGCGTTATGGTCACACCTTGTGCCCCTATTACGACGGCCTCTTCTTTTAGAGAATTTTAAATATAACGTATTATTGATAGCCATTAGGTACATAATATTATTTTTTCTTTTAATATTACAAATAATTATAGTAAAATATATAGAGCGTTTTCCATAGTATCATAAAAACGGAAAATAAAACTAGAAAGTAAAGTCGCTCTCCACCGATATACCCTGTGTTCTTTAAGGAAAACAAAGAGGTTTTTCTAATAGGCACAGTATAAAAAGTAAGATATATTATGTGTAATAATAACAGGCATATAAACGTATATTTAATATTAAAATTGCAAGTATATCAGTACAGTCCGATTTGACGGACAGAACACTAGAATATTAGAAAAGTGCATAACTTTTATAAATTATTAATAAATACGGTGATATTTAAATATATTAGATATAATACGCATTAGCATCAGGTCAAAGCACTAGGCGTTCAATCGGTGTCGAAAAACGATTAAAACGTGTTTCTCAGGTTATTGCCAATTTAAATTCAACTGATATAAGTATGTTAAGAACTAATTCGATACATTTAAAAAAGAATCGGTATAGTATTTTGATGTCAAGGAAATTGATTAATTTTAGGTAGATCCAGCAGAAATAATACTACATAAATTTATACAATATATACAAAATAATATTAATTCTATTATATATGTACTCGTAAACTTTTAACCTTAATTTAGGATACCTTGAACCTTGAGTCTTTTCCTACGCATGGGGCATTAATTGATCAATTTTTAAGGACATGAATAAATATTGTGTAATACAAGACTAACAATAACTGTAGATTAAATCGATTATGTAATATATAACGGCTATGATAATTAAGTTGCCTCCAATAAACAGACGTCGTACATAATATTAAGGCCGACATGACCGTCCTTGCATGCCCTACACAATCATAGAATAAATCAAAAATTTGTCTGTTTAAATTTTTATAAAACTTTATCTTATAAAGAGGCTTCATCAGGAACTGGAGTAAACTTGATAGAAACGTTAGTTAATCGAGAATAGTACTAAGTGCATATTGACGATAGGTTTAGGCACACTTGAACGGTACTAGTCTATGCAGAACTGATTTTAGGATATTTTCTTACTTTTGATCATTTTTCTCCTGAACATTCAATGCGCAAAAGTTCAGAAAGCTCTACCTTCAAGGAGACCACGACGTCAGCTGTACTGTAAAGTTGGTACCGAGTGTAGACTTGACGACAGTGATCAAGCTACATACAAATCCATTTTAAATATTTTTTGGAAAGAAAATACTATACAATCAAAATATGTTTTCTTGTATTTACCTACGTCAAATATTTCCTTAAATTGGACATGAAAAAATATATTGCAAACTTATATTGAAAGATATTGCAATACATATATTATTCTGCACGTTTTCCTGTTCAAATATCTTATCGCCATTCAATCGCAAACATAATGAATATAGAAATAATAAGAACTGGAGGTGCCCACAAGGCAAGTGTATAATTTTCAAGACAAAAAAACATCTTGTATTACATAATCATAAGTAAGCCAAAACTATAGTTTTTCATACAATGCAATTTTAAGTTAGAATTTAATTAAAACGACAATGAAGCGATAAAACTTTGTTAAGTTTATTATTCATAAACATATTATTACGTAAGCCAGATAACTTAAGTCTGTTGATAATAATTGCACTTGACAATAAATTCTGTCTCAGAACAAGCTTTTCCAAGAAAACTATAAACAATGACGTTTATACACAATATTGCTTACTCAGGTAATAAACGGAAGTTTACATGTAATATTTATATCTTTATTAAATTACTGTGCCTCTTGGAAACCCCAGAAATTTTACTAACAAAAAAATTGCTAAGAAAAATTAAAAAAAAAACAACGTTTACACAAACATATCTGTTCAAAGGTTAAACGCTAATGCCTTTTACCGTGACGTCAAGTGTATGTTTATTTACACAAAATCTTTTTTAAGTTTATTGCACTTTTAATAAATAATACACTTAATTTTATTGTATGACAACACAACTCTAACAAAAAGCGATTAAATAAATAAATACCAAAATCTCTACACAACAAAGAATATCAAGGCGATCGTAACCCCATATGGCCCTAACCACAAATTACCTCGGCGACGATAGAATTGTTATTTTCATAGACCCATTCATGGCATTCCTCCAATACTTCAAGAAACGTGTTGTTTGAGCATGTGTGGTTTGACAAAGTATATTTGCGCTTATCTACAACCGGCTTCAAACATTTAGCATCCACGTCTTTAGGCCACCAAACTGGTATTTCCACACTTGGTTTTATGTCTTCACATTCTGGAACCAGGCATCTGAAATAAATAATGTTATTATGTTAAAAAAGAAATAATATAAACGCTGTCGTAGCGCAGAGGCACAAGGGTGTGACGCGCGACGGTTGTGGGTTCCATCCCCACTCGAGGAAGTGAAATATTTTTAATAGTGAATATTTACCTTTCTTTTTTCATTTCTTCGCTCTGGTGTCGAAGCAAAGCGCGGCGTTCTGCCACTCAACACACAATGCCTCCAGAATTCGGCAGAAGATGGGAATGGAGTGTATTAACACTAGGTTCCCTCTGCCTACCCTGCTGTGTGCGGGATACAGCGTGAAGCTGATTTTAAGAAATAATATAGTGTTTTCATTTTATTCATAGATGTAATTCAGCATGATTTATTAAATAAAAATTTATGATCACTTATTTATTGTAGTCCTTTTATGACGTGAATACAGTTAATATAAGGTGGTTCCTCTTAGGTTTTTCCTTTTGCTTTTTTCGATAATAATATTATAAGAAATTTATTTTTATGGTCGGTTGTAGATCATGTGCACAAAGTGTCACTGTAAACGCGACAGATTATGGATTTGATTCCCACTCAAGGAAATGAAGTATTTAATATTTTCACTTCTTCGCTCCGGTGTCGCTGCCTTGTGTTTCGCCGCCTAACACGCAAATTACAAATACCTAAACTTGTTGCGAATATCTACAATATAATACTTATTACTTTACTTAATATTTATATTTTAATTAATGGACAATTTTCAATAATTTTAAATTGAGTTCAATGTGACAGTTTAATTCATACCACTTAAGCAATTGCTAAAACATTGATCATGCTCAGTATTTGTGCATTTCAATTGTAAAATGTATTACGAAATAATAATAATCAGCTCCACACTGTATACCGCACACAGCTTGGTAGGCAGAGGGAACCTAGTGTTAAGACACTCCGTTCCCCACTTTCCGCCGAGTTCCTGAAGCTTCGCGTGTTGAGTGGCGGAACTCATCGCCGCACTTTGCCTCGACACCAGAGCGAAGAAATGAAAATATAAATGTAAATTAATATTTCGTTTCTCATTCCTTAAATAAATATTTGATTTCTTTCTCAAGTGGGTATCGAACAGACAACGAGTCGATTTTACAGACACGCTTTGTGCCCCTACGCCACGTCTGGCCTCAAAGGATACATAATTTAATTATACAAAATATAATTAAAGTTTAGGACTATTTGATTCAAGTAGCATTCGTTTTCTTATTAACCTAAATGAATTACAAAGAAACAATTAACATTACTAGCTGCGTATCTTCAATTACAAATACCTTTAAAGGTAAAGCTAATTTAATGTTGTTGCTTATTGTTTTTATTCCTTAAGCATTATAATATAAATGTTTACTTATAACAGTCTATTGAATCTTTGATTAAAAACGATTCATATTGCATTGGCATTAAATAATTATCTTAGCATATAAAACAGTACCTACCTATAAGTATAACATTAGTTGCTTAGTATTATGTAACTTTATTAACAGCTTATAAATAATTTATAAACTTACTTACTTACTTATAAAATATACATTAGATGGCCAATTTTAGTCAAAAGCTACTTTTACCAAGAAAATCTTGCAATAATATAAATTTCAATGTTTTATCTGTAGAAGCTTATAACATATTAAACATAAAATGATTTGAATGTATATTTTTTATATATCCAAAATAGCGGTGTTATCGTAAAATGGTCATTGAGAAAGTTTATGCTAAGAGCTTCCTGAAAAGGAAACTAGCCGATTAGGTTTTCTTCGATATGCAAAGAGTACCTTTGTAAACAATTAATTATTGAGGAATATACTAAGAATATTTAAAATGCACAAATTATTACTTTTATTTTTATCATGTTTTTTTCTTTTCAGCCTAACGCTTTATCCGGCACATCAAGGTTTACTGAGAAAACCTAGTTCCCTTTCTTATTTTTACAAGAAGCTTAATAAAATTGAAGTTACTATATCGAATAACGGAATTTAACACCGCGCTTGAAAATGAAATAAAATATGAGGGTTATACTTATTACCTCGTATTTCATTTTAAAACATATAAAGGCGCTAACCCCCGTTTAAAAGACAACTATACTAGACAATATGCTATGGATTCTTCGAGAAATTTCTAAATTTAGGCTAGTCGTAACCGACTGAATTATAACGATTCATTTTTATTAGAATTGAGATATATTTAATTATTTACAACATCAGAATATAAAAAGAACGATTGATGTTTAATATAAAATTAATTATATAATAGCGGATACGAAAGGCACGCGTCTAAATGATACAGATTACTAATTTCATGCAAGCACAAGCTGCGTGACGTCTTTTATATTTTTTTAAGTTTCAATTTAAATACAAATATTTAAAAAACTTGTCCAATTCTACACGCTTGTAATTTTTAATTAAAATTTATTTTACTTTAAATTAAGTTTAATTTTTAAACTAAGCAAAAGAGGATGGAATACGACTTATATGTTTTTATGTATGTCATGCGATCACTCAGCCAAGCTCAGATCAATTAGGTATTAATGGTTTTTGATGATTCTTTTTTTGATATGACTTTCTTTTTGATTATAATATATATATATATAATAAAATATTTATTACAAAAATTGCGTACAAATATTTAAAAAATCATTAATCCTCATAGTTATTATAAAACCGCTGAAAACTATGATATTGTTGTTGTCATAATCACTCTACACGTCTTCGAAATACTCGTGCGTGATAACAAGACATAAAACATATATTTATTTATAAAAAATATATATGTTCTCGTATTCATTAATATTCTAGTCTTGTTTTAATTAACCGTAAGGCATACATACATATACTATACCCAAGAAGTACAAAGTATAACGTATGAGATGATTTTTAATAAGGAATACAGGAAAAAGAATTGAAAAAATTTTTGTAATGCAGGTAAAATCCATATGTTATTGTTTTATAAGCAATTTAGATATTTCTTTAATAATAGCTACATATAATTATAATAATAAAAGATCGTATAGGAATCTGTGATATGTTGTATTGTTTTTCCTTTCTATTACACTAGCAAGCTACAGGTGGCTAAGTCTGCTTTAACTTATTATTAAACCTTTACAGCTAACGTAATTTTGCTTTAAGAAATATAGAGCAGACGTACTAAGATCATCTCTTACAGAGAATATAAAAGGTCGTCTTATTTAGAGAATAAAATGGACGAAAGAATTCTTAAAAATGTTTATTTTATGTTTAGTTATTATTTACTTTGTAAATTAATCCTACTAAGAACATATTTAAGTTCAAGTTAAAAAATGTATCAATTACAGGTTATAAAAAAAGATTTTCCTAAAGATTTTTTACTTCAATTATTGTTTCCATATAGATATTAAGACAGCAAAATATTATGAGCTGAATCTATAAATGTTGTAGAGTAAGCAGTAATAAGGAATTACTAAGTACAATGTAATACAAGGAGATCTTCTAGGTGTTACTTCTACGGCTGACTTTCCATGGGTTGGCCAATTATTATTAGTCTTGAGGAGGGGGTACAAGAACCCCTTAAATATTTTATGCTATTTAATAATTTAATAATAAAGTATTGTTTTTATTACCACTTGTCACCGATTTTTCGAGAAATTACTTTTTGAGTAGTGGAACTCAATGCCGCAGTTTGTCTTGCTACCAGAGCGCGGAAATGAATATATTATATTAAATAATTCATATCTTCTATGATAGAGTGTATTGATAATGTTAATTTAAATATTAACATTGTAGAGTTGCATTATCTACAGCAGACGACGTAAAAATATAAAAGGATAAATGTATATTAAAAGAAGATAAAAAGATAATAATTTTGCAACGCCTAAACTATAATACCTATTTAAGTGAAGTAATCAAAATTTGATTACACTTTAATAGACTGAAAGCTTATAAAATCTTATTTTATATGTATACAACTATTATTTATTCCAGATATTTAACTACTATGTATGTATGTACGTAACTGATGGCATTCTAAGATTGCAAGTAATAATAATTTACTTAAAGGTTAAAAGTCAATCATTGTAAGCTCTTTGGAGAGCGACGAACAGGGCGCCAATATTAATTTTTTTGCTGTACTTTTTTGCGATTTGTTTTCAATTAATGAAGACAAGTTGTTTTTGCACATAAATATTTAATAAAATTATTTCGATAACCTGTCATCATTTATAATGCCAGAAATATAAAAATGATACTAAATGTATATAAATGAAAGCGTACTTAGTTTATGTTATTACCCATGAAAAATAGCTCTTTTAACTACAACCAAACGATGGAACAATCTCATTTTAATAAATATATTAAATAATATTTTTTTTTATTTTAACATTTTGGTGCTCGCCAGGATTACGCAAAAGAACAATCTAATTTCAAGTTCTTCGAAAATTACTTTACATAAAGATGATAAGAAATTAAGATTTTACATCCTTTCTGATGAAAAGCTTTTGTCACTATCACACAATTAATTAATGATAGTATTTTAAAATATAAAAAATATATATAATATTACTAATAATCGATATAAATTATAAAAATAATAATACTGTTATAATTTTTTCTGCTCTATATATTTAACAAATCGAATCTGTATACAGATTTCGAGAGATTCACTCGCACAAATGCAAAGCTCTGCTTTTCATCAGTAAAAGTAGAGCCAGAAAATATAAATAAACAAAAGTTCTAACCAAAACCAAACGACTTTTAAAAAAAAGACCTCGCAAACTGTACAAATTAGCAACAAACGAATAAGTTAGGACGCATTACTAGGTACGTCAGTCAGTACTATTTATCAATTAAATAATTAGTAGGTATATAATAGTTTTGGATTTAACATTACTAAAAAATACATTAATATCATCTCTCTGTCAAGAAAAGAAACAAAAGTATTTATTATTTATTCTCTTAACAATAATATTAATATTCTTAACAATTGTTAAAAAATGGTGAATTATCTTTTGTAATTAATATCTTCTTATTTTTTATATAAAGCTTCCTAAATTAATATCTTTTAATTTTAATATTTTTATTTTTTGTTCTGAAGTATGGATTTTATCATGAACAAAACGTGAAATATTGCATGTTGCATTACCATCATGAATATATTAATTAAATATATACGCAAGCATTACTCAGTTGAGACGTGCCTAATTGAAAATAATAATTGATGGCCGTTGATTCTAATACAATTTGGAAGAATATTCATAATATAAGTTTGTTCCAGAAAAACAGAATGCGTCATTTTTGGTAAGAACTACTTTAATTCTTCTTGCCCCATAAAATTCGTGAGGAATGCTTTTGCTAAATTTACGAAAATAATGTTTAATATTCACCTGTGATCTATATCTTCAGCCACAAAAATGTAATTAACATGAATCATGGACACCATCACAAGAGGTAAACATATTAAAATGTATTGAAAAAATTGAAATTTGCCAAATTTTTCAAACTCCGCAAACACATCGGTGCGAACGCTGTTGGTAACGTCGGTCGCGGTCATATTTGAAAACAATTTAATTTACACTATACAAAAATAATATATATTTATTTAAGTAAATGGTCGATACTAACTATACGGATGCTGTTATACAACTGATTGTAAATAACATTATGTCTTCGAAATAAATTCCGAGCGAACGATATTATGCCGTATTCGTGAATTCGTCGATGAGGGCAAAAAGGATTTGATTATTGGCAGCTCTCAGGCTCAGCACGTTACACCCGCGTAAAAACCACTTTTAGTACTGCATTCTACAATATATTAACAGGACTAATGAACGCCATCTAAATATTATATTTGTATGTGTATTCAATTTTCGACAGTAACAGCCGACTTTTACAATATTATCAAGCGGTACTGATACGAATACTGTTTTCCATATTATTATTTTTTTATTTTTTCTGCCTTTATTAGAATTTAATTATAATTTTCCTTGTTATCTTTCCTAATATTTCTCTTAATAAAATAAGTTAGAATAGGTACTACATATTATTAATACCTAGGTTCTTGGAGAAGGTTTTTTGTTCTTTTTTCTAGCTTTACGCTAAATCTCGCCTACAGCAGGGTAGGTAGGCAGAGGAAACCTTGCACACTGTTAAGCTCTTGCACACTGTGCGGCGGAACTCAACGCAGCACTTCGCTTTGTTACCAGAGTGAAGAAACTAAAATACTAATAAATTATAATTCATTCATAATTTTTTCCTCCAAATAGGAATCCAACCCCCAACCAACCAACAACTTTCGTGTTTAACGGTCACACACTTGTACCACTGAGTCACGACGGTCTCTAAAGAATATCTATTTAAAATTTCTGATGTATGTTTTGGCAAAGCTGCTATATGTGCATTGTTTTCAAATAGGTACATTTGTATAAAATATAATACGTAAGTATTTTCTGTAGATAGAATTATTATCAACATCATTAGTGCATACTATGAAAAAAAAATGATGAAAGACAAATCCAAATATTTAATTTTTTTTTCAAACAACTGTTTAAATACAATTCAGATATATGTACCCACCTAAACTTACCAATAGTCATCGGTAATGTTAAAATGATCACACAGGCGCGTATTTATAAACCGCTGTCAAGTCTGAAATCGTTTTTAAAATGCCATTTTCCTTCATAAATTATATTTCTGTGAATCAAAATGACATCTCAAGATCGGTCTCAGACTTGAGACCAACTTGAAATATATATACGGCCCTAAAAATAACTTTATAAATTTTCTATGTCAGAATAAAGTGAAGATTGTAAGTTCAAATCCCTCACAGAAATTTATTTATAATGTACTTAATAGATAATAGATTAATATTCTATATTAGAAAATTGCTTTCCACCATCTTAATCACCCATTGTTTTCGAAGCTAGCAGAAACGCAAGTCCTTGATAGCGCAAAAATATCATACCTATGTAAATTTGAAAAAAGGTAAAATGATACTAAATAATTAGTACCATATGTAAATGTTCCTATAAATATAAAAATATATGCCCTTAACTGCTGATCGTTTATTTTCGCGTTAAACTGGTATAGGCTTGACAAACTAGTTCTTTTTTAGTTCTGGTTTTTATGAACTATCCAGATAGACTTACTTGTTAACAATTTTATCATGCAAGTACTTATTCATTGAAATTCATAGTGAATTGTCAAACAACATGTTGGTACCTACTCATTCAAGGCTATAGTCGTTGTCCGGACAATGCTTAATTAAAGTTCAAAGGAATATGACATATATTCATTTGACAATGAAAGCAATTTACTATAAATAAAAGTATTTCATAATAGAAACTGTTAATTTTATGCTGTGCAGTATCCCTTAATAGAGTCTGCTAGCTTTTACTTCGATGATTCACTCCATCATCATGGGAAAAGCCCTAAAATATCTGCCTACTTTACGTAGTATATTAAAATAATAATAGAAAACAATAACACGTTTTTATAAAAAAGTTAAGTAATTTTTTTATTTGAATTTGGAATAATACTAAAAAAAACGCGGGTAGTTTTTTAATTATTTTACTAATTTTACAGAAATGTCCCTATTATAATATATAATGCTAAATTACGTTGCTCTCATTGCATTTGCCATATTTTCCGTGTTATTTCTACGTAATATGTTGTTTACATAAGTGAAACATGCTTGAGTGCGAATTTCCAAATATATTTAACACATTAAATTACGTTAAAGGTGTAAATTGATTTATCATCTAAAAGACTAGAGCGACATTTTAGTCACATGACATAAACATCAGGAAATGAATTATTTTTTGATCCGGGTCACGAAATTTGAGTTCGATTTTTTTATTATTATAATAATATGTACCTATATTGCAATAATTAATAGGTCTATATTGTTTTTCTATCAGCTTATAGTAGGTTAGGCAGAGGAAATCTACCGTGAAGAGACTCCGTTCCCCACTTTCTATCGATTTGGAGATGGAGATTGGAAATCTAGAGTGTTTAAGAATGGACCTCAACGCCGATTCATCTCCCCGAGCGGAAATTGAACCCATTACCGTTGCGTTTACAATCCCAAGCGTGTGATGTGGATGTATGACGATACCGTCATGGCGCAGTTTACTTTTTACATAACTCTAATCAAATCTCATAATGCATTTTATTATGCACACACATATACTTTTAACTCAATAGGAAGGGAACAAAAAAATTATAAATATTATGAAAATCTCACAGTGGAAGTGATTGAAGAGAATAGAAAAACTAATAATTGTAACAAAGTATAATTTAAACTTAATAAATAAAATAGGTATTCAGGCTATCTAAGTACTTTTATTTCACGTACTATAATATTTACAAATCATGATCCTTGTTATAATCCGGTGTTATTCTTATATTTTATTATAAAAGCATAAAAACATTTATACTGCATAGCAATTGTAATACTAGTTTCAACTCATACTCGGGTATATATTGTTTTCATATTTGAAGTCGGAAACATCGTAAAAAAATTTAATTTTAAGTTGAAATTTGAAACATATTAACCCCATTTTACGGTATTTAAATAAAATATTTTTTATATAATTGAGCTTTATTATCTGGACTACATAAGTGTTTTCATTCCATTTTTATAGTATATTAGAATGTACTCTGTGTTTCATTCGCAGTCTGTGGTGTATAGCTTGTCGCTTGATGTTTCCATTCATATGTCAAACAAGAAATGGCGGCGAATGCTTCACTTAAATTTATGAGTTAATTCAATTTTGTTTTAAAGCACAAAAATGCATATAAAACAGGTAACCGATAGTAATTCAATTTACATTTTAAATGACTTATGCATGACTTATTTTATCTCAAATAAACATAATATTATATAGTGACGTGTATATGTTACAAGTCTGTTGTTTTGGTTTTAGGTGATAATTCAGGGTTTCAAAAGTTATCGGGAGCAAATTGTGGTGGAACCCTTTGATAAACGTCATAATGTAGTAGTAGGACGCAATGGATCTGGCAAAAGTAATTTCTTTCACGGTAAGTGTAAATATATCTATAGTTCTAAATTGATTAAGTAACTAAGTGTCTGTGTGAAGTGACTAAGTGATTGTTTTTGGCGAATATCTCTGTATAGTCTGTCTGTACGAAAAACATTTAAAACACTATTAAATATATTTTGACACCTAAATAACTTATATTTACAGCTGAGTTATGATAATTCTGAGTAACAAAAATAACAATGAGAGTCATAAATTTATATTGTGCCTTCTCCGGATACTTTCTTTAAAATATCATTTTTTGATTACAGCAATTCAGTTTGTGTTGAGTGATGAATTTTCACACCTTCGACCAGAGCAGCGTTTGGCTTTACTTCATGAAGGAACTGGACCCAGGGTGATATCTGCCTTTGTGGAAATTATATTTGACAATTCTGACAATAGAATTCCGGCAAGTATTTAAGTTAACATTTTTTTAGCTTCAAATATGCCATTCTTCTTAAATCCGTTGTTAATATGAGTAATTAATAATTTTGTTTTCCAACTATGGAACTACAGCGGGGTTTGAATCTACAACAATTACAAAATAGATATCATAGAAGAGTTTTAGCTCAACAATTTCAAGACATCCAATATAGTGTTTATTCTTCAATTAGTTTAAATATAATAATTAACTTGTCTCTTAAACTACTGTTACTTTATATAGTATAAATCAAGTAAATCATTAAAAAGGCCTGTTGTGATGCAGAGGGATAGCATTTAATTATAAACACAATGGTTGTGGATTCATTTCCCACTCAGGGGATCACTCTCATAAGATGTCAAAGCACAGTGTTAAGTTCTGCCGTGTCATGGGGCAATGTCTCAAAATTGGGTGGTTCATGATGAATGGAATGACTTAAATATATATAATAAAACTAAATTAGCTCTGACTTCATTTAATCAGCTTGACACAGCTGCTTTGGCAGAGGGAAGTTGGCTAGGCTAGGCGAGGGCTAGTGTTAAGACACTTCATTCCCCACTTTCGACTGAATTCTGGAGGCATTGCATGTTAAGCAGCAGAGGTCCATACTGTATGATGGAGAAGAAAGTGTGCCTATAAATGTGAGTGATTGTGGGTTTGATCCCTGATCAAATATAAAAATATTTATTACACCTATGATTCACCATTGTGGATTAATGCTAACTTATTATAGCTGTAATTGATAAACATTTATTTAGTGGTTTTAATATAATCAATGATGCTAGAATATTGCAATAATGATAACACTATTGAGTATTTTTTTGCTAATATTTTACTGTAAGTGTATAACAATAAACAGTACAAATTATTGGTAATAATTAATAATGATTTTGCTTGTTAGCTTTGTACAATTTTTTATTTAAGGGATTATTATTTGCTTATATTTTTAGTTTTACATTGTATTGGGCATATAGCCAGTAGGCAAAAAGGACCTGGTTTCTTTTTGCCTAGTTCCTTATCCTCAGCAGAGAACAGAGTGTCTTGACTCTAGAATCAAGACACTCTGTTCTCCGCTTTGTGTTTAATTTCAAGACATTGACTGTGGATTAGCCGAACTTAATGCCACACTTTGTCTTGCCAGAGTAGGGAAATGATAAAAGTTAATATAGTCCCCAAGTAGATACTGATCCTAGAACACTCTCATTTACAATCACCAAGCTACAACATTCTCAGATATACAATTTTATTTCTATAGATTGAAAAAGATGAGATATTCTTGCGAAGAGTCATTGGATCTAAGAAAGATCAATTCTTTCTTAATAAGAAAGTTGTGCCGCGGTCTGAGGTACTTAATCTGTTGGAGAGTGCAGGCTTATCCAATTCAAATCCTTACTACATTGTGAAACAGGGAAAGGTGAGTAATTTGATTTTCAGCCTTTTTTACTTTGTGTTCTATATATAGCAGGTAGGCAGAGTACTCGTACTAGTGTTAAAATAATACATTCTCCAAACTTGGAGACATTGTTGACTATCGTAATTCAACGCCGCGATCTGTTTTTGCCAAAGTGCGAAAATAAAAATAAATCACATCATCATTGAAGTCACTTCATACAGACCTATAAGTCTCCTTCCTGTATCATCAAAATTATTGGAAAAACTTCTCCTGCAATGAATAAATCCGATACTGGAAGAGCATAAAATAATACCAAATCACCAATTTGGATTCCGAGCGTGCCATGGTACGGTAGAGCAGATTCATCGAATTGCTCACACTATCCGCCAAACCTTGGAGAAAAAGGAATACTGCTCTGCCGCATTCATCGACGTACAACAGGCTTTCGATCGTGTGTGGCATAAAGGATTATTATGCAAACTAAAAATATGCCTGCCCAACAATATGTATATGATCCTAAAATCCTACCTTCAGGGCCGTATGTTCCAAGTCAGGGTCGAGGAAAGCTTATCATCTATCTGCCGCATAGAAGCTGGAGTCCCATAGGGATCAGTGCTGGGTCCGGTATTATATACAGTCTACACTGCTGACCTCTATTCCGATAATACTTTAACTGCTACTTACGCTGATGATACGGCACTACTCTAGTCACAAAGATCCAAACATAGCGTCTGCAAAACTTCAAGAACACCTAGATAAAGACGCAACTTGGTTCAAAAAGTGGAGAATAAAAGCAAGTGCTGCTAAGTCTATACATGTGACAATCACACTTAAAAGAGGAGACTGCCCACCAGTGACACTAAATGATATGATTTTACCTCAACAAAAAACAGTCAAGTACCTTGGAATGCATCTGGACAGGAGGCTCACATGGAAGGACCATATCAAGGCAAAAAGAGAACAGGCAAATCGGAAACTTGGGGATATGTACTGGCTAATAGGGAGACAGTCTTCACTTAAATTAGAAAATAAGTTTTTATTTACAAAACTATTATAAAACCTATTTGGACTTACGGCATTGAACTCTGAGGATCAGCAAGCCACTCCAATATCGAAATACTTCAACGCTTCCAAATAAAGCCTTAAAAATAATTGCTAGTGATCCATGGTACATAAGAAATTCACAAGTCCATGAATATCTTGAAATGCCTACTGTCAAGGAATAGATAAATATATCGTGTATCACATATAAAATGAGATTGGAACATCACAGAAATGAACTTCAGCAAGGTCACTGATCGATATAGATGAAAACATACACCGACTAAGGCGATCCAGACTTGCTTCAATTTAAAGAAGCATAACTGTGGAATGAGATGATGCATCACAGGATGGGTTCATCTCCAAAAGTCAATCCAGATATATATAAAATTTGATTATAGCTAATTGGCTGATCGTAAATGGATAGAAATTGAAAAAAAAACACATCTGCAGTAGACAATGAACCCACAGCAAAGTCTAAATAAATATAGTATAGATATATTATAAATATAATATAGTATAGATTCTATAGGAATGTCTAATTTCAAAATTGTTACTGATTGCAATTTCGGAATACTAGGTGGAATTTATATAAAAATCCAAGTTTTTCCGAATATCATTATATATGTTACATTATTTTCCTAGTTTATGAAATCTATTATCTGTAAAATTGAGGCAAAACCAAAGTTATGTTACGAAAGTTTCAGGCTTTATTCTTTTTTATTATAACATTGAAATAATAAAATTCGTATATTTTTTTAATTTTTATTATGCATGTTAAGTTGTGTGTAAGAAAGGTACTTATAGGTTGTCGTGTACGTAAGGTAATTTATGTTATTGTTTTCTACGATACAGGATAATAATTATTATTGTATACAATTTCCTTAAAAGTGAAACAAAAACTGGTCAAGTGCGAGTCCGACTCGTGCAACCATGTTTAATACTAAATTAATTCACCTATAATTTCAGTTTGAAACAGTTGACAAAATTAAGTTTCGTTAATCGAGCCTTCGTAATTGTTTTCCACTATCATATACCTATAGTATCAGTTTTCGTTTTTTTGTACTTTAAGTTTTCGTCACATTTCATAATTGTAGACCATAGATTTTACGATTATGCGACAAATTTTATCCATATACTGTAAAAACGAAACAAAATCGGGACGAATCGTTTTCTTAGAAGTTTAACTATTACTGTGCTCCAAGCGACTGTTGACTTCGATATATTATGTTAATTTCACCTTGATAATTTCACTCTATCTAGATATGGTCTTGACCGACGGACTTTTTGCTCTCACAGATTAACCAAATGGCGGTGGCTCCAGATTCTCACAGATTGAAGTTGCTAAGAGAAGTGGCCGGTACAAGAGTATATGATGAGAGACGCGAAGAATCAGTGACGATATTAAAGGAAACTGTTGGCAAGGTGAGATTAATAATATTTTTTTCAGCTTCAGGCTTTGCGTCGCATAAATCAAGGTTGGCTGTATAAACCTAGCGCCAAAAATGTTAAAATTCAAGATATTCAATATTGCATGACTTATCAAAGCCGGGAAATATTATAGAAATTTGTAAATAATTACTTCCTCGCGAGTGGAGCTTGAATTGAAAGCCATCTCGTTTTACAATCATAAATGGAAGGTATATGAGAAAATCCATAAGTTGTCTACTAATGGATTTTCTCATATACCTTTACCGATCTTTACCGATTTAAATATAGCCTTCACTATTGTGTTGAGGTAAACTTCCTTTAAGCTGTAGTGTTTTTTATTTCAATTGATTCTTGAATATAAAAACTTATATCAAAATCAAATTCAAAATATTATTTATTCAAATAGACTATTATAAGCACTTTTGGTAGTGTATATTATAAAATTGTTATTATTAATGTACAGTATAGCACAATATTATGAATTAACGCTTAATTAATTTCTTCTAGGTAGAGAAAATTAATGATTTTCTACAAACAATTGAAGAGAGACTTAAAACATTAGAAGAGGAGAAAGAAGAGCTAAAAGAGTATCAAAAATGGGATCGTGCGAGACGCGTATTAGAATTTATTATTCATGACACTGAACATAGAGAAAATAAACGAAAATTAGAGGATGTAAGTGGAATTGTTTTTATTTTTCCTATTACAGTCACACTTTGTGCCCCTGCACCACGATAGGCCTGTATGTGTGTGTATCAATGTAATTTTTAGACAAAAATATTTTTCCTTAACAAAATATTTGACATTTTTCTAATATATATTTGTAATATATTTTTATAGTTGGAAAAAATGAGGGCGAACAGTGGCAAAGAACAACAGCACTATGCAGATATGGTACGCGAGGCTCAGGACCACGTCAAGGAATCTAATAAGTGATTTATTTTTTCTATAATTACAACAACATTAAGCAGAGTAGGCAGAGAGAACCTTTTAAACGCTTCGTTTCCCAGTTTTTTCTTTTACTCTGTTTTCAATTTTTATCCATAAATTATGCCGCACGACGATTTTATGCCGCAGTGGCACAAGCGTGGCATTGTGAACGCGACAGACGCGTTGATATTCGCCAGGCAACACTCGAGATATAAGCGGAGAGTGGTGAGCGGCAAAGCACGGCGTTGAGTTCCGCCACTCAACACGTTGCCCCCAGAATTCGTTTGGAAACAGAAAAAGTTGGGCACAAAAGTGACTTAGTAAGAACGGAGTGTCTTATCACTAGGTTCCCACTGGAAACTTCCCAGGTTTCCTCGGCTATGTGCTATGTTCGGGATTCAGCTTAAGGCTAAACAAACGTATTGAAATGTGATGTCACATATTTTAGGTAAAATGACAATGACATTGTGTGACAGAGGAAGAGTCCCCATCGCTTGTTACACCATGTCACACTGGGTCAATGCCAACCGCTTACAATTCAATTGTAAAAGGCCCCTTGACAAACGTAATTAATGTAAATAATAATTTAAATATAAATAGTTCCTCAAATTATAGTGATCAAACATTTTGTTTATATTAAAATATTAACATATTTTTCACAATAGCCTTAAATGAAATATACTATATTATGTAATAAAATATTATTATACATAAATAACATGTGAAAATTTATTGGGTAATAAGTATGACACAATATGTAACTAAACTGACATAATATATTCTTAAACAAAGCAAATACCGTCATCATGACGCGATTGGAAAATTTCTTAATAAAAATTATTTTTTTTAAATTATTTTTTTGTTTATGTTGTATTCCGCGTATAATAGTATAATCATAGGACCTGGTAAGACACTCATACCGCCAAACTTTCGAGACTGTGTGTTGAGTGACGGTACTCAACGCCACGTTTTGTCGTTACTAGAACGAGAAATCCTATACCCGGACAGGAAACTATCTACCTCACTGCACCAAGACGACCTATAGTTAATTTATTTTATATAGTATATTAGCGTCACGCTGTATCCCGCACACATCAGGGTAGTAGAAGACACTCTGTTCCCTAATTTCTGCCGAATTCTGAAGGCATTGCGCGTTGAGTGGCAGAACTCAACGCTGCGCTTGCCTTGACACCAGAGCGAAGAAATAGAAATATCAACGTAAATAAATATTTCACTTCCTCGAGTGGGGATCGAACCAGGTACCATAGGTCAATATATTATATTTATTAGGAAACTAAAAGAAGCTCGTAAAGATGTGGCTGCGGCTCGAGAGGAAAAAGATATATTGTCTACAGAACAACAGCAATTACTAAGAGAAAAGACCAAGTTAGAATTGGCTATTAAAGATCTGACTGACGATGTTGATGGAGATAATAAATCTAAGGTGGGTATTTACAATTGTATTTACAATTATATATTTTTTATAATAGACAAGATGAATGAGTGGGCTATGCAAATATACTAAAATGTGACGTAGTAATGTAACAAACATGTGAATATAAATATTAAAAAAGCTATAAGTACACATTAAATATCATATATTGAAAAACGTATTAAAGTTTGCGGTTAAATTCACACTATTAATTTCTCAGATTTCTTAAAGACCTGTATAGTGATGAATTTTTTCGATTAATACTAATATGGACAATTGATTTTTAAAAAAAACAAAATCTATAAAATATTACACATGATGTGGTTTGTACATCATTCCCTTACAACAGTAAAATATTCATATAGTTATTAAAAATTGTTTAAATTATCATCTTTTATTATTAGGAAAGAGCCGAAGCTGAACTAGAACGTTTACGACAACAAATATCAGAGAAAGAACGAGAATTAGAGGAATTAAAGCCCAAATATGAAGAAATGAAATCTCTTGAGGAAGAGTGTACTAGAGCTTTGGCCCTAAATCAACAAAAACGACAAGAGTTATACGCTAAACAAGGCAGAGGGACTCAGTTTACGTCCAAACAGGATAGAGATAGATGGATTGAGAAGGAACTTAAGTATAGATATTTTTTTTGTATTTCACTTTAGTATTGGTTTTGTTCATGTCATTTAATAAGATTTAATTTAATATAGTATTTAATATAGACAAGAATTTAAATATATAAATGAAGTGTACCTTTAAATTTATGAATACTTATGTGACTTCGAAATATATATATGTTTTGTGCCATATTCTACAAAGTTTATACAATATAATATTGAAGTTTATATATTTAGGAAGAAAGAAAATAGTTTTTTTACTCAATGACTTGCCTAATCATAACAAAAAATACGTATATTTTTTGAGTTTTTCAAATAGGAATCTAACTAACAACCACAACATCTACTCATAATAAAAACTTAAATTTCTTTTTTATATGTCAATAGGTCGTTAAGCAAACAAATAAAAGATAAAAAAGACCACGAAGGCAAACTACGTGAAGACCTACGACGTGACGCCGTCAAACTGACGGAACTAGAGAAACGTATAGAAGAAATGACAAAGGAAATGGAAAGACAGAGGGTAGCCATAGATGAACATAACAAACAGTATTATGAATGTAAGAAACGGAAGGATCAAGAGCAGAGTGCTAGGAAGTAAATTTATTGTTTTATATATTAGCTGTTGTTTGTTAAATTAAATTATTTTGTTAAATATTATTTGTATGTAACACATGCAAATAAAACGTATATTATTTTAGAAATATAAAAAAATCGTTTATTTGTTCGTTTGACGCCGTCGTCGCGCAAGGTGATACAAGCGTGTGATTGTAATTACGACGGTTGTGGGCTCGATTCGCTTCTGGTAACTACGCAAAACGCGGCGTTGAGTTTTGCCACTCATCACGCAATGCCTCCAGAATTTGGTAGAAAGTGAGGAGCCAAAGTGTCTTATTTTAATGTTAACACTAAGCTCACAGGTTCCCTTTGTCTACCGTGCCTCATGCGTGAAGCTAAAAAGAAAAAAATATATTTGGACATAGCCCAAACTTGAACCTGGTATTGAATCTAAAAAAAATATAACATTTCAGTGAACTATGGCGTAAGGAAACAACTTTGACCCAAAACTTGTCTTCGTTAAAGGAAGATTTAGCTAAAGCTGACCAAGCATTGCGCTCCATGGCAGGAAAGGTAAACTAAATATTTTGCCTTTCTTTATTACATTCCATTTAGAGGTGTTAATTAGCTCTTAAAATAGTATTTTCAGGTCATTCTAATTTCATAACGTGTACTGTACTTTAAAATCCTTTGTAATTGACATCTTATCGTTAAAGATCATTTAAAAAAATACTTAAACATTCAGATAATGATAAGTGTTATAACCTTATCTGTATTCTATATTATTATTTTATTTTAGCTTCACGCTGTATCCCGCACACGGTAGGGTAGGCAGAGGGAACTTAGTGTTAAAACACACCATTCCCCACTTTCTGCCAAATTCTGGAGGCATTGCGTGTTGAATGGCAGAATTCAACACCAGAGCGAAGAAATGGAAATAGAAACGTAAATGAATATGTCACTTCCTCGAGTGGGGATCGAACCCACAACCGTCGCGTTACAGTCACACCCTTGTGATGCTGCGCCACGACGGCCTCATATATTATATTGTAGAAAAATGTAATAACTAAATATATTTTTACAGCCAATTCTCAACGGTCGTGACAGTGTACGTAAAGTACTAGAGACATTCCAAGAGCGTGGGGGAGAATGGGCCAAAATAGCCACTCAATACTATGGACCGGTTATTGAGAACTTTACATGCGATAAAACTATTTATACTGCTGTTGAGGTATATTGTTTTATTTTATTTTTTTAGGTTTCCCTTTATACATGTGATGCTTCTGCATATGTATGCGGTGCTTTTGGATTCGATTCCCACTATGGCAAACGTGACAAAGTTGTGCCCCCTTATGTCTTGATCTTTTAGGTAGAATGTTGTACATTATGTTCTCTCTGCTGCAGTATGTCTCTCAGTCTCTTTCTGCAGAATAAAATACTACATTGTCATTTAATATTACTGTATATCACAATTGATATGATTTAAAAATAACCATGGTTCACTTAATTTAATGTAAAACCCTCGAAAAAAAAGAACTAAAATCTATATTTATCGTACAAAAAAATAATAATAATATGGGTAATTATCATCATCATTATCAACATTTTTATATAAATTTTAAGGTGACAGCCGGCAATCGTTTATTCCACCATATTGTAGAATCAGATACGGTTGGTACTAAAATATTAAAGGAAATGAATAGACAAAGTCTTCCCGGAGAAGTGACCTTCATGCCTCTCAACCGACTCCAAGTTAGGGATATGGTGTATCCGAGTGACAATGTAAGTTTACAAAGTGTATATGCTAATTTTTTTTTTATTATTTCATTGATTTTACATTTTATTAAAGAGATTTCTCATGTCTATTAATTTTTCAGTTTAGTCCTTGTTTGTTTTAAAAAGAATATTTTAATCAAATCAAATTTCGGTCTTGACTAGCTGTATACTAATTTCAGTGATTATTTCAGAATGCCATAGCTATGGTGCATAAACTAAAGTATGACCCGAAATACGCTAAAGCAATGAAATATATATTTGGTAAAACTCTTATATGCAGAAATTTAGAGTGTGCTACGGAATTGGGGAAGCAGTTTCATTTGGACTGTGTCACATTGGAGGGAGATCAGGTATTTATGATATATTATTGTCACGCTAAAGTTTACGCGACGTTAATCGATATGTAAGGCTCGAACTCAAGTCAGGTAATATTTGCAATTGCAATCAATCGACTTTGCTTAATGATTTCAAACTTCTAATATATTGTCCTTATTGGTCACTTTGGCCATTGAAGGCAGTTTTATTTTGTCTCTTGACAATACATTACAAAATGACGTTAAAAAAATGCATGATTATAAAAGGTATTCCAAAAGATACAATGTTCACTTTATTTCACTTCTCATTATCAATATCAATTTAACTAAGCATAAATTCACAACTAGATTTTGTAATAGATTTGTTTTTAATTAATTTCTTTTATTTTTGACACTCAATCAAAAATTATAACGATAATACTACTGCTATTATTTACTTATAGGTTTCTTCAAAAGGATCACTAACTGGTGGATATTTCAACCAATCGAGGTCTCGTCTAGAAATGCAAAAAACTAGATCTGAACTAATGGAGCAAATAACAACGTTAGACGAAGAGTTGAACACTCTGAGACAAGAATTGAATAAAACTGAAACTAGTATTAATACAATTGTATCAGAAATGCAAAGGACTGAAACTAAACAAGGGAAAGCAAAGTGAGTATAAATAATATTTTTTTTAGCTTCACGCTATATCCCGCACATGACAGGGCAGGCAGGGGAAACTTGGGAACTTGACGTCAAAACACTCCGTTCCCTATGCACCACCTAATTTTTGATGACATTGCTTATTGTGACGAATATAGTAGCGAAACTTAACGCCTTGTAATCTTGTTACCAAAATAATGCAAGGCAAGAAAATGAAAATAATTCATACCCCCGATTAGGAACCGAACCCGCAACCGTCACATTTAGAGTCAAACGTTTCATCCCGACGGCTTCATTAATCATTATACTATTTTTAAATTAATATATACTAACAATTTCATCTTTACTCTCAGAGACATTTTTGACAAGGTAAAAGCTGACATTCGTCTAATGAAAGAAGAACTAGCGTCCATAGAAAGATTTAGGGGGCCTAAAGAAAGATCGTTAGCTCAATGTCGATCCAGTTTGGAAGCAATGCAGGCTACTAAAGAGGGATTGGAATCGGAATTACACCAGGTATATTTTTAATGAGATTATAATATTTATATAATGTTATAAACTAATTGTCTGCTGATTAACTTAACTGCACTAAATAACTTATTTAAAAAATATTCAGTGTATTAGTTTGTAACCAACTGTCCAGTATTTGCCTTAAAATCCACGCAAAACGATACTTTTTAAAAAGAAAATGTTCATTTGTAGTCTTGGTGTGAAAATAAGAGTTATAATATTCTATATCTTCAACAGTTATAACATTGTTTTAACTAGGCTCTAATTCAGAGCCAAGTGTTAAGACAACGCTGTAACGCTGTATTCAGCGTGAAGCTAAAAAAAATAATTAAAATGAACTTGGTGTGAAATAGTTATGTTATATTATTATACTTTTTTACACATATAACATTATTTAAAAATAGACTTGTTTGATACTTATATAATTATATCCTTAAAAGAGTGTGAGTACTTAATTTTAATCCAACAGGAGCTAATGGAACAACTATCTACAGCAGATCAAGGTAAAGTGGATGAACTAAACGACGCCATTCGACGCCTCACGCAAGAGAATAAGGAAGCGTTCAGCCAGAGAATGAATTTGGAAGCTACTAAGAATAAATTGGAGAATTTATTGACTAATAATCTTATAAGGTGATTTTAGATTTAATTCTTTTTACTGTTCAGTACCTTTTAAGTAAAAAAAAACCCTTATAAGATCACTTTGTTGTCTGTCTGTCAAGAGCATTTATCTCAAGAACAATTGGAGATATCGAGTTTAAATTCAAACCATATACTCAGATCTACGGCCCTATGATTGCCTGAAAATAAAACGTATTTCTACATTTATTTAAAAAAAGATGTGGCCGTTTATATCGCAAAAAAGTGCATTACAATACTATAAAGAAAATCAAAATTAATAGGGCTAATACCTCCTGAATCGGGTGGAAAGTGGGGCACGGAGTGTTTTAACACCAGGTTCCCTCTAACTGTTGTCAGTGTCAACGCCTGTCTGTTGTGTGCGGGATACAGCGAGAAGCTGATTATACATATACAGACTATGTACATATATTTATCGTGACCGGGATTAAAATATTTTTTTCTTTAAAACAGACGTAAAGACGAATTAGTGCAAGCATTACAAGAAATATCAGTAGAGGATAGGAAAAGACGACTCGCAAACAGTAAAAGTGATCTCTCGGCAGCTGAAAAACGTATACGACAAATTAATAAGGAAATGGAAGAGGTCGAGCGGAAAGTGCAGGCCGCCGTTAAGAACGAAAAAGCACTTAAATTGGAGTTGGATAAGTGGAGGAATAAGGTTTGGTTATATTTTCTTACAAAACCTGCTTGTTGCCTCTGTAGCAGTATTACTTAACCCCAACGTAATTATATGTTTTTTTTATTTGAATCCACGCTCATCACATACTGTCGTATTTGGCACTATATTATCATTTTTTACATTATTATATTGGCGTTATAGTAATAATTATTACATTAGTAATAATAGATTTACTAATCGTAATTAAAATTTGACATAGGAAAAAGAAGCTCAAGACAAAATGGAGGAAGACGCCAAAGGTTTAGAGAAAATGGCTTCAAAAGAAGTATTGCTACAAGAGAAAATACAAGAATCTTTAGATAAAATAGCCGCTCTTGGTACTTTACCCAACGCACCAGAATTACACGCGAAATATCAAAAACTTTCATTGAAGCAGGTATTAAAAACATATCAATTAAATTAGCATTTTTATCTTTATTAATGAAAATTGAAAATTATATGATTGTAAAAGGAAACAAATGTTTATTCTGAATTTCGTATGTTCATTGAATTGATTAATTAAATAAAATAATTATATGTTTAAATTATTTATTTTCTTAACATAATAAGTCTATTTACAGTTATTCAAAGAGTTAGAAAAGGCGAATCAACATCTAAAGAAATATAATCACGTGAATAAAAAAGCGTTGGATCAGTTTATAAGTTTTTCGGAACAAAAGGAAAAGTTGTACAAACGGAAAGAAGAACTTGATATTGGGTGAGTAAAAATAAATCATAAGTAAGAAATATTTAATATTTTCATTTATTTGCTCTGGTGCCGAGGCAAATCGCGGCGTTTAGTTCCGTCACTTAACACAACGCAATGCCTCCAAAATTCGGCGGAAAGCGCAGTGTCCTTAATGCTAGGCTCCCTGCTTACCCTGTTATATCAGCTATTTAATGTAAGAAACTGTTCTTATAAAAAATTATAATAAACCTGATGTTAAACTGAAATAATTTTATACATTAATTAACACATCTTTTTAGTTTATATATTTAATTAAGATCAGCAACAACAACTCTTGTCACTAATCTAAATTATCTTCACTAGATTCAGATTCACGTATCTCTTTAAGTATATTCGAATAAACAGCATATTTAGCAACACTCGCGTATATATAATCAAAATGATTGAATTTTTCTATATTATAGGTGTTATATACATTTGGCAAGTTATTAAATAAAATCGATACATCCTCAACATCTGACAACCAATCGTTATTACTATAAAACAACACAATAGGAACAGTAACCTTACTTAAATTATAAAATGGCGGCGTTTCTTGTCCGTATTTTATTAAATTGTCCTTAGTTCCAAAATCGTAGCGACAGAAATTACCAGAAAGATATAATTGTCCGTAGTGGATTAATTGCGTGATTGACGATGTACTAGGATTGTGGCCGGCGATAGTAGACATCAAACCACAATTAATAAATTTATAATCATTGCCAATTATATACTGTAGCATATTGTCGCATCCCGATATAAAATTGCATATATAATTTTCTATTTTGGCGAAATATTCCGTGCTCGATATGTAAATATTAGTGTCTATTATATATAGTAAATTTACCGCCATTTTAACTACAGGGCTCTTAGCGTGACTGAACCAAGCGATCGGCGATAAAGCGAACATCATTTTAATTTTACTATTATAACTGGGTTTCATAGAATTCATTACAAGAAACGTGGTTGTCCCTTGTGAATGGCCCACGTAGTATAGACTGTCTTGTCTTGTAACACGCAATATATAATCGACAGTGGCAGGTAAATCATATAGTCCGATTTCTTCCCAACTAAATTTCCAATATTCTGATTCGTTTTTGGTCAATTTTGTATGTGTATCGGAATATTTATTACCCCTAGCATTTCCCATCCAAGTGTCATATCCGTTATCAGCTAAAATATAAGCTAATGCATTATTCGGTCCTTGTAAAACCCAACTGTCAGAAGAATCTAGAATACCGTGCATAAGAAAAATTGTACCACATTTTTTTCCATTTTTTGGGGGTAATCTATGAATATTAAGAATATATCCATCTTCGGTAACAACAGTATGTTCTTCGATTTTGTAATTATATTTCCTTGCTAATTCTGTTATATTCAACTTGGCATCGTCCAATACGGAATTATTTTCCTTATTTTCATTTTTATTATCTGTCCCTTTCACACTGTCAATTATGTTATTAATAATATCGAAATTAAAATATTCGAAACACTTTGTAAAAATTGGAAAAAATATTAAGCAAATAAGAAACTTGTAATACATTTCGTATGATTCTTTGTATAAGGGCGTTCTAAATGTTTCTTTAGTATTTATACTATTCATTCATATTGCTGCTGCAATTAGTATATCGCACTGGGTTTATGTTCTCAATTGTTGTTGTAATAATGAGTCGTACTTGACACATTTTTACTAAATTGATTATACAAAAAAAATATCTTTATTTCGTACAAAGTCGAAGAGTCATTGTGTATATTCAACAAAGGGGTGGAGAATGAAGTGTGTCTTAACACTATTTTCATTGACTATAGCGCAAGGTGTATAAAAACTGATGTATAGCTTTCTTTATTTAGATAATCCTTCGGTGCCAGCTTATAATGTTAAAAATATGTGTGGAAGCGCGTAGGAAAAGTATTTTTGTTAAAAAATATGGTATTACAAAAATGTAATGTTTAAGGCTAAGTGATCCATTTATTAAAAAAATATAAATTGAAAAAGAAATGTTTTAATTCAATATGTTATATGAACTTTACTTTATTATTTAATTTGTTACGTTAATTTAATTGAAAGAAACATAAAATGTTCAAATTAGGTAATAAAAGGTTTTAAGGCTTTCGCTTTCGCAACTTATATACTTTAAGTTATAGCACACATTTAAAATCTTCACTTCTATCTATAAATTAACGTAAAAACATCTTGTGACGCTTTGGACCGCCATTTTGACATTAGATTGATTGGAAAAGGTTCGAATCCCATGAAAAATCGTCATCGGATTTTTTTAAACAGGTATTTGATGTCGTTGAACAGGATAATGAGAAATAGTTTTAATCTGAACAAAATAGTAAAAAAAAAACGATTATATTTTCTTAACTATACTAGTGATAAAAATATGATGTGGATTACTTTACCTCTTTATAATACTTTTAATTACTACTTTTTTTCGTTTTTAACTATTTTCAATTCATCATTTTAGTGGCGAAAAAATCCGTGAGTTAATCGAGACCCTAGAGCACAGGAAGTTAGAAGCTATACAATTTACGTTCAAGCAAGTTAGTAAAAATTTCACTGAAGTGTTCAAAAAGTTGGTGCCGCAGGGAAGAGGGAGTCTAATCATGCGCGTGGCACCTGATGAAGGGCAGGATAATAATCCTGAGGTAAATATGTTTTTTACTTTATGTTTTGTAAGTTATGATTGAAAGAGAACCTGAATCGTTTTCAACCATACAACATTTTAAAATTATACAGAAAATTCGAGTTATGCTTGATGGGATAACAGTAGTAGGAATTGACCTCCCGTATGAACTATATCAATGTGCCTTGCGATCTTCCCTCCTAACTTACATAACAGTCATAGACAGATGGAACTTATTGTTAAGACACCGTCCTCCACTTTCTCCTTCGCTAAAATTCCGCGACATTGTTGAGTTGCGGAACTCTATGCCGCACTTTATCTTATATCTCTTGTAGAAAAAGAAAGATAATTCATTCCCCGAAATAGTCATTGAAGCCCTTACCCTCGTACTTACAGTCTGACACTGTACTCCTATTAATTCATAAGTTTTCGTGTAGCGACCCAACGCGGACCCGTTCACGGGCGTGGGTATCAAGGTGTCGTTTACGGGCGGCGAGGGCGACATGCGCGAGATGAACCAGCTGTCGGGCGGGCAAAAGTCGCTGGTGGCGCTCGCGCTCATATTCGCCATTCAGAAGTGCGACCCCGCGCCCTTCTACCTCTTTGACGAGATCGACCAGGTCAGTGGTGACATACGACAAGGTACATACGTGAAGAGTCACATTGTGTCACGTGTCAAAACGTGGTGAGAGGCGTGACATCAAGGTGTTGTTCTGAGACGACGAGGGTGACATACGCGAGATCTCTTGGCATCACATTTTAACATAAAATATCTAAATAAAAAAATATTCATACATAAATAATTGCTGAACTGCTGTTTTAATTTTGTAATGTCTAAGGTGTAAAATAGAAAAATCTTTGACGTTACACTAGGTAGGTATAAGTTTTAAAATATTGTTGAATAAATTCTTCTTAGAAAATATTCAGATAATAAACTTTATTCAAAATGTATAACTGTATTAATCTTCAGACAATGATATATTATAAAAAATATAGAGTTAACGCATTTACAAAAGTTTTATAATTTAGACTCCATAAAATATTACAAACTAATAAGTAAATTCCTACTTATTATTTACTTTTTGCAGGCACTAGACGCTCAACATCGTAAGGCAATAGCCGACATGATCCACGAATTATCAGCATCAGCTCAATTCATAACAACAACTTTCCGACCGGAGCTGCTCGAGCACGCGCACAAGTTCTACGGCGTTAAGTTCCGCAACAAGGTGTCTCACGTCGAGTGCGTCACCATCCACGAGGCGAGGGATTTCGTAGAGGACAGTGCTACGCATGCGTAGTGTGTTTAGTTTATGCACTACATGTGTACAGGTGATTGTAAAATTGTTAATACACTCATACACACAACATACAGGCGCTACACACATCCAAACAATAGCAATTATGTATGTATACGACTTTATATACATATATATTTCCAGGTAGTCTAATGGTTGATTGTGTGTATACGCACAAACACACAAGCTCACACACACAAACCATACATGTCCGTACACACACAAGTACAACTTGATTTAAAAAAAAAATAGTAATGAAAATTTGTTTAATTAATTTAATTTTTTTTATCTATTAACAGATGAATTATGAACTAGATGGTGTTGGAGCTCCGCGTAAACATATCAATTATGTTTTAAATAAGAACATTTAACAAAGCAAACAGATAAAAATTACAATATTTGCTATTACGTGCTTATACAATATATTGTTTTTTAGTTAGTGAGTATTTCTATACTGTTAGTATGTATCTATATATTTACATAACTTAAAGTGTATATGTATGTATGTATATGTATGTAGTTATGTATCTATCTCTGTGTAGGTTATTTATTTTTCTTATTCACACCAGTGGTGTAACTAGGGTATTTGCCGCCTGGTGCTTAAGACTTGATGCCCTTTAAAATGGGCAAAAAATTTTCAGATTTCAGAACACAGTCAATTAGATATATACATTTTTATTGCTTCAAAACTATAATAACTATGTATAAGTTATAACATTCAATTTTGGTAAAAATTATTGCAAAAATTTGAAAACGGACAATACGCGCTTTATGACTAGCAAATTGATTGTCGACTTTGATGCCCCTTTCCTTTTGATGCCCGGTGCGACTGAACCGCTCGCACCACCCCGGCTATAGTCTGGCAAATATGTTATTGATAATGGGAAGCACGCGCGGTAAATTGCGCAGAAAGCGTATTTTTATGTCTGCACATAGACACCCGCTCACGCCGGACCGATTCCCCGTAAGGGCTCGCGGGGAATCGGTGCGGGGTGTGACCGGGCTACGGTACAGTCGAGCGCAACGCTATAAGTTCATTACTATGAAATATGAATATGATAGCATCATATATACGGAATGGTGTAGTAGAGCATATTTGTCTAGTAATATTATAATGATTAGTGTGTTTGTTAGCTTAAGCAACATGCAAAATCAAGTTATGGATAACCAAATTGAAAAATTAAATAAAAAACTGAATTGAAATTGTTATAATGGGGCCACATACAAATCTTCTCAATCCAAATTCAATAAAAAAAAGTAAAATATAAAAAGTAATTTTAATAAGGTACATAAAAGAATAAAAATAATAATACATACAAAAAAATTGTAAAAAATAAAGTTTTAATAAATAAAATGTCAAA
This sequence comes from Heliconius nattereri, assembly GCA_013403645.1. NCBI lineage: Eukaryota > Metazoa > Arthropoda > Insecta > Lepidoptera > Nymphalidae > Heliconius > Heliconius nattereri. Next base: position 749,332 of record JAAIXI010000244.1, on the reverse strand, counting down.
TATAAAAGTAAAAAATTTAAAGCAATGGCCGTTAGTGTTCATTTACAAAAATAATTAGTAATAAAATGCAAATTAAATAAAAATACGTAAAAAATAAGACTTAACTTTGCTTAATATTTGATTCAATTATTTAAAAAAATACAAATAGGTATCTAATCTTAATCTTTTTGTACCATAATTAATTAAAATAATTACCCAACATTTTTATTTAGAATTAAATAAACTATTTTAATAAATTATTAAATTTATTACCGTTTTATTTAAAACGTTAATTAATGCATGCAAGAAAGTAAAAAATAAAAATTGACAAATAATAAAGCAAACAATCAAAACGGTAAAAGGCATTTTTGTTTACAATTAATTATATTCTTGTTTGAGCAATATAGTGTGAGCTCGATTGTACCTATAAAGATGTGTGGGTGCGAATTTCCTGTAAGGACGTAGCGCTCACACTGACGCACAGTAACTTGTATGGCAAAGGGATACCTCACTCTCATTTTTTTTGTACCTCAATATTATTTTTTTTATATAATCTTAAATATTGCCACATATTCCTTTATCCATATTGCATAGTATATAAGCTTGTATTATGCATACTGAATGTTTATGTTGTACATAAGTATGTATATAGTATATATATATATATATATATATATATATATAGATAGAAAAATATCATGTGCCATTAGATATATCAGCAGAAGCTTAGAATTGATTAATTATTTATTGACAAAAAAAAATGATTATACTTTTCGGGCTAGTCTTGATTTTATTCTCGACAACATTGTGTGGAACAGCTGATTATTTTTCGATATTTACGTATCCTCATAAAATTTTCGTTTTGTATAATTTACTACAACATAAACATGATAGACAGATATTTTAATTATCGTATAGGTAAATGTGGTTTGCTAAGCGTGAGGTAAAACAACATAACAGGGTAACACTGATCGAACGTTCTGTGCGCATACGTATACTGCGCAATTTGCCGCGCGTGCTTCCCATTATCAATAACATGTTTGCCAGACTATACGCCGCTGATTCACACCTACTCACACACACTACTCACTATTTATAATTTTTTTGCGATTTCCAACGCCTTAGGTTGCCTGGAAGAAATCGCTATTTCAGCGATCAGGTCGCCTATTTTTTGGGGGTGTTTTAAAGAGTTTTATTATTATTATTTTTTTTTATAAAATATAATTTTTGCGGAAAGTATAAAATAATAAAGGTTTCTCAGTTTGTCTTTTTTTTTATGTAGTGATGTTGTAATTGCCATTATTCGGTCGTATAACATACACACATAATTATTAAAAAAAAATGCATTATTTTACCTTAACATTATTACTTTTTAGAACATTTTTATAGACTATTTGATAGTTTTCTTATTATATTTTCATATCTTAATGAAATTGTTAAAGTAAGTTTAAGCGTAAAAAAATTAAGAAAGTTAGAAACTTTTCTATTGAAATTTAAATGATAAATAAATATGATATAATATATTCTTACAACATGCTGGAATTAATAAAAGTTTCAATATTTTGTTTCAAAATTGACGTTTGTTGCATCAATGACGTTTTTGCACTTTTTGATTTTTTGCAAGAGACTGGAGGATAGATTTGATTTATAAAACTGGACATTGATTTGATTTATTAAATCATTTTTCTTAAATTGTGCATTTACGTCATTTTTTTGTATCTCACCTATAACACCTAGTCTTAAGACAGTGTTCCGTTCCACTTTCCCCCGAATTCTTGCGGTATTACCTGTTGAGTGGGGGAACTCAACACCCCGCTTTGAACAGTGTGAGGAAATAACCACATTATATTATAGTCACACGATTGTGCCTCTGTGCTCGTCAACGGTCATTGTTGGACCAAATTAGGATTAGCAAAAATGGTCTTTAATAATAAAATAATGTACAATTGATTTATATATTTAATAAATATAATAATATTTTTTGAGAGCAGCCGTGGCGCGGGGGACAAGCGTGTGACTGTAAACGCGACTGGTTGTGGGTTTGATGGAATCTTCCCCACTTGAGGAAATGTAATATTTATTCAAATGTATATTTTCATCTTGCCTCAGCTCTGGTGTCGGGAAACGAAATTTCTTAACACTAGGTTCCCTCTGCCCACCCTGCCGTGTGCGGGATACAGCGTGAGGCTGATATTTATAAAATTTAAATGTCAACATTTTTTTTTTATTTTTTAAGTTTTTGATTTGTAAGGTTTTTTTTTCTTATTAAGAATTGATATTTCTTACTTTAGATATTTTAATTTCAACACAAACTATTAATAAATATTATGAGAAATTTTGTTTCTTTTTGTAACCATCCTATACTTTTTAGTCTTCTGCAATCATCATTATATTATTTTTGGCTTATCTTTAAATTCAGACATAATTTTACAATATCAAAGTTTTAAAATATGTTACTTAATTCAATATTTTTTGTAGTATTTCAATTGTAACTAAACGTGATAGTTCAACTCGACCATTATCGATATATTTTCCTTTTATCATTTCTCCAGTCCGGCTTGTACAAGTACCGCAGTCAATTTCGATAAGTTCTATAGTATAAAAAATATGAATATCGCACCTTTAGAATTATAGAGACCTAATCCAAAAAACCGTGATTTTGAGTTATTGTCAGAAATTGACCTAAAATAACGATCTTTATCGACTCTGAATAAAATATAGATCGTTTTCTTAAAAGGCTACAAAACGAACGGCTACTTAGGTCTCTTTCACTTTCCCCCAATTACTGCGTTTGTTTAGTTTTGTAGTAACGCAAACAGTAATGTGTCGCGAGTATCCTGAACGAGTCGTCACGTATTTAGCTTTACACGGACATTACACGAAATAGGCCGGTACAGGATCAAATATAACGGTAAGTCAAGTCATAATTTTCAATTGAATAAAGACCTCATTCCTAGTTGAGTCCTTATAATACTAAAATGTCGTCCGTTAGCCTGCACTTTTTTTTCATTGAGACACTGAATGAAAACCGGTAATTATTGAAGACCTATTTCTAACAAGGTATCTTTAATAATAAAATTAATTAATATCATTTAAATTTATTGAGGATTGTTATGTTAGTAATAATAACAAACCTACATACAAATATACATAATGTTAATCAATATTACTATACTTACATAAATATACTTATACAAACATACACATATACAAACATATAAATATTTACTATGACATAAAAGAATTGAAACAGAAAAAGAAAATTAATAAAGAAAGAGACAAAGCGACTACTTAAGATTCTAATTGAGATTCAGAAAATGTTGTTTTAATTTGATTTTAAAAGTATTTGGAGATTGATTGCCCGACAGTATAGAGTTAGGTAGTGAGTGCCATAAGCGCACTGCTTGAACTGTGAAGGGTGTTTCATAAAAAGAGGAATTAAATATAGAGTACTCAAGCTTTCTTAGAGTTACACATGAGCGTACAGGTCTTTCGCTTGGAAGTGTCAATTGAAAACGCCTCCTTAAGTAAGGAGGAGAAATGATAAAATGTTAAAAAGAATAGTGAGAATGTGCAGGTTACGGCGTAAACGCACAGGAAGCCAATTCAGTTGCCGACGGAAATCAGACACGTGGTCAAATTAGCGTAAGCCGAAGATAAAACGAATACACATATTCTGAAGTCGGTCAAGTTTGTCGAGAGCCTCTTCATTAGNCGCGGGGTAAAAACTTGTGACCCGAAATAGGGGCCCCAAAATCACGAAGTTAGAAACAGAGCTAAATTTTATCACGAAGTAGGATTCAAACTAGAGGTCCTCAAATAAATTAATATAAAAATTAGGGTTAACTTAAACCGCATATTTCACACATTAAATCACTGCCAAAAGACCCACTTTGATCACACTAAAATTTGCAAATTCATATAACCTTTAATAATGTATTTACAATAGTTTAAAGTTATAAGAGCCTTAAACTGCCGAACTCCCGTACATTTACCTTATTTAAATCTTCAACAGTGGCGTGTCTATATAGCTGTAAATCGTCAGCGTAGAGCCATCATTACCATTAATGATAATATAGGATTTTGGTAATTTCATTTATAAAAATGGAAAAGAGCAGAGGAGAGAGTTCGCCGCCAAATCCAGTGCACATTCTTTGCTTGCGACCCCGAAGTTAATAACGAAACCATTCAGTGGCAGCAGGAGAGCTATTAATTGTGGAAAGGATACCAAGTAACACATCAAAATCCACAGAATTAAACGCGTTACTAAAGTCGAGTAAAATAAGTATACTTAATTTTACAGTATTTATATTTATACCTACAGTATAATATTTATACAGTAAATTTAATTAACGCTGCACATGTACTGTGTGATGGGCGGACGCCGGACTGGAATGTATTTAAAAGATTGTTTTGTAATAGATAGTTAGAAAGCTGTTAGAAAAGCGGATTCCTGAAGGAACTTCGAAAGGATAGGAAGGATGGAAATGGACGATGGTGTGAAAAATGAATAGGATTAGATTGTTTAGGTAAAGAGAGGACATGTGCACTTTTCCAGGCAGTAGGGGAAGATTTTGACTCGAATGAGAAGTTTAGAATGTGAGTAATAATAGGAGTTACAAGATGTAGCACTAGTAGCAACATGTCACGACTTACTTAAGTTATCACTTGCAACAGCTTTAGAGGAAATAGATACGATACACTTTCTAACTTCTTCTACTGTCACTTCATGGAAGGCAAAAGGTACAGCTAGGCTTGGTGGCCCGAGCCAGCTTTCGAAGATATAAAGTTTTATTGGATTTTGATATGGCAATAGACTGATTAGAAATAAATGAACGTAAGAAAACTGATTTACGTGATCTAATTAACAAAAAAATGATTCCTAGCTATTACGCAGATTTTTATAATTCCATCATTTAATTACTTACTACTTTATTAAGAATTTTAAGAGTTTATTTTAATTTTACATTATTTTTAGTTTAGTTAAGACGCAATAATGAGGACTTACCTAATATTTTAGTAATAATTAAATTTGATTAACATTGTGATATTATTGTAAACAGATATAAAGGCTAGAAGTTATGTTAAGCGGCTTTAATTTACTTCAAAACCTGTGATGTATAATTAATAAATAAAAACCTATGATTACAATGTTTTTTTCTGGACGGATATTATTTAAGAAGTTTACTTTGTAATAAACCTTTTTTTATTATCTTTTATAGTTTTATATTAACACAAACCCTAAAAATATTATGAAATTTAGTAATAAACTGACATATTAATGAAAAATACAAAATTTTGACCGAGTATTTAGAAATAAAAGAGTCTTTTAAAAAAACTGCTACTTTAATACTACATAGACCTAATATCAACATCTCTTTTGAAATATGAAAAAAATATATATATGACAATTATTTATTAAATGAATTATTTGTTTTATTTTACCATAAATGATATAGATAAACAAATCAAGAATTAATTTAAAAAACATTTACTATTGTATCATCTAAAATCATTTTGTAAGACTAATTTTTGTAAAAAAACGTAATTGTACAAATCGTTAATCGACGTTTCCCAAAACTTGACATTTTTGAATTAGGTCTCTATAATTCTAAAGGTGCGATATATTAGGGGCCGTCCTGGCGCTGCGCACAAGGGTGTGACTGTAACGCGACGGTTGTAAGTCGATCCCCACTCGATGCAATGAATTAATATTTCCAGTTCTTCGCTATGGCACCAGTGCAAAACCCGCCGTTGAGTTCCACCACTCACCACGCTATGCCTCGAAAAATTTTACGGAAACTGGAGAACAGTGTCTAAACCCTAGGTTCCCTCTACTATATTTTAAAATGTTTTATATCAAGGATTAAATAAAAGACCACATTGCGGATAAAATTTAATGTTTATTTACAACACTTAGAACAAATATAGCTCATATTGTCCTCCTTTGCAACACGCTATTGCTTTCGATGCCTTATTTTATAATTCAAATTTTAATTTTAAAAATAATGTTGTATGTATGATATGTTCGATAATTTATTGCAAATTAAAAAAAAATGTGACTGCGTATAATCAATATCATAGACAACTGTTTGATAAAATATAATTACAATTTTATTTGACAATGCATTTTAAGTTCGCGTCAGTAGTAGAGGCCGACTCGCACTTAATCGATTTTTTTTGTTTGGACAAAAAAATCTAAAATGTCCTTATGTAACATTTTTTGTATATATGAAATTGATATCGATAGGTATGCTAGTAGAAAAAATATCAATAGCGATATTTTATTTGTATTAATGTAAAATGGCCTCCATTATATTTTTGTTATTTTATGATTATTTTTAAAGTTAAATTGACCGGACTACTAAAATGTGACACAATGATGACAAAAATTACCAATTATATAATATTTAAAATAATCAAGGAGTAACTAGAGTAGTAAAATAATATATACAAGCACGAAATTCCAAATTAATAATTCACTTAAGTGCTAATCTAGTTAGAACTAGAATATATAAAAATCTATACAAACACACATATTAAAGAATCACAAAGGCACGCTATCACAAACTTTATAATACAAACAAAATTAAAAAGCAATGCAAATGCATTAATCTTCCGAAGTATTTGATTTATAAATTGAAAATCAGTCATAAACATGATTCTTCCTCGCAAACAGCCCATAATATACATGTGTTCCGTCTATGGAAAGCCACTGCCAAGTAAAATCCAAAATCAAATTTTTAGTGTAAATGAATATTATTTGTTTTTTAAAACTAAAAATACCCCTAGATTTTAGAAATATGCTTAAAGTATATCTTCCACTTCCATCATACCACAGTAATAAACAAAACGTGTCAAAAAGAATATAATAACTATGACTACAACAATAATGTATATTTAAAATAAATTCGCATCTTATCGGTGTCTGTTACATGGAAGATATATGAGAAGTGATTTGTTTAATATAACTTACTTTATATTAAATAAATCATTACTCATATATTATACCAAAATACAATAAAAAAAATGGTTAGGTTTTCACTTTGCAGTGGCCAAATATTATCCTTTATAACTATTAAGTACATCTTGTTTTTTTTTATGTAATTACCTAATGCTGATATGAAATATTAGTAAGTTTCGCTACTCAGGTTAAAACAAAATTCTTACATAATATTTTGTATATAACAGCAGTATTATAGAAATAGTCTTTTTATTTATTTTATAAAATAAATGTGGCAGTTTGTTAAGTATGACGTCATTGAGGCCTTAAAAATGAATATTTAATAATTCGAAATTTAAAAAAAAATTGAGAACTCTACAACACTTTTAAAAAAAAACGTTTTAATAAGTATAATATTAATTAACACGTTGTTTATAAAAACGACCTTCAAAAGAAGACTAAAGAAAAACCCAAACGCAATCAGACATTAACTTTAAATTGCAAAAAATAATACAAAAAAGTACTATAAATAACAATGCTATAATTTTCTTAACGGAACTGCATATGGAGAGTTCCAATCTCTTTCAAAAACCTCCACTAATTGAGTTCTAATATCAACAAAATTTGTGTTATTATCTATAGTGTTGTTATTGGGAAAGTTATTGTAGTTACTGAGAACGTTATTGTTGTTATTGAGAAAGTTATTTTTGTTATTTGAATTATAAACGAAAGCAGCCCCGGCGGTATCGACGAAGTAGTCCCCGTACCAGTTGGAAGTAGAAATGTATGCAGTTTTGTCAGTGACCATATATTTATTGTGGTTGACGCGCGCGAAAGGAATTTTGTCTTGTTCAGGCGTCGATGGGACTATGAAGCGTCTCTGTTTAAATAAAACAATGGTTTATATTAATTTTGTTTCATATATGCTGGAAATATTAATCAAATTAATAATACAATGTAATATAATTTATAAAATTTGAGGGTATCGGTGGGGAGTGGGACAGCCCCTAAACGCGTTCGCGCATCCGGGGAAATAAATTAATTTTACTTCTCCGCTCTAATAAGACTAAAGTGTGTTGAGTTCCACTTGCAGTGTTTTTGAGGAATGTAGAAAACGGAGTCCCTTCACTCTATGTCTGGACACTATTTACGAAATACTGCGTGAAACTGAAAACTTCTAAGTAATACAATGGTTGTAAAATCGAAACACATTTAATGTCAAGGAAAAGATATAAAAAAACATTACTTTTCTATGCAATAATTTGAAGCCAGTTTGATCTGAATTATGTATTTTTTAAATTGTTTACTCGTTTTGGTAAAACAAAGCGTATGATTGGTTCCACACATTGTTTTACAAATAGAAAAAATCTTAAAACTACAGTTTTCTTAACAAAACTTGACTACTATAATAAAAATACACATACCACTTGTAAATCCACTCTTGGGTAAGCTTCCCTCAAAGAAGACAACGACGCTAAAAAGTGATCCTCGGCGGTGCTGGAGTGTCGCCACCAGCTTATTAGGAGGCGCACTTTGACTCGAGCTTCAAGTGCCGCGCGACGTAATGCGTCATCGATTTTGGGCCAAAACCTTATAGGAAATCAGGATTATTTATTTATTTGTTTATAGTATTAGCTCTTTACCGACAGATTTCAGTTGATAGTTTGTATAAAAATGTTTTACTTACACCTAATGTGTTTTAAAAATATCTAACATATAAGATTGTTTTTATAGAGACTGTCTTGGTGCAGGGGCATAATGGTGTGACTGTAACGCGACGGTAGTGTGTTCGATGTTCACTCGTTGGAATAATTTAATTAGTTTACTATTTCTTAATATTCTCATTTCTTTGCTCAGGCACCAAGGCAAATAGCCCGGCATTTAGTTCCGCCATACAACACGCAATTCCGTGGCGGGCCGTGGGCCTTTTCGGCGGAAAGTGGGGAACGCTCTTAACACCTAGTTCCCTCTGCCTACCTGTTGTATGCGGGATACAACGTGAAGCTGATTTATTTATTTTCTATATTTAAAAAAATCATTTACTTAAGCTTAGGAGAATAAACAAGCACAGGTCCGTAGTCCATAACCGAGACATACACAAATTCCTCCGCGGAATGTATGATATCAACGATCGCGTCGTCATCGTTCGTGCGACCCGCCGTGCTGAGTGGTGGAGGGGAACTCTGAAATTAACGATAAATAATTGTTAAAGCTTTTTAGAACACTCAGAAACCAAGAAGCGCGGAATCAAATCTACTCAAATTACCTTCAAATATTTTTTTTAAATGCATTCTTCATTCCTTAGTGTGGAATTACACACAAAAAATGTAAATATAAAGACTTTCTGCAGTTTAACTGCTTTCACTACAGAAAAAGTCAAACAGGAGTTATACAGGAGGAACCTAGTGTTTAAGTGTTAAGACGCTGTTCTCCAAGCAACGCTCAATCATAGAGACATTGTCTGTCACGAGGTGACGCACATCGCCGCACGTTATTTACCATAATTTACCTATATAAACAAACTAAAACGTAGTAAATCAACTATCAAAAGCCTTTAAAAGCCTTGTGTCTTTAGACTTTAGATGTGTCAGTCAGTTAGTTAAGGTCACTCGCTCACAGATTGTTTTAGCTTTCAACCAAACGCAAATACTTTCCCTCACTGTACAAACAATGGTGACATTTCAGTGACCTCTTATGGACAGATTTATAAAACACAAAGAAACTTTGACTTATGCGTCTGAAAGCTTTTAAAGTATCGCATATATATATAGAGAGAATCATATATATTTTTTTAATTATTTTAATATTTACAGATTTTCCATGTGTTGCTCAAATCACAATAAGTATTTAAAACGGATATGTATTTGTTAATAAAAATAATAAATAGGGAGTTTTTAAAACAATATGATTGTTTAACATAGGTATCGTAAGCGTAATGTGGAACGTCCTCCAGCTAGATGGGGTGACGATATCCACAAAGTGGCGGGCAACGGCTGCATGCGAAGAGCTGAAGATCGAGCTCAGTGGCGTGCCATTGGAGATGCCTATGTCCAGCAGTGGACGAGGACAGGCTGATGATGATGATGATGATGATATATTTATCATTGTATAATTTTAAACAACATGCTTAAGGCCGTCGTGGTGCAGAGGTACAGGGCGTGACAGTAAACGCAACGACGCACTAGGGGACGCTTCCTATAAAAGCGTGCCAAAAATGGTCAAAACGAAAGTCGTAATTTCAAAGTTCTTTTGATTGTTCTATATACTAGAATAGACTATCTTATCAATACAACAAGATCTTTATTTTTGATAGCAGTTTAAAGTATCCAATATGACCTTCAAACAATACACTTCGATATTTCCCTATTTTTCATACTGCATATAGCGATATTTAAGCGTTAGTTTGTTAATAAATTTCTATAGTAACTATATTTATATAATACATTTTTATAAAGCTTATTGTCTCTTCTTTAAGAAAATATAATTAGTGTATAATAAAAAACTATATTTGAAAAGATATCTTAAAATTTTTAGAAGTATTTATAGAAGTATTTTTAGAAGTATTTATACATATTTTAACATTTTTATATTTTCAATTGGAGTTTTCTCTGTTGCCGCTGCCGAGAAAACTATATTTATGTATACTACAACTATTCAAGAATTAGGGGAAAGATTAAAATTTTGCGCATATTTATTTAGAGCAAAAAAACCAAAATGTAGTAAAATGTTAATTTTTGATATTTCATGAATACTGTTTTTATTTTAAATAATTGGCGTCCTATTTATTTCTTTCTTGTTCTATAAGTAGAAAAAAACTATCAGAATGTTTATTTTAACATGAAAAATAATCATATGTATATTTTTGAAAGAGCATATTTGTTTTAAAATATAACATTTTATGTGGTCGTTCCAACCACGAACATGCTAAAATATCACTTTTTTATGTGAATAAACAATATTATTTATTTATTTATTTATAATAAATAAATAATTATTTATATATACTTTATTGCACAAAATAAAGTCTAAAACATGTCTAAAACAATGTACAAAAGGCGGGCTTAACGCATTACACCTTGACATGTGGGATAATAAGTATGCAGGTGTGCAGAAGTAAAATATACATACATATACATCCAATAAATATATAAATATACATATAATACATAATTATAATAAAATATTACGGATATTCTAAATTATGTGAATACAAAATAAAATATATAATTAATTTGATGTGGTTTGGCACAAAACACTTTTCTAGACAAGTATAAAAAGACCAATTAACTAGTTGCTTTCATTATAATAACCGGATTTTTTTCCGCATAGTTTCTATTGCTGTTACCTTATTAAAAGATATACATATATTTTGTGCAAAATGAGTGAATTCGTTTGCAGTAGACGTAACTTATACACTTTTATAATTGAAGGGAGAAATACTTCTGAAATAGAAAACTATTTAAAGGAGAACTTCAATTTGTCGTCATCAGACGTACAAACTATAATGAACAACATTCAAAAAAGTTTTTATATAATTCTTCAAACTATGTCATCAGGACTTGCCATAAATGTCGAAAAATTCTATCAATATACACTTAATACAGCGCAATTGTATGTTAACAAATATAACAGGTATTACATGCCTTCTTCAGTGCATAAAATTCTTATACATGGCTCAAATTATAGCTCAAATTATACGGTACTATGCTATACTTCCTATTATGCAACTTTCTAAAGACGCTTAAGAAGCAAGAAATAAGGATCACAAAAGCCACAGGTTGCACCATGCCAGAAACTGTTCCCGATCAGCTGATCGCGAAAGTGAAAGACATCTTCATTCTCAGCTGAGAATATCTATGAGTCTTTCATATTTTAATGTACACCTCTGACCCATACATTACAAGCTTCAGCACACCAAGTGTAACTAACATATATCTAACGAACTGTTTGACGAAGCTAAAGAACTTCTGCAAGTCACAGAATAAATTTCTTGTTTACGTCACTATCATTATTAAAATTATTTTTATATTACATATGACACATCACTTTTTTGTTTAACAGCCTAGATTCAGTATACTTAAGTTACTTTTAATGATTTAAAAATAATAATCATTTTTAAAAATCTGTATAGCTCTTATTTATGACGATTTCAAACTTTGAATTTTTTTTATTAAATAACTCAGGACTTTTATTAATATCTATTTTATGTCATTGATAGCAAATATATTCAAGTATTTAATGCAAAATTTCAACACTTTGCGATGAAAACTGAACGAGTTACGGATTTTTGACACGAATCGCGTCATTCCGTCCCACTGTGCGACGCGACGGTGGGTATGATTATGGATTGAATTATTTTTTTCATATCGTTGCAGCGTTGAGTTCCGCCACTCAATACGCAATGTCTCGATAATCTCGTGGAACACGGGGAACGGGGAACCCAGGTAAATGTGGGATGACCACGTTAAGCTGAACTCGTGTTAAATAATTCAGAGCAACTACCTAATATCATTATTAATTCATGGTTAATCACGATCTAATTTCTAATATGCATTATGTAGTATCCTAGTACCTACTCAAGTAATTGCTAATGCTATAGCATCTGTACATACATATTAAATACTAGCGGACGCGCGCAGCTTCGCTTGCTTATTTAGGGTATAAACCATGAAACATGTGATCAATGAAATATTTTTAAGAGTCTAAATTTCAAATTTTATAAAAATCGGTGGCGATTTAAGAATTTTTCTATACAAACTTTCAACCCCTATTTCACCCCTTTAGGGTTAAAATTTTTCAAAATCCCTTAGTGGATGTCCAGATTATGAAAGTAAACATCTGTCCAAATTTCACGTTTCTACGCACAGCGGTTACGGCTGTGCGTGCGTCTTACCTCAGTCAGTGAGGACAAGTCCTTTTATATATATAGAAGATAAATATTACTAGGTTTACGTAAGTATCGCAATTCCTATGCGGGCATTATACGAAATTAAATTATAATTTAAATTCCAAAAAAATATATATTTAAACGTATTTCACGTAATCCTATATAAAAATATAATATCTGTATAGATTAACCATGAATCGTGAAAAGTGAGAAACAGAATAATATTAGACCTTTAAATAGTGCCTTTATTTTGCTTTACAAAATTAAATAAAACTTTTTATTTAGTACAATTTTTCGCGAATGTTAAGAACAAAATCAGTTAGCTATTTAATTTAAAATATCACTCCGGTAGATGGGCGGAAAGTGAGGAACGGATTGTCTTAACAGTCTGTCTAGCTTGTTCTATACGAGACCTATGCCTTACTATATCCCACGACCACACAATATCGTGAAGCATTTTTTTATTTTATCTGAATATCAACAGTTCTAAAATGAATTTTATAACAAAATCTCACTTTTTCATAAGGTAAAGTGTTATTTAGCGTTAGGCTAACGTGAATTGTAATATACATATATTTATTATTTATTAGGCGTAGGATTACGAGCACTGAGTTTGATTAATGCGAGTATCGCGTGCACTTATGCGCTTTTTTTCTACTCCAGCAATACACAATCTGCTTAAGTTATTAATAATAATTTACTCAGAATACAATTTGAATACCAAATAATTTTATAAGAAAATTTTCACGGTTGTTATAAACGTTAGGATACATACTAAGCTAATACTAAATATTAAACTTCTACCCTTAGGTACTACTTTTTTTAAAAAATATTGATTGATTGATTGATTTCTTGATATATGGCGTTTCGAGCGTGCCAGTTGAGCACAATTCATTTCGCCAATGTCGCGTTGTATGGAACACACAAAAACACAAATATTTTTTGGATGCAAAAACCAAAAAAACAAAGACAAAAAATTAAAAGGTAAACTACTAAAAAAGCAGAAGTGCACACGTCACGTATGACGTGACGCGAACATTATTAGAATTTTATCTGAAAATTGGCATAATTTGACTTAGCATAAGTGACACTACAATTTATGGCCGACTGTAAAAAACTTACAAGGGTATACAAATGAGAATTGCAAAACTTATGCTATATAAAACTTAGATCGTTATGAAAGTTTCGATATATTTAATAACTAAAGAACCACAAAGTCGTGAAAATTATTTATCAAGATTATAATATCATCAGTCTTTAGAAAATATAATTCTATAACAAATTATATTTCTTTAGATTTATTATTTACTAGCTACCCGCTCTCGACTTCGCACGCTTGAATAACTTATTTTTTTAGGAAATGTGTTGAACAAAATACAATCCATTGATGTTAACTATTTTTAAAGGAGCCGATTGAAATAAAACAATCTACTAAATATGTTAAGGGAAGATTGCTTAAATACAATCGTGAAAACGGCATTAGAAGCCGTTCCGCTGTTTCTGACATTTGCGTACACAAGGACATAGAGAAACAGATAAACAGACAATCAGACCAACGAGCACATTTTAAAATCATTGTTTTCAGCCCATTTTTCTCATTTATCTTCCATGTACAGTTGAATGTACAAACTACCTAAGCAAAAATGTTTGATAAATGTACATTGATATAATTTAATTACGTTACACATTCGATACTTGCATTTAATTAATTTAATATGCAGGACACAACAAATATTTATATTTTAAGTATATTTTTTATTAATCTATACAAAAATTATGGAAACAATCATTCGTTCCGATCCCGAATACCGGAAGTGGGACCGGATGACTGGATATTGTCGCGTTAGCCATGCATCGATTGTCTTATTACTTTTCATATTTATTCAGAATTATAATACCTGTGTAGAAAAATATGAAATTAAGTTTACCAGAGCATGCATCAATTCAGGATTTTAAATTGAAATGTGAGCCGATATAAAAAGCTTTTTAAATTTGCAATTTACCAAGAAAATTTGTTCTTAAGCATTCGATATCCGGTCGGATATTGATGTATCATCTGAATAGATTGACCGGATATCAATTAGCTACCGGATGTTTTATCCAAATGACAAAAACGATGGTACCGACATATGTCAGACGTCCATTCAAAAGTAAGAACAAAAGTATATTTGAGTAAAGAATATTTTAAATTTGAGTAAAACGTTATTTGTTTAGTTATGAACATTTACGTGGCGCAGTCTCGACGTATTTTACTACATACAAGATAATTGTAGGACCGATTCTCATTTAGGACTATTTTAATAATGAAAGTTGATTTATAGTTTATATTTTAATAGTTGAAAGTATTAGTGTAACATTTTAAAAATTAAAAAAACAACTTTTACACGAATATAATATCTGTCCAAAGGTAAAGTCCAGGTCTCCTTCAGAAAATGTCTCTAGAAACGCTAACGGGTACGCTAGTAGGCCCATATAGATAGATGAAAATATTTAGTACTTTCTTTCAGTTTCGTACGTACAAATCAGTGAAGGCAATCATCTAAATGACAAGACACCAAGACAAGGCGAAAAGTGAAAATGAAACATCTTTATCCCACAAGCAAGACCATGCCTAGGAAAAATTTAAACAATATTTTTTCTCATATAGCTTACATACAATTTCAAATATACTTACAGTAATATAAGCGCCGTAGCTATGTACGCCGTCGGTCACGTTAATTGGATGTTCCATATTTATGTCAGTACTGAGTTCTTCCGGCCACTCGTCGGGAATCGAATCTGCTATACCTAAACTCCAGTATACCTATGACAATATATAATAATATTATAAATAAAATATATCGGGGCATTGGCATGGTTTCTAAGTGTACACGCGATGCTCGAGGGTTTCATTCCCACAGGGAATTAATGATTGATTTTTATTTTCCCGCCCTGGTAACAAGACAAAGCGCTGCGTTGAGCTTCGCTCCAGAATTAGATGACAACACTAGGTTCCCCCTGACTAAGCTTTATTTAAACAAAAAAGTTTATTTAAAGTTTCAAGCTGTATTATGTAAGAAATCTTTTCATTTAGAAATAAAAATAAAAAGCTGCAAATTCTAATAGTCCTTTCAATAAAAACGGAATCGCGTGACATTTGAGGAATTATCAAACGAGAACGAGGTACAAGAAATGTATAAATTAAACATGGTGGAACAGGATACATCCGCAGTAAATTTAATGAAGGCAATAATAATGATGCGACAGCCACGTGCTAGCCCGTACCAACTCCTTAAAGTTTATATAGAAAATACCTTTGTTCGCTGTGTCTTTATAATTTGTTAAAGTGTTGCTTTGATTTAGTTACAAGGTTCTTTTTCAAATGTTAATTTCCCTGAATAAATTTCTCAAAGCAGAAATATATAGATAGTTCTTTTTCTTTTATTGCGATTAAAACGAAGTACAATCTTAAAATTAATCTTAAAATCAATATTTAAACTTTTCGAGTAATGTACGCGTATATCTTACAAACCACGGCCAAAATATCGAAGATTAATAATGAAATGGGGTTTTAAACAATATTATTTTCTACAGCTACCCGCCAAAACGAATAAATATAAGCTGTAGACAATGGAATAGTCATAATCGTATAGTCCACGCGGACAAAGCCGCTGGCCGAACACAAATCACACAAATCTCAAAGCTAAACTTTTACACTTTTTGTAATTAAAAAGGATGATAAAGACAGTATGTAGGTTTTTATATATTTTAAAAATATTATACGTATTAGTATTACTTATATACAATTAATATAAATTATATTATAAAACGGTTAATATAAATTTTTATGATTATTTTTAATTAGGTAAGTAACTTCTTCCTCCTGTCATTAATCCTGGCGTAACGTAGTTTTTATTAGGTATCTATCTATACTAATATTATAAAACTGGAAAGTTTCTTTGGTTGAAAGCGCCAATCTCAGGACCTACTTGCCTCAAATTGATTTTTTGTTTTGTTTTATTTGATAGCTATCATCAATCATTTATCAAGGAAGACCATAGGAAGGGAAGCTATAAATACATGAGATTAATTGTTATCCGTTAAGAAAATGTATAAAAACACTTTAGTTAAACTCATCTATATTAAAAAATATATAGTATTGTACTAATAGCATGAAGTGGATATTCAGCTTTACTATAATAAGTTAGCGAGCGCGGGTTCGAGTAATTAGCCGCTTTTGTTGGACTACGAGATAACTCTTTAATGGTGTACCTACCATTTTTGTATAGCAATATTCATAACAATGATATTTTCTTTTGTTTATTTCTATGTAGAGAAAGATTATTAAAAAAATCTTAAGTAATCTAAATATATTATATAGTGTATATAATATAATACAAATAGAGGTACAGGTACTCTATATAGGTATAAATATTGTTTTTAAGATTATATTATTATTATTATTAGAAAGCGAAAGCATGTAGTTTGTAGTTCAAGCGGGCGAAGCCGCGATCGGATCGCTACTCGTTAGTAGTACATATAATTACAAAAAATATAAAAAAGAACTTACATCAAATATTTTCCCCAAATCCGTAGCTAAACAGGAACAATTGTAAGCGAGAAGACCCAACTCTTTCACCTACAAAAGGAAGCAATCAATTTAGATTTATTAAAATATTCGCACTGTTTACTAACTTTAAATCAAGTTTCCATATTTTTATATTATATTTATTTATATATAAATCATATAAACTAAAAATAAAATGAATTTAAAGCAATATCATCTTTGTAGAACACACGCCAAGATCAATCAATAAATAGTTTGTGGCCGTTACTGCGCTGTGGTACATCGTCTGACTGTAAAGGCGGTCGGATGTGGGTCCGATTCTTAATCGGGAAAATGTTAAGACAAATTGATTTCCTTTCATCCTCCTACCTTACCTTACCTGCTACATGCGGAAACGGTATACGATTATTTTATTTACAAAATAATATATTTTTTAAAGTTATCTTTAAATGTTTCCCATGAGTACACAGATATTTTTAATAACAAGAAAACTTTAAAAGTTTAAGTCAAAAGTAAAGTTTACCTGAGTAAGTGACCTCCAGTCCATATTAGCACTACCAATATAGAAATGTTTTCGATCGACTATCCAGAACTTTGTGTGTAACACTCCACTGCCTAATAACTTTGAGAAGTTCAAACTTCTCACCTGTTGATATCAATATCAATCTATGTAATTAAAATGTAACACACATAAATATGTGTGTTCATGGAAGATTTATAAGAAAAAATATTATTGGGGGAATTTTTAATTCGAGAAATTTGTTGTGTAATCATTGTTTATTTAAATATAATAATAATTTTCGTTTTTAGGTCATCGTCTCGAATTCAGGCTGAAATCGGAAAATGAAGAACACTACGCATAAAAAGTAAAAATAGAAAAGATGCAAGTTTGCTTAAATATGCTGCAGAACAACAGAAAAGAAGTTAAGCTCACTTTATAGTTATAAATGAAAAAAATAACTTAAAAGAATTTGAATCTATAATAACCACAGAATTGATCCGAATGAAAGTATTTCATAAAAATATCTTGTATTTCATTTTTATTAACAAAATAGAACATATATTTTTTGTCTATAGAAAATTTCGTCTTATAATACGTCGATCATTTAGCGCAAGCGAGATTACATGAAAAGAATATAACATGAAAAGAAATATAGTAATTTTCTCTGAATATTAGTAAATAAAACACAGATTTACTTATAAATTATTAAGTCAGATACAAACCTGTGCAGCTTTTTTCTTAACTAAATATTCTGTGTCTATATTTGGATTTGACTTAGTAGGCCAGTTTTGAGCAATTTTCAACTCTATTTTCCTTTTAGTTCCAGCAGCGAGTAAAGCTTGGAACACTTGCTCCCCCTACAATGTAGAAAATACAATTAAAAATAATACTACATACGTATAAATACTATTAATACTTTTTTAGAAAATATACAAAGATAACATTATTTTTAAGTAACATTCAAAACTGATATATTTAAATTAAATATAATATTAAAGTGCAATTGTGATCATTACAGCTTATAGTTATAATCACGATGGTTGTGGGATTAAGCTCTCCCATCATTTATATTACATTTCCTTACTCTAGCAATACTAAAGGCAGCGCCCAATTCTGCCACTCAACACGCAATGTTTTTCATTTAGGCGAAGGAAAACGAAATATTGTCATTAAAAATGTATAATAAAAAAAGTTATTATAATTCTTTTTAAAAAATGTATAAAAAATAAGTACTTTCATGGTATATATATTACATGTTATGTTTCAGGTTGTAGCACAATGTAACTTAAAACGCGACTGTTGTGGACTAGTTTCCAACTTGACAAGAATATATTATATATTGTTTTCATTTCCTAGCTCAGATAACAAGACCAAAAGATGCATTGACTTCTGCTACTCAACAGTCAATGGCCAGAAATTTTTTTACAGAAAGTGTGGAAAAGAGTGTCTTAACACTAGGTTCTCTCTGCTTACTATGGTATGAGATACAGCGTTAAGCTATAAAAAAATCTTACCTCAACAGAAGTATTATAAGGATAGAGTTCATTAAACCTAAGAGTCCAATAGAACGAGGCTATTTCTATGGACGTTTGAGCTTCATCTATCAAATCTAACCAAGCATTTTTAGTTGGCATATGCGTTACATTTGGTGGATACATGTGCCCTTCCGGTATACTTTCTACTAACGACAACCTTAAAATAAATTTATTTTTTTATTTATTTAAAAAACGATAATATGGGCGACAAGTCGTGGCCGACGTCATGGTATTTTGACAAGGCAAGCCTACTGGTCACCTGGTTATGAGAGAGAACCAAAAACCCAGTAAAAACAAGAGGTAGAGAGGTTAGCTGTAGAAGGCTGTGCAGATTTCATCTTTGAAAGTTCTAAAGTTTATTACTTTTGATTATACATATATATTATATTAAAAGTTTAGGAAGCCTAACCTCAGGGCAGCCACAACTTGTCGAACATACTTAACTTAATATACAATGGATAGTATTATTTAGATCTAATAAGACTTACAACAATATGTTGCTTTGATACAGAGAGACATAATAGTTATGACTTCAATCAACATTTAAGGAAATTAAATTAAATTATTTCCTGCTCTAATTGACCAGACATGACATTGAGTTCCACCACCCAACTGGCAAGGATGCAGAAAGAGATGAATAGCATATCTTAATACAAGCTTCCACATGAATACCCTACTGCCAAAGAGTATCTATGTATATATATGAGTATGTATGTTTCCTTATAATTTTGTTAGTTCGCATACATTTTAAAATTGCAACATATTTTGTTTATTACCTATTTGCACTGTATAGTTTGTTGTAAATCTTAAAATAAGTGTGAAGATCAGAGAGTATTATTCTCTCCACCTTCCCTGTTATATGCAGGATATAAAAAATATATTATTTCACATACCTACATTCATCTGAGCAATGCATATCAACATGAGCAATAGTAGGCAGCACCTGGGCTATGTTAGGTTGATCTAACAGAGGCACCAAAACTACAAGCACTATCAATATTATCACTATTGATACTGGGATACAAGACGGCCTGCACCAGATACTGCGCTTCTTTCTTCTAAAATTAAATATTAGTAGATATTAAAATGTTGATTACAAAAAATATTAAGTAAAAATTTTATATAGATAATGTTTTTAAATAAAAATATAATTAAATTTTACATATGATGTAAGAATAAAATTAAAAAAAAGTTAATATATTTGCTTAGAAGTACTTACTTATCATTATAACTATTTCCATTTTCATCTCTCATCATGAATATCTGCTCCCACTGCTCCAACTCCTCATCAGACGACGACGCGTTCCCCAGACTCCCCGACTCTAGTACAGTCTAGAACAAAATGTTACGGTGTGTTTTATCGAAAGAGATATCAAAGGATAAATGTTTTTGTATATAAAAGCCAACATAAGCGTTTTTTTTAACTTGTTTATCAAAACTTTATAAATTTCCTTATCATTGCTAAAAAATAAAAATATTATGAACAAACTTTGCACTTTTTAATAACTTGTTTATATATTGCTAAAATAGCCATATTATCAATTTATGTAATTTTTTTTGTGAGTGCGTAATATTAACAAGGTAAATTTAATAAAAATAAATATCTTTGACACTGACAGACAATTTAAAATGTCATATAAAAATAGACAAGTTGTTATTTATTCATTTTTATCATGAAGTTGTCAATCTGTGCCTAACAAAAAACCGTTAATCGATTATAACTTTGAATTGTCATAACACCAAAATAAACGTTTATTGCAAATAAAAAAATAAAAGTGTAAAATGAGGTTAAAATTACATAATTATAGTAAAAATAAATTGCTTAACTGACCATTTCACTTTGCTTGACCACTTCGTGTTCAATGAGCACGAGTAGGTCAATATTGTTGCAATAACATAATTTTGTTCACTAGTACAACTAAAGTAACACATTGATAACTGCATTTTTTAATCCTGAGGTTTCCTTTCGAGTCGTGTAAGCGCATTTGCAGCAAAAATAATACTGCAAAATAGATGACGTCGACTACAACCGCATTGTTCACGTGTATTTTGAATACAATGTTAGTTCTAACCGTAAACTATGCAGGCTAAAACTGCTTAAAGTACATTAATTATTGTTACTCAGGCAACAGTATAATTTAGTAGACGTATAATGAGTGTAATATTAAATTTATTTGTGTAAATGTAATTCAAATAATTTTGTTTTGTATATGAATAATGTAGTTAGAATAATATAGTAAAATATTCCCTTTTAATTACACATTTACTTTTTGAACTAAATAGTACCTACATGATTGTACCAGTGATTGTGCCCGTTAAGGTCTACATGATTTAAATCATTTTTTATTTATGATATTGATATTATCTATATATTTATAAAAAAACACAAAGCATTATTTTTAAAGTGATAAAACATTTTCTGAAAGAATTTTATGGGATATAAAGAAACACTCGCTCAGCGAACACAACGGTATTTTTATTTGCGCTTAAAAATTTATAGGCTTTAAAATGATTCAATCATTTTAATGAATTTTAAAACATCTACGTAAAACACATTTCTCTTGATGAAATCAACATTTAAATCTTAAAATTTAGTATTTATGTATTTTCGTTTATGTTTTAAATCATACTTTTGGCCATATATTGTTAATTTACTTATACATTACTTACATTTAGAACATTATTAGATAATATATATAGACATATTTGTATTACCTATTTTTAGGAACCTTAGGATTTTCATTAACCTAATTCTTATATACTACTTAATGTCAAGATATTAAATTTTTAAACTATATCAGTCTAATCCCTCCTCACCGCGAGTAAAGGAGATGGGCTGCTCGAAGAAATAATTCATCCCTGTCGCATCTCTTTACTTCGCTGCGCTCGGAGCTATTACGAGTGAATCATCGTGACCTAGCTTAAATAAAACTTAAAGCACCCTTGCGTTTAGCCGTTATAAATAACGAAAATGCACCGTTCGGACTATCAATCGCCTATTGAAGACCAGCTATACTTGAAATGTCGGCTGTGCTTACTATATTATCACACTCTTTGCATCGGCATATCGAATAAGGATCTTAAAAACCTTACTAGTGATACCAAATCGAAATGGTCATTTCCGGCCTGCCGTAATAAAGCTCCTAAGAACGATATACGAATACGCCAGTCCGGCCGACATCGCCTAGCTCGCGTTCTAACGTTAACGTGGCAAAGCGCGGAACTACTGAGGTGCGCGCCGGTAAGGGCGAGAATATTCGCTGCTCACCCTCTTGTTTATCACGTTCAGATATTCGTAATATTATTAAAGATGAACTTCGTGCTTGTATGTCTGATTGCATTGCCGATTTTATGAGTGATATTAATACTCAGTTGCGTGAAATGAAAGACGATATAAAAAAAATCATGAGTCTATTACTTTTATGAATAGTCACTTTGAGAATTTAAATGCTGAGATAAATGCATACAAAGATGATATCGATCGTATTAAGAAAGAAAATGAATCTCTTGAAAATGATCTCATGGCTATCTCTGGGCGCTGCAGCCAACTAGATCAACTTATGCGTTCATCGAATCTAGAACTTCAATGCGTTTTTTTTATGCTAAATTATCTTCAATCATTAGTTCATTATATTTTTTTATCATAATTCTCGTCTTTAAATATATATTTTCAGAATGTTAGAGGCCTACGCACTAAAACATTAGATTTGTATAAAAATGCATTATGTTGCGATTATGATATTATTGTGCTTTGTGAAACTTGGCTAAACCATACTATATTTAATTCAGAATTGTTTAGTGATCGTTACGTGACATATAAACGTGATCGAGAGACTAGTGAATATCACAATAATAAATCGGGTGGTGGCGTCCTAATTGCGATATCTAAACGGCTTGAGTCGCGTCGACTAATCTATTTTGAGAGCGGCTGCGAAGACCTTTAGGTCGAACTGGATATATGCAACAAGCGTGACTCCCTAGAAAAATTATATATATGTGCAGTGTATATACCCCCACCGACTCAAAAACATATTCTCGAACATTTTATTGAGAATACTAATCGAATTTAAGAAACTCACTATAACACATTAGTACTAGGAGACTTTAATTTAAGTTCAATAACATGGCCCAACAATAAAAAAAACTTGCCCCCGTCCCTACCTGGCCTACTGGGGAGCATGTTGTTTGACTTTGTTGCTCTAAAGAACAACAAAATACAATTTTGAACAACCAAGGGTTCTAGACCTAATACTTTCGAATAAAATAATTGAGCATCTGCAAGAAAGCAAGTATGTGCTAAGCAATGTTGATCCATATCATCCACCTTTGGAGTTTGTCTTATCATGTTACAGTGCCCCCTGTCTCCCTTGTAAGATTCTTAGTGATAAGTTCAACTTTTACAAAGCTTATTTTAACAAAATTATAAGTGTATTGAACTCTATTTCTTGGGTTGATGAATTCTCAGTTCTGATGCATGTTGTATATGGTGTATACGTTTTATAAAATAATCAAAGAAGTAATAGCGAAACACGTGCCTTTTAAGTAAGAACGTACATCAAAAGTATCCCTGCTGGTACAATAAAGAACTTATAAACTTACTTAAAGAGAAATATAAAGTACGTGAAAGATATTGTAAATATAAAAATCCTTTAGATGAGCTTTCTTTTCTGGTGCTAAAAAAGCGCTGTTTTTTTTTATCGAGACTTGTCAGAAGAAATACATTTGCTATATAGAGGAGTCTTTATCCAAAAATCCTAAGTTATTTTGGACTTACCAGAAAAGTAAACGACAAAATAGATATATCTCATGTCACGTCTCTATATATATTTATATAGAGACGTGACATGAGACGTCAGATCGAGACAGAAGACCCTAGTGTCAAGACGAAGAAGAACGCAGGAATGCAATAACTTTACTTTTGAACATTTGAAGACTATTTGAGAGGATGTGAATGCTTGCGTCAGGTTGTTTTGTCATCCTGTTATACTCGTTAGCTAATCTATTTATTGTAGCATTCAAGCATTCAATTTTGTTTTTGAAATTTTGGTTAAAAATAGAGTATAATTACGTGCACGGGGTAACCTTGAAGGCGCATTTATATTTAGTTTCTCAACAAGAAGAGGGTAGTCTAGCATACCGTTAATTAATTTATACAGAAAAACCTGATCCAACAATTGTCTCCGATCGAACAAACTAATAAGATTGAAATGTTGTAAGCGGCTTTGATACGTGGATAATAGTTTAGCTTTATTACAACTGTAGGAGAGGTGCCATAGGAAACGCTTCTGGATCCTCTCGATACGCTTGACATGTACATCGTAGAATGGTGACCAGACTTGCGCACAATATTCCAGACCAGATCGAACCAAGGCCGAATAAAGTCTAATCTTGATATGAGACTTCTTAAAATCTTTAGTATTTTTTATAATAAAGCCCAGCATTTGAAATGCTTTAGTAGTGATTTTGTCAATATGAGTGTGGAGTCTGATCCTACTATCGAAATAAACTCCCAAGTCACTGATAGCTGCTACTTTTTCTAATACCCTGTTTCGACTCCATTCACCATTCGACTAGCCTGTTCAAGTCTTCTTGAAGAAGGTCAGCATCATGTTTGCTTTTTATTTATTTTGCAATTTTGAGATTTTCGGCGTAAAGAAACCATTCACTGTATTTAAATAGTGATACAATATTGTTAATAAATATATTAAATAAATATGGTCCTAGAACCAATCCTTGGGGAACACCTGATTGGGTTTTAAATGGTTGGGATGAGTATCCACTAACAACAACTTTGGAAGTCCGATTGCATAATTTAGTAGGTTACCTGTAATACCAATAGATGAAAGCTTGTGAATAAAAATGTTGTGGTCCACAGTATCGAAAGCTTTACTTATGTCTGTATAAATTGTGTCAACTGCGATATTAGAGTCAACTGAATCAGTTAAAAAGGTTACGAATGAAACAAGGTTGGTGGTCGTAGATCTAGCCTTAATAAAACCAAACTGCTGAGATGATATCAATTGTTTTATATGCCAGGTGATTGTGGGTCTTATTAATAATTCAAACAATTTGGCGAACACAGGCAATATAGATATCGGTCTGTAATTTTTTATAGACACCGCATCTCCAGACTTAGGAATGGGTACAACTCTAGACTCTTTCCATGCGGTAGGAAAGAACCCGGATTTTATTGATTCGTTGTATATGATCGATAGTGGTAATGAGAGCGCATCAGAACATTCAGTTGCAAATAAAGTTGGAATACTTTTTTGAAACTTGGCTAAACCATAAAAAAAAGTAGCAGAGCAAAGAAAAAGTAGCAGCTATCAGTGACTTGGGAGTTTATTTCGATAGTAGGATCAGACTCCACACTCATATTGACAAAATCACTACTAAAGCATTTCAAATGCTGGGCTTTATTATAAAAAATACTAAAGATTTTAAGAAGTCTCATATCAAGATTAGACTTTATTCGGCCTTGGTTCGATCTGGTCTGGAATATTGTGCGCAAGTCTGGTCACCATTCTACGATGTACATGTCAAGCGTATCGAGAGGATCCAGAAGCGTTTCCTATGGCACCTCTCCTACAGTTGTAATAAAGCTAAACTATTATCCACGTATCAAAGCCGCTTACAACATTTCAATCTTATTAGTTTGTTCGATCGGAGACAATTGTTGGATCAGGTTTTTCTGTATAAATTAATTAACGGTATGCTAGACTACCCTCTTCTTGTTGAGAAACTAAATATAAATGCGCCTTCAAGGTTACCCCGTGCACGTAATTATACTCTATTTTTAACCAAAATTTCAAAAACAAAATTGAATGCTTGAATGCTACAATAAATAGATTAGCTAACGAGTATAACAGGATGACAAAACAACCTGACGCAAGCATTCACATCCTCTCAAATAGTCTTCAAATGTTCAAAAGTAAAGTTATTGCATTCCTGCGTTCTTCTTCGTCTTGACACTAGGGTCTTCTGTCTCGATCTGACGTCTCATGTCACGTCTCTATATATATATATATATATATATTAATATTAGTTATGTTAACATACACTTAAACGGATATTACAAACATGTCTTAAAACGATTAGCTTAGTGTTGTTACTTAAAAGCTGCCACGGCATGATTAAGGACAGTTTCATAATATACTTAAAATTAATTACTTACACATACTTACATAACTAATATTAAAATATATATAAATATATATATATATATATATATATGTGTGTGTATGTTTTGTTAGTTGTACTTAATAAATAAATAATCTAAGCTAAAGCTTAGCCATATTAAATAACCATCTAATGATTATGTAAGGTTCAAAGGTTTTATTTACATTTTAATAAGCTAAAAGCCACAAGGCAATGTACGCGGCATCATACGAAGAAGGGATTATAAAAGATTCAAACATAAGACTTGATACTTCTAACAGTTAACAATTTATGCGCTGGCGTCAAGCAAGAGCAATGCTTTTGAATATTTAAACCGTCTATACGCCCTCTTTGAAACAATAATGTACAAGAATTATTACAAATGCAGTTGCCTTTTGAGTAAATAAATAATATTAATAAATTAAAAAATAATATTTATACAGAGAGATTTATATTATATTTACTAAGTACTTTTATCTTTGAAAATTGCGTTATGTTAGTTAGGCTTAGGTACTTAAGCAATTAAGTAGACAATTAATGAAGTATGTTTATACTATTAAGGATTAGTTAAAACGAAGTTGCTCTTTAGTTGTTAATTTAATTAGAAATTGTCTGGCATAAATTAAGCATATATTAAAAATGTTTTTTGTACATTACACGTATAATAATATTTATATTAAATAAAAATATATTCAGCAACTCCCAATGGAAGTCGAGTTTGCATTATACCTATGTATTAATCCATTAGGGGAATAAGCACGGCCACTTACCATTCGGTACAATAGGAAATTAGTCTGGACATCTAATCCATTTAAGTCGGTGTATTTTTAATCCGATTATATTTTACAATTTTATTTAATCATTTCGAAAACGTTCTGTAGCTACTTTAAAATAACATCAACTACAATTTTTATAAGCCGAGAAAATTAGTAAATCCCAGAAAAAAGTGTTCCAGTGTCTCAAGTTTGATGTCAAAGAAATCAAAAGTAAGCTTATGAAAAATTACCGAAAAATTGTCGTTTTTAAAATCTAAAAAACATTTTATCATAACGTGTAATTATAATGTGTATAATCATAATCATAATATGAAAATTTCAAAGCAAATTTGACGACAAGAAGTGGTAAAATAACTAAAAATTTTCTTACATGAATATTTTATAAGTGAAATATTATTATATAGTTTATTTCGTATAGATTTATAGCTATATATTTATGGTTTTTGTGTCTAAATGTGTTTGTCATTATATATAAAGCGGGAGCGATAGACTGAAAAAAAAACATTTACAGACTTGACAGACCACTCGACCATATGACCATCGCTATGGAAACCATAACCATTAAAAATTGGATGCCAATAGCAAGTACCTATAGTTATAACATAGCGTGTCAAAACGATATTAATATCTGACAAAAATATTAGAGATTATATTTTACGATAGTACTTTGCCTTTACCTATTGTAAACTGTTAGTTGCTGCCAATTCTAAAAATACACGATACATGCATGCATACAACACGTTTCTACTATATCATTAAACAGTTATACAAGAGTACGTGTGAGGTTAAAGCTTCGTATGCTAGGATTTTTATTATTTGATATCGACCATTTGTTTACATAACCCCTTATAATAAGGAATAATATTATTGATGAATAATTTTATATCATCTAGGATTATACAACACTTTTTCTAAATTAAGTACTTTTATTCTACTTCTGTTTCTGTCTGTAAAAATACTTTAAATCAAATAAATCTCTTAGCTAACATAGTAAGTTGCAATACATTTTTATTTATTTATTTTAACGTAATTGCAACCGTACCTCCAAGTTTAATTAAATTTAAGGGTGAAAAGCAGTCTACGTACGTAGTATTTCATTTTAAAAGGTAAAGAGAGTCCGAAGTTCTGTGCAATTAAAATACTTGGCTCAAGGTAGCCTCTTGGAGCTATTTTTTTATTTTTATTTCAGTAGAAAAAGGCAGGAACGAGTGTAATATGAACACTAATTTGTAGAGTTTTTTTTCATTTTCGATTTTCACAAATTTAATTAATAACTAATTATTTTTTACTGTTATGTAATAGCTACATATTTTTATAATTTAGTAAGTAATCATATCTCATACTTACAATTGTTCTGGCCTCTCTCGCTCGAAATAGACTAATTTATGAAACAAAATGAGTTGGGGGATGATAGCCTGAATTTCAGAAAAAACTCCGGTTTTTTGTATAAAGACATAGTGAATTTAGGAAATTCCAGGTAAAACTTTATTAGGAACTCATTTCCATGTGAAAAGATTCATCAAAAGTCAAAAGATTTCATTGGACTTTGATGTCACCAACATTCAGCGCTTGCAGTACCAATATAGTGTGGTCTATAGCTGCTTTAACTGGGCATAAGTATTAGAAATAATTAAACTGTTCTAATACTTTACACAAGTAGTTTAGGAACATAGTTACAGAAAAAAAAATATCAAGAAAAAATTTACATAAAAAATATTATTGAAATAATCATATACTAAGTACTAACTACATACCTATTAAGCCTTTTTACGCATAAAATATTTAAAAGCACGCAATGGAACAAGTTCTCACATTCACGTCGCTTCAAACACTAAATAATGATTTAGTAAACACCTACTTATGTATATAACTAATTATTGTATTAAATAATTATGGAAAAAAATATAATAAGACAAATTATATCGAAATTTATGAATGTGTGTATTTATAAAAACCATTATATATTCATTAAACAGTTCGATTTCATGTCATTCTTTGTGATTAAGATAGTATAAATAAATATTTTAATTTGTAAATGTAATATAATTTCATTAAAACATTAATAATATGTTTAAGCAAAATACGAATTGAATTTCAATTGAATGCATTGAATTTTTCGTATGAATTTATAATTCATTAAAATAGGAACAACGATTGTTAATCCAGAGTAGCTAAGGTATCCTTACACTATTTATCTCAATCATTGCACTATTTATACATTCGTTTGATGATAAATTATTTAATAGAATGCAGACATAAATAACAAAAGTGACATGCCATACTTCAATTAATTGAATAGTTCTACAGTTTTGCACGATTATGTCGTTAGTAAACAAGCATTTGTTACTAAAATATCATGAAGCCTATTCTTTGTTGCTTTTATATCTTGTTGTTCAACCATTACGTCTCTACTAAAGGCTCTAGTCTTTAATGTAAGTGAGCCATTAATCAAATTTCGGATACAGTGTGATAGAGCTTTTATATTTTGCCGCAATGTCGTCATGAACTTTAAAGGCAACATTATTGTGTATTTTATATATTTAAAAGTTTATAATTCAAAATTGTTTAGATTTTTTTATGTTTGTTTTCGTACAGTACGTAGTGGCACAGTTAGGGTGTATTTGATAGCTTTCACTAGAAGCGTATTCGAGTCCTCCCACTCGAAAAAATCTATTATAAATCTATATTTATAATATTTTTGTAAAAAATATTCTGAATTTGTAAATGCATATAAGTTTTGTAAATAAAAATATACATACATCTATATTTACACTTAAGATTCAAATTGAAAAGCTGTAAAACAAAGAAATGTACCAATATAACCTTTAAGCTATGAATTGTTCAGCTTAGAAAGGTATTGTAGGATTTTTTTTCTGTAGGTAGTACAAAGTTAAGTATAAGCACAATTAAACATTTTTAAGCAAAATAAAAAAAAACAAAATTGTATCTTTTAGTGATGGTTTTTTTTAAAAAAAGTAACATTATTACTTATTAGGTCCATGTTGTCTATATAAAACTCGTTGGGTACATGTATGTATGTACGTTTAAATTTACTTTTCACAAAGGTTTTCACATGTTTGCACCTGTCGTATATAAGTTATACGCGTTCTAAATTCCGTTCAAAGGCTGTAAACATTTGCGGGGCAAAACGGTTTGTCGTTCTACCGTCGCCGTGGCTACTAATTTAATAACAAATTAGGCAACCAGCACGTACAACGCAGGTCAAAATTGATGGATCATAATAATAATAATATAATACTTTATTGCACAGATAAGAGAGAAGAGAAAAAAAAATACAATTCATTAGAAATATGATTAACAAGTGTGCAATGGCGGCCTTATCACTATAAGCGATTTCTTACAGGCAACCAAAGAAAAAACGGTAGGATTAAATTTAGAAAAAAAGGCAGAAAGGTGCAAAAAGTAGATAAAATATATAAACCAATATTCAGAGAACACAAAATAGTTTAATACATACATATCTACACAAACACCTACATACATATATATATACATATATACATACATACAACAATTAAAGATAAATACATATACAATTATAATATTGTCGTTTTATTAATTGAATTGGAGATAGTGAAGGATCATAATATAAGTCCTGTGCCTACCTACCTACTCAAAGAAATTAAGGGAATAATAAATACATTTCTAAACCAATTCAGCGACCTCATCATGAGTTTTATATAGAGTCATTAACTATAGTTCTAAAAATTAAAATAAATAAAAAAAGTTTTAATTAATGAAATAAAAAATAAGAATTACATATTCTGAATATTAAATTGTATTTTTTTTTAATTATATATTTTTTAATACTATATAATTAAACTCACATATATGCACACTGTATATTATATTCTACATTGTATTTAACGTAT
Organism: Heliconius nattereri; assembly: GCA_013403645.1. Lineage (NCBI taxonomy): Eukaryota > Metazoa > Arthropoda > Insecta > Lepidoptera > Nymphalidae > Heliconius > Heliconius nattereri. The sequence goes on along the minus strand of JAAIXI010000244.1, from coordinate 718,113 downwards.
TGGTCAGTTTTACAGTTTCTCGAATGTAAATTAAAAAGAAATATGTTTTTTGTGTGTATTTTTACAGTCTAAGGTGATTGATATTTGTATAGATAAAGTTATTTATTTAATTAAACTGCGTCTATACAAATAACAAAAATATTTTTTTTTATATATAGAGCTCCTTTTTTTTCTTTTTTTATATATATACCTCCAGTATACAGATGAGGTCACACCTCACAGCAAGCGGTATTCTGCCTGTGATAAACCACACAATATATACGATGCGGAAGCAGGAGACGAGAAAACTATTTTCAATATTGAAGTTATATATAAAAAATTGTACGTAATCAATAAAATCACTGTTTTTACTTAAATAAAAGTAAGGAAACAAAAGCTTAATTAACGATTGTTTATTGAAAGCAGACTTCACAGAGTGTAAATAGTCAAGCTAAATAAATGTAACAAATATATAGAGGTAGAATGAGTAATGGTTTTGTAAACAAGCCTCGACAAGCCAACAAAGATAGGGTGATGACCGCAAATGTAGTTCAATAAAATGGTTTGTTAAAAAATCGAAGAGAATTTATTAGCCCTGGCCTTTCGATTTAGTGCTAGTCTTGGGACAATATAACTTACGATCCTAATTATGTGGTTAAATGTTATTGTTGGTTGGTTATTTTGGACTATTTTACTGCTTAATTATTAAAGTATTTTTTTTTTAGAGGGAAGTATTTTTTTTTTCAGAAGGCACCAAGCCTTTACTCTGTTTTCTACTTTGAGCCATATTGAGTGTTGAGATACACAACTTTATGTAATTAGACAGAAAACTCTATCTAAGGCGGGGTAATCGCAGAATATAGGTACTCGTAGAAAGTTTGACAAGTAATAAGTACATAGCAGTGATTTAAAAAAAAATTTATAACCAAAACTTAACAAAACATTTTTAATGTTATAATTTCTTAAGATCTATAAGGCAGATATATTTTGTCACTATTGAAATATCTATTGGTTTCAGAAAATTACAGCGAACTCTATTTAATTTTAAAGCACATAAATTCATAATAATATCTAAAAAATAAACATTCAATCGAATTTCCAATAAGATCTGAAGGAATTCGAAATAAGAAGGTGCTATCGAATTCACAGCTATTGAATTCTAAAGCCTTCAGCATCGAGTTTGAAATGTATTGTTGAGGTGGGAAACGTCAATAATCAAACCATTCTGATAACTAGTTTTGAACTACATACAATGAATGTGCCGGGCGGCGGGCCTACAATGATGTAAAGGAAGCATCTATAGATATTAATATATTTTTATTATACATAGATATTAATATATTTTTATTCATATAGATACGTAAAACATACAAACATAAATCAAAATCAGCTTCACGCTGTATCCCGCACACAGCAGGGTGGGCAGAGAAAACCTAGTGTTAAGACACTCCGTTTCGTTTCTATTTTTTTATTTTATCAGCTAGTAATAAATCATTTTGTTCGCCTCGGCCTCCTCGGTTTGATACATTGCGAACAATTTAATAAAATTGGTGGAACTTTATTTTATCTATTTTATCTATCTAATAAATAAAAACACTACTATGAGAAGTATGAATTCGAACTCTTCTTCAAACATATTTTCGAAAACATTAAAGTCGATATAAAAGACTTATTAATAAAAAAAACTAAATTGTCAAATGCCAACGAGAAATTTTTACGTCACGTGTGTTTAAGAAATACGAAGATACCCTGCAAATTTCCTTTAGTGGCTTACAAAGTTCTCTTCTCTCTTTAGTTTTTCCGAACAGATAGCTACTTATGTTAAAGTTTTATATGATTTTCCTATTTGAAAACTTTATAAGAAAGTTCAGGTAAAATTAAAAAATTCTAACATTGCCTTAAACTTAATGGCGTTCTATTCTATCTGAACCCAATGTGCCCTTTCTGTGATCAATCTTTACGAAATATATAAACACATTCCATACTATATATATAACATTATTAATACCAAAAATAAACGATTTGGTTGTTCATATTTGATAAATTGGAAAGTATTCGAATGAATATATTTTTAAGCATCTTTTAGCTTTTATTATTAAAATATTTGATCTGAAAGACGTATTATTTTAGTACGTAATTATTTTATATACTAAAACGGCTATTTTATTTTACGTTATGTAAAATAGCCAAAATTGTATAGGCAATCATAAAATTGCGTGACTTTATGTTATAGACGCATAAAATACTGAACGTTTTATGATTGGAGCCTAAGTTATAAAAACAATTATGCTGTATTCTGATGTTTTCAATATCTAATACCTACAAGAAATTAATTAATTTGATTATTTTACGAATTATCATTAATAGGTTTATATTTAAATGATTTTGATGCCTTAAATTAAATTGTTATCTAAATTATTATATAATTATGAAAGATATATATTTCAATAAAAATTAGTTAAGGTAAGCAGAGGGAACCTATCAACCTAGTGTTTAGACACTCCGTCCCCACTCTCCGCCCAATTTTTAAGACATTGCTTGTTCAGTAGCGGAAATCAACGCCGCGCTTTGTCTAGCGAGAAAATAAAAATAATAAGTTCCATCATATACATATATTCTATTAGCTAAGAAATATTTATTCATAAACATTTTCCGATCGGCCACGATGACGTGACCCAAATTGTTACGCTAGGCTTTTAAAAATAGTGCAATATTCATGAATTGCTTCACCAGATATGTTGTATATTTGCATTTCAAACTTGTATATTGGAATACTCATGGAAATATCCTGTAGATTTAAATATTTTTCACATTTCATTCCATTTTTATACCACCGTTAAGTATAGTAAAACTGAAATCCAATGAAAACAAATGTTATACTATATACTAAAAGTCAGAATTAGAAGTAAATGTAATATATATGTATTTTTATAAATACCTACCCAAAACTACCATTGGGCTGTTATTCGAAATTGCATTTATGCACTATGTTTAATATAGATGACAGATGAACACTCTGATAAATTAAAATACTACACTCTATTACATAGATAGTGTTAGATTGTAGTGTTTTTTGTTACTATGGCATCTATATTAGAAAAACAAATAATAGGTGCATGAAATGATCTTATTTTTTGGTCGTTGAAAGACCGGGGTTGGTGAACGAAACGAGCAGGGGGCGAAGCCCCTTATTATTTCATCATTAGTATTTAATTATTATAAAGTGACCTAATACAAGTAATCCTACAATTAATATGTAGCTATTTTTAATTAATTTATCATAATTTACATAAAAAAACCTATAAAATATTAAATTCATTTAAAATCGAATATGATATGTAGAATGGAGGTTTACTCAGTCACTATGCGTTCGTTCGAATGTCAACCGACTATCAACGTTTCAATCTACGATTCAATCGTTGTATACAATGAGACGAGTCGCGTGCGAAGGCTCGATAGGGATCACGAGCTCGCCACGTGCAAGCCACAGGTATCGATAGTAAACAATATTTCACGACAAATGGGGAAATTGAACTTTGTCTATACAATTAAAACTAACAAGGCTGTAGGCTTGTTTTACTATGGCATTTTCGTTTATATTTTAAAAAATATATTTTCTATGTGAATGACATTTGGTTATAAGTAAGTCCTGTATATCTACATTACCAAATGCTGGACATTAAACCTAGTGGAACTTAAGAAAGAGAGAAGAAGTCGTGGTGCAAGAGCACAAAGTGTGACTAAGTGTAAGTAAGATCGACTGGTTATGGACACTCAACATACAGTGCCTGGAAAACTTGGCGGAAAGTGGGGAACGGAGTGTCTTAACACTAGGTTCGCTCTGCCTACCCTGTTGTGTGCTTGATACAGCGTAAAGCTGATTGAATTTTTTATTTAGTTAAGTTGGATAACAATTGATACAGCTACGAAAGCGTAGCAACGTTATGTTGCACGAACGGTGGCGCCGGTAACCACGATTACACTTAAAAACAAAATAAACACACATATTATTACGTACAAACATACATATATGTATAGTAGACATCATTAATATTCATTTACATTTTCTTTTTGACCTTCAAATATAAAATGTATGTAACTCAAGTAATATTGAATAAAAACTAGAAATAAAAGTAACTTTTATTGTTTGCTTGGTCGGAGTTCATGTTTTATTAATAAGTCTATAATTTTCTAAATAAAATAAATTATTAATCTGGTTCAGTAGTTATTGAACTCATCAAATAAAATGATATAGACTACATACATTTTTATATTACTTTCCAATATAAAAAAAAATATATTTACATAGATACCAAAATGACAGAATGTATAGAAAATTTAAAAAAGTATATTAACTTGAAGGTACTTACTTGGAATAACCTAAGGAAATTATCGAATTACCGCTGTCTCCCAGTGCGATACGGCAAAGTACACGTACGTAAAGGCGTACGTGTAATAATTTAAAGAACTTATATAAAAAAAAACTATTGGAAGTAATAAAGGCTCACCATTTGAAAAATACAACATAAACAGTGGAACTACTCAGGTTGAGTACCAACAATTATCTCGTATATATAGTACGGTATTACGACGATAGTAAAGGGGTTGGCCGCGAGACCTTGACCGCTTTAAAGGTAGTCCACTTATCTTCCTTTCAATATAACGCTATACGAATTACCATTAGAGTTAACTGTCTACGTTTTATTGTAGCCCGTTAATACAATTTAGAGATAACCTTCAAATTATCAACAAGCAAACATCATATTTTTTAATAAATGTTATATCTGACAATTAATATTTAATTAAATTTCAATGATTAAAAAATAAATAAAATAAAGTATACTTAAATATACTTACTTAATCACAATTAATCTTAAGATTCACTTCACTTAATCTTAAGTTTAATCACAACTTGTATTTAAGAAATAACATAGACGAAAATCATTTCCATATATGATTAAATATATACAAATTCATCTCAGCGGCACATTTTTTTTAAATACGGGCATTACAGACTACGCGACAATATCTATATAAAAGAATGCTATGAAAATTCGAAGTGCGAAATAGGTTAAGACCCATTTCGGATTTCAAATCATAATTTAGGGATGTACCGAAGCCGGAATCGGAATTTTTGAATTCGGTTTTTCAGGGTTGGAAGAGCGGGAGCCGAAATCGGAACCGAAATCTTACTTGTACTTTTTATAAATATATCGTTTATGCAAAATTTTACAAAAATATTTTCAAAAACACTTGTATTTATAGTTTGACCGCGGCAGCCATCGCGCTTTCTCTGATTGAATAGTATTATAACCGTATTCAGAATCAGAGATGGTAATTCAATCGGAAGCTCCGATCTATTAGAATCGAAGCCGAAGTTCCGAAATATCCCTATCAAAAAATGAAAATAAATGCTATTAAGATATTTGAAATTAATGAAAAGTGAATAAAATATCCTAAAATTGAATAAATTAAGCAATCTGCGCGCAATACAAGATTTGCATGACATATATGTACACGATCCTTAAGAGCACTTCAATCGACTGCCAGGAATTCCTATTTCACCTTAATTGAATAATAAAAATTACATTACATTAAAGAAGAATTAAATTTATTCTTATATTTACTCCACAATGTAAAATTTATGCAAATTCTATATTTTCTTGCACTATGTGAGTCATAATTAAAACCCTTTTACCTATCAAAGTTATTAAGTATACTAACACTGAAATGTTTGCTATTTTGCCCTTAGTAAATATATAACTATTAAATTCTTATATTAAATGAAATGGAGGTCCGTATTATAACATTAAAAATATGCTTTTGCATAAATAATTTCATCCAGAGGCTTACAATACAGAATATAATATTTTAGCTTAATAAAAATAACTCCCGATTCAGATAGCTTTGTATTATTTTATTCTATAAAGGTTGACCCTTTTTTCAAATAAGCTTTTAAGATATTCGCTTTCGGAAATTTTAGGTAAAAGACAAATGTTGAAAAAGATATTGGAGATATATTTTGTTATTATTTTACTTAAAACAAAAAATATTTTATTCAATTCATGAAAAATCGTAATGTCCAGTGTGATACAATTTTTAATTTCGTTTCTGAAAAGTATCAGTTATAATATTACATTCAACTTATCTACATTTTGTGTTTGTACATTTTAAGCTCTCACATAAAGTATTTCACAAAAAGTACGTCGAAATATTTATAAAGTATTATATTAAAGATTTTTTCTTATATATTACATAAGAAATATTTAGAGTATATGTATACTTAATAATATAATGCTAAAGTATTTATTTGGTTGAACGCAACTACTTCAGAAGTAACTGAAAAAATTGAAAAAACTAATAGGGCTGAGCAATATTGAAAAATGTTGCAAAAGGTGAAAAGTTTATGAGCTTCCGTTGTGTGTTATATAAGAATTCTTTATTTTAGTAATGGCGCAAGTAAAAGCAATAAAAAAATAAAATTAAATATACATACATTAAATCATATGTATATATATACACCTCATAGTCATAAGCATGTGAACTTGTGAAGTAATAAAAGAACTCAAGGCTATGTCAAGGAAACAATTGTAACATACCTGCATATAAATACGGCCTTCGTTACGTTCAACATGAGTCGACTTAATTATAATAAAACATATATTGTATATTACTTTTAAATTAGTCAGGGTATTTAATATCGTAACATTATAAAGTAATTTTATAAATGTACACTACATTAAGTAAAAGATATTATGTCAGGCAAGTTTTTATATTCTTTTCGTTGAAATAAATTAATTATAAAAAGAGTTGAACGTTATAACACCTATATATATATATATATATATATATATATAATCGAAAGGTCACTAACTCATCATCTTGGAAACTACAAGTGTTGGGAATCTGAAATTGTGCATAGGAGTTTTTTATAGGATGTAGGTGCTCGGTAAGACGGGACTTTGCAATATTCGACTCCTAAGGGGATGAAATAGGGGTTGAAAGTTTGTATGGATAAAAAATTAAATCGCCACCGATTTTTATAAGATTTGTAATTTAGACTCTTAAAAATATTACATTGAACACGTGTTTCATGGTTTATTAGGATTCACTCTCTAAACTGACAATATTTTCTTAAATATATTTAATAAATGTTCGTATAGTTTAAGCCGGTGAAGTCGAAGATATAAACTGATCATTTTATTGTTAATTAAGACATAAGGATATGAAAAAAATCCTGAATATCTTATACAAATGTACCTTCTGTAGAATTATCGCCATAAAGATAGATTTGCTAATTTTGTAATGTAATAAAAAAATATTACAAGTATTATACACCATATTTATTTTATGTTATAGGTAATTTATTTATACACTTATTAAAGTCATCTGCCATTAAAATGAACGACATTAGTTATGTTATATAATAACTAAATACAACCATTACGGAACATTTCATAGCCGTCACTGCTATCGCTAAGAAAGTTATAAATTATAGTCACTCACTGCCTAACAATTTCATAGAGCCACGCTACGTAATCTTTGCAAGTAAAAGATTGCCCGCGTTATATTTACAAATATCAGTTATGCAATTATTTTTGAAATAACATATTTTTCGTGTGTTTTATAAGAAAATAAAATGTAAGCACTTCTAATATATTTTTTAATATTTTAAGAGTAAATTCAAACTGTACCGTGGCAGGGACAAAAATTTTTGATCTTTATTTAAGGAAGTAAAATTTCTCAATAATTATTAAAATCATGATATTCTAAAATAATAATATTACTATACGTAAGCTAAATAACTCCAGCTAAATTTTAGTTTACCTAAATCGATATTATTTTAAATAATTATTGGTGAAATATTTTATTTGAAATAATATGCATATACATAACATGTATGTATATATGTTGTTTATCTATATATTGACAATTATTATATAGGATAGGTACTTAAACAACTTTAATTATTTAACTGTAAGGAATATTAGAAATACCTAAGTAAAATATAAGAAATGACGATATTTTCTACGAACAAAAATGAAACCTTGAAATTGATGTTTTCTCACACTAAGAGATTTTCCTGTAGAAAAATAACGGAACAAACAACCTTTATCTCTTCGTCAGATACCTTACCTTGCCATAATGTTATTTATTCAGTTTCCTAGAGAATATAAACATCGTTCTAGTTGTAAACACGTTTAAAAATTATTATTCATATAAAATATTATTTATCACCTAGAATAAAGGTCATTTCTAAGTTTCACAATTAGACTTTTAAGCACGAAAAATGATTATGCATACTTAAAAGTAATTAACTTCCTTAAAATAAATAATAAAAATATCTAAAAAAAATGATATAATTTGAGTTTAAAGTGCAGTTTGTCTCTTTTACCAGAGGGGAGGAATAAAAATAATTTATTCCCTTCTAGTAGATCAAACCGGCAACGCTTCTTTCTGTAGAGAATTATTATATAAGCAATAATAAATGCAATAGATATATATATCTTCCTATTTTTATTGAAAAAATCATATGGTATATTAGTTTCAATTTTATTATTCTTTTAATAAAAAATAATATTTCTGACGTATATTATGGAAATCAAAAAAGATTCAAACATTGCCCTTTTTCATTTGAAGTTTTTTCGAAGAGGACTTCGAGATAAGTTTTGTTGATATTGCTATAACCTTACTGCATAATGAATATTTTAGCAATGTGTCCAAGTAAGTGTTAATATATTTTTGTAGTGCTAAGACATTATGTGTCAAGCGACTGAACTTAACGCCGCGCTTTGCCTCGACGAGTACTCAACCTGTCGTGTTTACAGTCACACGCCTAAAGTGTTAATGTTATTATATTAAATATTTATACAAAAATTCACAAGCACTAGACACTAATGCCCACTAAATTGAACACTTTGCCTAATGGATTCGTAAAATAAACTACTAATCAGAGGCAATACGCGCCCAGAGCTTCGAGCCTTGACCCCGACCTACAACACTCTGGCATTTGCAAGAAACCTTATAAAAAATAAACTAAGCGTAGCACATTCTACCGTAGCGCTCCCAAGGAGTCGTAAATAACTATATAATTATATAAATAAACTTATTGAATAAAGCAAATTATTATATATTATTCACTCTTTTTAAGCAAATTAAGTCATTTCAAGCATATTTCTGGTATTTATTTTAATAATTTATAGAGATGTTAGACATCTATGAAGTTTTTCTTTAAATTTTAATATATTATGCATATTTATTATTAAATTCATTTATTTGCAAAGAATAACCTGAAAAGAATATAATAGATTTATTAAAATATGCTTGAGAAATGAGATAATAATTCTAGTTTTTTAAATTGATAAATAAGGTTATCTACTGTTTTTTAAAGAAGAAAATCTTACTTACCAACCTTAGAAAATGAAAAATATTTAAGTAGTAATGTGGTCCTAGTCTTAGTCTTAGATCAAACCCCAGAAAAATCTAAATTTCTAAATTAAAATACATATTTAATAGCGAGCGAGAATATGTTCGAATGAAGTATAACACACCTATAATTACACAATACTATCTTCTATCACATTAGGGATTTATTATTAAACAGATAACGATAAACTTCAATTAATTGGCAATATATGAGAAATAAAAAATATTATATTACGTATATATAAGAGTAGGTTGGGCAGTGGGAACTTAATTTTAAAAATCTCTGTCTCACGCACCGCTTAAAACTGAGTTGTATTAATGTATATAGCTCTTTGTGAATCGTTAATTAGATATTGTATTACCTCTTGGGGCATCAAAGACAGTAGTACTTATAGTGGAAAAGGCTCAACGTATGATTTTAAAAATTATCCATTTTAAAAATTACCGATTTCCTACGACCGAGTTACATAATTATAGTAGAGTGCATTCGGTTTGCAAAATTTTCCTGCTCCAACTTTTACTAAATCATTGGAAATCAAGCAAGAAACTTAATAATAAAACTATCCAAAAACGGACTAACCCATTAGGTATAGTACCGTTAACTAAGAAAAGATTTACTCAAATATTTTCTTCATTCTTAGGCCCGTACGTTGCAAATAAAATCAATAAAAAGCTAAACCTTCATAAACTTAATTATTATAAAACAAAGAAAACAATAAACGAATGGTTACACACGCTAGACTATGATGAAATAGAAGATATTATGAAGGTGACAGAGTAACAAAAAAAAAAATAAACAAATAAACAAATAAAATAAAAGGTGATTTATTTTAATATCTTTAGCATATTAATAAATGTAATAATATGTATATTTATTTTTACAGTATTATTTTATCCCCCCTACTTACTAATATTTATTTATATTTTATATGTTACTATATTTACTTATATTTTATATGTCATTTATATACATATTCTTATTATTTTAATATATTATATCATACTTATTGCATTTAAAATTTATATTAACTTTATATAACTTATAAGCACTTGTAATAAATAAAATCCAATAATAGATCCGCACGGCAATCCTTGGATATCTCCGCACAGGGAATCCTAGTGAGATATCCAAGGTGCAAATGTCAGGACATTCAAGCGATTTTCTTGGTAAAAAAATAAAAATAAATTTGTCCTTATGTAATTTGTATCGGTTTTGTAAATAAAATAATAATAAACAAATAAAATAAATATAATAATTTTATATAACATATATGAATCTTAGAAAAATATAAAGTTACGTCAAGGCAGCTTCAGGTCATTGAAATAAGGAAGAACTTATAATTAAAGAAGTTTCATAGTAACAATACTGTGTAGTATGTACTACAATTTTCTAGAAATCAGGGTATTTGTTGAAAGCTTAACAATTTAACTATCTTCTTTTTTATGTAACAAAGTATTTCTTCTTATCTTAATAAATGTATTATATAAAGCAACTGTCGTTTAAGTTATTCAACTCTAGAGTGCTACTTTTAAAATTTTATTTAAAAACTACAAGATAAACTTAAATTGAATATAGAAACTTGTATTAAATATGAAATATTGTTTTGAATTATTTTTAAATAAGAGTCACAAAATGTGACTGAAAGCACGACTGTTTGTAGGTTCCCCACTCGAGAAAAGTTATATATTTATTTAAATTTATATTAATATATTTTCCTACAATAAAATAAAATTTATGTTGTAAGTCTACGGGTAATAACTGCAGGATAAAATAAGCCAATTGTTCCAACTTTACCGCCTAACAGTGGCTAGCTCGTAGCGATCACGTAGCAGGTGCTTATTTCGCCGCGCTACGAATTTCGTAGCAATAACTTAGATACGTGGATACGGTACTTAAAGTAGGTCATGATACTAAATAACCGTCCAAGAATGAGTTACCATAGCTTTGAAATGTAGGTTAAAGCCTGACTTATACTGAGCTGTCAGAATGCGTTAGCTTGCAAGTCTTATGGCGATGTACATACCTGCATGTAGGTTCCATGTGTTGCTTGCATGTAGGTATACGTAAGAATATAGTAGAACTAAGCCGTAAAGGAGGAAATTATATATTTTAGATTTAGTAAAGAAATTATTTTAAAATTTCTTCTATGTGTTACACATAATACACTTGTTTATCTTAATAAAGGTCTTTTTAATATCTTTTAAATGTTTATTATAATGTTTACTACATTTTGACGTTTTTCTTTTACTTTATTTAAAGGAAGTTAGTGTTACTGAGTATAAACATAAATATCCTGGGAAGAACTGGAATTCTTAACTTATTGGTTCGCTCTAATAATAATATAGTATGCGCTAGTAATATTCTAACAATATTCGCTTAAAATGAGATTTAATATCCTTAAGAAACTTCGTCATATCAACTATAAGTTTCTAAGAAGTTAGACGCAGTGTTAGAAGATTTTAACTTTAGACCTTTGTGTCAATTTAAATAATGTATCCGAATATCTTCGTCGTTATTATAATAGTGAAATTACTGATAATGGACGACGTACTACGGAGTAACAGATTACGTTAAGGATGCTAAGTATAGACTGAGTGACTGCATGTACGTATACCTAATAGAATTTGAGGCTATTTAAAGTCATTCTATAAATATCGTAATTATCGGTTCATAGAAACCTACTTCTTGGTTTTGTCTATATTTAGACTTCAAATTTATTATTGAACTAGTGCAATGGTGTATCGACCGCGTCATGTGTTTAATATATGTATATTTATTAAATTACTAATTATACTTGCAGCTATACAAAACAAGTGAAATCAACGAGATCTGGTTAACATGATTGTAGCATAAATTACCTGATGCATGCAATTTCCAAGACGAGCAAGAGCGTTAATACAGTTTCTCAAAATCATGTTTCAAGCAATTAAGGTTTGTAATTATGTGGCTGAGTGTACTCGTAGCTATAAGTCTTAGTCATAGGCTAATTTACATTGGCTCTATAAAAATGGACTTGTAATAGCCGAAACTTAACGGTATTCCCGAAAAACAAGCACAAAGCCACGGCTAATGGGTAAATAATTGGAACAAGGTCGACGTCGCCGCCGTTGTCGGGCACAGTGTATGCAGCGATGTCTTTTCCACGTAAAATCAATATAATGGCAACACACCGCGGCACGCTAAGTTTAAAACAAAACAAATTTAAACGAAGCGGGTCATTCACCTCAAAACGAATCAGCTTGCAAAAATTTCAGCTCCACCAGTAGTGATGTACCGCGCGTCTCCGCCGATATATCCGGTATCCGATATATCGTTTATTACCGGTGGCCATTCAGTGTAGACTGGACTCGCCCCGCGCGGTAATGCATCTTTTACACGGAAGACAAGGACGTATAGTGGTAAGGCTTTATCATTTTCGTCGCCACCATTCAGTTTTTATATAGGTAGGTACTTTCGTTTGTCGCCCACTCATATCGGTAATCATAAGCTTTATGACAGATTTTCATAGAAATCACTATTAGTGTGCGCCGTATCACCAAAAACTATGTCAATAGCCGAATTATTATCATCAATCAGTCACCAGACCGCGTCGATTGCTTTGTAATTATATGTTTTACACTGAATATCAGTACAAAGCGAAAGAACAAGCTCGATCAATGCATGATTCACATTTTGAAGCTAATTTATATATTTATACTTGTATTGTAAAATTATGTCTTATGTTAAGTAAATTGAAATGTGAATCAGTGTTGTGAACGTTATTTTGCTTGATTGAAATTAATATAAATACTTACGTATCAATTAATAATTATATTTTATTGATTATGAAATGTAATGACCTATTTTAAGTTAATAATTTGTTAGTCTGTTTTATAAATTTGAACTTTATTTAATCGATTTTTTTACGTCCCGCTGTATTCCGCACAGAAGAAACCTGGGAACCTAGTGTTAAGACACTCCGTTCCCATAAATACACTTATATTCCCCAGTTTCTGCTGAATTCTGGAGACTGCATATTGAATGGCGGAGCTCAACACCGCACTTTGCCTCGTTATCATAGCGAAAAATGAAAACATTACATATTTAATTTCCTCGAGTGGCAATCGAACTCACAATGTTTACAGACTCACGCTTTTTAATTTTCTTTACAAATGAATGAGCCGTAGATCTAAGTATATGGCTTGAATTTCAACCCGATATCTCCAAGCGTTCCTGAGATAAAGGCTTTTGATAGACAGACGAACGAAAAACAAAGTGATCTTTGGTATAAGGGGTCCTTTTTTCCTTAAAAGGTACGAAACCCTAAAATGGAACTGAACGCCGATATCTGCTTTATTTTATATCGGTACTATTTTTATTTAAATTTAAATATTTGTGTTTCAGTTTTACGGTTGAATAAGAAACATCTACTCTGCCAGTAGTATTTTGTAATTAAGAGCAACTTGAAAAGAAGAAATAGAACTATATGAAATAATAATAATAATTTTATAAGAATGTTGTACAACATCTCAGATTTCATTATTCTTGAAAGTAAAGAAAAATAAAAGTAAATAAATTGTTATCAAATATAAGAACAATGTAACTAAATTAATCGAAACTAAAAATAATCTATACAAAGAGAAAACAAATTGCAATAAATATATTTTCCTATATTTTCACAAAAAAATATCATCGTAGAGCATTCTGGGACGTGCTTTATTTTTATTTATTTTTCTTTGAGTAAATGAAAGAAAATATTTAATTCATAAAGCGTAACTTGATATTTCAACATAAAGTTGTGTGCAGCCAAGCTTGAAAAGCACAAGAGTCGTGTTTTAAACGTAACTGAGGCATGAGACAGCACTTCAAAGAAACATATTCTTTTAAGTGAAATTTTAACTTTTTATAAATAAAATTTAAAAATAAATCATCTTCACGCTGTATCCCGCACACATGGTAGGAACCAGTGGGAACCTAGGCATTGTGTGCTGAGAGACACCAGAGCAATGAAATGAAAATATACTTTGTGCCCCTGCGCCACGACTGGCCTCCAGACGAAAAAATATTTAAATATTCGTTATTTAAATATTTTACTTTATTTTAAAAATATTACTCACTCTCTCTCTCTCTTTTGACATACATCTGTTTCGTTCATTCGTTGGTTCAAGTTTAAAATCATCTATTTCAGTTCCATTCCAATATTTTTAAGCAAATTGTTTTAATATTTTTATTGAAAGGGTGTATTTTTAATATTTCTTTTTTCATAAATTTATTAAAATATTTTTGTTCAGAATATTAAATTAATTCTATCCTTTAATTTAAACTTTCCATTAAAAAAAAATGTTGTATATAAAAGAGACCCAATAAGGGGACATATGAAAAAAGAAAATGTAGTATACTCATAAAAAACAAGATTATTGGTACAAATTGTCTATATAGTTATACTTACAGAGAGTCCAGGATTGCAGCCTGAAGTAATTGAGTTTTTCCTGAACTTCGGCACGCAGATCTGCATTGAACTTTTTCCTTTAGGTGGACCCGCACAGCCATACTCATCACTTCTGTCGTTCCTTGTTAAATTTATATTGTTTGTGTTGTTAACTTTTACCAAAATATTGCAAGTTTGTGATGCAATTTGGAATAAGCCCTCTTCTAAGTTCCTTTGATTGTTATACTGTCTGTTGAAGTGCAAATAGTCCCACCACGAGGGCATTTTCTCTTATGAAACGTAAAAAAAACAAGTTTCGTAAAAGTATAGCGGGATCGCGTGCGGACGCTGTGAAACGAAAGCTTGCTTTGACGGCATGAAGCTCGAGCTTGCGCGGTAAACTTTAGCTTGACGTACCTACTTGAAAGTAAACGATATAAATGTTTATGACTTTACACCTAGACCCCCCCTGGGTCTAGGTGGTGTGTACCTTTGTTTGTTTGTCTAGCATACAAAATTAAACTCCTTCAACATTTTGTGGTTTCACGTTTTTTGTAGGGAATATTCGTTCGCATGACAACAAAATTATTTTACACAATAATTATATTTATATAGTTAATCATTTTAATGGAGTAATATTAAGCCTATCGTTATTAAATCTTTTATGTCAAACCTTTATTTATAAAGCTGCCTTAATTGATTTATTCTTCTTTGTTGTACTAAAAATATCATGAAGTAGTAGATTAAACTAAGAATTCTACTGTAACTTATTATGAGCGCATATTTTCTTTGAGCTTTAGGCCAATGACTTATGTATGTGCGAGTAAATGCTTAGGTAAATAATGAATGGGTTGCCCCCTTTATTGTTATTGAGACTTCAGTTCATTACAGTGATACATTTCACGTTTCACTCATTTTCTATAGATAAAATGAGTGGAACTGCAAACAGTTACTAAAAACAATAAATGCCAAGTACACTGCTGAACTTGTAATATTAATAATTCAACTTATGTACCTACCTACATATTTGAGTGCCAAAAACACAGACTAAGCCCTCGGAACCTACGCGAGTAATATTAAATATCTAAGTCAATAACGTCCACATTTTGTTAGCCCGCCGAGAGCTCTAATGCGGAACATAAAATAAAATGATACTTCTATACGCTATTAGGCCTTATTATCGCTTACCTAAATCTAACATATGTCTGAATTTTGTGTACCTACATAAATATGTGTGATATATTATTTACTATTATAGAAATAGGCAAATGTCTATTTCTATAATAGTAAATAATATATCACAATATAACACAAATATTTTAATAATGTATAACTCAAATAAAATATTTTACGAAGTACTCAATTCTCGCTTAATTTACTCGGTCGGAAATTTGGTTGAAGCCTAATCTGCTTCTTTTCTATATAATATAATAGGGTAACTCAGTATTTTATTAGGAATGTTTTAAGTAGTTAAATATCAAAAATCAACAAATAAAAAAAATAATGCTTATAGCAGAACTATTATTAATATTCTAAGGAATTCTAAGGAATAAAGTGCAGAGTATCTATTGCAAAATAAAATGGTTTAAATGTAAAGCAAGATTTTAATATTAAAAAAGTAGTAATTGATTTTATTAATTAACATCTTTCATTTCAATATCTTCAGAAATCAGATCAACATCATCCGGTTCATCTAACAAAGCCTGTAACTGATGTATGGACGTCACTAAAACATGAAACTGTTTTTTTCTCAATGATAGCCGGCTTTCTAATTGTTGTTTAGTCCCATCTAAGTTACTTAATTCGCTTTTTAAGGTGCCCAAGCGTTCTAATGTTTCTTTCCTATCTGGCTGTTCGCTTATTACTTTAGCAAGTACATCATATTCAATACGATTTTTCCTTACAGTTTTAGCTTGAGCTAAATCAGCTTTGCTTTTCTCTATATTTCCTTTGGCAATTTCAATACCATTTTCTAATATTTTTGATAGTTCCTCATAACTTTTTAATTCTGCAGCCATCATATCTGAACCTAATTGAGATTTTGTGACTGCAAACTCACATTGTGCCAATTGTGCAAGCATTCTGTCATGTGTTGTTTTGCTGTGAAAATAATTATATCAGTTAAATTGGCTGTAGGTGCTATTTACATTCAGGGGAAGTATTTAATATTTTCATTTCCTTGCTCTGGTAAGAAGACAAAAATCGCTGTTGAGTTTCACCACACAATGCTCAATGAATTGTGCATGAAACTATATGTGGGATACAGAATGAAGCTGAAAAAAAAATATTTTCAAAATGTAATATGAAGCATGATTAAATGTTATTTTTTCTCTGTTTTGTAATACTTAATAATTATAATTCAATATGCCAATTCTAAATTCCAACCTATCTTCAGGTTTCTCATCTGTAGTATTACACCATTTTATTAATGTTTTTAACAAAACATTTAATCTCCGATCGTCACCGGTCCCATCGCCGTCAATTAGCAATCTTCTTCGTATTACGTCCTCTACAACAAACATTAAATTAGTCAGATTGCTAAAAATATATTTAGTATTGTAGGTTATTATTTTTAAATGTTACTAACCATCGCCCATTTTACTATACACAGTATTTAATATAACACTATAATTTTCCTTAGTACTTAATAAAAGAGTTGAATTTTCGGGCTGCTTGAATATTAATTATTCATTATAATCTTTAAAGGTAAACAATAAACAATTTTACTTTCCAGTTGGCATTACTTCAATATTCAACAAATAAGTTATCTCGGCCGTTGTCACTGTCATTTATTCTAAATTTAATAATATATATTTTTTTTGCTATGCAAAAATATATGCCATAATAAAAAAAACCAAACAGAACAAAAATATTAAGACATTCAAATTACTTTTTTATTTCGGGCGTTTTTATTAAAAAATATCTAAAAATAAATAACCCGTGTTTCAAAATAGACATTTCCAAACCGTGCCGCATTCATTTCTGAACAAAAGTTTAAATGTCAAATAATTGTTTTGCTTTGAGCGAACAAGGAGTCCTAGCCCAATTAGTAAATTATGAAAATTTCATGGATTTTAATTCAATATTATAATAATTTTATACTATTTAGGTTGTTATCCACATAAAATTATTATCTATTCAGCAAACAAGTATGGAAGATGTCAATTTTAGTGCAAAATTTGAAAATTATTTTTCGGAATTGGGTCGATGGTTTGTATCGCTGATTTATGTATAATTTATGATAACTGCTGTGAATAAGTAAGTGATATATTATATTTTCAGGAAAGTATGGCGAGGAATAATTTTGGGTCAACTTTTGTCGTTATTACTCAGTGGTAAATGTATACTAACTACCCTTTTGCAAAGTGCGACTTGGCAATTTCCCACTACTGGCCAGCTTGTTATCCCCTACATAGTCCTTTTTATTTTATTTACACCCTCTCTACTATGTACTGGACCCAAAAAAATATTACAGTAAGTATATCTATATTATCCATAAAGTACCTTTTATTTGACATTCTTTCTAATTAAATGTTTTACTAATATCAAATATATTGCTAACATCTTCAAAGACAAGCGATCTCAATAAACTTAATTATATTTTGTAAAAAGTTATAATAAGTAGTGAATAAGTCTTAACACATAATGGACACCATATAAAATATTCTTTATTCAAATAAACTTATTATAAGCACTTTTGAATCGTCAAATGAACATATGAACAAAAAGCTACCGCCAGTTCGGAAGGCATTTCTGCTGAGAAGAGCCGGCAAGAAACTCAATAGTTGCTCTTCTCAAAATCAATGGTACAATACATTAGTTGGCAGCTATCCTGCATTACATTCAATAGACATTAATTCCATACACGATTGACCTCTAAATATTATTCAACAGTGTAAATAAGCTTTACTTGTCAGAATTTTTTTTACTGATATTTTAAATTTTGGAAGTGGCAAACCTAAAATACACTGGGGAATTTTAGTATATACACATATGCTCAGACTCATAAAAGATTTATTAACTTTTTGGAGGCCAAAACTTGGAGTAACAATCTTATCTTTATTTCTCGTTTCTATCGTATGATTGTCACTATGTTTACTATGACAATGTATATTTTGGCAGACAAAGAGAATATTGTAGTATATAAATTGGGAAGCAACTGTAAGAATACCAGCATCTTTGAAAACATCTCGCATAGAATCTCACGCTCTTAGTTTATAAATATATCGCACGGCTCTTTTTTGGAGAATAAATATTGAATTTATGTCTGAAGCACTGCCCCATAGCAGCATTCCATAAGATAAAATACTATGGAAATAGCTATAGTACACTAGTCGAGCAGTGTCAACGTCCGTCATTTGTCTTACTTTTTTAATTGCGAACGGGGCAAAGCTGAGTTTATCCATAAGTGCTTCCAGATGAGTGTTCCACTGAAGTTTGGAATCTATAGTTACACCTAAGAAAATAGCTGATTCCGACAAATTGAGAGTTTCTCCTTTAATTAGTAGACTAAAATTATGTTTTTAACATTTTGTAAAGCAAACTCAATACATTTAGGTTTTTTAGCATTTAACATTAGATTATTAACATCAAACCAACGAAGAATATGCGATAATGCACTATTCACATCGTCATAGTTTATTTTGTTTCTGTCAACCTTAAATATTAAAGAGGTATCATCCGCGAAAAGTACAATATTACATAGGTTCTTCACATAAAAAGGTAGATCGTTAATATAAAGAAGAAATAAAAGGGGACCAAGAATGTTCCTTGTGGAACGCCCATCTTTAGAGGAGATCCAGATGATTTTATATTATTTATACTAACTTTCTGGATTCTTTGGCTTAAATATGAGGCCATAAGGTCAAAGCAGTATCCTGTATAATATTTTATATAATATAATAATGCATAATGTTTTAATTTTAACAACAGAGCTACATGGTCTATGCAATAGCCCAAAGAAGGCTTTGGATAAGTCACAAAACACTCCAATTGCATTTTGTGACCTCTCCCATGCGTCTGCCTACCCAGCTATGTGTAAATTACAATGTTAGACAACAAAAAAAGTGAAAGCTTTGTGTATCTTACTCAAATATTATTAATATTTACTATTAATTTTCACAGGAAATGGTGGCTAGTCCTAATAGCCTGTATACTAGATGTTGAAGCAAATTTCCTACTAGTACTCTCTCAGCGTTTCACGTCAGTGTTGAGCTGACAGTTGTTAGCCTGTAGTGGGGTTGGGGCTGCCTTAGTGGGTGGTGCATGGAGAGGTCAACGACTTGGAGTGGCACACGTAGCAGGAGCTACGCTAGGTCTAATGGCTGTTGTTTGTGTTGTATGGGCAGATGTGGAGGGAGCCCCAACTGATGGTAATATATGTTAAAAGTATTTAATATTTTGTGTGATCTTTTTGGTACAGTGGGATAACATCTGATTGTAAATGTAATGATTGTGGGTAGATCTCCACATAAGGGATCTTTCTCTCTATTTTATAAAAATGTTCATTCTCCTGCTCTGGTAGACAAAGTACAACAAAGTTTAGCAGTAAAAACAACAGTGTTTCCAAATATGTTTCTTCTACAAATTACAACGGATTTCATAAGTTTTGGGCCTTTTATAAATATAATTATATATTTCTGCCCAAATAAAATGTATTCCATGTTGAGTAGTGGAACCCAACTCCAAAAGTTAAACTCTGTGCCAATGCACCATGATGGTATTTATTTTCTACTACTATAACTATTATATTTTCAACAAAATTAATTTTATTACAGGTAAAAACCAACTAGTAGGTGACATGCTGTGTCTAGGAGGATCACTCTTATATGCAATGGTCACAGTTTTACAGGAAATAATGCTCAAAACACACTCTTGTGCAGAATACCTGGCTTTGCTGGGCTTTATTGGCAGTATAATATCTTGTTCCCAAACATTTTTCCTTGAAATAAGTGAATTATTGAGCTTTACTTGGTATGAAATAGAAACAATAGTTCAATTGGGTAGCTACTGCGGAGTACAGACAATATTTCAGATTTTACAAAGTTTCATGCTAAGAGATGCGGGTGCTATTATTCTACACTTGTCGTTTTTGTCGGCCGATTATTATACACTTATAGCTGGGATGTATATATTTCAATTTAAGGTGAATGCTAATTCGTTTTTTTTAATTTACTTGTTTAGTTATAGTAGCCACAGGCACAGTAACGTTTGTCTGACCTGAAAAAGAAGTATAAATGAAATATAAATTTTCTATAAATGAAAATAAAAAATCTCCTGAACCTTATGAATTACTTATTGGATAGTCCATATATGGAGGAATATAGGCTATATCACGTCACATTTTAATTTAGAATCAATATTACATTTCTATAAGGCCAGTTGTAGCGCATGGGCAACCATACGACTGTAACGCCGAGTTCGATTTCTATTTGAAGAAACAAAATATTAAATATTTTTTATATTATTTTCCAATGTCTCCTCTGCCCACACTCCTATGTGCGGAATGCAGTGTGACGCTAGTTTTAAAAAAATCCGTTTCTATTACAGTTCCACGCCCTATACTTCCTATCATACCTACTGGCTATGATAGGAGTGTTCCTGTTCACGTCGCGCCCCACCAGTCCGCCGCCTTTGCCTGTACTGCCACAGTTGATTAACGACTCGGTACAGTCACAGGATAATGTTTCTATGTAAGTCTTATCTAGTTTTCTATTTAAATATTAATAGAAAAGTCATTAGTAATACTTACACGGCGGTGTGCTCCGCCACTCACGAAATGTCTCCAAAATTTGGTGGAAAGTGAGGAACATAGTATGTATGCAGGATGTAGAATAGAATGTTGGAACTTAATAAGTTCTTTCTGCAAGCAGAACTTTATAGCTGATAAATACATCTTTACACAATGAAGCTACTTTTGTTTTTATACTATGTTCTCTCTGGTCTCTGCCTACCCTGAAATTTAATTATTTACATATATATTGTTTTCAGGGAATATACAGTACCAACATTAGATTGTATTCCACTATCTGAAGGACTCGAACCCCCTATAAGTAGAGATACAACATTCACATCATTTCTCGGCGGACCTCACACCACTACCGCCAGTATGCCCAACGGAACGGTCACATTTGGACACACCAACGGAATAAATGAAAGTAAAGATAATCAGAATTAGATATTTTTTTCTCAGATATTAAGGTCAGTTATGTATGTAATTGTTATTTATATTTTATTGTAACTTATGTGCGTATATTTGAATGTTAATTGAAGTTGTTACTTCTGTGTTATGTTTTTATAGTCAACAGTGATATAATAGTTTATTACCACATAAATTTGAATAAATACCTAATTTACTTATTATGGAATACAGCTTATGTGGCTTTGATAGCAAAACAAACATATTATTGCTTTTATACATCTTGTGGAATCTTTACATCCCACCCTGGAAAGATAAAACGCGGCGTTAAGTTCCACTATTTTACAGACAATGTCTCAAATATAGGTAGAAGTCAGAATCGCTCATGATCATGGGAGAAAATGTTAAGAGTATATTTTTAAAAAGGATTATTTTACTGTAATCGTTAATTTAGGACCAAGATATTTATGCAATCAAGCTGGCTTTTTTAAAATACTTAAATTAGTTAAATATGTAGTTTTAACATTTAGGAACTCTAGGAGAAGATTCTAGTCAAATATTGTCAATAGATATTGTTAACTTTTAATAAATAATAAATATTCATAATTTTGTTTAGAAAAATATTTAAATGGAACAATATTTATAGGATTTCACTTTATATTATCTTTGTATTTAGCTCAAATCATCAAAATATATTGAAACTATTACTCCATTTTTACTTACAGTTTTATGAACAAAAAAAGCTAAAGCTATTTAGGTACATCAGTAAAAAAACAATATATTTTAGTAAATTAATAAAGGTATACTTACGTCAAAAGCCAATAAACATACACCAGTAGAAATAAATTTGTAATATTTATACTTAACATAAAAATAAAGGAATTGGAAATTATAAAGAATTTCAAAAATTTTGGTAATAAATACTTACACTTTTATTTTTAATAAAAATAGATGAATTGAGATATTAAGTTAGGACCAAAACTATATAAACCGTAAAGCCATTAACCGCCTTAAATATATCGTGTTTTTTAAATTGAATACGATTTTATAATTACCTTTGTATTAGTGTAGTAGGCCTAACGTGTTGTGACGTTTCAAAGGTTACGCTCGCTCTGAATTTAACTGTAAATGCCTGCGCAGATTTGATTTTAGGATTTCTTTTGTTTTGATTATATCCATCTGTAGTGAACAATGCGCAGAAGATTAAAATGCCCAACTTCAGGGCTTTCACACCGCCACTCCACTATATCGCGAGTACACTTGAATCCTTCTGTTTTAGAAAGTATTCAGTTAGTTGTCTACTGTTAGATATCAAGATTTTTTTGCTTTTTTCTAGATCGTGTTATAAAAATTTAAAAGTGTTCGATTTTCTTATGCATAACTTGTTTTTTATAACTTTACTACTTAAATATTAATCAGTAAGGGGTTCATTCCCATATCAAATTGTGTGCTGGTGTCCTGTTTCCTGAAACATCTAAATTCGTTGGGTTGGTTAGAGGTAGTTTTGCATTTTGCAGTCTACGCTTAGTAGGTCAGCAGGAATGAAACTCAAGTACTCTATATTGCAAACGGAAATAGATCGCTAGAGGGATTTAGCCTAGTAGGGTGATTTGAAAGTATTACTAATTATTAAGTGAACTGAAATAATATTCATATGTTAAATTAATATTTGAATTTATATTTTTGGTTGTATGAATTTGCAAATGTAACACGACGCTTGTGGGTTCGATCCCCATTACATTACTATTTATCAATATTTTCATTTCTTTGCTCTGGCATAAAGGCAAAAGCGTTGAGTTCTGCCACTCAACACGCAATACCTCGAAAAATTCGGCAGAAAGATGGAAACTGAGTGTCTTAACATTGGATTCCTTTTGCCTACCCTGCTGTGAGAGAAACAGCATGAAGCTGATAAAAATAAAAAAAAAGAATCTCTACTCGAGTCGTATAAACCTTGCCCATTTTAGTCAAACTAGAATTTTAATTCAACTATTAATAGTTGCTTTAAAGCCGTCGTATAAGTGGCATGTCGCCTATAAGGCGCATACTCATTTTCCGTGACCATACTATGTTGTTGCTTTAAAGCTTGTACTATTAAAAATATATGTTATTGTTACTTAATTCTTATTGATATTTATCTACTCATAGTGAATTATTATATTGCTGAATATAATTCTTTATTTCTAAGTCAAAATTACCTTATATCCTTTAACAATCGTTTAATTGTTTTTAGAGTGTAGGTAAAAGTTTTCGCATTTATTATTTATATGGATATTTAATAATTACATCGATATAGCATATAGGTTTAGTAATTATACCGATATTTAAACTAGCGCACACTAAGTAAAGCTAAACTATATTTTCATTTGAACACGACATTTTTATAAAATCGATAACAAATACTGCCATATACTCGAATTATGAATCAATTTTAATCGATTAGTTTTAGTAAAATTTGTATGGAATTTTAATGTAATTTCTATTTAGATATAATGTAATAGTGTTAACTATTGTATCGCCCTACACCTGCGACAAGTGGGCAAGGGCTACCGTGTCATGTACGGGCACGGCTAAAGACGCTAGTACCCAGACGGANTCCGTGACGTAGCGGATAAGCTCCAAGAGCGTCGCTTGAGATGGTTTGGCCACGTTACGCGCCGGCCTAAGAACTATGTCGGACGCAAGTGCCTTGCTATACTAGTTCCTGGGGCGCGACCTCCTGGACGCCCAAGGAAGCGCTGGTTGGATGTCGTGATGCAGGACATGAGAGCCAATGGTCTAACCACCGAGGACGCAAAAGATCGTGCAAAGTGGAGTAGGTTAAGTAGGAAGGCAGACCCTGGTAATAGCCGGGATTAATGCCAGGAAGAAGAAGTGTTAACTATTGTAGTATATTCTCATGTAATTAAATATATTTATAAATATGCACGACTGGTTACGTTTATATTGCTCAAAACAATATTTCGACTTAGTAGATATATAAATCCGGCTGTAGTTTGTTTAAATAAAAACAAACTCATAGTTGTAGTAACTGTTTATTATAATAATTATAATTCCAAATATAAGATAATTTATAGTGAAATGTTAACAATTCTTATATCTAATAAGTTACCTGTAGCTTAGGACCTGAATTTTGGCACATTTTATTGTTGTATGATTTTTACAATAAACAAAAACACCAAATAAAAAGGGGATAAAATTAAAGTAATTAGTTACTATTTCATACTGTGATTTATTTAGTACATATATTGAGATTAATATATAGCTATCATTACTTCTTCTGAGAATTTATTACTGTTAATTTATTATCTGTAAAATACTTTATTTTTACTGTTTACTTCGAAGTTGACTTTTGTGTTGATACTAAAACAGATAACAGACAAACATGAAACACAATTTAAAGTAGAAATAATCTATATTCTTACGTAACGCTCAATTACTAAGAGTAAGGTTTTTTTTAAACTGCAATATTACTATCTAGATTCTAGTCCATTAGAAGTCTAAATGAAATGAAAACGGATTTGATCGTACGTTCTAGAAGATTGTGTATGTTTGTTCTTCCAGGCGCGCGTGGTTGTGTTATCGCTTGTAGATAATAAAATGTATTGTATTATATACCATATTGTTTGTACAGTGCAATCGACGAGTCGTGGTAGCTGTAGGCGGCAGCCACGACATGTCGACCGTACTGTATATAATGTATGTACACTCGAAAGGTTATATGTATGTAATAGGAATTTGTGGAAAATCTGAAATATCACAAAAATATAAAGTAGGTATTTTTGTTATTATATTAATTTTCATACATCTTTTTCGTTTCTTGAATAATTTTTACTTTCTATATCTACTTTCAGATTAAATAGTATTTTTCATTGCTCTGCTGTTAATAATATGTATTGTTTGATACACATAAGTACTTTTAAATTAATTTACATTCATAAAAGAGCTTATAAGACTATGAAATATGAAAATATTCATGTATAAGTTAAGCATTTTGGCAACTTTTTTATGTCCAGATTATTTTACGTATTGTACTATGTAGACCAAGAGTTCTTTTTAATATATTTTTACTTTATCATATGTTGACGTATAGTGATATTTCAGATTTAGTATATTTTTAAAATGTATGTCTCAAGAAACTTCTCATTATACCTATAGGTCGTGAAATATACAATGTTTTTGATATATTCGTTTTATTAATACCTTGTATATATGTCTTTTGTATTAATGGATGGAATGGACATGATGTAATGATGTCAACGTGATCGCGCGAAAATAAATAAACAAATTGTGTCAATATTTTTTTATTATTTTTCACATGAAAATATGTGCCTTCAGTAGAAAATAGAATGAAAGGTTCAATTATGTAGGAAATTAGAGTTACAAATAAAGATGGTAACAAAATAAATTTAGCATATGGTTTAAGTACTTTAATGTGTTTATACATTTTAGTACAATTATGTATATCCTAATTTATCCTTCTTTTTAATATAAGCAAATATTTCCCTACAAATGATCTTTAAAAAGAAGCAAAACAATTTAGCTTATTCTGATAAAATAATCTAGAATGAATATACATTTTAATATTACTTTAAATACCTTGAAGGTAACATATGAAGTTAATAATTCATTGAATATGCGCGACATATAACTTTATTAGTAATTATAGTAAAGTCATATAAAATTGGTAGTGAAGTTTATAGGGAAGACAAAAGATGATATATTTTTTTGTTTTAAAGATCTTCTTTAAGATTATTTCTATATATATTATTGTTGAATTATGAAAATATTTCTATACACCAAACTTTTATTATATACATTTTTATTTAACATAGGCTATTGATTATAAAAAAATCAGAAGAATAACAATAGCTCATTAAGTACAGTACGGTCGACGAGTCATGGAAAAGAAACTAAGAAAAATCCTCAAATCAAATCTGCGCAGCCATCTGCAGCAAGCTTCAGGGCGGCCACGACTCGTCGACTGTACTGTAAAACTATCGACGCCATCTTGTTTCAACATACGTAGCACATACAATATTTTAAACAACTAAGCTTCATCCTCACTAGCCGACACAGACTTCCTAGATTCAGGTGTAGCAGGTCTAGAATTTCTGGAACCAGACCGAGATCTAGATCCAGACCGAGAACGAGATCCAGAACGGCTTCTAGATCCGCTTTTAGATCTCGATCTCGATCGAGAATGGCTTTTGGATTTTGAGCGGGACCGGCTCTTAGACCTGTAATAAAAACATACTATAAATAGTAATTTTAGAATTAAAAGATCTTTTTTATATTTTATTTTCATCCCCTCCATTTAAAGGTTTATATATACTAGTATAAAAATCAATAATATAAATGAATTCAAGATATTATAAACCATGTTTATCAAACACTAAAAAGTTTAACTTTATTGTCTATTTTTATTGAATGATCAAAACTTAATAAAATAAGAATATTACCTGGACCGTGACCTCGAGGGGCTTTTAGACCTAGATCCACTTTTAGATCTAGAACGGCTCTTAGATCTAGATCGGCTTTTAGATCTAGACCGGCTTTTTGACCTAGAACGACTCTTAGATCTAGATCGACTCTTAGATCTAGATCGACTCTTAGATCTAGATCGGCTTTTAGATCTAGATTTACTCCTTGATTTGGATCTTGATCGGCTTTTGGATCTCGAACGACTTTTGGCGGAACCTGAACGGCTTCGAGATTTTGAACGGGCCTTAGATCTGCAGATCGAAAAATATCAATTAAGTGATAATAACACATACATATACAAGGTGACAAAACTTATTTTTGATTCTGCACTTATTTCTGAAACTGTAAGTGAACAATTAAAAAAAATAACTTGGGAGCTGTCTCAAAAATATGCCCGTGCGTGAAGAACAAAGCATCTTAACACTAGGTTTTCTACGTCTACTCTGCTACATGAAAATGACTAAGATTCCTTACCCATCGCTATCAGAAGCAGACATAATCCTTTTCCTTCCTTTACTTGTATTGGGAGACCCACTCCTACTTCTACTTCTACTGCTCTTACTGCGGCTACGGGATTTACGATTGCCCGCGTCTGAATCCGAATCGGATGTCGATATGACTTCTTTAGAAACGATTTTACCACGTTTAGAGCCGGGCTTATCTTCCGCCATCCTGGATTTTTCGCGACGGCCGAGTCCTTTCTCTCCCTGTAATTTTGGTTAAATTATATGTTTGAGAAAAAATAGTGACTATTTGTGTCAACTGATATTTCATATCTCATATGATTTAGTGGGTTGGTGACCGACGATAAGTTATTGTAAGATAGTATAAATAATGTGTATCATTATGTCGACGTATTCACTTCTATACGATGTTTCGACTGTTGTCGGTTGTGCATTAAAATAAGACTCTGTCCCACTCAATGACCTAATTGCGTAAAGAAATAATTATTTATATAACTTTACGAAAAACCAGAACCACACATTAAAAAAAAATGAAGTCAAAGTTGTGAACATCAACGCTAACTAATTATAAACATAATAAAATGTTCAACCCTAACTATCAATAACGCTCAGTCCAATTTTATTTGTAAATAAATATAAATAAATTTAAATTATTCATTATTAAGTCTACAGCAACAGCAATGCACTTTGCATTGCCGTTGCTATTTATTTATGGACTCAGACACTATCTATAATCACTACCTATCAGACACTAGCATAACTATAATATAATGACATAATATAATGTACCATGAGTACTCACTCGGGGGAAATAATAATTTTCATTTCCTCACTCTGGAGAAAGACTTTCATTACATCACTTTCAACACGCAACGTTTCTAAATTTGGACGGAAGCTGAGAAAAAGTGTGAAGTAATAAAAAAAAAGAAAGTGAACGTACCTTCTTACGCGGTCGCTTGCGCGGCGCGTCGCTGTCACTTGCCGAGCGGCGGTCGCGGCGCTTGCGCGAGCGCCCGCCCTTTCGGCCATCGCCCGAGCGCTTGCGCTTGCGTTGCTTAGGCTCCGCGCTGTGGGCACCATAGGAGTTACTTAGGTTACTTATATCATGGAGTATAGGTGATATTATATTTTACAAAATATACTTTATTAAGTTACTATAATACGGCTCTGCTATGACATCATTTGGTCTTGCAGACAAATGCCGATATTGGTAATCTATGGTTGCAAAAGACTGTACTCATAACAGTTATAAATATATAATCAATAAATTTAATTAAAAAAATCATATTACCCGTCATCCCGCGGCCTATCGGGTTCACTTCCCGAGTCGGACACATACTCGTCGCGCCTCCTACCTCTGCCTTTGGACTTGCCCTCGCTTGGCATGTCTGCGAAAAGCAGTGCATTCTTTGTTTTCTCTTTGTACTCTTGGCGTTTCTGCAGCATTTCCACTGTACTCTTTGCCTGTTCTTCTTCGCGACGTTTGCGTTCATCTTCCTGTTTGTTTTAATTAATAATGATTGCATAAATAATACAATAATAATAAAATATATTTTTTATTGTATACATTATCATTAAATAAATCATTTATATTCATTTACTTTATTAATTATGAGCTTACTAATTAGTGCGTAATAAAAATATTTTTATATTGAATAATATTTTTTTTTCATCGCATAATATTTAAGACCACTTACCACTTGGGGAAATTAAATATTTTCTTTACTCTGGTAATGAGGCAAAAAGCGGCGGTAAGCTTCACCCCTCACAAAAGACAATGCTCAAAAATTCGGTATAACTAAATATTACATATATTTATATAGCATTCATACATGTTTAAAAAAAATTAGAATAACCCAGTATTATATTCAATGTTTAGGTAGGTGCTTATTAATGTTTCAACTCAACGCCGAGCTTTGTTTTTTAGCAGCATGGGGAAATGAAAATAATGTTTTCTCTGAATAGGAATCAAATCCACATCCGTCGCGTGTAGTCAGATGCTGTACAGTAATCAGAACCAACCTGCTGCCTTCTAAACGCCTCGCGCTGCTCCCGCTGCCGGTCCCGCAACGTGAGCTCCTCCTGGTGCTGGCGGCGCGCGCGCGCTACGTGCCACTGCGCCTGCGACAGCAGGTCCGCACAAGTGCGCGCCTCCAGTGCCGCCGCACCCGCCTCGCCACGACGCTCCGCCACCGCCGCGCCGCCCTCGCCTGCCGCGCCGCCCTCGCCCCCCGCTCCGCCTGCGCTCGCCGCCGACAGGCGCTGGAAGTACCTGTGGTCCAACGGGCATGTATGACCAATGATAGCTTTTTAAAAACTCAATGTGTACTTCAAAGTATAATTTTAATTATATGTAACAAAAAAGTACATAAGAAAAAAATTCCATAAAGGTGCATAACTTTTATTAAGGTATTCTAAAATAACACGGTTGTTTTTACAAAACAATATTATGTAACTTAAAAAAGTGTCCACGCAACGCGCGTACACAAAATCAAAGCAAATATGAATGTGATGAACACAGACCTGTGCGACACGTGCAGCTCGTGCACGGCGCGCAACACCACCTTGAGCTCGGAGCGGTCATCCTTGAGTACGTGCGCGGCGAGGCGGCGCAGCACCAGCGCTGTGTTGTAGAGCAGCGGAGGGTCGTGCGGCGCCACACGGCGTGCGCGCAGCAGCGCCGAGCGGGCGGGCCGCGCGCGGCCCGCCAGCGTCTGCGCGCGCGCCAGCCACGTTAGCCACTCCACGTCGTGGTGCGTGCGGAACTTGCGGATGCAGTTCTCGTACTGTTGTAAAACAATACAAATGTTATCTTATACTTTATTATTACTTTTTAGTCATACATAAGTCTCTACAAAAATGACACGCCATATTAAAAGATTTGAGCATGGAATATAAGGGAGTAGGCAAAGGGGGCCTAGACTTAAGACAACTTCTACATGTTGAGCGAAACTCAATGTCGCACTATGTCCATCCTGAGCGAGGAAATGGAAGTAAGAAAAGAACCGTCGCATATACAAACAGACACTGTACCGTGTGGTACAGTCTTACACAACTGGCTGTAAAATCATAATATAATATAAACAACATTACCATCTGTATAGCATTAATATATTGTTTCTGCTCCACATAAATGTGTGCAATATTCATCCATACGTCGGGGAAGTCCGCTGTAGCCTCACGCACTTGGGCGAAGATGTCACGAGCTTCGTTTATACAACCCTGTTTAACAATTAGTATTAGGCAATTAAAAACAAATGCTCCAAGAAATATACATATTAAAAATATATTAATAAGTAGCAACGTTTACTCCTAAAATTATTTATTTCTTTGTCTGAATTACTTTCGTGATTTAACTTTTACTTACTTTACTAACATTTTAAAAACAACATACATACATACATACCATTACATTTAAAATGAAAACATAACTTTTTTATTTATGAACAATTTAAATAACACTAATACATGTTGAGAAAACTTTGCCAAAGTACAATAGCGAAAAGTACATTTAGCAAACAAGGCACAATAATGCAAATACGAAAAAACTACATAAGCTAATGAAAATCAGAGTAAATTACCACTTAATTTTTCTATATCTTCTCTCTACAAAAAATAAAAGTACTCTACGGCTGTTGCTAAAGTATCCATAACTTACTTCACTTGTAATTAAAGTCATATTAAAAGAGGGCAAATTAATATAATGCTCTCGTCAACTAATTGCAATAGAAGTAATTGTGAATAACTAACAATGTAACAAAGCAACAAATATATAATAATTACCTTATGTGCCAAGACACAACCAATTCCATTAGCCGCCCATATGTTCTTAGGATCATTTTTCAAAACTTGCTTGTACATGGCAAGAGCTCTCTCCTGGTGTCTCTTCTCTCTATCCTTCTCCCTGCACGGCTGATGTAGTGTTTGCAGCCATACATTGCCTGTTTCATATAAGTAATACATTAAATAAATTAACAATAATAAGCAATTCTTTCGTCGTTATAAGATTAAGATTTGATTTCATTGCATTGTTATCAATTATTTTTTTAATTTAAATTACGATTTCAAAGTCGCGACTTTTTGTAACAGGATCTAAGAAATAAAATAAATTACTCACCAAGAGCGATCAAAGAATAAGCATCACTAGACGTAGCAGCATTTTGCAAGATCCTTTCAAATTTCTTCTGTCCAGGGCCCCACTCTTGTTGTGCTAAATGTAGGTTACCTAATAGGGACCATGTGTCAGGATGCTCTGTGTTCACTTTTAAAGCTTCTTTAAACCAATCTGACGCTTCGTAGATTTGACCCTTGTCGCGGGCCATACAGCCCAACCTATGTGGTAAAACAATATTTTAATTATATTTGATAATTATTTAAAGCGTCTGTATAGGATTTTAAATTCA
The DNA here is from genome assembly GCA_013403645.1 of Heliconius nattereri. Taxonomy (NCBI): domain Eukaryota; kingdom Metazoa; phylum Arthropoda; class Insecta; order Lepidoptera; family Nymphalidae; genus Heliconius; species Heliconius nattereri. Next base: position 685,811 of record JAAIXI010000244.1, on the reverse strand, counting down.
GAATATTCTTTATTCAAATATATTATTGTGAGCACTTTTAGTTTGTTAAAAACACAGAAATTCATTCATCTATTACTATTTGCCATAACCCCACCTCAAATAACAATCAATGTAATTGGGATGTTCCTTCAGAATGTCCTTGTAAAACTTCTCAGCTTTGTTATACATGCATAGTGCTTCGTTAAGTCTCGCCAAGTTGTACATAGTGGTGACCGCTATGGAGTTATAATATTGTGCGTCCAAAGTCTCCGCGTCTACTTTTTCTCTGTTTAAATAAAAGGAAAGGTATATTATGATATAAGATAGGTTATATCATTTCATTTATTTAAGTAAAGTATAAATTAAAGTGAAGCTGTCATATCATTTACACTTTCTAGGCATATTTATTTTAAATAAACTGACTTTTAATATGACAAAAACATTTTAACATAATATTTTGTTATCGGAAAATCTGAGAGAACTATAAAGTTTCGTCTAAATAGTTCACAAGTCCTAGAATATAAAATGAAATTTGAAACCACCACAATCATGTTCAAACAGTTATGGGTTCAATCCCATATTGGACAAACTATTATTTTAAAATTGTTTTCATGTTCCTGTTCTGGTAGACAGAGCGCGGCGTTGAGTACCATCACTCAACAGTTAAAATTTTGGCGGAAACTTTAAACCTAGGTTTCGGACTTCGTCTACTCCCCTAAAAGCCAAGGATATATAATGATAAAAAAATCAATTAATATGTTTAAATTTACCTTTCTAAAGCCTCTTCTAGATATTTCTTAGCTTCATTCAAGTTACCAAGTCTGTAATGCAAGGCTGCAACATTATTTAGTATTTCGGCAGGGATATCTGCATTTACTTTTTCTTTGAGTATCTTCATTGCTGTTGAATATGCATTTAGTGATCCCTGTGAAACATATAAACATTTAAAATGTGTTTTTTTTTCAGGGAATCCACTATGCCTAGAGGGAACTTAGAGAACCGTTTCCCACTTTCCACCGAACCTTCAAGGCATTGCGTGTTGAGGGCCAGAAACGTAACACTGCAATCTAATATATAATTCATCTTCATCTAATATGTAAAGAAGATAAAGGTTTATGTTAGTTTCTTGGTATATTTTTATAGTGCTTGCTCTTTTAAATATGTAGGATACATAACAACATATTAACATTTGTTCGCTCTAATACACAACGCGTTCCGCCACTTAACACAAAATGTCTCCAAAAACTGGGTAGAAAAGTGGGGGGATAGTGTGTTAGCATAGCACTATGATCGTTAGTGTGTTAGCTCTATCTACCCTGCTAGGCAGGAAAAATGCTGTGCACAGTTGGCTTTTAAATATTGGTAACAAATTCGCAAAATTTACCAATATTATAAAAAATATTAAAAATTTTATCAAATTTAAAGAAAACTAATATACTAAACCTGTAAATCATTCTGTTCCAAAATTTGTGCCAATTCAATCCAAGCCTCCACATCATCTGGGAACCGTTCAGTGACCTTCTTCAAGTGTTGCCTCGCTATATCTCTTTGTAGCTGTGATGGAGAATTGGCATATAGGGAACCTAATATTTTCATTGTTTCATAGTTACCGGGTTGTACTTTGAGAACTTTCTCGAAACATTGTGCTGCCTGGAAAAGAAGGAAACATTCAATAAAATACAACAATGATGCTCACATTAAGTTTCTGCAGAAAAAGAGAGAATAGCGTTGCGTCTGACTTTAAAACATGACAATTGTAGGTTCGATTCCCAGGAAGATGAATTATTTTCATTTCATCACTCTTGTGACAAGACAGCGCGACATCGAGTTAAGAAACCTAGTGTTAAGACACTATTGTTTACAAAGAACTCTAAATTATTTTAAATATACAGTATAAACTCGATTATACGGATTCGCGATTATCTGTACTATCATAAACTCATGAAAATGTATATGTACGTAGTGTATATGTGTATAAATCGTACGTTGGAAAATGTTAATAATATCTTAATAAACGTTGATTTTCGTTCAAATGTACTTGTTGCTTTTAATAGACATGACAATTTTCATAAACTAGCTTTTTTTAATAGATCCTATTATTCAGATTTTCGATTATCCGAATGACTAACGACAACAATTAGTCCAGTCAATCGAGTTTCTACTGTATATCATACTTTATGCAAAAAACGTTTCATACATACATTCTCAGTATCACCTCTATATATATACATTTGTCCAAGTCCATAATGTGGTAAAACAAAGTTAGGAGGTGCATATTGTGTAGCTTGATAATAATATTGGAAGGCTTGCACGCAATCCCCTTGTGCATGAAAAGCTCGTGCCAAATGATGGCAACTTTCTGCTCTCATAGCTTCATTCTCAGTATTGTGAAATGCATGCAGAGCAAGATGTTGAACCTTGCTGTAATCCTTAAAGAAATACGAAAATTTGTCTAATTTTAATAAAAGCATCTAGAACTTTGAATTGGTAATCTTGCATGTAGTATTGAATCCATAGATAATAAAAAATATGAGACAATGCATATAATATTTGTCAAGGAAAAACTTAACGCCGCAGTTTGTTTTGCAGGGCAGAAAATAATTTCATCATTTGTTCATCCACCCAGTACACCATGATTCCCAAATTCGTTTATTTTGTATTAGTGGATGAAGGCCTTGCTAAGTAGCATGTTGTTTGCTTAGAGTGCAAAACTTCTACATCGTAACCTCATACATTTAATGAATATGTAAAAAAATACAAAATCAACCTATGTTTTATTTCATATAGTAGAGAATACAAATCAACCTTTGAAATTATAAAAACATTCTTATTATACATATGATCATAATTTAATAAAAATAATTTTGTCTCTTTTCTGAAGATTATCTTGACTGATACCAGTTAGTCCTAGTTACTAGTTTACAAGACTTGAAGCATTGGGTCAAATTCACAATCATTACTCTATACTCGGCACTGCCAAAAACAACTCTACCATAGCTTCTATTTTCTATTGCATACTTTGTTTTGTTTCATGAAATAAAATACATAAAAGATAAGTACAAAACATATAACATACTTTTCAAACACCTCAAAAAAAAAATTTATATATTCCAACTTACCTTTTTAAAGAAGAAATGATTTGCCAAATGATTCAGCACCATGGGGTTTTTCGCATCAATAGCATATGCTTTTGACAGCATAATGACAGCCATTTTGCTAGATTCACTCTCTTGTAGATTTAATTTTAAAATGGAGAGGCCAATTAAAGCTCCAACACACTGTGGATCTAACTGCAGTGCTCTCTCAAATGCCATTCTGATTGAAAATCAAAAAAAAAAAATAATGTAAGAAGTTAGTTAGCTAATTATTTTAAAAAAAGTTAAGTATAATTTCACACTAATATAGAATTTATTTTTCAATTATGATGAAAAAACAATTAAATAAGCCACTTAGCTTAAAATTATTATATTTTTTTATATACAGTATTGGTTAATGCACATTTAGAGCTTTAATATTAGAGCTCTGTAGATTTTCATGTTAAAGTTCTGTACATTTTCATTAACCATGAACTGAAGATATAAAAAATATTAACATTTTAAACTTTGAGGGGTCTCCTTTAAAGTGGATGATTTCCAACAATTTTAATAGGGACCAGCAATATAAATGTAAATGATGAATGCTGTAGAGATATAATATTTTTGTACAATATGTAGAGACAATTAAGTTGAATGAAGATAGGCTTGGAAACAGCAAGATTCATCAGCAATTTCCAAAAAATTAAATCATACCTAGCTTTTTCTTGATTATTCAACTTCATAAAACAATGTCCCATTCCAAGACGTAACGCTGCTGGGCTGTTAGGATTAGTTCTTAAGGCTTTTTTATAAAATGCTAAAGCTCCTCTGTAATCCTTTCTATTAAAAGCAATGCAGGCTTTACCAAGTAATGAAGGAACATTATTAGGAGATTGATTTAAGACAAAATTAAACTGTGTATCTGCTTGTCCCATTTTATCACCTTCAAGGAGGCAAAAATAAGCTCGACCTAAGAGATGATTCTGCAAAAGATAAGAAATTTGTGTATATGTTTAAGTATATTTAAAATAATAAGGAATTTAAACATTTAGATTTTTATTTCCATGGTTGATATTTATACCTGGTCATACATGATTATTTTATCTGCCATTGTGTAAAGCAAGGTAGCTTTTGTGAAAAGATCTTTTTTTTTGTCTTTCAACTTCTCTTTATTTGCTTCTTGCACGTAATAGGCAGCCAACATATCAAGAGCTCGCATTTGATCTCGCTCAAAGTCGCGATAGTCGATGTTTGCATCCACACGAGATGCTTCCAGTATTTTGAGGAAGTCATCGATCTTCTTTTTTTTATAATACGCCAACTAAAAATTTTGCAATTGATTAGTTAATGTATATATTTTCATAATAATAAACTAAATACGTACACACTTAATGATAGAATAAGAGGTTAATTTAAACTTACAGCCACATTGATCCAAACATTGAGTTGAGATCGTTCTTGCTGTAATATACTAAGTACTTCATCACCAGATGGTAATTGTTCTGGATCTAGCTCTATCACCTGTATAAATAGCACAAAAAAATTGTTATATGATTGACATTTGAGTTAAGGCTAACATAAATATTGTATCACAATTGTAGTAATTACCTCATCGGTGCTCATCAATGGAATTTCGAGCGACATTTTGATTCGCTTATCACTTCACTTTATTAAAAACAAAACATATTTTTCTCAGAAATAAATATTTTTGCAACTCCAAGACACAACATAGCCGCTTGAAAACGTAACACTTACAGATAATGTATTTGTATTTTGTAATTTACATAAGTTTACATTGCCGTGGAAATGTTACCATAAAAAAATATAAATACTTATTATTACCGAATTCCAATGTTTTTGATGATTTCCATTGTAAAAAATTGTATTAATGTTAAATATATAAAATACTCAAGCATAAAAAAAGTTTTTTTTTCTTTTAATTTAATGGCCTGATTTTGGCAGGCGCAAAATAGTCTGCCAGTGTCACGTATAGTAAAAAAAAACACGAATGATATGATCATAGGAAACAGTAAATTTTAAGAGAAATTATGAACTGATATATAATATATGGTAGTGGCTGTACTGGTTCAAAGACTATAACAAACAAACGCTATATTAGTAAAGCACAAATAATAATAAATACTAAAAAAAACACACGAACAAACATTGAGAACAACTATAACTTAACCAACATTTTAATAAAAGGACTAAAACTAAAGCTAAGAAACATTTTACATTAACAGGACGCTGTACATTAAGAGGAAGAATAAAGTATGTTTTTATTGTTAAAAAAAAATACTGTTTATACTTCAATATTTTATAAGCCGATAAATAGAAATCGTAATATTTGTGTCAATGTTTTCGACAAGTTTTCTCCTCATACTAAACATAGCTAAGACAAACTACGTCTGCTTTCATAAAACAGCTAGTTCCGCCCCCAAACCAACCTTACAACTTAAACTTCATACATGTCTACAAAAAAATAAATGTAACTGTTCAGTCCTTACAAAAACAGATACAGTAAAATATTTAGGAATTCTCTTGGATCAAAATTTAAACTTCAAAGCTCATATAAAATCAGTCTCAAGCCGAGTGCGCAAAATCATCAGTATAATGAAGCTACTAAGACAATCAGCATCTCAAACGACCTTATATATTGTATATTATACTATTTGTCAGTCTATAATTGCCTACTGCATAAGCTCCTGGGGTAGTGCCTCAGATCTCACTTGATTCAGCTCGAAAGAGCTCAAAGATCAGTACTCAAGGTGATGCTAAAGAAACCTTTCATTTACCCAACCGTTAAGCTCTATCAAGAAAGTAACGTCCTTACCGTACGTCAATTATGTTGCTTAAAAATGGCATTGAAAGCACACCAAAGAATAGCGTCCTCAGAAGAGTATAATGCTCTGATTAATCGCAGAAACTTTAATGTCCCACTGCCTAGTATAAGGTCTTGTTTGGCTAGGCGTTTTAGTCCTTACATTGAAATATTTATTTACAATAAAATTGCTAGTGCTTATGATATAAAGCTTTGCTCGATCAAAAAAGCTAAAACTAAAATTTCGTCATGGCTCGCTACCTTAGACTATAATAACACTGAAAATATTTTATCACATATACAATAGTACCTATTATTATTTATTTTATTAATACTAACTGTAATTACCTACAATTTTTATTAAAAAAAAAAAAAGTTGTTTTAAAATTACCTTTATGTTTATTATGATTATTTACCTTTTTACTGTGTTATCTACATATTGTTAAACGAGTGTCAACATTAATCGTACATTATTAAGTCATATATTGGAACCCACGATACAGGAATACCTAGTGTCGGTACCATCAGATGTAACAAAAATTGTACATGTTATTTGTTAATAAATATCTTATTATTATTATTACTATTAATTTCCATTGATTTCTTACAGTATCGATTATTATAATATGACGTATGTCAAATGTTAGTAGAACTAGAATTAGTAGAATGCTATAGATCGTATATCTATTATTATAGAGTATAATGTTCTTTGCTTAGAACATGTTCCTTGCTCAAAACTCATAAAGAAATTAAATCAAAATTACACTCGAAACTTCGAGTGTCAAACCATGTCAAACAGTCAAGTACAAATTTTAAAATGATTGAAATATCATAAATAAAAATGCTAACAATTTTATTTTGAATATGTACGATGTAATTCTAATTAATAATAATATAAAGAGTACTATAATATTTATAAAAAATGAGTACTGTGAACGGAAAAAGAATAACATTTAAGCGAACTAGACCGAATCCGTTATTTCAGGACTGGATCGAAGAATTACAAGAAGAAGCTAAGCAAAAGAATAATAAATTAGTAATTATGCTAAGTGAGGCACTCGTTTCCTTATCTAAATACCCTTTACCGTTACAATCTGGTGCTGAATGTGCTATACTAAGAGGATTTGATAAACGTCTGTGCTTGTATCTTGACAAACGTTTAGAAACCTACAATACTTTTAATATCGATTCAAATTCAAACTGTGCTACGTCTGAAGAAAATCTTTTAGGCTCACAAAACTCCAGTAAAGATGCATTGAAATTAAATTTCTCCCAAGAATCAGACAAACAATCAAGAGAAAATTGTCCTATTGGTATAAAAAACAGAAAAGATAAAATTAAATATAAGCCTGCATTCAGATCTGGAAGTTATGCATTATTAATGGCTTTACTCGATCATACAACTCATGGTAAATATTCACTGAATAAAGATGATTTAATTGAATCAGCTCAGAAATACTCTGAAGAATCCTTTACTAAGTCAAAACCTGGAACATATTATAATGCTTGGTCAAATATGAAAAGACTTATAACAAAAGGCTTAGTTAAAAAAATTGGTAAAAAAAAATGTGAATTTGCTTTAACTGACAAAGGAAATAGCATTGCGAAGGAACTTCAAATAGATGCTCAGAACACTCCTACTATGAATGATGTTATTTTTAAAGATCTAAGTAATCATAAAACAAATGATAATGATTCTGAAATAGTTATATTAAATGACATTAATAAAAAAAATTGCAGCAAAGATTATAGTGAACAGAAATATGATTTTAAAAATTCTGATAAATTAATAGAAATGGAACCTGGTTCCTTTGATATTATCTTACTGATTGATAAAAATGAAACTGGTGGGTGAGTATATTCTTGGTTTTTAATAAAAAAACAAATAATAATTTTGTGGTTGTTGTGGGTTTGATCCCCATTCAAGGCAATAAATTATTTTCTTTTCCTTGCTCTGGTGACAAGATATGGTATTGATTTCTGCAATGTTTCAAGACATTTCTACAATGTCTCAAAGCAAGTAGAGAGGAAAGTGTCTTAACAACTCCACGGTATAGCATATTACACTCTTTACCCTGCTATATGCATTGTTAAACTATCTAAGTAACATATATATTTTTTCAGAGTATCTAAAAAAAATGATCCAACTGTTGCACAATTTAATAAATATCCAGATTTGAAACATGAATACAGGAGTTTAAAAGTTGGTGATTTCACATGGATTGCAGTGCATAAAATAAGCAAACAAGAACTAGTCCTTCCCTTCATAGTAGAAAGAAAGAGAATGGATGATTTAGGCGCTAGTATAAAAGATGGAAGGTTTCATGAACAGAAGTTCCGATTAAGAAAATGTGGTTTAAATAATGTTATTTATATGGTAGAAAATTATGGTAGCAATAAACAAGTAGGTTTGCCTCTTCAGACCTTAATGCAGGCATTATCTAACACAAGGGTACAAGATGGTTTTAAAGTACAAGTGACAGATTCTTTGACACATTCTGCTAGATTTTTGGCTATGATGACATTAAGATTGACTTTTGAATATAAGGTGAATTTCTTAACTTTTCTTTTTCTAAATATCTCATGTGTGTGGCAGAACACAACAATCCACTTTGAGGACTTCAACAGAGAGGAGATATTAAAAGTGAGGATTAAACCCATAACCATTGCATTTTAGATCAGTCAAAATGGCATCAAAGAAAATTGTTTAAAATTAGTAGAATTTAAAATCATACAATTGCATTTATGTATGTGAATATTTGCACTAGAATATTTTTTTAAAAATGATTATGAATATTAAACTTGATTTAACACATTACATAAGTGTTTTTCCTAAGTAACTGAAACAGAAATTGTTTTAAATGTATATTTTGTAAAAAAATATTTTAAAGATTTTATTATTGCTATTTCCAGGACAAAACTCTGCAGGGGCACAATAAAGAACCTAAAAATGATATGCTCACAACATTTGAATTTTTTAACAAAGCTGCACTGAAAAACAAACCTTTAACAGTAACTGATACTTTTATAAAATTACTTCTACAGTTAAAAGGTGTTTCTGTAGAAAAAGCCTTAGCAATAACAAATGCATATAAAACACCACAATTATTAATAGAAGCTTATAAAAATTGTAGTTGTAAGGAAGGAGAAATACTATTAGCAACTCTTAAATGTAATGAAATGAGTAGTAATGTAGGGCCTAGTGTAAGTAAATCAATATATCAACTATTTACTTTAAAAGATTTTAGCTAAATTAATTAATTTCTTAAAAGGAAAAATTTACAAAATGATTTATATTTTTGGATAAATATCTTAATAAGGATATGTAATAACAATTAAAATAGTTGACTGGCAATAGCCGGGATTAATGCCAGGAGGAAGGAAGGAAGGAAGGAATTAAAATAGTTGACTTATAATGCCTACAGGCAAGAGACGATTCTGCACTGATTCTGGCTATTAATATAGGCTTGTCAGTCAATCCAATGAATGAGAATTAATTATTGAAAATTTCTTTTTCGCGAATTTCGAAAGCACTAGATTCTCCCAGGTATTAAGTTAATCTAGATTATGATTATTAAAAACAAAATATTATGTTTTTATATCTTTTATATTATTCATAATCAAGATTTTAAATATAAATCATATTTACAAAGGAAGCATGTATTTGTTGTAAAATCTTTTATAGTTGACAAGTTGTTGTAAATTATATTTTAATTACATAATAAATTATGAAGACTGGTTACTTATTAACTCTTATTGTGTACATTATTAGATAATTTTTAGTATTGATAACAATTTTAAAATATGTTAGTGTTGTGTGTTACTGTTAGTGTAGCCACTACACTATATATTACACTTATAGTTACATTTAAAAAAAAATAGATGCTGCTATTGCCTTTATATGCCTCATTTATATAAATGCTCTATGTCTCTATGTTTCTTTATTTTTATATTTTATATCATAATTATGTCCAAGCAACATTTGAATTAATTATATTTATTAAGGCATTTAAACTACACACAAACAATAAATTTTAGCAGCTATCATGGCAGTGGGACAATTTACTAAGGTAAAATGCGATAGTTAGATAGATACTGTCCTCTTTCAAGGGAATGAATAATTCCATTTCCTCTCACAGGTAAGACAAAGTGTGGAGTTCTGACGTCATATATAAAAAAAAAACAATATTTTTTGGTATATATACTTTATTAATTCAACTATTGACTGTGACATGAGTGTTAACTTCTGAATAATCCATATATAGTTCACATTTAAGAGCACTTTAGGATGGAATCAACTTCAGTTTACAAAACCATGAAAAAATAAAATGCACCCTTTGGTCTGGCACAAATATTGGCATTAACCTAAATTCTTTGTAAGAAAAAGAGATTCAAATTAAAATTGGTATTTATATTTCAATTGAGATTCAAATATTTGTGCCAAACCAATATAATTGCAAACCCTTACTTTTATCATCACATTGTTTCCTTAATTATATTAAATTTGCTTACAACTAAAGTTTTGGTGTGAAATCTACTCTGGTAAAAGTGTTTTTTTTTGATTGGATTATTGAAAACAGTAGAAACCATGGCACAGGTAAAAAACATTCAACGCTAATACTAAATTGCACAATAGCTTTAAACTTTGTAGTTTCAAAACACGTGATAAATAGCTTTTTTTTAATAATTTGAAGTATATTTTTTTTATATCTAAGTAGCAATTTCCAAGCAAACTTATTACTTAGGTACATCCATTTAGAAAAGTGTGAAACATCAAATTACACATATATACATACACAAATATGGCTTAAAAGTTTAATAATGATATAAATGCCAAACAAACAAAAGATAGGCTTAAAACTAAAATCTTATAACGTGTTGGTCATAAAATATCCTTTTATGCCATAAATTCGAGAAAAAGAAACAGAAACATTATGTCTAATTTAGGTTACCTAGGTGGTATACCTCAATACAGAAACCCTGTTGTAAAGGACATTTAAAATGTAAAGTGCACAGAAAAACAAAAAATTAATAATCTCATAACTTATAGAGAAAAACCAAAATATATAGCTATAATATTATAAGTAAATAGCAGAGTGCACTCACATAGATAATTAATAATATAAATATTTCGCTTTAAAGTGTGTGGTAGTTTCTTTCAGTTTGATTCTTATAGTATTTGAGCCCCATGAATCCAATGGCAAGGAGACCCAAGGTGAGGATGATGCCTCCAATGAAACTTGGTCCGTCAAAACTGAAAATATAAATATTAAGTGTTAAAATTTTTGTTTTAAATTAATTAAGGGATAAAATTGCTTTTTTCTAGGAATTCCCTAATTTTCGTTTTCTTTTCAAGACATTGTGTGTTGACTGGAATAAATACCGCGCAACCTTTTTACCAGAGCGAGAAATATAAAAAAATAATTCATTCTCCTAAGTGGGAAAGAAATCTACCACAACAATAGTTGCATTGAATCAGCAGCTGGATAACGATAGCTTTGAGCATAATGTTTAAAAAAAATAGAAGTCCTATCAAAATGTTTTAGTCCTTTCCAAATTTTGTATAGAATAATTTTAATTTATGTGTAAAAGTACTCAACAGAATTAAATAAATTCAGAATTTAATGACAATCCGAAATTAAATTTTTTTTGTTTATTAATACAGATAGAATAGTTTTTTTTATTAATTTATATTAAAGAATATACTCACCCTCTAGCTTTTTCAATAATGTGCATAGGTTTAGGTGCTTCTGTGACTTTTGGTGGTTCAGTTGGTTTTTCCGTGACCTTCTCAGTTGAAGTCTCATTCTTATATTTCTCATCGGGTTTCACATCCTTACTTTCTTTATCTGGTAATACTTTTGTTTCATTACTACTCGGCTTAGCTGTTTCTTCCTTAGGCATTGGTTTATCTGCAGTCTTATTATCAACTTCTGGCTTAGTTGTATTTATATGTGGTGGCAGTGAGGGTGGAGGCGAAGGTTTGTCAGATGTTGTTTCATTTTTATTAGTTACTGGCACTTCTTGAGATTTTTCCTGTGGTGGTGTAGCATTTACTGGTGGCGCAAGTTTAGCATCTGTCGCATTTAAAGCTGGTGGTGCTTGTGGGGCTGCAATTATAATATAATAAGTTGTATATTAAGATTAGATTTAAGATAGGATAAGCGCAGCATCAGATCGTCTGACTGAAAACGTGACGGTTGTAGGTTTATTTTCCATTCCATGAATTATTTTCTTTTCTTGTCTGTGGAAACGTCATTCAACACACAATGTCCCAAAATTGGAGGTGGATAGTTGCGAAGAGTGTCGTAACACTACGTTCACTGTGCTTACATCCCGGAATTTAGCGTGAATCTATGATGAAAACCTAGATTTAAGATCCTACTATACTAGGTTAATTAAATTATAAGTAATTATATAAATAAAGACTTTACATGTGGAAAAATAGAAGCAAAATATTCCTATATCCACATAAATTTCTCATCAAGCTATGCCCACTGTACCTCATTGATGTCTTTTAAAAAATTTTATAAATAATACAGCCATATTTGTTTAATCATGTAAGTGATTTATATGCAAATTAATAGATAATCCATTGGCAGTACAACTTGATTTCTAATCATGAGAATTCTGCTCTGATATGTTAATAGATATAGATTATCATCTATTTATAGTTATAACTTTTATATTACTACCGAGAGACGTCATAATGGCGCAGTTAAGATTTGTTTTATTACTTATCTTAATTTAGCACCTTTTTTAGCTTCACGTTAGCACTCCGTTCACGCCTTTCCGCCAGATTTCAAGACATTGCGTGTTGGTTGACCGAACCCAACTTTCTTTCTTTCTTTTTCGCATTTTGTCTACCAGAGCAGGTAAGTAAAAATAATTCATTGCCCGAGTGCGACTAGGGTCCACAACCATAGGCATATCTTCGAGACATTTTCTTTTTTGACTTTAGCTATGTTCGTGTATACATATTTCTTTTTTAATTTTCCAGGACAATTTTTCATGTTTTAGTAAAATTTGGGTTGGACATAAACCAACCATTGCGTTTGGATTCTAAGACAACTGTGTAACGTATCACCATTTTACTGTTACAAAATGAAGTAAATGCAAGATAAAAAAAATCTATGAATAAATACTATTTGTGTCATAACACATTGTTAATACATTTGCAACAACACCTTCACATATACGTGCTTAAAAATAACTTTGTAGCGTCGTAACTGGTTCTGGTGGAAAATTATAGGCGGTTTATGCTAACGTCTTATCGGCTAATATTCAATGCTGTCGTAACGATCCGTGTCCGTCTTAGAATATAGTACGATGCACTTATCTATACTAATATTGTAAAGTTGAACAGTTTGTTTGTTTCATTTAACGCATAATTCTCTTAAAAATATTATCAAAATCATACGTTTCTAAGGCAAATAAATTTAGGGAGACAAAAGCTACAATTACTAAATACTTTTTGTAGCTTGATAGTCTCAATTCTATTTACTCTTAAGGCGGCAGCCCTCTTATTTGTCACAGTCAACATGTCTCAATACTGCGGCGCCAATAATATTCGCCTATTAGATATATTAAATTTGATACCAGTCACGCAAACTTAAATATAACAGTTAGTTTCTACAAATTGTAATAGGCTTGTAAGCCTTGAAAAATCGTTGTCGACTTAATGACGTATAAAACTGATAATTAATGTATATCGGTGTGTGCATCTACATAAGGCAGTGTATTTTTGGATATATAACGAAATCGCAAATTTATAAAAAAAAAATAGGAATGGTCATAAAATTTATCAGACTATAAAATAATGATGAAGCTGTTNACTTATCTATACTAATATTGTAAAGTTGAACAGTTTGTTTGTTTCATTTAACGCATAATTCTCTTAAAAATATTATCAAAATCATACGTTTCTAAGGCAAATAAATTTAGGGAGACAAAAGCTACAATTACTAAATACTTTTTGTAGCTTGATAGTCTCAATTCTATTTACTCTTAAGGCGGCAGCCCTCTTATTTGTCACAGTAAACATGTCTCAATACTGCGGCGCCAATAATATTCGCCTATTAGATATATTAAATTTGATACCAGTCACGCAAACTTAAATATATTATAACAGTTACGTTTCTACAAATCGTAATCGGCTTGTAAGCCTTGAAAAATCGTTGTCGACTTAATGACGTATAAAACTAATAATTAATGTATATCGGTGTGTGCATCTACATAAGGCAGTGTATATTTGGATATATAATGAAATGGCAAATTTATAAAAAAAAAATAGGAATGGTCATAAAATTTATCAGACTAAAAAATAATGATGAAGCTGTTTTTATACAATTATTTAATCAGATGGAAATTTATATTATGTAAGTTTAAAATTTATATATTTTCTGGTATTATATGGAGATAAATAACAATATGGTAAAATATATCAATATAAATATATAGTTTCAAAGTAAAAAAAACAAGCGAGCAACAGGGCCTCCCACTTGCGTTGTGCAATCGAATCGACAAGTTATTGCAAAACCGTATCGTCACACCAACAGGGCTTAATTATGGTGACCCGACTATAAGTTACTTATTATTAAACTTCATACTTTTCATGCATAACTAGCGCCAAGACAGTCAATTCTAAGTCTTATTCGAGACATTCGTGTTTTGCCTTTCCAGAGTAAATGGTAATAAATAATTCCGAGTGGTTAAAGAACCCAAAACTAACTGTAAATATAATCAGTCACAGTTGAAATCTGTTAAGTCGTTTTTAAAATTAGCGTGAACAAACGCACAAACTGACAAAAAAAGTAAAAATCTTTGATTTGGGTTCTATCACACTAAAATGTGATAGAACCCAAAAAACAATAATGGATTTTCTCATACAGATAGCCATGATTTACAGTTTTATGTATTATATGTGTTTCTTTCAAAGAACGTTTTCTAAAGAATAATCATTATCATTCGAAGCGAATGCATCTTGCATTCTCGTCACCATTACACGCGGATGTACTCGCATAATTACAGTTAAACGTTCACTCCTAAGGTAAATAGCGTAGTTTTAAGTTAAATCAATTTAAGGAAAACACATTGTTATTTCGAAAGTCATTGTAATTGCTTGGAATTTGTAATACTCCTTTGGATATAATATGTAAAATGAAAACAACTCACTTTAGATAACCCTATTGTTTATTTATAAAAACGTTAAGTTTAGATACAAAGCTATTGGTTTTTCTATGTTTATAATATTACACGAGTCCAGTTGTGACGCAGGGGCACTAGCGTGTGACTGTAAGTGCGACAGGTTATGAGTTCGATTATCACTCGAGGAAATGAAATATTTTCATTCCTTTGCTCTGGGGTCGAGGCAAAGCGCGGCGTTAATTTCCGCCACTCAACACGCAATGCCACCAGAAGTCGGCGGAAAATTGGGAACGGTGTGTCAAAGCATTCAAGCTAAAAAATCGAGACGTCCCTCCAAAATCAGGACGTCTGACATCGCCGGTAATACCGGACAAATAAATGTTATAAATATAAAACTACGTTATCTATAAAAAACGTACCTACCCAGTAAATAAAACAACCGAACATATATAATATTGGAAAACTCTTTGCATGAGATCATATTTTTATTATAAAAATATTAATGTTTCTTGAGTCAGCTGGTTTTTTTAACAATTGAACTATTGAACTTGTAAAAAAACTGTTTTAATTTATTTTTCTCAAAGATGCAAGTTATATGGGCATAGAAAATATATGTTACTCGTATTATACTATACATCCCCCTGTACCAGTAAATGTGGAGAGTGGTACATAGCTATAGCATATATGAATTTTATAAAGCACTAGATTCAATTTATGGTTTTATCGACATCATCATACTAAAATAGCAAAGAATTTAGAGTCATGATACATTCTAAGTGCCTGAAGTAACTCTGACTATAGGTACAGTGGGTTACATCCAAACAATTATATAATGATATAATTATAGCTTTTCCTGGAAAATAAATTATCTAGCACTAAAATATTTTTAATTGCAACCAATAGTTGCTGAGATATTTAATTGCAACCAATAATTTGTTCAACTAAATAAATTTATGTTTCAGTTTTATAATATTACTATAAATAGCATAATTTATAAGAAAAGAATGAAGTGAGAAGTATAATGCATTCTCTTCAAAGAACAACATTTAGAGAAAAGTATTGTGTTTAAATACATATTTTTTTATCATGTTTTAAATTAAATACATCTGTGGATTATGCACATTTAAATGACTTCACTCTCTTTATCACTTCTTGAAATCAAATATTAAAACCAAAATCTTTATCATATAAGTTTACTTTTTTCGTCAAACTGCAATAAGGCTCGGTTGAACTATAAAATATAACAAATATCAATGTAAGTTAAAACTCTTCATCTTTGTACAAACAGATTTAAAATATATGTTATTAATATTTTAATCAAACAATACAATAGTGACATTTAAATCTGGAAATTGGTAAATATGTTCAAATTATTCTTTTTATATAAATATTTTCTGTCAACTGTTTTGAATACTGGTAGAAAGCAAAGAAAGTATTGATTTGAAAACAAGTTCTTTTTGTTTATCCCGCTATAAATACTTGCCAATAGTGACTATGCAAATAGAAAAAAAAAACTTTGGCTTCCTTTTAAATAAGGTCACCAGCCAAGATTCGATTTAGCACATCTCTCTAATACCCATTATGTCTTGTTAAAAGAAATTGATTGAATCAAGGAATGTTGACAGAAAATATTATACAGTTTATGGTACATAATTTGATCTATTCAAAAGTGGATAATGAAACTGTTTTAGTATCCTCAGTTAGAGGGTAGATTAAATACTGACTCTAACAGTAAGACCCTAAGAGTTACCTGCTAAAATTTCATGACAAAAATGTAAAATTTATTCAAAACCAGTAGTAAATTCTGCACTACAAATAATAAAAAAAATGTATGTGAAAGTTTACAAGAAAAGGGGAAGTCTTTGACTTTTGTTTCATATTCATATTTTGACGTTTTGTTTCATATTCATATTTAATTGTTCATATTGTTTCATAATGTGTAAAGTGATGAGCATTTTTGATGTATTGCATGGTTAATATCTTGGTGGATAATTATATTTAAATTATTTTTTATTTCCACAGTCTAGTTAACTGTGGAAATAAAAATGCATTGTATTGAATTCTAACATAGACTGCAATATTTTAAAAATTATGCGGAAAATGACAAATGGTAAAGGTTCCCTCTGCCTACCTCGCTATGAGAGAAGAATTGAGAAGTTGCATATTTTTAAATAATGCGGAACATATTCCAGAGCTTTGCTCAGCTCCGCCAACAGCATGTGGTGGATCCTAGTATATACAGCATGAAGCTGAGTATAATATTTGTACTTATATTGTTTTTTATAGAACTTTCTTATTTCTATAAAAATAATAACATCTTACAACACTAAGGTTAACTATATGAAAATCCTCAATATGCAATATATAAGATATTCATATATCCTAAATACTGTAAGAATTAAAACATTAAAAATGTATGTGCTTAGTTCAATCCAGATTACATATATCAAAATTTAATTATTTCTTTCTATGGACTATCATTCTGCAGCTAGAGAAGGTAAATGATAATTTAATTAAGGCACTCATTTTATCTTTTTCCATTGTTTTAAAAAATGAAAATAATTGCATATAATTTATCAAAGGTTACTTTAATAAGCATTTGTTTTCTCGTTCTAGATATAATATTAGAAGTTAGAAATGATTCGAAATAAAGCAACAATGTATATTACAATCATGAAAAAAGATTGGTTATTTCCTTTTTTCTAGTAATATAAATATTGTTTAATGTAGACAAATAAATCTTAATATATGAAATGAAAACATAGTATATTAAATAAATTAAGAAAATATATTGAATGATGACATGTTTTATTTAGTTTAAAGTAATGAGTAATACGTGCAAGTAATATTAAACATTGATTAACAATAAAGGCATGTTTGCTTTCTACTGAAGAAAGGTATCAGTTACTTTTTTATAAAAGTGTAGAACTGGTTTCCCGATACGTGTGATATGCTTATGAGAAAATTCTTAATAGAACGCAATAATATGATGGACGCCAGATTGTTCTAGCAAGCTTACCTTTTTCCTCAGCTGCTTTGCTTAAACACAAGGACAGTGACAACACGCATAAAAATATTACTTTCTTCATTTTTAAGGAAAAATATCAGTCTAGTTAGTTTAATATTCTTCGAAAAGTATACCTATCTACGACTACAACTGACGCCCGATCAAGCAAGTGCGTGGGAAAAGTAATATAATTTACAAAAGATAATAGATTCGTATTATAGTGATGCTATTGCTCGATGATTGATACCGATTTCCACATATACAGATAACGTAAGCGATTTAAGTTTCATATGTCTTTGAATCGATTGTTTACTTTTACGATTAAGTACAAGTATAAACTATAATCTAGAACGTAGTGCTACAGCATATTTTTTATGCTTGTAACACATTTCATTTTTTTGATTACAGTTACAGACATTTATAAGAATGTTATATAACTTGACTTTTTAAAATTAATTTTTATAATGCTTTTATTTTTAAGTCAACAAAATATAAATAAAAATTGAATTTTATAAGTCTCAATTTTAAATTTTATAAAAATCGATGCTAGTTTAAACATTTTTCCAAGCAAACTTTTAATCCCTATTTCATCCTTTTAGGGTTAAAATTCAGGGGAGTCATCATGCCTCGGCCGCCGCTCATAAAGGGTCGCCAAATAGTCCGCAAAACTATTTAAATATACATATGAAATTATATAGTGTCCACCTGTAAATTTTTTTTCCGCCGGGCGCGAGTTAAGCTCGCTACGCCATTGATTTGGGGTTTATCAACTTTTGTTGTAATGGCTGGGTTCATTACAGTTATCACAGTATGCTCACAATAGTATAAAGGCGTCCAATATTTGAGTAAATAAATAAAATATAATCAAATCGACTCATCACGTGAAATTAAGTCCTAATTAATACGTATTATGCATCGAATAAATTAATTACTGGTAGTGAAAGGTTCGTTAATTTGCAATTCCTTTGACACCTTACGTTGCTGTTACAAACAGGCTTCACTTCTTGGTATCAAGTAGAAACCTACATCTAGTATACTCATAGAATGACATTTATTTATGAATGTACAGAGTGTTTTTATCTTCACCACTTTAAATGAAAGCATAGATTTAACTATTCTACAAAAGCCTAAGAAAGAGCGAATGAGACTTTGCCAAAAATGATTTTTTCAAACAAAATATATATATGAGATTATTATTGTAAAATAAAACGACATTTGTTAAGAATGACGCAAACAGACATTAACTTATAATTGCATACACCTCGTGCACGAAATCGAGTCGTAGCCCATAGGTATAAGCGGTGAAGTTGAACGTTGTCTAAGTTTATTATAGAAAATAAGTAATTACGAAAAATAGAACGAGAGATGTTACTTTCTCGTTTTGGTATATTTTTTGAGAATAGTATTCTTGTAGTAATAGGAGTTTAATTCATTGTTAACTTTCGTGACTGATTTTAGATTTTATGTATATATCATAAAAATATGCAACCATAGCACGTCCAGTCTTTAAGGATCTTCTGTGAAATTGAAAATGAGCGCAATTTTGGAACTTCGTATGAAATGACGTTTTTGACAGATAATAAATGTATTCAATCAATCCCCAAGCGGAGTCTTGATCCGGTCATAGTGCGTATTGAGCTTTAGATTTATGAGTTAAGAAAGTTCTTGTCTGAAATATCACACGCCCCAGTACGAAGACAAAGCCTTAGAAATAAACAAAAACGCTTCGAACATTTCGTCTGCGATGTTTTGTGATTACTTCGCGTCTATAGGTCTCTAGAGTGTTTTATATCAATCTTTTATAATATTAAAAACATACTTTATAATTATAATTAAATAATATTTTGAATTAACAATCAAATTAATATTCAATCTTATAAAATGGTTCTATTTTTTTTAGCTAAAAAGTGTTATTGCTTTATATTGAGACAACAGAGACAATAAACTTCGTTTGCTATCCCTTAGTTTATGTTTTTAATTGATAATAGGATTACTTAAAACTAATACGAAATAACTTCCGGAACAGATTTAAAGGTTACGGTTCATTTAACTTTTTAGTACTAGCAATTTTACAAGCGACTAAACACTGAGCCCAAGAATGATTTTGGCCTAAAAGTTTATCTTTACTAAGGTCTTAACAAGAAATTGCTCTATTTGTTTGTCGATGTATTTAGTAAATAATAAAAGAAAATAATCTAAGTGTATAGGTATATCATTCAATATAGTTGTTATTGATTCACAATTTTAACGGTGAATATGATGATATGGTAAATGATAAAAGGAGAGGGATATAGTAAGGTAACAAAGTAATAAAAATATTTATTTATGTTTAAAATATAAAGTGAATACTTGATTTCGATACATTAATAATAGATTCATGTAGGCTTTCTACTCTTACAACACTCACAGTACTGTAAATAAGGCACTGATTTTATCTTAAATTTAAAGATTTCTTACTTAAATTAGATACAGAAAAATAAACAGTTTATGAAAAATTATAATTTAGATATCTTTTAAATTCGCTCACCCACCATGATAACACATCCCTTACTATTTTTTTTGATGATATACATATATATTTATACATAAATAATAGCATAGTAATTTATACGTATATTTTCTGCATTTATAAACTTAAATACTTTTTTAAAAATAAGTTCATTACATTTTTGAACGAGTAGAATAATCCCTAAGGATAACAAACTTTTAAATTGACTTTGAAGTTACACCGTTAAACTTTTCAATATGTAAACTGCCTTTGTTAAATTACTCTTATTTATATAAGAATAGTATTATAATAGCAATATTACCGTTCAACTAAATTAGAGCTTTGTACAGGCACTTTATCAATTATCTGGAATTTTCGTTTGCAAAGAGTAATTTAATCTGTCAATCTTATTCATCAACTAATAATATTTTATCGCCTTTATCGCTCGGATCGCCATAATTAAAGAACAACAACAACAACAATAATAATATTTTATTAGACTTAAAGCGATCATTATTTTGTGAGTAATTCGATGAAACAGGTTAATGGCCGCAATTTCTTTATATTTTTTTTCACCAAAAAAACAAACTTTATGATGTAGAAAGTTGGGACTGGAGAGCTTCCCTTGGCTTGTTTTAGTTATTATGAGAAATTACACTGTAATTGAGCTAAAAAATATTTTTGACTTCACCCTCGACCGGTGGCGGTACAACATTCAACGGTCAGGCTGCGCTTCGAGCACAACAAAGACCATTTGTGATTAGCGATCACAGGAGATGATCCTCCTTCTTCTTCTTCCTGGCATTAATCCCGGCTATTACCAGGGTCTGCCTTCCTACTTAACCTACTCCACTTTGCACGATCTTTTGCGTCCTCGGTGGTGAGACCATTGGCTCTCATGTCCTGCATCACGACATCCAACCAGCGCTTCCTTGGGCGTCCAGGAGGTCGCGCCCCAGGAACTAGTATAGCAAGGCACTTGCGTCCGACATAGTTCTTAGGCCGGCGCGTAACGTGGCCAAACCATCTCAAGCGACGCTCTTGGAGCTTATCCGCTACGTCACGGACCCCAAGACTACCTCGAATGAATGTGTTGCGTATGCGGTCAGACCGCGTTACGCCGCACATCCACCTCAGCATCTTCATTTCCGTGACGTGAAGCTCCTGAGTGTGCCGAGATAGTGCTGGCCAACATTCGCTGCCGTATAAAAGAACCGGTCGGACGATGCTCTTGTATATCAGCCCCTTGAGCTTGGGCGGTATTCTGCGGTCGCAGACCACACCAGTGACCTCCCGCCATTTGGCCCAGGCAGCGCTTATCCGGCCATGGACATCGTGGTCGATGCCTCCAGACTCGTGCATAACGGATCCAAGGTACCTGAACTTCTCCGACTTAACGGCTGGTTCAGGACCTATAAGGATGGTGCTCGAGTCCCGGTTCCCGCAGGCCATGTACTCTGTCTTCGACACATTTAGTTTAAGGCCGCCGTTCTCAAGCGTACCCTTCCAGAGGTTCACTTTACGCTCCAGCGTCAGTCGGTTCTCGGCAATGAGTGCTATGTCGTCGGCATACATCATCAGCCATGGAGGCTGGTCCTGGATGTGAGCCGAGACAGTATCGAGCACTACATTGAACAAGAACGGACTAAGAGCCGAGCCCTGGTGAACCCCCACTGTAATCGGGAAGGGTCTAGTGTCGCCAACAGCAGTCCTAACCATAGAAGCGGAATCGTGGTACATGCCTCTGATAATCTCAATATAGGCCTCAGGGATCCCTTTGGATCGCAATGCCCACCAGATACACTGACGAGGCACACAGTCAAAGGCCTTCTGCAGATCTAAAAAGGCCACGTGCAGAGCTCTCCTTTTTTCCCTGTATGCCTCCATCAAAGTTCTGAGGGCGAAAATGGCGTCCATGGTGCCCGATCCTGGCTGAAATCCATATTGAGACTCAGAGACAGTACACTCTCGGCGGAGCCTGAAGTCGATCATGCGCTCGAAGAGCTTCATGGTATGACTCATAAGCTTAATGCCCCTATAACTACCACAAGAGATGATCACAGGAGATGATCCCATGATATGATATGACTGTTGACTCGTGTTCTTCAATCTGGTAACAAGGCAAACCGCGGCGGCGCGGTTAAGTCATTAACACTAGTTTCTCTGTGCTGTATGGGGGATAAAAAGCTGTAGCTGAAAAATAATATGTTTCTAATTGTTATATTTAAATATATGTACAGATTTCGTGTCTATTAAATCTGCCATTCCAATGAAACACTACTTGACGCATTCAATGTGCTTTCATTATCATAATTCAACTTTTAAAGTCTCGACGTCAATTCAGCTATTCGAGGCTTTAATAACATTTCAATTTCAATTCACTGTAATGGCGGAGTTGAAAGCTTTTGAAGTTATAATGCTTAATATATTTTCATGCAGTTGGAGTGTGGGAGTGTGCACTAGCGTCAATAATCAGAATTTCCAACATCGTAATGTTTTTTGTTTATTTTGGTAAAATTCATACGTTTCATCTATCAAAGAAAAAAATGATATACGATTATAAAACATTTACAGATGTAACAAGATAATAATATTTTTCAATAATTAATAAAATTTTAGGGTTCCGTACTTCAAAAGGTAAATACGGAGCCTTTACAGGCATCACTTTATCTTTCTGTCAAGATCATTTATCTCGGGATCCCGTGGAGGCATCAAACTAACACTTATATCTAATGTCTACGGTCTACGGTCTAGGGTCAATCGGAGCACAAAAAATCTTCCAGCTAGTAAGTTAGTGCTACAAATTGTATAAAATGAAATTGAACGTAATGAAAACCTATAAGGTACCTATTTCTTGTAGACGTAAAATTATGACATTTGGCAATCAATTCCTCGTGGACTGATGAATCCTGAAATCGGTCCGGAACCCTCGATGGGCTCGAAGTCCGTCTCGCGGTTTTAGAATTTACTACACTGTTTAAGTATTGAATATTATTTTAAGTTGATCATTTTTATAAATGACGATCACGAAGTTAATAATGCATATTTTAAAAATAAAATGTAATATAATTTTAAACAGAATTTAAAAATGAAAAGGAATTTTCTTACTTTGTATGTCAAATATCTTACTTTTCTCATACAATATTGTACATTTGAAAGTGCAGCTTTGAAGTTTGAATCAGAGTTTCTGGGAAATGTATCATTTTATTACGGCTCAACTTTATTCACTCGAATGGAAAATGGAAGTCAGCTTTGTTTTCTATTACCAAATTTTCTATTTGACTTCCATAGTTACTTTCTATGCTAAAATAACTTATTTGGGTTTGAATCATGTAAAAGAAATAAGTAGATCAGGAAACAATAGATTAATTTTATCTTTTTATTGCACAGCATTTACATTATTCGAGATATTCTGCAAGCAAATGTATGTACACTGTGATATAACGCCTACGATAACTTTATAGCAACTCTTGCAATTTTCTGTTTGTTTAGGTTTTATGTGGAAAATGTTACGTGTTCTTGTTATAAAATAAAACTACACATTGACACATATAAATACTATTGCAGTATTTTTCTGTGATTTCCCCTGTGACCTATTCAAAAGGAAAGATATGTTTTAATGTCAAAAACAACTAACTACCAGAGGATTGTTAGTCACTTTTATTCAAGTTATGCATTTAAAATTGAGTGAAAATAATAAAACTTTTACAGTATAAATTATTAAAATTTTAGTTTATGCCAAATATATAAAAAATAAATTTAATGCGAAAGCTAAAAAAATAAAGAAATCCCTACACTTAGCTAATACACATTATCGTTGATAATTCAATAAATCGACTTAACGTATTGTTAGTATACATTTCTACCATTTTTAGCAGTTTGTTTATATATAATATACGATTATCAAACATTAACAGAGTTATTATTTTTATTGTTACCTCATTTATTTGCGTGCTTTGATCAGTAAACATAAGAATTGAGTTTATTATTTTTATATCAAAAGAATTTTATAAGAAATCAGTGTTACCAAACTTAGTAGGCCTGTAGATAAAATTTACGTCGGTTTTAAGCCTTTTTCCGAAGGAAATCCAGTACATGATCCCATCTTAATTAACGACTTTCGGAAGTGATCCTAAGCGCTGCTTCCTAAACCTCGGAGCTTCCGTTAATTTTGGAAACTTATTTGTGTAGCGAAGGGTCTTATTCTTTTACGAATTACTCTACATATATACAACTGTAATAATATGTTTTATCTTAGCTACTCTTTTAGATCATTGGCTTTGAGTATACAAATACATTACATTCTAAATGTAATTTTTTGTTCTAGGCAAACAAGATTTAAAAGTAAAGATTAGACAACGACGACATTAGACTTGCTCAAGTAATTTGGCGAATAGATAGATAAATATAAAATATTTTTTGTGTCTACAGTGGCCTCAATGCTTATAAAGTTAGTATAATTGAATTTAAAGTTTGTTGTAATTTTCTCCCGGGTCAAATAACAATTAAATAATACAATTTGCGGAATATGACGTCAGAAACCTCGTTCACAAAATAATAAACGAGTATTAGGTACTGCATTTTATTTAACCAAAGCTTTCTAGAAATATAATCTGAGATCTGTAATGGCAACTGTGAACTTGACAGCTAATTATATTATTTTTAAAATTTTTAAGCTTATGCTACGTTTAAATTTTTATACGTTTTAAAACATATATTCTAGGTACACGTTTAATACATTTTACATTTATGTATCTATTCGCCCCATTAGTTAAACAAGTCTAACATTATCTTAAGTCTCTAGCATTAAATCTTGCCTGCCTAGAAAAATTATATTTAGAATATATGTACGAGTCTATTCAAAGCCAATTATCTAAAAGGGCTAGGATAAAAAACGTTATTACAGTTGTAAATATGTAAAGTATTATATTTATATATATATATATATATATATATATATATATATATATATATATATATATATATATATATATACACATATATACATTTTGATATTACTTACGTTTCAACAAAATCTCGGTACATAATAAGCGCTCAGATTTCGCTTCGTCTAGCTAGTAAGTGCCGAACTAGATCGGAAAGTGACAATAGAATGCCTTAGAACGTGTGTGTTCAATTTCACGCAGGTTTGGGCGTAGCATTCCATATACAAGCTTTGTTATTTTTCACCAGTCCATGGCTTTTATACTTGGTTTTAGTCTTTTTTCCTATATTTTTGTATGAGTGTTGTGTATTTGTTAATATGATAAGATTTTCTTTGGTGGAAAATATGAAAAAATAAAGATTTTATTCGCAGGCAATATCTGTTCCAATATTGGTTATTGTGCCCCAGTTATAGTTTATCTATAGCATATTTCCAATGTAATAATTATATGATGGGCGCTTTACTATTGTAACTTGCATGTGTTGGTACGCAATGTGGACTCTGAGCTAATAGGGTATCATCATCATCATCATCATCATCATCATCATTAGCCTGTCCTCGTCCACTGCTGGACATAGGCCTCTCCATGTAAGACGTCCTCCAGCTAGATGGGGCTGAAAATCGAGCTCAGTGGCGTGCCATTGGAGAGGCCTATAGAGAGAGAGTATAGTGAAATTATATAAAACCTCGCTTACATATCACTTTACTTCTATGTAAGAATTAGAGATGCGCGGAATGGTGGTTTGGCCGACGGCGGCGGGGGCGGTCCGCCCCGGGTCTCGGGTCCTGGGGGGCCTCCAAATGGTGCAAATTCCCTTGATCAAATCCTAAATAAGCCTTAAAAAAACGCATAGTATCTACTTAAGAGGACATTTGAGGTTGGAGGGGGGCCTCCAATAAACAAATAAATACAATAAACAAACAAGTGTACCGGTAGTTTACATTATATTAATTAAAATTACTTTTATCTTTCTAAAGTCCATTTAGTTTGCATGTGGTTGGAGTCCTAGGGCCTCCAGGCCGACGTCATTTTATAAAAGTTCTCACTAGCCTGAAAGTGGGGCCCTTCCAGAAGTAGCATAAATATAATATAAAGGTACATCTCTGTCTGAGACGATGATTGAGCTATTAGATCGGTTTGGATGCTTATAAGGGGTCTTAAAATAGTCCATAAATCATATACTCGTATGTAAAATTATAGCGTACTTTTTCAAAGTGGTTTTGGAAGTCAGACAGAAACTCCGCTTTGCAACGTGGAATATTGGCTCTCTAACCGAACGATGCAGAGAACTCGCAGGTGTACTTATAAGACTTCGGGTCCAGTGCTCTTTCCACCAGGAAGCCTGCTGGAAGGGCAATAAGCCCCGCAATAACTTACAGGGTTACCGGCTTATATACACCGGGTCACCCTCATGTAAAAACAGTGTGGCAGTAGCTCTTGCTGAAGAGCTTCAGAACTGGCTTCTTGAAGCTTGATGGTCGCTGCAATAGCTTGATGCGTATAAGGGTGCTGATTGAAGGCGTAACTACAAACTAAACTAGTGCCTATGCGCCGCAGGCCGGCTGTAGCGTGTCTGAAAAACAGTCATTCTGAAAGCAGAATGAAGAGGTTCTACTTGCTATTCCGTTTACCGAAATGGTTGTTTGTTGTTGGGGAAGACTTGAACGGCCACGTCAGTAAGGCTGCTGAGCCGTATGAACGTGTTCACGGGAGTTTTAGATACGGTCTTCGTAATACAGAGGGAGAAAATATTCTGAGAACCTATATTGCGTCTGATCTGGCCGTCGCGAATACGTTCTTCCAAATAGACCCTCAGCACCTTATTACGTATAAATTGGGTCCCACTCAACTCAAATTGAGCACTTATTGACCAGATGGTGTCATATGGGCAGAGAAATTAACTGTAAAGTCATTCCAGGCGAAAGCCTGATGACCCAACATCGTCTTCTTCTGGACTTTAAAGTCACCCCGAAGAAAAAAATAGCCGAGAAACGTAAGCCTCGGATCAAGTGGTGGTAGCCGAATGGACCGATGCAGACTGACTGCCTAACAGAGGTAACGGCTGATATACAAGAGCATACTTGTTATTTTGTACGGCAGTGAAAGCTGGCCAGCACCATCTCGGCACATTCAGAAGCTTCACATCACGGAAATGAAGATGCTAAGGTGGATTTACGGCGTAACACGGTATGACCGCAATCGTAACACATTCATTCGAGGTAGTCTTGGAGTCCGTGACGTAGCGGATAAACTCCTAGAGCCTCGCCTGACATGGTTTGGCCACGTTACGCGGACGCAAGTGCCATGCTATACTAGTTCCTGGGGCGCGACCTCCTGGACGCCCAAGGAAGCGCTGGTTGGATGTCGTGATGCAGGACATGAGAGCTAATGGACTCACCACCGAGGCACTTAAGACCGTGCAAAATGGAGTAGGTTGAGTAGGAAGGCAGACCATGGAAATAGCCGGGATTAATGCCAAGAAGAAGAAGAAGTCTAGCGTATTTTGTCCCTATCCCTTTTGTCCCTTTCGCTATCTTTGAAAGGGCCTCACTTTCAAGTTAGTAAGTACGCATACAGTCTTACCTACTCATTAGACTATTAATCTTCAAAATTTCAGCTTTACTAAAATGACATAGGTCTGGGGGTCCTAGGATCTCAGTCTATTTTATTTCATACGCGGAACTAATACTACTATAGCGTGGGAACTAGCTCATGATGATAAATTATTATCTATATCGGAACTAAGCTTATGAATTGAGAGTGACCAGGTTTTACATCTAGGGCAGGTGATCTGCCTCCACCTGTACCTATATATCAAATGGTAGTAATAGAGAATATCAGTGCTCGTATCATTCTTTTGGTTGGTCTCTGTTTGGTAGTGATACAAATTCCTCTTTTCTTCCATACGTTATTAAGATGGATCATAGCTTCTTTTGTATCCCAATCTGGAGGACACGAGAATTTTTTTTGCTAAATTCTACTACATGTACTTTTGATATTTCGTTTTTAATTTTTATGTGTATGCAAGTCTCACTCAAACATTAATTATAACGTAACGTAACGTAAACTAAATAAGCTTTTTTTTAGCATTCACACTAATTTGTAAATGAAAAAAATAATTGTGATATATAAAAAATTTTTACACGGGGGGCCTCATTCCACGACACCACCCTGGGCCTCCAACGGGGTTAGTCCGCCTCTGCTGTATTGTGCAGCCAAGTAAATAGAAATACTCGAACTGAATATATTTGGCGACATAGCCAAATAATTCGAATTCGAATCCGAATACGAATATTGAAAAACATGCCAAATACACCGAATACCGAATACCAAACGAATATTCGGCGCATCTCTAGTAAGAACTTATAAGATTAATATAAAGATAAAGATTATATAATGAATATCTATGATACAAAAACAAAGGCGTTGAGATCTGCTACTCAAAACACAATGCCTCGAAAATTCGGCGGAAGGTGGGGAACGGAGTCTCAAACACTAGGTTCCCTCTGCTTAACGTGCTGCGTGTGCGGGATACAGAGTGAAACTGAAAAAAACTAGGAAACAAAATAATAATAATTAGGTTTAAAATGTTAGGGCCAAGTGTCTATAGTGTTATGGTATTAAAAATAACTAATAGTGTATTTATAACATAGTTCTGTTTTAAGTCTAGTTATACGAAGAACTGCGTAAAATTCCATAGAAGCGTAATTTGTATAAATGAGCGGAAATTGCAGAACCGAGCACCTTGCCATTAGATCTATCTCAATACAATTTCTCAATGTCATTATTTGTAACTTTCATTTGAAAATAGATTTGTTTTACAATAATTTAAATATTCAATGCAAATCTTCCACATGAAAAAAAGTAGGAAGGAAGGATTACCTATTTCAATTTTTACATCTAAAACGTTTCTAGACTGTTTTTTTTTAAACTCATGTTTCTAAATTTCATATGATACTTTAGGGAACGTAATTAAATTACATCGAATGAACGATCAAAAGTGATATATTTAAAACTTTGAAGACTACGTGTCCGGCAGGTACAGAAATACTAAGGAAGTTACATTGCCCTGAGTTTTGACGCCTAGTTTATCATTAACATCTATATAAAGTTATTTATGTCATTTTAGCAAAGCTGAAATTTTCAGGATTATTAGTCTAAATTTTAAGACGGAATGCGTACTCACTAACTTGAAAGTGGCCTTTCAGAGATAGTTCCAACTAAAAGTACATACAATTCACGCTCACCTCAGCTGAAAAGTGCAAAATATATCAATGATTTAAAAGAAAACCTATGTACAATGTCTGTTGTGAATATATATATATTTAATTTCACGCTGTATCCCGCAGATTGCAGGATAGGCAAAAGGAATCTGGGAACCTAGTGTTAACATGAGGTATGTTCACCATTTTCCGCCAAATTGTCTTCGATAGAACCATTGAATTTAGATTTCGACGCCACGCCACGCTTTGCACATTACCAGAGCGAGGAAATGAAAATATTAAATATTTAATTTCCTCGAGCGGGAATCGAACCTACAATCTGTCGCACTTACAGTAGCATCTATTTAAATAAATAAACATATCTAATTAAATAGATATTTTCACATGAGGAAATAAGCTTCACGAGAACCCTATTTGACGGTGTCATAAAGGAATTGCAAATTAAGGAATGTTTCGCTCAGCGCGGAATTAATTTACTCACCCTTTAACACTTCCATTACGCTGTCTTTGTTGTGCCGTCGGAAATGGCTTTGTGGTCCGTGTCGTGTTCGCCGAATCCATTTGACATGTTGCTAATAATTTAGTATTGCCGCGATTGTTTATTTTATGAGTACTAAATATGAAATAAATAGCTATTTAGATGTTTTTAAGTATATTTACCGTCAATTGAATTCTTCTTCTTCTTCTTAAAGTGTCTCTCCAACTAGTGAAGGTTGGCAGTCAACTTCGCATACTTAGTCCTGTCCCAATACATGTAGTTATAGTTATGTTCGTCGATTGAATACAGGCAATTGAATTATGGTCTACCAAATACCATTAGCCAGCTGCCATTGCATTAAGTATCAAAATTTTAAACTCTTATATTGTGAAGAGTAACTATTGACTATCTTGCCGGCTTTGTTCAGTAGAATTGCTTTCTAGCATTTTTATTTTCATGCAGCGATTTAAGTACGTACTTGTAAAAGTAAGCTTTATTTGTAAAAGTATACTCAGATTTTTTAAAGCAATAATGATGTAAATCGTATTCTTTTATTTGATGCAAGTTTTCAATTAAATAAGGTGTTCTATGAAATAGTATCTAAATAAAATAAATTTGGAAAAAATATAACAGGGTAGGCAGAGTGAACCTGGGATCCTAGTGTTAAGACATTCTGTTCCCCTAATGGGGAGAGATTGAACTTTCCGCCAAATTCTTGAGGTATTGCGTGTTGAGTGGAGGAACTCAACGCCGCGATTTACCTCGTTACCAGAGCGAGCGAGAAAATAAAATTATTAAAAATTCAGTCCCCTAATAGGATTCGAATCTACAACTGTCGCGTTAACAGTCGCACGCTAGTGCCTCTGCGCCACGGCGGACTTAATTCAATTAACCGGTTAAAAGAATTCGTTATATAATAAAAATTAATTCGAGACATCTTTCTTATTCCAGCTAAAAACTCTGCAAGTAAATTCGTACCTAAACAGCGAACAAGCGCAAATCCTTTCTATTTTTTTGTCTTTTGTGTCAACTATAGCGTAATAGAATGAAATTTGCATAATAGAATATGTTCTGTTGAGGACTGGTGCATACATTACGTGATACGAAAGTAATAAATTATACAAGTATTTTCTTCAAAGTAATTTTTGCACAGCATCTTTTGAATTTGCATTCATCTTTTTGTTCTCAAAAACGCTATTTTTGGGTTCCGTACCTTTTAAGAAATAAAAGAACCCTTATAAGATCACTTTGCTGCCTGTCTGTCTGTCAAGAGAGTATCTCATGAACGCTTGGAGATATCGAGTTGAAATTTAAACCATATACGTAGATCTCCGGCCCCATGATTTTCTGAGAAAAAATGTATTTCTACATTTACTTAAAAACATGATACGGCAAAAAACATGTATTTCGACACAATAAAGGGAATCAAAATTAATAGGGTACTTCCGGTTAACCTAGAATTATAAAATGTGGCAGCTAGTTCAAGAACAAATCTGAAAAGTATATGATGAACAATAAAGTATGTAAGTTCAGTAGTTTAAAGTTATTAAAAAGGAATTTTGAAAAAATTTAACCTTCAAGGAATGAAATAGAGGTTGAGAGTTTGTATGGAAAAATCTTTAAATCGCCACCGATTTAAATAAAATTTGAAGTCAGTCTGTTAAAAATATTTCATTGAACACGTGTTTAATGGTTTATTAGAATTTATTACCTAAAATGAAAATAATTTCATAAATAATAGCATACTTATAGTTCTAGTTATAACTAATATTACTAGCGAGCGAAGCCGCCCAGGTCTGCTAGTACTAAATATAAGCGATTAATCCGGTTATTTTTTTTACAGTTTTACAGAACGAAATATTCCGAGAAATTTAAAATAATACCTTTATCTACTTGAAAATTAGATTTTTATGTCAACAAAATGTACCTATACAATTTTAGAATATTACAAAGGCATTGGCAAAGGCCTTGATTTAAAATATCATGGAGATTAAATTAGATAATATAATGATACAAAAGCATCCAATAAATGCCTGAGTAAGCTTCGCTTCTTACTTATCTATTGCTATAAAACAGTATCTATGTAGTGTCTAGGGAATTAGTAAATATCTTTTATTTGTAATTCCTACGACTCAACACTGATAAAATTTGAGTTATAAAGGTCTTATTGTGAATATTGTATATTCCTCAGGTATAAGAATTTGTTAATATTGGCGGTTGTGTTACTATTAAATCTAATATTTAATACTTACACCTACATTTAAAATTAATATTTTAAACATAATGCTTATTATATAAGTATGAAATTAATAACGAAAATACCTATACATACATTTTTTCTTCAATTTTAAACGCCTTTTGTGATTTTAAAGTCAAAACAAGACCAAGCTTCTGTAGGATGCGGGATATGTGTGTAATGTAACAAATCTCCTATTAAATAAACTTATTTTTGAATAAAATAAAAAAATACAAGGAAAATTTATATTACATTTATACAAAATATTTAATAATATTCCTTCCGTTTTGTTTACTAATGGTTATTACTTTGATAATATTATTGTTTGGGCGGTCTCCGGTATCCATTGAGATTTATTTTACATTTTAAGAGCTCTAGGTTTTAAGCTATATACTTTTACCTATATATAAAACCGATTTTAATATTTTTACATAAATTATATTTTTACTATTTACATAATATATTGAGTCTTCAGTACTAGTTTTTGAACTCTATGGTGAATTTTTTGCATTTGACAATGTCGGTTCACAAATTATCGATTACAATTTTGCGTTTAGCGAATGCGTAAAATAATGAACTGACGATTTTTATAATCTTACTATGACATATACAAAGACTAACGATTTTACATAGATAATAGTCTAAAATATATTTATTGAAGACAGAAACTGAAAGATCACCACCGCTCGCTTTCAGCGCGACGAGGTCGGAGACAACAATTAAACTGTCAAATAAGGAATTACGTGCGAAAGACATTGCTATTGAAAGTTGAATTATTATTTGAGACCGCGCTCTTTGAGATGGATTCAAATTTAAATCAAGTTCGCCCTAAGTATTCATTTTGTTAATCTTTGTATCAGATTCTGCAATTAAAGCTATTAATTTGTTCAGTCGTTTTCTAATCTATATATATAAAAGGACTTGTCCTCACTGACTGAGGTAAGACGCACGCACAGCCGTAACCGCTGTGCGTAGAAACATGAAATTTGGACAGATGTTTACTTTCGTAATCTGGACATCCACTAAGAAGGGATTTTGAAAAATTTAAACCCTAAGGGGGTCAAATAGGGGTTGAAAATTGGTATGGAAAAAAATTTAAATCGGCACCGATTTTTATAAAATTTTAAATTTAGATTTTTAAAAGTATTTAATTGAACATGTATTTCATCGTTTTCTAAAATTCTCCCCCTAAGGGTGCAAATAAGGGGTTGAAAGTTTGTATGGAAAAATCTTTAAATCGCCACCGATTTTCATAAAATTTGAAATTTAAACTCTTAAAAATATTTCATTGAACAGTATGTTTTGTGGTTTATTAGAATTCACTCCTAAATAAGCAAGCGGAGCTGCGTGCGTCCGCTAGTAAATATATAAAACATAAGTATTTATGTTATAACTATTAACCGACTTCTTTTGAAAGTAATATAATTTTAAGTAATAAATTTATACTCGATTATAAACTATTTGTATTTTACGATTAGAATTAGTATCTCTAGATATCTTTTAATTTGTAAACTGAACTTTGTGAACTAAATTTCCTAAAATAATGATGTTATTAATAGTTGGTAGTATACCAGCATATAATGTTAATGTTATACATGAACTCAGTACGAGCGCGTTTAATGGTAATTAATTATACACCAGTTATAAATAAAGCTCGCTTCATTAACTACAATAGCGATGCAAGCGCCTGACTAGATATATAGAGCAAAACATGAGTTCTATTCAACGGAATATGAACTATATCACACTATAAAAGCAAAGTGTTATACAATTATTGTTAGTAGATTTTATAGCTTGTTTGTATGTGATAATTATACATGTTTGTGGGATAAGTAGAGGAAAAATATTAAATACTGGAAAACAACCCTTTCCTTCCCCTCCTTTTTAAAAGCTTTTATTTAACTTGCAATGTATGTATGTGGGTTTGGGTGAAATCTTACAGCTCAATTTTGAAGTAGATATTTTCAACCGATTGAGCTGAAATTTTGTATACACGTTAAGTTTGCATGACAATGCATGATAAAATATGTGACGTCATCCTAAATTTAATATGGCGGACCATGCAAGATGGCGGAATTGTTATTTTTAATGTACCTATGCAATATGGGTATCAAATGAAAGGGCTCGTTGAGAGCAACTCGAAAAATAATATGATGTCATTCTAAATCCAATATGGTGGATATGGAAGATAGCCGAGTATCTGTTCAGTCTACTTCTACAATATAGATATTAAATGAAATGGGTCGTTGACCATACATCGAAAAATAATGTGACGTTATTCTAAATCCAATATGGCGGAACGTCTAAGATGGCGGAATAGTTATTATTTATGCACTTCTGCAATATGGGTATCAAATGAAAGATCCTGCCGAGAACAATTAGACAAATAATGTGACATTACTTGAAACTCAATAGAATTGACAGTATTCAAGTTTTTTGTGCTTTCATATAATGAAAGATACGTTCGTACGATTGAGCTGAAATTTTGTATACACGTTAAGTTTGGATGACAATGCATGATAAAATATGTGACGTCATCCTAAATTTAATATGGCGGACCATGCAAGATGGCGGAATTGTTATTTTTAATGTACCTATACAATATGGGTATCAAATGAAAGGGCTCGTTAAGAGCAACTCAAAAAATAATGTGATGTCATTCTAAATTCAAAATGGCGGACCATCCAATAGGGCCAAATAGTTATTTTTAGTTTACTTCTACAATATGGATATCTATTGAAAGGGCTTGTTGAGAGGAACTTGAAAAATAATGTGACGTTTGTCTAACTCCAATATGGCCGAACATCTAAGATGGCGGAATAGTTCAAATGAAAGGGCTTGCCAAGAAAAATTAGAAAAATAATGTGACGTCTAGTGTGAGAAACCTAGCCAGTGGTAACTAAAAAGTAAAAAATAAATTTATTTATTTATATTTTATCTCTCTTAATATCAGAGCGCCAACTATGTGTAGAATTATAAACGGTCTACAATAGAATAAAGTATATTTTATACATTAAATGGCTTAGTTCTTCTCTAACTATAGCCATTCTCAATGGCAGAAGAAGGCATTGACTTATTTTATCCACTTATCGAGGGTAACGAGGACCCAACAAGGAAACTTAAAACTGGAAACTTGGCTGGTGGAAGTTATGCGAATTTCTTGAAATGATATGAACAGAGATTGTAGCGTTAGCCACTCCGGTGTATCTGACAACATACAATATGTCAGGAATATCTTTGAACTGAAAACCAGCAAAAATGTTTCATACAGTAATTGTGTAACAACAAGTATTCGTATGTTATATAGCGCTTGGTGCCACAGGTGGAAGAAATAGCTAGATCCGCTAGAAATAAAAATGCTGACGAACGAGAGAGATGGGGTGAACGGCATTGGTAGGAAAGGATTTTTTACAAATTTTAAACAATTTTCTTACCTATGAATAATTAAGTCGTTAATTAAATAAGTCGTCTATATAATTTCGTAGTTTTTTAACCCTCTAACAGCAACCCTCCTAATTAGTATCTACATATTTATATTTATGTAATGCACATCTTGTCTTTTATCGGTTCGTAGCTGCCGTGAGCAGTTTCAGCTTCAATAAATGATAAAGTAAACTCGTTCTGTGAGAACCAACTCTATTGTTATTGGTTGTAGTCAGATAATAGCTTTCTCACGAGACAATGTGAACTTTTGCAATAGAATCTCGTCAAATTTTTAAAAAGTTTATTTCGCTTTAAATTTTGTTCATTACAAAATAAAAAAGATTATGTTATAAAATTTTAAATATCTTGAGACCTTTAGGTAATCGTTGAAATTTTATACATTTATCCTTTACGTAATATTATGTGTTCGGCGCAGCGTCAACCTTACTGTGACTAATACTATGGTAGTGTACCCTTTTAAAAAAAATCAGCTTCACGCTGTATCCCGCACAAAGCATACCTAAGGGAACCTAGTGTTAAGGACACTCCGTTCCCCACTTTCTGCTGAGTTCTGGAGGCATTACGCTTTTAGTTTCTATATATTTATACTAACCTTCATTCAATGTCAGTGCATAAAATATTCTTTTAGATTTTATTAAAATATTTTTTAATCACATTTCTTCTTTTATTAGGCTATTTCAAATAATGTTTTTAAATATGAAGTCATAAAACATTTTTTTAGCTTAGGATGTTAACGTATTTCATAATTTGCTTATGCTATCGTGTGTGTGTATATATATACACAAAATTACTATATTTATACTAATGTGAAACATAAAAACAGTTTTTATGTAAATATCTTTAAACGATTATTTTGCCGCCTGAAGAAAACAAGAATATCTAACAGAGTTGAGAGAGATTGCACTAAAAAGGTTCTCTAGCCGGCTAAAACTATTATGTATTTTACTAGTTTTAACGAGTAAATTGAAAATGAAAAGTTGGACAAAGTAGTAGAAGCTTCTCTTGAAACACGAAAGCTTTTTAAATTTAAAAGAACGATTGTGGATAGTAGTAGTGCAATTATTCTATGTTATTTCATTTAATGTAGCTATTAAACACATTTCTGTTAATTTGTAAGCTGGACTAATATTTTTATTGCTAATTGTCCCAACGTTTTTTTCAGGTTGTATCCCGCATGCAGAGATGCAGAGGCTATTAGTGTTAAGACACTCCGCTCTCCACTTTACTACTACTATTAATTACTACTAGTTAATATCTAAAGGAGATCATTCATAATACTATGTTAGCATTAAAAATAGTAATATTATAAGTAGAAACATAGCACTAGTGAACAATACGAATTTAATTTAAACAAAATGATTTACATTTTAAAGATATTCATATAGCCTGCAAAACCTAGATTTCTGGGGCATCCTTTCGGATACATTTGTCTTTGTGACAGTCTTCCTGCGAGCTTTGTTGTGATGTCCAAGCATAAGACATATTATATGTTAATATTATTATATTACGTATTCAGTTTGCATGTTAATCCAGTACAGAATATCACTACGAGCAATTGCTGTATTGTTAACCAACTCATGTAAAAGAGGGTACATGTAAGTGAAAAAGACAATAAAAGCAATGGAATTGTGTCATCGGGGTCAGTTGCTTGTAGGCAACGGTCTTTATTGTTGTACGTATCGCTTATTGCCATTACGTAGAAACTCTTTCCAAATAATTTAGAAATATATAGACGATATGTGTTTTTATTTTGTTCCTAAAAAAACAAAAAAAGTATTAAAGTAGTAAAAAAAGTATTATAATGAAGACATTAATGTAATTATTTGTAAACATTTGATTTTAGACCAATTTTATAACATGCCACATTGGAAAATTTACAGGTCGCTGGTTAAATCATATTATCTATTCAACATTTTCACTACGAAATAATGAAAGATACTTGTTTGTGAAAATATTTAAACGAATATTTTCACAAACAAGTTTTCGTTTAGATATTTTTTGCTTGCAAGGTGTATCCCGCATTTAGCAGGATTGGCAGAAGGAATTTAGTGTTAAAACACGACCGACCTAAATATGAATTTCATCTTCACATTCACACATTTGAACGATTTCGAGATAAATGCTTTTGACAGATGGACAGACAGTGATCCTGTAAGGGTTCCATTTTTTTTTTTTGAGGTACGGAACCTTAAAAGCGATAGAAATATTTATTTACATCGACAATATTATTTACATAATGGCAATGAACGTCATGTCCCAGTTAAACTTTTCTTATTAATTACGCCAATAGAGTGCACTATAACTATTGTTATTACATACCATTGTTTCGCCAGTGGGTACATTTGACATTTCAATTTCCCCGCTCACATTATACTGATATAATGAATAGAATATACAAAACGAATATGAATACAAGCTTTGTTTTTGATTTCACATACATATATTTGCTTACATAACCTTTATATTTTTTAAAATTTAAAATTTCGATTGACATTTTAAAAATGGGCTCGATATTAAATAACTTTAACATTATTATTGAAGTTTAGTGCATTTCTTTTTTTTAATTAGGTTAAAATAAATATTGCGTCGTAAATAAGATACAGACAAAAGATTAACAGCCCGGTAGCCGGGTATCACATCTTTCGCTTCATTTTACTTTAGTTTATAACAAGTTTCGTTAATGGAAAATAAAGTTAATTTTTTTTTCTAATTCAATGGTGTTATTTTTTCTTAAATATATTATTTAAAGGCTCGGCACAGAAACTTTTCTCCGCTTATCGTAACGAAACAATTTATTGAATGGTTGATCAATCCAGTGTCCAGACACTCCGTTACCCACTTTCTGCTAAATCTTGGAGACATTGCGTGTCTGGCAATTGATTATGATAGTAATCCTGAAACGTAAAAATACATGTAAACCAACTAAGCTACGTACTTTACATACGCAGTCTACACATTTACATAAATATACGTAACAAGTTGTTTTCGATAAGAAATAATCAATTGATACTATTATATATTTATTAAGTCATACACGATAGTTTACTATTATTATATTGCGTTGACGTAATTGTAATAAAATATTTATGATTGAAATATATTTTACGAAAGCAAATATTGTTATCACTATTGTGAGAATAGAATAACCGGGAAAAGGAAAACTAGTTTTATTGTTAAATTTTGTTCTATTGTATGGTTTTTATTGGCTTTATGCTTCAAATGTGAGTAAAAGTCCAAATATACAAACATTCTGTTCTTCACTCTCAGCTCCTTTGAGGGTAAGTAAAACAGAACCCCATGTCTTGTCTACTGGTGGACCGAATGAAATTTGAATATAATAATTTCCACGAGTGCACATTGCAACTAGTATAAAGGCGTTTATAGTTAGACCCTATTTAAAACTGTAATATTATATTGGATTTCAAATTGGTGAAAACTCATATGTTGACCTAGTTAAGCTACATACACGATTACACATATAAAATTATTTCTTTACTGGGTAACAGAGAACACACACGCTACGCAGTGAACAACGATGAAATTTGTCATACAATTTTCTTGGGGAATGTTGAGGAGCACTAAGAGAAGATTTTCTAAAATTCCTTGGGAAAAAAAAGCGAAATCTGACTTTCTACGTCATAAAGACCACGTAAAAGAACAAGAGTTGCTGGCGTGGCCTAGTTGTAGATAATACTCAAAGTCACATTCAACTAAAATATACGACGAGGGATCCTGGGTACCTAGTGTTAAAAAACTTCGTTCTCTTTAAGATACTTCCGTTCTTTAACTCTCCGCCGATTTTCGGAGGCGTTGCTTTGAGAGGCGGAACTCAACCCCCGCATTTTCCCTCGTTACCAGAGCGAGGGAATCCAAATATTAAATATTTTATTGTGAATCGAACCCACTACCTATCGTGTTTACAGTCGCAAGCTTGACCCACTGCTCCTGGCCTCGACTGGCCTTGACTTTCACGTAACAATTTTTGTTCGTATATAGGGAGACAATAATCTATAAAAATGACATTGCCTCTAGTCTGTTTACAATGGCGCTATTGTCACTCTACTTTCTTAAGGAAACCAAATAAACTTAACCGTTTCTGCTGATATGTGTAGTCTAAGAGATATAATTCTAGGATAGTCCCATATAAATTTTATCACGCTTCGAGTGCTTTGGGATGTCTTCCCGTGAAAAATGATCGTGCAAAATATTTTCCTCTTCTTTTCTAATAAAATTATATCGATATATATATTTTTAAACGAAAATTATTTTTATTTATTTGAACAATATGCTCAGTGATAATTGTAGGCAATTTTAAATTAAATATTTATCAATTAATAACCAGCGAGAATTAGGTGTGTATTATTAGTATTACTATCATAATGTAACCATAATGTAAATGTATATTTTTTAAAGTTTTATATAGTGTTCCTTTACAATAACTGTTAGAGCTAATCTAGTGTTGTTATTTTTTAAGACGGTTAAATATTTTGAATCGCAGATATCAAGCTACATAGATGCAGTCTTCCGCAGGTCGTATATTTCTTTCACTCGTTTTCCATTACTACATATGTATGACTGCAAACGCGGCAGGTCGCGGGTTCGATTTCCACCGAGGTGGAATATATTAATACATATTGTAAAAGTTATCATACTCTCATTTTGTATGAATTATCTGTAAAAAAAAAAGAAAGTTAAACGGTCTTATATTGCAGATAAATGTACTAAAAGCTAAAAAATAATTTCATGGATGCAGTCATGGGTACCAATATGTATACATTGTTATATTTTCAAAATAAAGTAACTCATAACTGACTTTCTGGAAATATCTATGGTCACATAAATTCCTAAAAATGCAATATGCATTCATGTAAACACCTATGACAAAAGATTAATCATTTTTGAAATATACAAATTTTAAACATATGCATTGATTAAACTAAAATATCAGGTATATCTATGTCAAAATTATAATGCTCATAATTTCATTCGGTAATAATATTCGTCTATTGTTTTGAACTACAGCTTAACAGCGTATACGTGAATAAAATATCCATTAGGGTAAGTTTATTGTATGAATTTACTGGCCTTGTGTTGTCGAAAGGCTTTCGTTACTCTGTGAACAGTAATATGTATACACTGTCAAGATTGAAGTACAAGATGTCGATATTGTGGGTCAAGTAGCTACTCTGGGTATATTGAAACAAAACAAGTAGGCTTTATGGACGCCGTCCTGTTGGTGACCCTACGAATATTGTTTGCGTAAATTTACTTAAGAAAAGATTAGAAATGACATATTTTTTCGCAATAGTTAAAAAGCGATTGCAAGTATAATTTGAAATATTTTGTTTTATTTATTTAACTAGCTCGCCTGCATTTTCATCCATTGGAACTGTACGATTTTCAACAGCTTGAGGTTACATTATCACATAAGGATTTTTAATTGTGTTAATTCTGTTTTTAATTGATCGCATTTGTTATATAGAAGGATTCAATTAATATATTTTTCATATTTTTTTTTATACAAAATTTACTTTTCTTTCCTTTTATTATATATATGTATACAGATATAGATATGGCGTAATCATAAGCTCCATTTTACCTCATCAATTAATTGATCAATTAAACAACGTTCACTTTATATTACTCCCACAAAATTCCATATTATTCAAATTATTTATTACTGTAGGTACTTTATTGTATAAGCAAAACATAAAAGTATTTTTGAGAAATTGAATATACCTATTTTAGTATAATTTTCCCGTTCACATAACTGGAACTCCTCTGTCACGCTGTACAACGATGCACTAGGCATATTCATTGCCTAGGCATCACACGAGCTCCGCGTGACTCCTATCTTACTATGAACACTCCATAATTTGTTGAAGTTTACCTCTTTAGAATATTTATTTCAGTATCAATAGTCTTTTATACTAATTAAAGGTATAGATTTTATGTTCCGTAAATAATTAAAATTATTTTTACAAGATGTATGTATTTTGTAATTTTTGTAATACGCGCGACATATATCAAAAAAAAAATTGCGCGATTTTGATTACTTCTCTTCAAATGGAGCGAAAATTTAAAATCTATATCTTATTATAACTACTCCAAAACAACATGTTATCTACAAAGCTACAAGTGTTTATATAAAAAAATTAGCTGAACTTGTGACATTTACTTTTGCAAGTCGATCTTAAGAATACAAACATTTTTATTATACTTCTAGAAGTCTCCGATTTAAAATGTACTTGGCAACCCTATAAACCCGGTCATTATCGATGCATGTTCTCTCGTGATGTCATGGCCGTAAGTATTAGATAATAGTAAATTTTGAATGTCAATGTTCAAACTGTTTTATTTTGTATTATGACATACAATTGGCTCTCTTTATGTAAGAATCGATTTTGCACTCGTGCACATATAACTTTTATTAGATATAAAAAAATGAAGGCGATATCACACACATTTCTTGTAATAAAAATATTTACATATTTTGCCATTCTTTAGAACAGTGATATTTTTTCCTGATGTTATATTATAAAAATAAATAATATTTTCAAATTCTTAAAGTAATTGACTATGTGATCATAGACACAGTCACTCTTTAACCGACTTCTGTAAGAAAAGGAGGTTATCAATTCGACTGTATTTTTTTTAATTTTTTTTATGTTATAACTTTTGACTGAGTGAACCGATTTTGAATTTTTTTTGGTTTAAAAGGTGAAGCTTCCCGAATGGTCCCATTTTTTTTTGGTCCATTTCTGACAATGGTATCTATGAGAAAATCACATAAGTCTTAAATTTGAATTAGGTATGTGCGCGACAAATAAATGAATAACTCAATGTCGCGTCAACTGATTTTTATTTAAAAGGATACACTTTAAGGATAATTTGGTAAAAGTTTGGTTAGGTTCCGATTACGCAATCCGGTGAAAATTGAGAAAGTTTGTATTTTTTTGGTAAAAACACGATTATACTGTAATAGTTACAAGCAAAAACTTTTTTAATTGATGTCAGAAGTGAGATTCCTGATCGTTGCATTTCTTTTCAACTAACTTCAAAAATGAGGATGTTCTCATTTTCAACCAACTTCAAAAAAGGAAGAATTTCAATTTGCCCGAATACTTTTTATGTATGTCCCTGTCAATATACCAAAATGTTACTTTGCACAAAAATATTATCTAATTAAATGAAGTTTTACATAGGACAACCACAACCACTCGTTGACAACCACTACCACCACCATCACCACTCGTTTAAGAAGCATCATTTTAAGATCAACCCATCACTTAAAATCGTAAAATAAATTAATTTTTAACAAAAAGAAAAACCGAATTTAGCAACGAACTAAAAAGTGAAAAATAATAATTATATAAAGATTTTATAATTTTGAAGTCGGTGTCAAGCTACAACACCTTTACTACAATATCTAATTACTAAATCTTTACTTTATCAAAAAATCTTTGTATAATTATATTTCACTTTTAAATTCGTTGTTAGAAGTCGGTTTTTCTTTTTGTTAAAAATTTATTTATTTACAATATTATTTCGTAATATTTTTTCGTTTCACGTAGTATATCGCGTTAGGTTAGTGTTAATTAATATTTATTTAGTGTTAAGACACGCCGTTCCCCATTTTCCGCCGAATTTTGGAGGCATTGCGTGTTGAGTGGCGGAACTAAACGCCGCGCTTTGCCTTGACAACATAGTTAAATATCGAAAATATTAAATATATTTCTTTTCCTGGAGAGGAGGAATCGCCCTTGTGCCCCAGCACCACAACTGACCTCAATTTAGTCATTGTAATTTTCCACAGCTATCATATAGACGAAGTGAACATTATCAATAAAAGCTATCTGGAAATTATTATACTAAACAAATAATTTTTCCATATCTACGAGCAAAGTCCAAAGTTCAGGTATCATAATCATTTTCTTACAGTGAACTATTCTAATTATCTTATGCTATAGTAAAGTAGCTTCAATTGCTTTCGATATAAAAATAGGTATTTGTTTTATAGTAAATATAAATATGACAACAGTATTGTTCTAGATATTGGAATTTGTCCTTTTATTGGTATACGTTATAATAAAACAAGTTATATATAAAATAACATGCTGATTTTTAATATTAAATATACTAATAATCTAAGCTATAGTATGTTTTTCAGGTTTTCAACTATTTTTATAATATTTTAAAAACTTATTTTAATAACATTTTGTAAGATAT
The DNA here is from genome assembly GCA_013403645.1 of Heliconius nattereri. Lineage (NCBI taxonomy): Eukaryota > Metazoa > Arthropoda > Insecta > Lepidoptera > Nymphalidae > Heliconius > Heliconius nattereri. The sequence goes on along the minus strand of JAAIXI010000244.1, from coordinate 641,739 downwards.
GCAGAGAGGTGTCAGAGAGCCAATTGAAAGTCTGTATTTTTCTTTTTCTAATTATAGGTAGTATCTACAAGATCTCGTTAGTGCTACAACGTGAGATTACCACCATTTAAATGTATATAAAGCCACATAAACATTTGGTTATTAGGAGATGGAATCTTATGAACCTCGTCCAGAATTTAGGAAGTAAATGAGAATAGTTGGCAACAGAAGTGTTACAGTGAAACGCAGTGTCTTGACACTAGTTCCCAGGTACCCTCTGCCTAACCTGCTTTGTGGTAGTATTTGCGGGATACAGTAGGAAGCTGAAAAAACATAGCATATTCATATTTGATGTAACTTTGACCGCAGATACTTCGAAACAATAAATTGACAAATGGACTTTCCAAAATAAAATCTTTTAATAAATTCGAATCAGTAATTTTTGAGATTAGCGTGTTAAACCAAAGTAACTCTTCAATTTTATAGTATTATAGTATAATATAGATAGATATACAATATTTTACTATAGAATATGCAAGCAAAATAAATTGAAAACTGCCAATGAAATAAATAGATAATTAAAAGGACTGATTGATAATTAATTAATTATAAGTCAATTTATAATATGTCAATATTTTATAATATTGTCGAATATAACATTAATTAATGCGGGAAGTCTACCGCTATAAATTACCAATTATTTTCTTGATTATACAGAGTTTAACAAGACTAATGGTGCTTGTGATTTAATTGAAAGGTCTCTAGATGTTCGGCAACGCCACGTACAATGCGCTTCGATTACCTTAGGGCACGTGCTTTCTGGATTTATGGAATTCTTTGGTTATATTTTATATTATATTGTTTTCATGGGAGATTATAAGATCTGAATTACATGTACGTACCTATGAGAAACATTAATTACTATATAACATATTTCTATACTTATATAGGAATATAAGTATAATAATAAAGATAATAAAGATATATAGAATAATAAAGATTTTTTCTGGCAACCGAGCGAATACAGGAGCTCGGTTGCCAGAAGAAATCTTTAATATTATAAAGTCACGTATTATGTAAAAAAACAAGAACAATATAGTAGCAAAAATCATATATTTGATTTAAGGCAACAAAGACATGACAGGTTTCTTCCAATATGACATTTACGCGAAAGGACTAAAGTGATAATATCGATGTCATCATTCCATGTCGACGGGTTCAAAGATTTAATTGCAGAGGAAACCAGTGCAATTTTTCAATGAGCAACGACAGACTTTTTATTACAGTATCGATTTAAAATTGAATTGATTTGTTTTATTATTTGTAAATATAAATGAAAATAATAAGTATCTAAAGAAATTAAAAACGGGTGAAGACATTTTTAATATATACTTATAATATGTTTTTAATGTTACAAACACAAGAAATATCTAAGTTTAAATTCATTTTATTTCAATTTATCTCATGATAATTTTTTTGTGCCATTTTATATGTGTATATATCACAGTTCACACGTACTTATAAGCATATATTTATAACTAATATTGTAAACAAACTGAACGGAACAATAATATTTTGTTCCACTCCTATCAAAAATATTTATCGTGCCCTAGGTAGAGACGTCATTTTTATTTGTTTATAAATTTTATTTACGGATATTGTTATATGATAAAATCTGTTTGTTTTTTTTATAGGCATAACTAATATATTTATTTATATTCTTTATTCCACAAAAAAAATGTACCATAGGCGGGCTTAACGCTAAGAAGCATTTTCTACCAGCCAACCTATCATGTGGGAGATCAAAATGGTAGGTGTGCAAAAATTAAAAATTAACAATTAAAAATAAAATATCAATTTTCAAAATACATACAGATATATATAATATAATATATTCAAAGTAATAAAATATTATATATATATATTAAAAATTAACTACATTTATACAACAAACCATTATATACATTTAAATGAATAATAGTAAATTAAAAATAAATAAAAAAATATATAATTACATGTTTATTAAAAAAGGATTCTTTTACCCGGCGTTTGAATATNTAAACAAACTGAACGGAACAATAATATTTTGTTCCACTCCTATCAAAAATATTTATCGTGCCCTAGGTAGAGACGTCATTTTTATTTGTTTATAAATTATATTTACGGATATTGTTATATGATAAAATCTGTTTGTTTTTTTTTTATAGGCATAACTAATATATTTATTTATATTCTTTATTGCACAAAAAAAAATGTACCGTAGGCGGGCTTAACGCTAAGAAGCATTTTCTACCAGCCAACCTGTCATGTGGGAGATCAAAATGGTAGGTGTGCAAAAATTAAAGATTAACAATTAAAAATAAAATATCAATTTTCAAAATAAATACAGATATATATAATAAATACAATATAATATATACAAACTAATAAAATATTATATATATATATATATACACTATATAATTAACTACATATATACAACAAATAATAGTAAATTAAAAATAAATAAAAAATTATATAATTACATGTTTATTAAAAAAGGATTCTTTTACACGGCCTTTGAATATTTTACGAGAGGGAGCTCTCCGAATAGGCTCGGGCAATTCATTCCAGAGTGGAACTCCTGCGACTGCAAAAGAGTTAGACATGTACCCAGAAGCATGATGAGGTGTTGATAGTAAAAGGTTTGATTGGGAACGTAAAGATTTATCATGCAAAGAGCAAAGGTAGGAATAGTCGGAAGACAGATAGGTGGGGAAATTGGGATCGGAAAGGATGGAATAAATTAAAGAAAGGACCCTACATTTCTGCGATCGGCTATCGAAAGCCAACCAAGCTGCCTCCTACAAGATGATATACGGTCATACTTGCGCAGGTTATATAAAAAGGAAAAAATAGTTCTTGCATTAGGTAAATGCTAATGCTAAAGTAAACTCCAATTTGCTCCGTTCAAACCTCAGATTTTCAGCTTCAGGATAGGCACAGGGAACCTTGGAACTTAGTGTTAAGACCCCTAGTTTCCGTTAAGCCACTTCCGTTCCCTACTTTTCGCAAAAATCTTGAGGGCTTGCATGTTGAGGTGGAACTCAAGGCCGCTCTTTGCAACATTACCAGAGCAAGAGAAGAAAAATATTTAATATTTAATTTCTCTGGGGAATTAAATCAATTAATTCATAAAAATCCGTAATAATATAGTTTAAAATTCCGCCTAAGTATTCTTATTCTTTCTCTTTTTATTTCTAAGTACTCTTATTCTTTCTCATTCTTTTTACCAGCGGAAACCAGGATATACAGTCAGACGCTGTTTTACAACAAACCGATGATTTAATTCTTTATTTCATCCATTGATATTATAAATGTTAAATAACAACAAAATCATAATATTTACATTATATATTTAAAATGATTAGTTACAATATTCTAATATTATTCCTTTATAAACATGGGTATATCTATACACATCATGGAGTAAACAAAAACATCTATTTTGTGCAACATTTACTTTACTTGAAGGTTGCTTTGATTTGTAAACAAAACCTAAGCAAATATTTATTTCCATCAGCTTTAGGAACTATTGAACTGAAAGTTTTTTTATAAAAAGAAAAAAGTTTAAGTTTGCTTTTGATTTATCTACTCTATAATAGGTAGGTTCATAGGTTGTAGTTTTTACTTTTATAGAAGTAGTAATACCCTATTGGGTATACCCGTATACCCGTGTTTGGCAATACATTTTCTCTGGCTATCCCGCTAGGGATATAGCGTGAGACTATTATTTTTTAACCGACTTCTTTACGAAAAGGAGGTTATTCGACTTCGACTGTTATCATAACTTTTTTATTTGAAAGGTCCCAAAGTAAAACAAACAGGTTTAGTAATTAGATATTGTAGTAAGGTTGTTGTAGCATTAGCTTGACACCGACTTCTTAAAATTATTTTTCACTTTTTAGTTCCTTGTTAGAAGTCGGCTCTTCTTTTTGTTAAAAAGTAATTTATTGTGATTTATACTAGATTTATTAATATACGTACTGTATTTGTAATTAGGTTTTCTGGACACTAATTTCGTAGATGACAAAAAATGTTTAAATATTAATTTCTGACTATTTAGAGAGATACAGTATTTTGACATTATAAACTGACAATATGAAATAAGTAAACATGTATTTATTTATTCCAGAAAAAAATAGCCTCCACTCTCACAGTTTCACTTATGAATATTTCCTTTGATATCAACTTAATAATAAAACCTTTTCTAAATAAATATTTCACATTCCCTCTTGAAAGAAACGTCCGTCTGTCACTTAAACAACAAGTGTTCAAGCATGCCGGCCCATGAAAAATGTAATACGACGTGGTAGAAAAAAACAAATAAATTTTCATTTTAATAACATTTATTATGCTTAAGACGTAACAAGGTACTTCACTCAAATAATGAAGAAACTTATTGAACAAATTAACTTGTAGATCAAGATAAGGTTAATATACTAAGTAAGTAAAGTAATAGAAATTAATTTTGATAGTTTTAAAGACTGCAATTTGGACAATTTGGACGTTAGCTCTGATAAATACTTTTAAGTGTATAAAAGAAGAGCGGTTTCCCTTTAAGTCAGATGATTATTACTTATTTTAACTTGGTAAATCAGCACTTCACAGCACTTCAATAATATATGTCCCTCTATCCATTTCAGTCAAAAATTCTAAATGTACAGACAAAATATTTTGACTGTTTTATTATATATAGAAAAGACAAGATAATGGTTGGGTAATGTCTTAAAATAAATGTGGTTTAGGGTTTTTAAATGCATTATTTTTGCGCTCAACTGGCACGCTCGAAGCGCCATAATAACAACTGAATTCAAATGTTTTATACAAATAATGATGAATCATAATGAATTTAAGAAGAAAGTAAGCACGGGTGAATTGAAACATGCATGAAAAGTAACAAAAGTACTTCGAATTCCTTATTTTAATATGACATTTTAACGTATTAAACTTTTAGAATTTACTCAAGCCGTTAGATTGATTAATAGGGGTTCAAAGCCCAAAGTTGAAGTGTCACAGTGACAGACGACTAGCATCCGAGAATTGCTAGTATTAGTAGGTGCTGACATACACCAATATATTACGAGACTTAGTGCAAATTTATGCAATTGAAAGGATATTTCACACTTCAATTTTGAAATTGAATTTAATAAAATATTAAAAAATGGAGTCGATATCTTGAGAGCTCTTTTAAGTTATGTTCATCTCTTTTACTTGTAACAATATGTATATATGCTCGGGGACTCAAATGTGAACGGTGGCTTTGACAATGTGCATGCTATATGCGATAAAATAATATTTGTAGCTAACCAAAAATGGCAAGAAATGTTACTAAGTAACCTCTATCAGGGCTATGAAGTGAAATGTAAGGCTTTATTAAAAACATGTTTAAAATATATAAGGAAAAGTCAACACCATGACTATATATTTCTGTTTAGTAGATAATATTTACAGCGGATCTTGAACGAAAATATTTGTTTTCCATTACAATTCATTATTATTAGATTATTATTAGTACGTACTAGTGTTACCATTTTACTATAAATTTTGTAGTATTTGAAAGGGACCTAAGTAGGATCGCAATCTATTGCTTTTGTGCACGCGGAATTTGCGAAGGTGTGTCGAGTGAGCAGTTTATTATGCTTCTACTGATTTAGAGATTTAGTTAAATCTTAGAATTTGTAATAATCACAGGACGCATTTATACCACCAAGACAGAGATTTATAATTATTTATTATTATCACGCAGTATCTTAACACTTGGTTTCCCTCTGCTATATGTGGGATACAGCGTGAAGTTGTTTCATGAAAACGAAAAATCTTGTTCGTTTTTTTTTCGTTAAAAGAAACTAAATATTTTTTACTGTAACTATGAGGGATTGAAATACTTTGTGTCTACATTTATACAAAAATCCTTGACAATTATCAGTAGTGTCTAAATAAACTACACGGTAGATTAAATTTTAATAAAAACGTAAGTAAATATCTTCAAATTGTACATAAAGGCTGAAATTTTGTTAGAATTGTTTACGTATTACTTTTCTTTGCTTCTTAAATATTAGCATATTATGTGTTGTAGATTGTATAATATTTGTTCTCAGCTTCGGAGTTCAAAAAAAGGATGTTATAAAATTGAAAGTGTCTTGTAAAAACTTGTTTGTTTCATAAAGTGCCGAATACTTTTATAAGATAAGTAATAAAATTTAATAGATGCCACTCACTATATAAGGAGACAAATAAGTAATGATAATGACTGTAGGTTAATTTCAAAATAAATTGTTTATATTTATTTATTTAAAAATGCATTACTTTTGTCATTTGTTGTCATTTTTTTTGGATTATAGATTTTAACCAATAGCCTTGCCCTTAGTTAAACATCTTCACCTAGAGTGATATAATTTTAATAATTTTTCTAATACTTACTAATTTGCTTACTATATTATTTACTATAACTATTTAGTAGAACGTTGACATTCACTGATAAAGTTATCAACGGCAATGAGCTGTGCCAAGTTCAATGGATATGTTCCGACAAAGGTCAATTAAAAATTTAATCATCATATATGCAATATTAAACAAATTATTCAAATTTTCTTTCCTTTTAAAACTATTCATACTTGTAGAGGGAATTTAGTTTTTATAAATCACGATTTATTAAATGTGTTATAATTTAGATAATGATTTTAAAATAATTAACCAATTTTCCCTAAATGCATTAAATAATTTTAAATAAATATTCAAAAAGACGCAAGCAGGCGAAGCTGCGCCGGGGCCGCTAGTAATAGCTACTAGATAAGGGCAGTGTTTGTGAAAACTATTCTAACATAAAACCTCTGCGCCAGGAATAGTAATGATGTTTAAATATACGTGTTTTATATTTCCATTTCTTCGCTCTGGTGTTGAGGCAAAGGGCGGCGATGAGTTCCGCCACTTAACACGCAAAGCCTCCAGAATTCGGCAGAAAGTGGGCAGCGGAATGTCTTAACATTAAGTTCCCTTTGCCTACCCTGCTGTGGGCAGGATACAGCGTGAAGCTGACAAATATACGTGTGTATCTACATTGTTTTATATTATTCCACAAGCCTTAGTATTAATGACCTCAAGTGTCTATAAAAAATCATCTATCTCTTTAATAAGCTGATAAACATGAAATTTCGATACAGTCTATTATTAAATAAAAAATGTTTTATAACCTCGGACTATAAAGAGGATAAGACACAACAAGTAATAAAAATTATGTTATTGAGACCACGCAAGAAATGTAATGATTTACTCATCTTATCAAGTTTCACACTAGTAATAAATGACGGAAAAATGTTGTTATACTAAAACTTTTGTTTATAAATAAAGTGATCCGGTTAGAGAACGAGAGAGAGAGAGAGAGTGAGAGAGAGAGAACATAGTGTTTGGACAAGAGTGTGTAAGCCAAAAAAAGAAAAAAAATCTTGTAATAGATAGTTACTAACATAACTATAATACATTTAATAATATAAAGTCGTCTATACAGTCTTCATTTGGCAACACACCACACTGTGAGTGCAATTTTTAGGAATGATTGATACTTGTTTAAAATAAAAAGAACGAGGCCCTTTAAAGTGCGATATTTACAATAATATTGGCACATTTGCTACTAATTCTCTCCCGGAGTCTTTAAACATAAATATCCGTATTATTATGGAATTTTTCCTTGGGGGGAAGCAGCAATTTTCTTCTGGCGAATTATATTAAATTTCATAAAAGCGTTTCCAATAAAAAGACAGTATAACGTATACATTTTGGCGTGTAAACTTAATTGCTTTTTGTTTTGACTCATACCAAGCATGTTTTTATTATGTACCTACCTATTCAAGGAACGCTCGTTGGAGTTGTGATTACATAATGCTATAAGCCCCAATATATCTTACGTAAAATAAACAAAAGTATAAATAAATAAAAATCATATGCATTCATTTCGTGTATGCAAAATGAGTGTATATGCAAACTATATAGCAAACTTAAGTTTGTCAACTTTTACAAGTTTTACAGTGTACTTCTCGTTGACTTACCATTCTGTAATTGGATGTGGGAGGCCGACTCGCACTCAACTTGTTTTTATTTAAATTTATAAGAGTATATTTTAGTATAGGTTATAATGATTGATATAATGAATTCTAACCCAACATCTATTTAGTACATAGATTTATCATGAATCAATTTTAGCATAATAAAAAATTAATGAAGCAGTAGCAATCAAGTTAATGAAATCTTAGACATACTATTTTGAGTTTCTTTCAAAATATTTTAGCAAAAAAAAACTTTGTAAAAAAACTACAATGTAATTACTATATGGCTTCTATTATCATAAAGTACGATATAAAGTTACATTAACCTTAATTACAATTAGGTCAGGTCACAAAATGTTACGATTTTTTAATAAAAATGACGTTTGCTTGATATACATATGTACGTATGTGATTATATGTATAATATTGTCAAAATATTATTTATTTTATAAACGTTTTTTATGTATATATTTAAGAAATCATTGAAGGTCTTATCATATTTTTTATTTTATTTCTAAACCAGCGGCCCGCCCGCGGCTTCGCCCTCTTGAACTACATGATTATTCATTAAATAAGCAAAATTGACTGACAGTTAAATATGATGTAATAGAGAAAGAATAATGATGAAGAATAGTAGGAAGGTAAAAGATACATAACAGTCAATTTAAACATTTATATATTACGAGATGCATTAGTTCCATTTCATCGTAATAATTTATTTTAATAGATAGACGCAAGATATATCTGGTTTCCATGTTATAGAGCCAGTTGACTTTTACACTTTACAGTTCAATCAGTATATTTAAATCAATCAATGGTAAGGGCTATTTATAGAAATTTAAAATGTGCTTATAAATTTTATATATTTTTATGAAATTAAAGCGCCGTTTACTCCACTATCCATGGCTTCTCTTTTCCTACCTTGCAGGTTCATTTATCAAAAAGATTGTTATGCAATAAGAAAATTCAAAAATTAACAAAAAAAAAATAATATTATCGTTTGGAGAAAACGAGGAAAAAAATTCATACGAATAACAAAATATGTTACAATATAATCAATTAATAATATATTTTTACAGTATTACCAAATCTGTATTACGGCTGAATGCGAAGAGCTGAAGATAGAGCTCAGTGGCGTGCCATTGGATAGGCATACGTCCAGCAGTGGACGAGGACAATCTGATGATGATGATGATGACCAAACCTGTTACATCTTTAATTTTGTGCTTAATCGTTGACTCAGCACATATAACATAATTATCAACAAATACAACAAATATAAGCCAGTAAAAGCAAATATTTCATAGGAAGTATTCTAAATCTCCCTAGTACCTTTAAAATACTTTTTATATAATAAAAGATTAAAATATATAAGTACACCGCAGTTTTATTACACACTAGAACAAATAAACATCTGGTTAAAGTTAGATAAGAGTAGTGATGCTTATCTCTACAGGCTATGAAGAGTCTAATGTGGTAAAGCACGATTATAGTGTAAATATACGTTTCTTAGATTATTTAATATTATTATGTTGACTAGATTATATTAATACATCTTTATATCTCCAGAGAACGGAGAGTTTTGTCACTAGAGCTTCTTTTATATGCGAGATAAGGTGAAGCTGAGAAATGAATATAATTCGAGCTATATTTCGTTAGTAATTTCAATTCTCTAGAGGCTATTCGTGGCTCTCTAGAGGCTATTCGTTCGATTCCCACTCGAGCCCCCGCGCAAAATGCCTCTAGAATTTGGCGGCCAACGCCATGACGTATTTATTTTAATAATAACATAATAATAATTATCTTATTATTAAAATAAATATGTACATAAATTCAACGTTAAAATTTGTTTTATATAACATTTTTACCTGACCAAAAGTATAGCTTATCACAATGTAAAGTAAACAAGACGTTTTGTTTGCATCTCATCATGAGTAAATGATATGATGATGGGTGGGGAATCCTTTGTTTTTATATTGTTGCTTACTGCTTAGGTAATATGGTAAATAAAAAGAAATTTTGTAAAATTCATGGTTTGTTGGTTGGTATTTGATTTAGTACCCAAGGAATCCCACATTTAGGCCCTTTAGATTTTGATTGTAGTTCGAAGAAGGTAGGCTATTCTGTCAAAAGTTCACAATTAAGTTCCCAAGTGTATAATTTAATGTTTTTTAGGGTTTCGACTTTCGTATCTAAAAAGGAAAAACCGTAATCCACTTTCTTGCCTGTTTATCCGTCTGTCAAAGCCATTATCTCGAGATCGCGTAAAGGTATCAAACTGAAAATAATATAAAATATCCAGATTTACGGGTCCGGTAAATTAAGCTTTTAAGTCATCTCAATCAAAAAATACAAGCATTTATGCATCGCAAAAAATATTTGTATGAAATTATTAAAATAATTTACGAGAATTATTTACGTAACGTACGATGTATATTGCTTTAGATAAATTAAATTATATTATAAAAAGAGCTATGAATTAATTTCATATATTTTTCTTTTACTTTTACCTTATCTGAATTTTAAATGACTAACGAAATTCGTTGTCAGAACTCCAAAGGTTTATAACTCGGTGTCACATGAAAGAGAATGACGCCACCGGCAACCGAAGTCAAAATCAATTCAATACGTAAGGTGCACGTCAAACACTCTTTTTAAGCTTTATGAAAAATTTAAATCTGAAAAGTTTTAATCAAATCGGACGAAGAAAAATAAAAGTTTTTTTCCCTCTTATAAACTGCTCCTTTTGGATATGAATGAATATAGTAAGTGCTACGATTTCATTTCTATATTTGTATTATACAATTCTTTTCTGTTTTTTTTCGTTTTCATCAAAGCTTATGAAAATAGCTATCTCTGTGATGAAAAAAAAATATACAAAGTCTTTTGATAAATTTCAAGTTTTATTTACCTTTTAAAAAAGTTCCAATATTAGCGGTATTGGCTAGATGTATTATTTTATTAAAATGTATACATATACTATAAATAAAAAAGGAATAATGAAGATTATAAAACTTCATCTACAATACATTAATTTTATATTTAACTTGTATAATATTGTATATGTAAATACGTGTAGCATTCTGGAATCATTCTGAAAATAGCAATGACAACTGACATCAACTAATTTCACCTCTAGCTTCTTCGTTTCGTAAAAAATTCCATCGATTGTAACAATCGATTGGTTATTATGCCACATACATATATTGATAAACATTTATAGAAAACAAACACTTATGTGTATGCGATAATTTTATGGCTTTATGTATGAATAAAATAGTGTATTCCAATATTTTTTCACGTAATAGTGATGTGCTAGTGTTATTTATTTACATTATTTGCTGTCTTATGTAATGTATTCTATTCATGCCTGTCCATCTATAATGAACGTTATTTACTGAATTGATGAAAGTATGAAAAGTATTATATTGTATCTATGGTATTATACGTGTTAGGAGTAGGTCGGTTTGGATTGTAGGTTAGATTGCTGTTTATGTTTTTTTTTATTTAAAAATCTGTTAAAATCCAACTTGAATGGAAAACTGCAAATCGAAGTGACTTCTCATTACAATCTTTCTGCTTTAGGAAAAAGTATATTTGTATGACAAAAAATAAAAAAAATTGTATGAAAAATCTGGAAAATTTGTTTATGACATTAAGGAAAGTCATATTACTTTAAATAATATTGCTTGAGACACAAGCTTGTGACTGTAACACGACGGCTGGGGGTTCGATTCCCACTCGGGGAATTGACTATCCAGCTATATACAGAATACAGCGTGAACCTAAAAAAAACAATAAGTTAGTTTTTCTGAATAATTGAAATAATACCCAAGTTAATTACAGAATCAGTGAAATCGAGTATATACTATAACAACATAACGTTATCGCTCAGCGTTTTAGATATGAAATAAAATACATGAAACAAATATTTATTCGGTAAACAAACTAATTTCGAGTAGGTACTATATAACTCATAGATACACAAATATTATTTTGGTAAATATCTTGAAATTTAACTTAATATTATAGATATTACATTATTATATTTCATGGCCACCCACCTATTAGTAAATGGTAGTTAATTAACATTTCGTAGCCAGGAAATGGCTATCGAAGGAAATTTTAGTTTTATACAAAACAAATAAGACAGAGTGAACCTAGTGTCAATATAATCTGTTCTTTACTTTATCTCTTTGATTCGCTTTTTTCGCTTTATTTAATATTTTCTTTTTTTATACAATGCGTTTTGGGTGGTCATACTGAACGCTGTGGTTTATACTGCCAAAGCAAGGAAATTATTTTTTTCTCCCTGAGTAGAGATTAAGAGTAGAGGTGTCGAGGCAAAAGCGCGGCGTTGAGTTCTGCCACTCAATATGCAATGCCCCCAGAATTTAGCGGGAAGTGGGGAACGGAGTGTTTTAAGACTAGATTCCTTCTGCCTACCCCGCTATGTGCGGGATACAGCGTGAAACAGATTTATTTATTTATTCTAATGAAAATGTATTTAGATATTTTGAGTAATTTACTAAGAAACATTCAAACTTTCTTACTAACTAGCTATTGTATTATATTTCAAATCCGCTTCAATCCTATAAACTTTAGTTAGGGACTGTTGATTATTTACACAACAATTATATGACGCTGACAATTGTTTATTTTCTTGTCTAATCTATTTGCTAATTGAGGCACGCGCTTGTACGATGCAAAGTGTACCCTCACACAGTCCTACCATTTATTCGCTGATAAAGTACGTCACATCGACGCGTATTGCTTCCATATATAAAGAGGCGCGCTTTGATACGTTTTATATTGTGAAACAATTCTGATACAGTACAGTCCACTACATCAGAATTCATTCTCATCGAACTTTTGTAGTTTAATCGACATAAAGCTTGGAAATATTTGAACATTCGTTCAAGCATTTTTGATTGAACTTTGGTCTGACGTGAACGTTGAAAAAAATGGACAAGAGGCAAATCATAGGAAGCGCTACCCGCTACATCGCAGGGCGCCATGCTGTCCAGACGGTGTACTGGAGGCGCGCGGGCGACGACGCCAAAGGCCTACTGAAAACCAGCAAGATGACATTCTTTGGCAAAAACGACGGACCCAACAAAGTAGATACTGCGGAAATGTTCGCCAGAGTACGGGAGAGATACGCGTAAAGCTTATCAAAGTCCGTATGTAATATGTCTGTGATAGCTATATTTATTTAATAGTCTAATTTTATTAGTTAGTTAAATTGTATTGTCTATTTGTCTCCATGTTTTGATATGAGCGGTGGTGATGACTAAACGTGTGCTGTACTAGTACTGTTTATCTAATAGAATTTAACTAGTGAATATGTTTTCGTATGTATTATAATGTTTACTGTTTGGAGTATTATTATAATGTTATATGTTCATATTGTACTCATTGTAAGATATTTGTGACAAATCCTGTTATGTACAAATATAAGTAATATTATAATTATTATTTTCTTTTATTTACTTTTCTGCTGTCTATAAATTGTTTTTTTTGTCATAATGTGCCAGTGGCGACGTATTGCAATCTAACGATTTACGTATATGGAGAACGATAAGACGAATAAGAATATATCAGGCAAAATAGTCAAAAATTAACTATTCTTTCATTATTTTAAAATAATTTTAATGAAATAAGATTATAATATTTTAAATTCGTTTAGGTGACATTGAATATGACTGATACAAAATATTTAACATTTTATGTACAACTTGGGTGCTTCCATGTAATTGTTCAAGTGTTGTTTTCAATTATAGAGTTGATACACGTAACTTTGTGATAAATTACTCCATTTTTCATGACATAAACAGAACAGAACAGAACATGGCAGAACATAACCACCTTGACTTACTAAAACGAGGAGTTGTAAGTATAAGCACTCGAGAAATATCAACCATTCTGGTGCTGTGGGAGAGCATCTCGACTCGGACGAATGACTTTTTACTCCTTCTTACTTCCCTAGGTACTAGACTCGGTGGCGGCGCGGCGCTGAGTTTCTTCATGATATTCACCATTTCGACCGTACGTGGTTAACGGAATGTTTGACCTTAGTGGTATTTTTTTTACACCGTATCCCACTCATAGCAGTGTAGGTACCACCTTTTACCTACCGTTAAGACATTTCCATTCCCCACTTTCAAATTGCGTGTTTAGTGACGCCGAGTTACCAGAGAGAGAAAACGAAAATATAAAATATTTCTTTTCCTGGAGTGGGAATCGAACTCACAACTAGAGCACAATTGTGCCGATCAATGTTGACTCAAATTTCATTATCTCTAATTTAATTTTGATTACCACACCAAGAAGTGATAAATAATATTAAGTTTCAGATAAAAACATAAATACTCAAATATATTTCTATACATATAACAAAAACCTAAACATGTAAGAACAATAGTAATAGCAAATACTTTTCAATGAATAAAATAACATTATTATAAAATTTTCAAAAACGATTTACATAATTTACTTCAAGACGTCCAAGATACCGAGAAGCTATATTTGAATAGATATAGCGTGATGAGATTTTCATTAAACGGAAACTGGGACAATCTTTCGCAAATATTATATAGTGACTCGCAAGTCGGCGGTCTTGTTATTTGTTTAGCAAACAAAAGCCGTACAAGTAAGTTTGTATTTACTGAAACAATAGTCTGGGATAGAGCGTTGATCCTTCATTGTAATAACAATAAGAATAAAGTGAATGCAGTTTTTATTTTATTTTAAAGCTTTTAGAATATTTCGTTTTGTAAAGTTGGCTGCATTGCTTTATTGAGATTTTTAAAATAAGAAAATGCTTATTTTAAATTTGATTATATTTTCATTTATTAAGGTGTTATTATTTATTAAAATAATTATAATTATTATTTATTTTATGAAATTATTTATTATTGACATGATCGAGAATAGTCTCGACTTGTGCTAGGATAGCTTTACAATAACAGAATCTTTGTACTCTACCTACGTTGCCTGACTATAATTTAATACAGGATATAATTTTAGTAAAAGCTGTAAGTAGAATAAATAAGAGCTATAAATAGAATCAATTTCCACTTTATATTATCATTTTAAATTAATGTCTTGAGAAGGGTTTTTCATAATCGTCGTGTGTTATCACAGTATCTATAAGTAATCTGAACTAGCTAAGAACCCTTGTTATTGTTAATAACGGTGTAAAGAGGGAAAGTAGACAAAGGTTTTTCCGATAAATTATCGCAATTCATTACTATAAAACTACTTATTTTTTTCTTTAGAACGCAAATCTTGACACTACAAGATTTACTAAGGCAAAAATAAAAAGGCATTTCTTTCTATGATTACTGACATGGTCGCTGCGAAATTTGGATGGCCAACTATCACTAGGGTTCATATATTTAGATAAACATAACGATTCTATATACATAGGTTTTTACTATAATACTAAGGAAAAACGACATGCCTTAAAAACGACGATAATATTTTTATTTTTTTTAAAGTAACAGACTTTTCGTTCCCAACAAAACGATACAATATTTTATGAGACGGTATAAAAATAAAAAATAAATAAATCAGTTTCACGCTCCCCGTATCCCGCACACAGCAGGGTAGGCAGAGGGAACCCAGTATTAAGACACTCCGTTTTCCACTTTCCGTTGAATGGCAGAACTCAACGCCGCGCTTCGCATCGTCTCCAAGCCGAAGAAATGGAAATATAAACGTAAATAAATATTTCACTTCCTCGAGTGAGGATCGAACCCACAAACGTCGCGTCACAGTCACACCCTTGGGCCGCTGCGCCGCGACTGCCTCGAAAGTATAAAAATGTGCCACAGATAAATTAATAATTTGTCACGTTTACTTATATTGCTACCAATGTGTTAACCTAATGAAGTGATGAGGATGAGATAACCTAATAAGCGAACATAATGAAGGAACGCCTCGGCAGCACGTTAGTGCTTTAATGCAACGTCGCATCTATATTTGTATGTCTGTATGAGTGTCATTAACTATGAAATGTTATTTAAGATAATTGTCCCGGTTCTGAACCGTTTTGAAGATTTTCGTTTATGTTATATTTACAAATAATTATATTAGTTATATTTTTTTAGATACACTAATTACAGACACTGGATGCTGAGTGACGGTACTCAACGTTGTACTTTGTCTCGAGTGACTCGCATAATATATAGGACTCATAATCATCGCACTTAATGTCCTATTTTATATTCATAATTTTATCTTTTGAACTAATAATTAGACCTGTCATTATTTCGTAGTAAAAAATTTATAATTTTTAATTTTATAATTTAATAATTTTAATAATTTTTAACAGGAATTTAATTTTATAATTTTTTTTCGACTTTGAGTTCGCCACGCTTCAAGACGCAATGCCTGAAGAGTTTGGCGGTAAGTGAGGAACGGAAATATGTAAATGGAGGACAGAGTGAACACTAGGTTTCCATGTCCCTTGTACCTGTTACATCTTGCGTTGTAACAGATATATAAACAAATACTTATTTTATTTGTCATAATGTACGACACTCATTAATAATAATTTTCTGCGAACTAATTTCCTCCATCAACAGGAGCACGCGGTAGAGCTGTGCGAGGTAATCCCGCAAGCACTTAACACGTATCAATCGCATGCAAATACACGTCACTCCGATGGTTCATCCTTTCAATGTAAATAAAAGTGAAATTACACATTTACTTGCTAATTGCAGATATTACTGACATTAAAATATCTACTATTATACTCGCTGTTCCGCGTGGTTTTGTCCGCTTGAACTATATGAATATTTATTTAATAATAAAAAATAATCTAATTATTAAAAAAGGCAGCTTCTTGCTTTTATTAGTACCTATAGCACACTAGTGTTTCTGCGAAACTATAATATTAAAAACTGTATCATATGACGAAGAAAATTTACATTTTGTTTTAATTTTTGTATTCAATATAAGACCTTTATTTTCCAATCATACTTTTTAAATGCAGTAAATTTCCTATTTTTCCTTGTTATGAACTGTTGGTTAAAAAAACGCTAAAGGAAATCTAAATTATGAATTTTTTTACCCTGCAAAATATAACGTCGCAATTTCTCAAGAAAAAATGTTACACTATGTATAAACTTGTAGATGCAAGTTGTTTCACTTTTTAATTTTTTTTTAATAATATTTTTGTGGTGGCTAATCTAAGTAACGAGGCAATACTCGGTGTTGAGTTCTCCTCAATACACAATACCTCAAGAATCTGAAAGTGGGGAACGGAAAAGTCTTAATGAGGACGCAGTGTCTTAATACTCAGGTTCCCTCACTCTGCCTACACTGTTATGTGCGGAATCGAATAGATTTTTTTTGGATAGTCCATTTATTGAGGAAAGCCATATAATCACGTTATTTTTTCCGATGAACCTATTTTCAATATTTATCGAGTTGCAGTCGGTTGGTGTATTATTATAACACATACCCAATTCTTACTTATTTCTGTTTAACTATATAGATAAAGCAACATATAATATAGATAATTTTTTTTTTAAATTTTTGCTTTAATAATTTAGCAATATGTTGTTTTATGAAATTATTTCTCTATTTCTTATTAATTAGTGTTAGCTAGTTTGCTTAAATTTGCTTAAGAAGATTAAATTCACCTCAATTAACAGTTCAGCTTAAATAAATTGAGTTACCGCGCCCAATGAAATATCTTTATTGATTAATTAATCGGGTTAGTATTGAATTGTGTGTGAAAATAAAAGTTACTTTTCTTCTTAAATAACAAATCAGAAGCTTTTATCAACAAAATCGCTTATAACATAATATTCACAAGCAATATAATGTGTGTTTATTTATATTTGCACTCTGACCGTGGGTCGCCACTTACCCGTTATTCTTATTATGACGGAATTTTTCTTAGGAAAAAAGAACAATTATTTCAAGACATCTTAATATCAGAGAGGAAAAGCTTCCAATAAGTCTAAAATAAATAAACATAATAACACTTTCTTTGCAAATAATAATGTAGCCCAGTTATTTACAAATATTTATACAGTAAAAAATAGCTTCACGCTGTATCCCGCACGTGGCAGGGTATTTGGGCGTTGCCTGTTAAATGGCGGAACTTAACGCTGGGTTTTTACCTTGACATCTGAGCGAAGAAATGAAAATATTAATAAATAATAATTAATTTCCCCCGAGTGGTGATGAACCTACAACCACGACGACCGCTATTTATATATGACTGAAATATTTATATAGTAAATGTTATTATAAATTGAAATGATTTTGCCAGCTTCACCTCACAAGAAGAGCGTCAATAAACTTGAATGCATTTCTCCATAAGCGCGAAATTAAATTTGTTCTCAATAACTTGCGGGGAATGTAAAAAATATCTTTTATAATTTTAAATAAGATCAATTGAATGAGCGAACAAAGCTCCTCGTGACCTACACTCAGGGTGTTATAAAGCCATTAGAGACTGGAATGCTCAGTCGGTATGGCACCTCTATTAGGACTTACGCGTTTCACATACGGAATTTGTGACTAAAATACCTTTTAAATTATTATTTATTGAAAATATGTTGGAAATACATTTTAAATTCTCGCTCACAATAATTTGTCCATCTGTCAATACCATTTATCTCAAAATTGCATGGAGGTATTAAGGTGAAATGAATATAAAATATTAAGGTCTATGGTACCTTGCAGCATAGGAAAAATAAGCTTCTAAGTCAAATAAATCAAAAGATACGAGCATTTATGCATCAATTTTCTGTAGATGGCCTCAGTGACACAATCATTCTAAAAGAGCCAGAATTCTACAAAAAAATATTGAAATAATACATTGCTTTTACAATTTTATTTATCTGTATCACAAAAAATAACTCAACGTCTGTATATAGTTAGGTGTAGGTATAAATTAAATCACCTCGTAAGGGATAAACCTGTATAAAAGTCCTCGGGGAGTACCCCTGGCGCGGCGATAATGACTATGTACGAAGTATCTACTATTCTTTTACGCGTATAAGCAATTTTCACTAGAGATTCAATATTAACATATAATAAAATTGCTAGTGTTGCTTAAAGATCAGTTTACCATGTAATCATATATGTGCATGCATAATACTTCAATAATAAACATTTACATTTAGGGTTCTGTAATTCTAAAGGAATAACTTGAATTCTTTATAGTATCAAACTGAAATTAATACCATATATTCAGGTCTACGGTCCCTTTTAGGACAAAAAGATAGAGTCTCTAACTCTAACTCAAAATTTATAGGAATTTTATAGGAAAGAATTACTATTAAGAACTAATATTTCTAGTTCATTTCATACAATGAGTGCATATGTCAATGTGTACGCAATAGGATTGTCAACGTTATTCGTCACGTAATCAAAACTTATATTATAATATTTCCCGTAGACCCTCAGTGGGAGAGTCCAATTCACATTTAACCAGTTTTTTTTGTTTTTAAATTTGTTTCCATTAAAAACTCGAATTTTAGTATAATTGTAATTAAGCTAACCGGAATTCAACCGAATATGCCATCATTTAATGATTTAAACCTAATCTGTTTAAAATACGACAATAATGTTAAATTTCATTCGAGCAATTTTTTTTAAACTCTTTTTTACTTTATATACCAACCGCCGAAATAATAAAACGAAATGTCCTTTTAATTGATATTAGGGTAATTTGGACAGTAAAAGCTAACTCACGTTAGCATTATTATAACAATGATTAACTACCACTGTGAGTGGACATTCACAAATGAAATTCAAGTTTAGTCTTAATTAGAGACTGGGTGTGGCTGTAACAGACATTTATTTAAGAAAACATGATTTAAATTTAAATTATTATTGTTAGTAATATAAAAAAAGCATGTATAGTTTCGGCAGACACACAAGTAATTTTTTTTGTTTTAGTCATGGCGCAGAGGCTCAAGCGTGAGACTATAAGCGCGGTTGTGAGTTCGATGCCAACTCGAGGAAAATAAATATTTAATAAAATTTAAAATATAAATAAAATATAAAATATATCATTTTAAATTCTCGTTGCGGTGACGAGCGCGGGTTGAGACCCGCCACTCAACACGCAATCCGTCCAGAACTCAGCGGAAAGTGGGGAAGAAGAAGAAGAAGACGGAAGAGTCTTAATGAGAACGGAGTGTCTTAACATTAGGTTCCCAGGTTTCCCCTGCCTATCCTGCTATGTGCGGGATACAGCGTGGCAATTTGAAATAAATTATAAAAATTAAAATAACATATTTAAATTTAAAAGATCACTCAGGAATTTTTCATTCGTCCATACAAATGAATTGGACATTTTATTTGTGGACGTTCGCGTTTCTGTGTTGAATTAAAGATTTAATCGGTAAAGCGAATTGCAATAAGCATAATCTGACTATTTCATTTCACGCGACGATGAATACTTGCATGAGATCTCTCTTGTTTAATTAATATGTTAACATGTATACGTAGAAATACGTAGAAATGCGATACTTGTTTGTGCTAGTAAAATTCAATGAGCCGCTCTATAGCTTCGAAGTTTCGAAGTATCTGAATGTAGGCAGACCAAATGCTCGGCGTTCCGAGCGTGTTAGTTCAGCACTAATCACTTGCCAAGCCACTCTAATGTCACGTTGAATAGGTTATGTTTTCAAAACGATTCGTTTTGTGTCACTCGTACTTGATAGCTTTATAAAAGTGTTATTAAAAACTTAAAATTATATGTAGTTAAAAATAAATGATTTCAACAAAATAATTTATGAGTTTTGCCAAAATTTTAATTAATGTATTTCGTTTAATTTATATGTTTTTTAACTATTAAATAATAAATATAAAAAAAATCATGCAAGTTAAATTTCAAATTTTGTTTTTTCTTTCGATTCAATGAGAATACTGTTTAATAGCGAAAGCACCGTTAATTCTGAATATTACCTTTTTATTATTTTTGTTTGAAAGCTGATGTTTAGGTTAGTTAGGAAATTCACAGAAATGGGTGTCATCGGCGTATCACATTAAATTAGGTACACTGTTTGTTTGTATCTTTAATCTATTTTCTTTAAAATGAGAAATGATATAATGAAATATATAATATTCAGTTTATTATAACTTACTCCGGAATACATAGATTATAAATAACTTAGGTCAAAATTTACGCGAGACTAAAGTTTTTCATTTAATTTATTGAAATTAATTCCCCTTGAGTCATTAAAACGTACGGCAACAACTCAAATATTTAAATAGGTCACAATAATACTGGCAACCCCCATAAAGATGAGTACAAGTTATTTTTTTGCAAGGGTAATTAAAATTGCGCGAATAATATTGAAAAATGTTGGCAGAATATTGCTGCCAAGCTTTTTTAATCGAAACTTTACAACGAATTCCTTTTAAAGAATATAGAAAGATTTAAAAAGACGTTGAAAATATCGATTCCAATTAGGATCAGCATCGGAGCCGATGCCCCGAAATAATGAATGAAATAACTCCCGAATGACGCGAAGATTCATAGTCAGTTGGCCTTCGATCCAGGAAACGTATTAAAAAATAAAATAGTTCAATTTGATTATTTGAAGAACTTAACATGGTAAGTTTGTTTAAGTATGCACATACTTTTTGTTACAAACAATTAACTAAAAATTAAAAAATACATTTACTTAACATAAAGTAAAACGTACTTTGATTTTCTTCAATTACTTACGTAATCGTTAGTCATAAGACTCGAAGTACGCCTACACCGCTATCGGGGAAAATGATAATTCGAAGGTATCTCTGGAGATACCATCTGGAGAGTATGACGGGTGGACTTTGTATCCATTTCAACGTTTCTAAACACATCTTAACCACTTTTGTGACATGGGTTGGAGTCATGTTTCATAGTGTTTAATACATTTCATCTGCAAATTTATTCGTATTGAAGGAGAAAAGAAAAATTTCACGCAGATGACCAGAATTCGGTACTTATGGGGTAATTTGTACACTTAATAATATTATTTCTTAAATAAAACTGACATTATATATGAGACTACGATGTATGCTTACTCTGACAAGGAAATATATTATTAAATTTCTAATACTGCTATAATCTATAAGTCTACGTTGAAAAGAAAGACAATCATGTAAGTATATGGAATAAAAGTAATATTCTCGTTTTACTTTTAAGATTTGAAGACATAATAAATTATACTACATATTTTTGTTCGTCATCGTGTATATCCAATATGACCAACTTTTTACTTTTATACTTTAACTTTTATACTTCATGGATATAGCGAATTCAGACAGCAATAAAAAAGGATCTAGGGTCTTTGTGATTTTATTCAGTACATGATACACGAGGCAGTCTTCCAGTTTATCAAGAAAGGAAAAGGAAAATTGTATATTATATTTTTTTTAGGTATTAACATTTGGTCTGGTACATTTGTACCCTAGTCATAATAATAAAAGCTTGCTTAGTAAATATTGTGTCAAAATTTCCAAGTGTTGTTTTAGAAACATTTTACTTCCTACTGCCGGCTGTTTTTAGGTATAAAAATATTTCCCCTTAATGGAATGAATATAATGATACTGTCAAGTGGGAAACGTATAACAAGCGCTGTCTCTGCACATGATGGATGTGGGCTAAATATTACATGAAAAATGTTCACATTTAAAACTAATTTTTGACTAGGTTGGACCTCAGAGATAGGCTTGAGAATTAAATGTTATTAATTTATGTATTAAATTAAATGTTTAAATTTTAAATTAAATTAGCAACCAGAACAAAACAAAAATATATTTTTTAAATTGCTTCAGCTATTTTGTATAATCCAAAAATATCTAAATGCACATACAATTTTATATTTTAGTACAATATTAATTTTCTTCTAAGTTAACTGAACCAAGTGCAGCAGTTGTTACTTCCAGCTAATACGAGATTCAGTCATTCACTATATTTTCTTCGCCCTACCTTAACAAGATGTTAGAGATATTAGAAATATAAATTCTGTATTAACTATAATTTATTAAATGTAATAATTTTATTATTATTTTTCACTTCTACTAAAAGAAAAGACAAAATCAGTAATTTTAATACAACGTCATTTAGTTTGTAGAGATCTGTGAATATCAGTAGAAAATAACAAAACTATTGAACGTTAAACGTTCATTTTGACATTGTAGGTGCAGAATAACGGCTATAGGAACCTTAATAACAATAAGGCCAAAGTACAATAGTGCGTTATCACGTCAGGACACGCCCGATTATCTGCTTCGTTTGAATATCATATTGCGACATTAAATGTTATACAACTCACATGTATTACATGTGCGTTTACCTATTGATATTTAAGCGAACATTCGATAGGTACCTGGTATTTACAGTTTTACCAAGGAGGAGTCGGTTCACTTCGAACACAGTATCGATAGTGGAGGAAGGTGACATCTAATATGAGATTGTTGACAGTGGACAACCGTAGTACGTGGCTCTCTGGATATTTCGCTAGGGATAAATCGTGAAGCTTAAAAAAATATAATGGTTACATTGACATCTGACGGATTTTTATTCTTTAAAATTCCGTGGTTATCGTAAATGGGAAAAGCTAAAACTATTTTTTTTATATATTTTCAGCATGAAAATAGAATTCTTATAGGATCACCTTGTTATCTGCCTATAAAGGTATCCCTTTAAACAAAGAAAAAATTAAGCTTCTGAGTCAAGGAAATCAAAAGATACGAGCATTTATGCATCGTTTTTGCTGCATTTCGTAGTCAAAATCTATAGGTAGTCTTCCCGTAACTCTACAGTTATGATGTTTTGCACGAAGTGACAATTAAAATACAAGTAAAGAAAAAAATTCAAAAAGTGAAAATCTAATGGTCTTTTTTAGAAAAACTCTATTACAAACTTATTGTTTTGTAGTTCATTTCATACAAAATGACTGCATATGCCCACCAAGTTAAGTTTGTTAGCTTTTATAAGTTGTTCTTTTGTTGACCTACATTCCTCAAATTAGTACGGAAGCCTCGGTGGGAGAGTCGGAGTCCCACTTGGCCTGTTTTTTCTTATTCACCTTTTACGATTTTACCTCAAAAAATCTATAAGGTAAACATTAGTAAGTCAGCTCTATCAGTTTGTTAAGCTTAAATTTATTTTGCCTCTATAAATATTTATAGATACTTTGTTACATGAAATATTCAATTGAAAATTATATTAAAATATGAGACTAAATTTATAAAATGCCGGTAAACTGAGAGACCCGTTTTAAGTGGACGAATGAGATCCATTAAGAGCTTTAGGCTTAAGTTCCAATTTCATTTATATGCAAGATCACACACTCCGTATACCAAAACAATATTTGCCGTATAAAGTGCTACACCATTTTGTACTGTTTAAATAATTTGCAAAAAAATCGTCAAAGGATGTTTCAAATATTTTTAATGGTACGTCGTCTCAAAAGTACATTTGTATATATGGACTGTTTACCAGTCGTTGAAATGAATTTGAATATTATATTGAGATTTAAAAAAAGTTTAAAACGATATACTATTTTCATTTATTTTCATAAACATTATTTAATGTAGAAGATAAATCGTACAAGTACTATACATAACTTAATAGATCTAAAGCTGTTGCTAAGTATTTTAATTCTGCGGTGGACGGGAACGGAGTGTCTTAACACTTCACTTCCCACTGCCTACACTGCTATATGCTGTATACATGATAAGCTCTGTGTAAGTTTCGACCCGCGCTCTTTTTTTATGGTATTAATATTCTATAACATACATACCTATATTATAAATTCGAAAGTAACTCTGTCTGTCTGTCTGTCTTTTACGCAATCGAGGCTAAACCCCTAATTTAATTGTAATAAAATACTCATATAGAGTAACTTGAGGGTCTCGGGATGAACATAGGATATTTTTTTTTCTCATATTTGTAATATTTTCGATAAATACTAATATTTTAAAATACTTATATTAATAAGTATTAAAAATAAATAAGTAGTCATATTAATGACATGCAATTTACTTCGCCATGTTCATAACAACCGTCGGTATGCGACTGTTGCTAAGCAACGATTTGCAAAGTTTGTTGTTAGAAAATGTTACCCAAAATGAGCTTGCTTAACGCATCTCTCTATTAAAAACTGAAAATAATTTCATAAATATATTTAATAAATATCCGTATAGTTCAAGCGGGCGTAGCTGCGTTCATGTTATCATGTTATTAAGCGTAGGCTTAATTTTTGCAAATTTCATCTAAAGATATATAGTGTAATATTTGAACATTTGCGATTTTGCATAAATGCGTACAATATTTTGCATAAATGCGTACAATATAATTTTTTTAACTTAAACCTACTTATAGTACCAATAAATTAGTTGTTTTTATTGCTCTACATTTTTATTTCTCCGAAATGCTAAAATATTATTGTAGTATTAGTAATACTACAGCAATGGATGTGTTACTGTTATCCTTTTTACACATCATTAGGCCCACCAATTTTTTATATTTTTATATAAATAAAAATGGCCCTATCTTCGTATGACATTACGAGTAAGCCTTTTAAATTTTTCAGTTATTTCTTTTATACAACTACAAGGAGGTAATTAGATATTTCAAGCGTTAGGGAGGTAGGGGATTCCAAAAAGGAAAATAAATGTTATTATTGTAATTACATACTAGTGTATTAAGAGAAAAACCCAACCGGATGAAGTTGAGACGGTTTACCATTATATTATGAAAAGGCAATAACTTCATTGGAATTTAAACTATGAAAAGTATATAAGAAATCAAAAGTCATCGCGCTTAAGTAAAAGCTTGAAAACAGCTTTCAGCGAAATACAATTTTACAATAGAGACAAAATAAATACGAAATACATTAGAACTGTTTAACTTTTTAATGTGTTTTCGCGAAAGTAATAAGAATTGACAATACAAATTTATTTTATTAATAAACTAGGGAAAATACCTAGAGCTGCTTAGCTTAGATAATAATATGTGCATAAGTATAGCCATAAGTTGTTTGCTATATTAACAATGAAGGTGCTTTATTATTTTCAAAGCCTTCAAAACTCTTTAAAAAATCTGTGATAAATAAAATTCAACTGCTCCGACGTTATTTCGGGTTAATATGTACATTTGTAAATGCACACATGTACATTAACAATGCTGTAAATGCAGATTAGTCCTCGTCTTAGTCCTAATGTAAAATGTGGGAGGTGTGTAAAAATAGAAAATACTAGAAACGTTAATTTATCATTATTAGCAGTAAGCTATCAAGTTGATTCACGAGTTGTTATCAAAGCCATTTAAATTGAATGCTTGGGCTTTGCATATTAATAGTTCCAAAGATAGCTTCCGATATAGTATTGCGATCGGCGATAAATGTAAATTGTACTTCATTTAAATAGAACGATTCCAATCATATTTCTGTATTGAATTTAAATATTTGCATCTTTAGGTTTGATTTTTTAATCAACTACGTTGTAGAATCACAATAGAAGAAGGAAGTACATATGTCTATAAATGTGTTTATTTAAAATATTAAATAATATTCGCCAGCTCAACGCCTATCACCAGCGTCGCGGGGACAGTAGTACGAGCTCTTCTAAGCCACATTTCGACTTTATTACAATAATGTCGAGATATTAATACAATATTTCGCATAGAACGAAAAAAGAAAACTTATATCATAAATTTATTTTTGTCTAATTTACATTGTCACAATAACTGTAAACAAAACAATATTTGTCTATTTACAACTATGATAGTTTAAGGAATGACGCGAAATAAACAAAAAACTAATACACACAAAAGGCAACATATAAAAAGAGAAATAAAACTGTTCATTGAACTGATGTTTTGTACAAAACAAAGAACAAATATTCTTTGTAAAAATAAAGGTACTGGTACTCTTTTACCATAATATGTGCCTACATATTGTACGAGTGATTCACAAAAAAATAACAATTGAAATAGATTGTTTGTAGCTTAGAGTGCAATGAATTTAAACTTTTTTTCATTGTTCAGTCGGTAAACAGTTGTTTCAATTGAAGAGGGACGCGAGCAAAATTAAAAAAGTTGCAAAATGTTTTCGCAAAGCTGATTGTGCAAGCGACTAGGTGAGCAGGATGTATAGAACTAGAACACTACGTCGTGTTAAGTGTTACAAGTAATTTCATTGTGCAATTGAAATTGAAAAAGTTTTTTCTCATTTATATTTCGGAAAATTCTAGTTCTTGTTGTTCTAGCTAAATACTTTTGTCCGCTTCATTTTCATTAGGCTTTTTTTAATACTTGTTCCCATTTAGTTAATATAATCGAATATTCGAAATTCGAAAGAATAGATTATAAGATGTTATTTTTATAATTTTTTTATTGAAAATATATGTAATATTTCTAGGACTCGTATCGCTTTTAATGAATATGGTGAAAGTTCTCTATCGCAAATATTGATGCGAACTAATTTACAAATATTTTGTTACAAGACTGATATGTTTTTTTTTAAATTTCAGCAGCCCATAGCCTCGCCATCCAGTCTAAATAGATCTATCTTAAACTAAATTATATTCAGGTACTTAGATATTTTATATTTTAAACACTTTATCGTCTCCAACAACAAACTTCACCGTTTCTCTTCGTTCCTGACAGAGGCTTCATTAATTTTATAGGCTTTTTTGTCTAACTTCTAGAGATTCTTCCTTAAGACTATTTATTTGGATTTATTCATCAGCTACGATTATTTGTTAAGAATAATTTTTAAGATACTAATCATGTAATCAAGATTTATTACTATTATCAATTTACGTAAAAAAAGTACTACGGCATTTATCTAGATAACCCAAACTAATTTCCAGCTATCTAATTTACTCGTCTTGCGATTTTTATTTTAAATATAGTTAAGTAATAAAAGTATATTAATATGTTAAAAATATTTTTTGCAATAGTCCGGTCAAGGAAAATTTGAAAGATATTTATAATTACTATTAACTAACACAATAATGGAAAGCAAAAATGATTCAAAAAGAATCTACAAAAGAAATTGGTGCCTTTATATCCTATTTACGGACGTAAATAATATATACGTATAAAGGATATAGAAAACATATGTACATATCTATACTTATAATAAAGTCGTAACGGATCGGTGTCCGTACCTACATGAAAGACATAAAAGAAAAATTGTTGTAGATGGCATTTAATAACAACCAAATACCATATTTTTAGTCTTTTTGTGTGTTTTCCGTTAATACATTCGTCCATTCGTCCGTTTGTCTGTTTGTTAAATTACAAGTTTTGATGTAAGACATAATACCAAACAGACATCTTCTAGGGGTGATCTTAGAAGTCCATCATATTATCAAGACCAAAGAAGATGCAGGGATAATTGGAAATTCTTGTCTTAGGCCTCTAATAAAAGCTATATTAAATTAATATTATGAAAATATTTTACTCTAAATTCCAAGATTCCACGTTGAAATTTTACTATATAATAAGTGAGTTAAAAGAATTCTAGTGAAGCATACAGCATGCGTTTGCAAATGGACCACCAAGATCTGGTTAGGATTCATGTCACCTGTGCCCCAAGTTCTAACTGTCTGAAGTTTTCGCATTGTTTTGTCCTTATAGAGGAGTAATTAAGACTGTGTGCACTACGTGCTGGCTATTATGCTTCGTTAGGGTGCCAGAAAGTTTAGAACTTTCTATCCCGTATACATTAAGACTTTCCTTTCAATTTTCGAGACATTGCGTATTTAATCGAACATACAAACGTCTCGTTCACAGTCAGATGTTGTCCCACTTCACTAGAGCGGCAATATAATGGATTTAATTTATATATAATTAATACAACCTAATGATAGAATCAAATAACACTCACAATCGTAATAAAGTAAACGGAAAAATACCTAGCACCTCTTGGATCGAAAGAAGAGACTTCGATCTATTTTATTTAATTAATATATTAATATTTTATATCTATTTTTTTATGCTAATAACAATAACATGTCTTTATATATTGTATAGAAAGTTTTCTAAATAAAGGATAGCATATTTCTTTTTATGTGCGCGAACGCTATCCTAATATTATAGACAATGACCACGCCTTTGCCGGATGTAGCTTTATGTTTACAGTCATTATTATTAGATGAAATTAATTATCTTATATCATTATGTTATTTCAACCGTATTTTATTGAAAGATATTTTAATATCACGACCGACTATACTGTCGTTAACTTTTAAAGTATGTACGCTGAAACAATGGATTTTTAACGTCCTATTATATGCAATAAAAAAGTTTTTAAATTACAACACACGTCATCTACAACCCTCCCTTTGTTATTTCAGTAATGGAATTACAGTTTTGGTATTTTATAGGGCGTTCGATTCTTAATTGATATTAATAAAAGTTTATACAATATACAATTAGTTTTGTGAAAATAAAAAAAGTATAGGTCATGATAAAATGATAACGAGCCTGTTTGTTTTCTCTAAGGGGGACGAGTTTATCAATGAATCAATTATATAACTTTTCCAAAAGAAATGATTATTCTTGTAATAGTTTTGATTTGGTTGATTTCTAAAAAGTTTGTTAAATATATAGAAAACTTTTTGGTATATAATTTAATAACATATATAAATGTTAATTTCGTTAAATGTTAAGGCTGAGTGAATGTAGTGTTTTTCGAGGTATTATTGAATGGCGGAACATATGGTCGCGCTTTACCTTTTTATCAGAGCAAAGAAATAAAAAAATATTTAATATTTAATTCCCCCAAGTGGAAACCGAAACTACAACTCCTTAGTGCTATCGAGATCAAATATCAAAACCCCTACAATGTATACAAGTATTTCCAATTTTTTATCCATTTGTACAAAAATAATTCAAGCAAATAATCAGCGACATCTTTAGGAAAAGTTTTGTTTTGGCGGATCCTTATTTAAATTTTTTTCATACAAAACTTATCCGAGACAATTAAAATTCGACACGTCTCTGCGGTTGGCTAGATTTCCTTTTGCATAAAACATGACAACGTTTTTTAATAAAAACTTGAGATAAATTTTTATCACCGATTTTTCATGTCCTATTTTCTGTTTTATGAATTACAAGGTGGGTCTGTTGTGAAAAATTTGGGCTTTATAAAATTTATTACATTATTATTGCAAAGACTTTGTCTGTGTACATCAAAAATATTATTTCAAATAAGTAAGCTTATATAAGGCTATACAATTTCTTAATTACGCTTACTTAATTCCGATTCAGGTTTACTAATTTAAGCTGGTTAGATCTTCAAACCGCTTAAATTATAATCAATTCTTAGTAAGAAAAGTCTATTCTCTCATTATTTCTGAACCAATGTTCAGATTTTTCCAGATTTCACCTAATTGGTTGCGACTTTCAAAATTTGTATCTTCTTTAAAAGCATTTCAGGATAAAGTTACATGGAAAGGCGTCAAGCTCCAAACTTATATTAAACTTTTAATTTTCAGGACGATAGCGAAATTTTGTTTAATGGTATTTTTTTATTGTAAGCCTGTTTTTTCACTTTTATTAAAGAACTAGCAACCGCCAGTGGCTTCGCCCGCTTGAACTACTCGATTATTTATTCAATATACTGAATTACTTAACTTTGGTACCATATTAGCGTAATTATTATAAGCGTATAATTTATAATGGTTTAAAACAATGTGACCTACATTTTTATTTAAGATCGGTTCAGTATTTTTTTGTAAATACATATATGAACGTTTTTTTTCTTAGAGCGCTTTGCAAAATAATAATAAATTATTAATTTTTATTTTCACCATATGTTAAAAAGAATATACGTACTAATTTAAATTATTATAGCCTTTTGCGTAAAAAGACTTAAAGATTAAATAACTGGCTTAGATAAGGATTTATTCCTAATTAGTGGGCCCGGACGCGGCTACGCGTGCTTGAACTATACGATTATTGATTAAATATATTTATGAAATTATTTTCGCGTTTCAATAGAATTTGTTAGAAAATATAAGCCTAAATAATTAAAATAATAATAATAATAATAATTAACACTTTATTGCACGTTTACAATTGGAATATACATTTGACTTACACAGTACATATAAGATCAATGTGCAATGGCGGCCTTATCGCTAAGAGCGATCTCTTACAGGCAACCGACATTACCTACCGACCGAACCGACATAAGTAATACTTCTTACAAACATATACCTAACTACTTACTATGATTAATTTAATATAAACATATATATTAATAAAANTATACACATTTATCGTATTTATGTTAACTTACATAAGAATGTACAAATAATAAACTATATATAAACCTTCCCTGAGAAATACTCGACCTAATGGTGAAAACCGCATCAAAATTCGTTGGGTGGTTTAGAAGAAGAAGAGTTAGAAAGTTCAGACAGACACGAAAAGCGACTTTGTTTTATTAGATATAGGATAAAATATTTGAGTAACCGAAATGAACGGTTTGGCCCTGATTGCGTAAAAGACAGACAGAAAGAGTTACTTTCGAATTTATAATATAGCTATGGATAGAACCCTGTTAGGAAATTGACATAAAATGATAAGAGCCCTTATAATTTTTATGTGATTTTTTGTTATAGAGCATTATTTATTTTTTTTATGGTAAAAGGACAAGGCAAGCGAGCGTTCGGGTCACCTGATGGTGATCACCGCCGCTCACGACCCCGTCTAACACCAGAGGAGCTACAGGTGCGTTGCCGGCCTTTGAGGTGGAGATAGACGCGCTTTTTGAACGTACCCATATCGTACCGACCTGTAAACACTGGGTGGGTAGACCGTTCTACAGTTCGGTGGAGCGTGGAAGCAAATTTTTGCGAAACCGCACAGTAGTGGAGTGCCACGTATCCAGATGGTGTGGATGATATTTAAGTTTCTGACGTGCTGTGCGGTTAGAAAATTCGGCGGCAGGTAACAGGTCAAACAGTTCTTCAGAACACTCACCATGATAAATGCGATAGAGAACGGACAGCGAGGAGACGTCTCTACGTAGAGCCAAAGTGTCAAGCCTTTCACAGCTTATTGGGTCCTTAATGATCCGAACAGCTCAACGTTGTATGCGATCAAATGGGTCAAGCTGATACTTAGCATTATAAATAAGAACAAAACAAAAATATTTTTACATAACTGTTAATATATTTTTTTAAGATTCAAGCTGAATCCCTTACATAGCAAGGTAGGCAGAGGAAATCTGGGAACCTAATTTTAAGTTACTTCGTGGCCATTAAGGCACTTCCCTTCACCATTTTCCACCTAACAATGAAGGTATTGCGTGTTGAGTGGCGGAACTCAACGTTGCTCTTTGCCTAAACACCAGAGCCAAGAATGAAATTATAAGTATTTCATTTCTTCGAGAGGGGAATGAACCCACAACCAGTTGCATTTACAATCATACTCTTGTGCCTCTGCGCCACGACTGGCTACTTTATCTTTCTTTTTTCAGCTTCACGATGTATCCCGCATACAGACCGTAGGCAGAGGGAACATAGTGTTAAGACACTTCGTTCCCCATTCTCCGCTGAATTTTTCGAGGCATTGCGTTTTGCGTAATTGGAAGGGGGAACTCAACGCTGAGTTTTTGTCTTGATGCCAGAGTGAAAAAACATTTTAATTAATAATATTCCCGAAACGTTGGCGTCCCCCCGTGGTAGCGCAGGGGCACAATAGCCGTCGCGTATTGTGCCCCTGCGCCACTTGTAGTAACGAAGTTTAACATATATTATTTACCCCAAAGTTACATCCTTACAGATAGAAATTAGTCAAATTCCATCTTAACACACATGCAATTGTTAACTGCTAGCACTTGTAGTTTCAAACATACTATCAACCGCAAAATAACCGCTTAGTGGTCGAATATCGCAAATACTCTTCTTAGCCCATGCACAGTTTGAGGCTCCTATTACTTAGAATATAAAAATTTGATATTCATTATCAACCCCAAAATCAACCCCTTAGTGGTCGAATATCGCAAATACCAGTCTTAGGGAGCATATAAACAACGCCAATGCAAACTTTGAGACTTCTAACACGTGTAGTAGACAACAAAAAGATTAATAAAAATTATCAACCCCAATAACAATTCCTTAGGGGTTTTATGTTGCGAATTCCCGTC
Source organism: Heliconius nattereri (assembly GCA_013403645.1). NCBI lineage: Eukaryota > Metazoa > Arthropoda > Insecta > Lepidoptera > Nymphalidae > Heliconius > Heliconius nattereri. The sequence goes on along the minus strand of JAAIXI010000244.1, from coordinate 608,537 downwards.
TTAGTCATCACTTAAATCCTATAAATAACGTCCATACAACATTTGAGACTCTTAGCATTTGTAAAAACGAAGTTTCGTACAAATTATCAACTTCAAAAACAAGCCCTTAGGAGTTGAATAATATAAATTACCATCTTAGCAAATACATGCGTCCTATCAATAAAGCCTATGCTAAATTTGAGACTCCTGGCACTTTAATAACGAAATTTCATATAAACTATTAACCTCAAAAACACACATTTAGGGGTTGAATTAAGCAAGGTCATAATCTTAATTAGCACCTACGTCCTAATAAGTCCCCTGTGCAAAATTTGAGACTTCTAGCACTTGTAGTAACGAACCTGTAAACACCTCAACCTCAACCCTGAAAACATCTCCTTAGGAGACAAATATTACAAATTCCCGTCTTAGCGAGCACCTACGTCCTATAAATAACCTCCGTAGAAAATTTGAAACTCCTAGCTCTGGTAGTTTCTGAGATTTCGTGACGAGTGAGTGAGTGACCTTTCGATTTTATATATTTAGGTAATATTTTTCTACTGTAAAATGTAATACCCATTAGGTGTCGAAATAAACGATCAATTGACATTAGGCATCTATAAATAATTTATTACGTAATATGTGCACGTTGACTTTCCATACGAAAAAGTTGAATTTCAGAATATAACTTCTAGTCGAAAACAAAAACAAAGTTTTTGGGGTACGATTTGATTTGCTAATGAGACTTGTTTGCGAGAACCACGAAACGTTGACTAATTAAAAGACCACGAGTTTATCTTTATTAAGACTTGGAAATAAATTATTGTAATATTTAAATATATTTCTGTAATAATTTAATGTATTAAAAGGAATTATATTTAGTACTAATTATGCAATATATAAAGAGTGTTAAGGAGGGATAACACAAAAGCTTGTTGCAAACAAGAGTAACACTTTTGTCGTAGAAGCCAAACGATTGTGTCTTCAAAAATAAGAAAATGAAATAATTCATACTATACAATAAAAAAGGGTTAAAAAAAATAAAAAAATGCCTTTATTTGTATAAAATATCTATATATGTTGAAGAATTGAGAAAAATATGTTATGCTATAAAAAAGACATCTGACAAAATAAACGATATGTATGGATAATATGCTAAAAGTCAAGTAAAATATTATTCCTTAAGTAGGTACTGTTATACACTATTTAAAAAATATATTTTGATTATGTGAAGCGAATGAGATTTAGTTAAATTAATTATAATTATACTGATGTATAGGATTTATTGCTTACCATTTCAAGGCCGTAGTTTCCATGCTCTGGAAACAGGTACAAAAACAAAACAAATGTAATTACACACAGCCGCCTACAGATACGCTCCAATGTAATTTGTTTCTGTAGGTGACATATTTTCGTAATTATAGACGCTGTCTAGCTCTAAGCCGACTAGCCGACACTTGGCTTTAAACTTATTGACATTTAAATTACAAAAGTTGAGAAGATACCTTTATCCTTACAAACAAAAAGATTATAGTGGAATCTAAAATGCAAACCTGAAGCGAAATTAAAACCTATTAGTGCGTTTCAATAAATCCTGTTCCAATATATAATTTCTGAAGAAGGCTGTACGCGAACTCTTAATGAGAAAATCATTCTGATTAAAAATGTTCAAGTTATTAAGGCCAGGTACTATTAAAATTCAATTCGCCCACTCTTGGAATGAACTGTAAATATTTAACATTAAGTATTTATTCAATTTGATGTTATTTAAAATTGAAGAATTAATAAAGCGAATATTCTAGTCCATTTTCTGGCATCTAAATATCTCTGGAAATTTATTTTAAAACTATGATTGAAAATCTTTACAATTAAAAAGTAGTCGATTGTTATAAATTTTAGTTCAGTTCAGTTCAATTCTTAGCTTACGGCGTTCCGAGCGTACTAGTTGAGCACTAATCACGTCACCAATGTCACGTTGTAAGAAGAACACACAAAGGAGTTTGAACAGTAAAACGAGATATTTACACAATACGAGAATGCATGTCAAAAAGGTCCAGTTAAAATATTGCCTTTACCTATAAAATATAAATCTATATTTACAATATATCCATGACAATGAGTTATTTTTATTTTTTTATAAATCTTAACTGGCTTGTGCTAATTCAATATCTATTTCTTTGTATTATATAACAAATATATTTTGTATAGTAAATGAAAAAGAAATAATTTAACCATTAATCGTGTGACGTCTACACTAGGCCCTATTTCCAATAATACATATCAAATAACTGAGCGTCTTTGTTGCGGGTGGCGGTGACGCGGCACGTGCGATCAAATAAATAGTAGCAGCTATTGCTTGAATTTATCTTCCTTAGCTATATTTCTTCACCGAGAGGTAGAAAAAGAAAATGCTTGTCTTTAGACAGCGCATGAAGGCTTCCGAGGAAATGTGAGAACTTTGTAAAACTTTGACCTTAAATATTTAAGGCTTTTATTTGTTTAAGTTTTACTTGTGTAACTATATAAATGTTGTACCTTTTAATTTTATTATGCTTAAAGAAAGTGCCGGCTCTACTGTGGGTGTCGTGTTAGTCTCCTGACAAATTATTAGTTTATTTGATAAATACTGATTATATCTTATATTTCCAAGTCTAACACATGTACCAGTACTCTTTTACTACTTCTGTTAATTAGGACGTCGTTAACTTTCAATTTATACAAATTTGTTCGAAATTGGTGTACGTAACCCTACAATGTTTAACTTTCGTTGCTTAATTCCAATTAATGTTTTATTCAATTAGAAATAGGACACTGAGAAGCGATCTCACATTTAGTTGCTATAAATAAATTCTTGTTTTGAAATTAAATGAACGAATTGTATTATGCTAATTACCCTGTTAATTATTTTGCCATTGTAATATATGTAGGTATATTTGTATGAACACAGTTTAAAACCATAGCGATATAGTGGGGGTGGAATTGGAAATGGAAAATTGAACAAGATTTCCACACAAGAAAATGAAGGTATTTAAAATATTTTAATTTCCTGTCTTGTTAAACATTTATATTTCCATATATCTAGTTAGGAATAAATTTCTTATCATAAATTAATTTCATATCATGAACCTCGTTAATTTCATATTATATATTTTATTCTATTATATTATTTATCCTTCATTTTTATCTCCGCATTTGTCTGATTTTCTACGAGTTTAACTTTTTTCAATCATTCAATGTACCCAAAGGGCAACTTGAGTATTTCACAGTCTAGTGGTTTAGCGTTAAGTAAAATCTTGCTTCAAAGTTTCTACATTTTATAAGTGTTTGGGTACTTGTCTAAAATAAATATCATAATATAAAAATTAGTATTGTAATGACATACAATTGTTTTCATAGGAGTAAACAGGGAATTCTATTTTTTTGTTACGCATTTACGTCCACCTTTTCACTCTTTTGTACTGTGCTTAAGCCTGACCGGTATTCCTACTCGAGGAAAACATAATCGCCGTCTATTTTGAGTTTACTTATTGAGGGAACATAATCTTAAAGGGAAAGAATTGAAATTCTATTCGACCCTTCTTTTGACCCTTTGGTTATGTGTTTTAGTAAAAAATACAAAGATAAATGTTCACATATATCATATATCTAAATATAATATATCTAATTACAGACAGGGTGAAAAGACTCAAACCACAATATGATAAATCACAAAAGTAAATTTAAATTAACTATGTAATGTAATTTCTAATCGAATCGTTACGAAATCTACACATTCAGGGGTATACGAGGATACCCCTATATACCTTATAATAAATTCATTTTTAACCCCCTAATAAATTAACTTTTGACATTGGCGAAATGAATTGTGCTCAACTGGCACGCTCGAAACGGCATATATCGAGAAATCAATCAATCATTAAATTAACTTTTAAAAACCCTATATATACCTAATAATAAATTAATTTTTAACAAAAAGAAAAACCGACTTCTAACTACGAACTAAAAAGTGAAAAATAAATTGACAAAGATTTTATAATTTTGAATTCGGTGCCAAGTAAAACAAACAGGCGCAGTAATTAGATATTGTAGTAAGGTTGTTGTAGCAGTAGTTTGACACCATTTTATTTTCTTAAACGAGTGGTTTTAATTAGGTATTATTTTTGTGCAAAGTAACATTTTGGTATATTGACAAGAACATGCATAAAAAGGATTCGGGCGACTTGGAAATCTCCCTTTTTCGAAGTTGGTTGAAAATTAGAACATCCTTTGTTTTGAGGTTGGTTGAAAAGAAATACAACGATCAGGAATCTCACTTCTGACTTCAATTTAAAATATTTTTACTTGTAACTATTACAGCATAATCAATTTATTACTAAAAAAACAAACTTTCTCAGTTTTGACCGGATTCCATAATCGGCCAACCAAACTTTCACCAAATTATCCTTGAAGTGTATCCTTTCAAATATAAAAAGAATCATCAAAATCGATTAGCGGAACATTGAGTTATTCGTCTATTTGTCGCGCACATACCTAATGCAAATTTAAGACTTATGTGATTTTCTCAAAGATACCATTGTCGGACATGGACCAAAAAAAATGAGACCATTCGGAAAGATTCACCTTTCAAATAAAAAAAAAATATCAAAATCGGTTCACCCAGTTAAAAGTTATGAGGTAATAAACATAAAAAAAAATAATAGAAAAAAAAAGACATTCGAATTGATAACCTCTTTTTCTAACAAAAGTCGGTTAAAAAGTCAGTTGATTTAGATATATTGTGGCGTGATGGGTAACGAGCTCAAAACTGTACTCTGCTTAACCAACCCGGGACAATGACTTTTTTTTAAAAAATAAGATAAAAATAGGTGTAAATAAACATTGCGATACAAACGATATACATATGTAATGACATGTACCTATATATATGAAAAAAATCCAGAGATACAAACAAATTAAGTTAAGTTCGAAGATGGTATTGATATTTATTTAATTGCTGTGAAGGGAACCCTAAAATAGATTCATGAAAATAAATAAAATACATCAAATGAATAAAATCTCTTACCTGATATAAATAAACTTGTAGTTTATTTGACCAATAAATTACGAAAACGCCAATATTAATGTAGATAACGCTGATTGTGTTAATTCAGAGAGAAAATACTGACTATTGCGTAATATTTGGTATACTTTTATTTCTTTTGTAAATATATTTACCAAATAAATATATTGAAGCAAAGCCAAAATGAATAATATAAGTATTTGTATGCTATGTAGTGCTCGTGCCTGATGATAGCTCGGGATGTTGTGAATAGATATTGACAAATAAATTATATTTTTGGTTTAGTAACTACTAGATCAAGTAATTCATTAGTGATAAATTTGAGGTCAGAAGTTTCATTCACCGTTTTCTCTAATTTGGCTTGACAGAATCCTTAAAAGTCTGTTGGCGATTTTTGGAGTTCCAAAATTCAATTTAAAATTAATAACTCCTGGTTAGTACAAAATGAGATAATCTTAATATTATCTTGTATTATACAAAAATATAATAGTATGTATACTAAATGTAGATTAATTGCGAAATATAATAATGGTCCTAAATTATTTAACGCTACAAAGTGCTGTCTAATAAAGATTCAATTAATTAAGGAATAAAGCTGTAATCGACCATTAAGTCAATAGAAACCTATAATCCAATCCCTGGTTATTCACGAGATACTGGCACAGACCCGAAACTTACTCGCGTAAATTAACAAGTCGGGCCTCAATATTCGTTAAACGCCAATTTCAGAACGTTGTACTTAAGAAATATTTAAATATATCTATCTATCCATCCATACCTATATTATAAATTCGAAAGTAACTCTGTCTGTCCGTCTGTCTGTCTGTCTGTCTTTTACGCAATCAGGGCCAAACCGCTTATTTAATTGTGATAAAATACTCATATAAAGACACATGAGGATACCGGGATGAACAAAGGCTACTTTTTTTGTCTTATATTTGTAATATAGTCGATATATATTAGTATATTAAAATACTTATTAATTTGACATGCAATTTATTTCGCCATGTTTATGACAACCACCGTTGCTAAGCAACGATTGGCAAAGTTTGTTGTTAGAAAACGTCACCCAAAATAAGTTTGCTTAACGCATACACAAAAACAATATTCTCTTAAAACATTGTCCCTTAAATATTGTTTAAAAAAGTCCGCTTTGATATATACTATAGATATAGATTTGTATACATTAACAAAAAATAGATGATTTCTATAATTTGATATTCATCCTTATGAAAATAAATATAATAGTCACTTTTAGCATTTCATCTAGATGGATTGAAGAAATTGTTATACAGTAAACCATCTTACCTATAATAGGTAAGATGGTTTACTGTATAACAATTTAATAAATAATTAAGGAGATGCCAGTGATTCGGAATGACCTAGCCCACGAGTGGTAGGTATAGTATGACATTGATGGTTTTGTCAATTTTTGTATATTTTCGAATTACTGTTTATTTTTATTTAATTATTTGCTGCTTATAATTAATTAATCTCAGTTCTGTTGTCTATACCGATGTTATGCACTTAAAATATCGTAATTTTAATTTAATTTAATCATTTGGGATTTTATTTAATATTGTTTTGCAAAAATTATTAATTATTTAATATAGAAAAATTTTTAGGTACTTTTTAGAGTAAGAATTTCTTTTAGTTACTTTTACTTCTTTTGTTTGTTTATTTCGGTTGGTTACTCAGATATTTTTTGTAATAATAAATCTCCACTTATTATTCTTTTTTAACTTATTTTAATTACTTAGGCTTATATTTTCTTACAAATTCTATTTAAAACCGAAAATAATTTCATAAATATATTTAATAAATAATCGTATAGTTCAAGCGGGCGTAGCTGCGTCCGGGCCCACTAGTATATATATAAAATTGAAAGGTCATGAGTGGGTACTTATCACGAAATGTCAGAAACTAAATGTGCTAGAAATCTCAAATTTTGCATAGGAGTTACGTATAGGACGTAGGTGCTCGCTAAGACGGGAATTTGCAATATTCGACTTCTAAGGGGTTGTTTTTGGGGTTGAAAGTTTGTATGAGACTTTGTGTTTGTAGTAACGAATGCTAGGAGTCTCAAATCTTGCATGGACGTCACTTATAGGATGTAGGTACTTATGGAGACAGAAATTAATTATAACGTAGTTCACGCAGGCGAAGCCGCTGGCGGGCTGCTAGTAAAATATATAATAATTATTAGAAGTCTATAACTAGCTGCCGCCCCCAACTTTATTTGCTTTATTTGCCTTTAGATTTAACAATAGTTACATTGAAACATAGAGTTTTAGAGGCCAATCGTTGCGCACGGGCACAAGCGTGTGACTGTAAGCGTGACAAGTTGTAAGGTCGAATCCCACTCTTCAGGAAATTACATATTTAACATTTTCATTTCTTCGTTCTGTTGTCCATTCAACACACAATGCCACCAGAATTCGATGGTAAGCGGGTGGAGGCGCAAAATAATCAGAGGATTTTTTTTTAAAATAAATTATATACATGTACATTTTATTATTTGTGACAATAGTGCCTTTGGAACAGATTGGAACAAGTATGCCATCCCAAGGCGTGTTATCATTTATAAAATCATTCATTTGGTAATTTGGTCACCTTTAGCCTTTGGTAACCAAAAGATAGATACGATATTGAAAATTATTACGATCAGATGTACTACCCGATCGAAATATAGGTATGATTTTGCTAAATTTTATTAAGTCAGGAAACGCCATACTCTATACAATTGTTAAATACTCGCATAGATTTCCCATTAATTTATTATATAATGAAGTTTCTACAATCACAATATTAGGGTTAAATATTTAGGCGAAGTTTTGATGCGGTAGAGTAATCAAAATTCCGCAATGAGATATAGCTTGCAAAATTATAACGTGTATTTAATCATGTAGGAATTTGGAATGCATGTGCACGAGTTCGCTGGCGTCCAAATTAAATTTATACTTGACATGTTATTAAGTTGAAATGTCAATTTATACGAAAACAAATTTATTTAGAATAATTTTATAGGATTTTTTTTACAACAAATATTATTCATGGTTACGCTATATCCCGCATATAGCGGGGTAGGCAGAGGGCATCTAGTGTTAAGACACTCTGCTTTCCACTTTCCGCCGAAGGAGGCGTTGCTTAGTTCTGGAGGAGTTGATTATTGAGTGGCCAAACTCAACGACTTGATTGTCTCCGATATTTCATTTACTCGAGAGGGAATAGAATCAAGAACCCATCGATTTTACAGTCTTACGCTTGCGCCCACACGACAGGTCGCAAATAATTTCGTTAAAATAAATAATAAAAAAATATACTGAATTATATAAATAAACGTAATGTACCTTTAAAATCTTGCACTACATATCACAATTTTTTTTAAAACGTATTTTTTTCATAGTTTGTCATTTGTTCAAAACATTATGGGATCCACCATATCATACAGTTATTGGTTAATTCAACACTCGTAGATGACTTTAAAATATAGCTTTAATTTGCTTAGTGGTACTGTAGTAAATACACGGTCACTAAGTTTCTGTTTGCAAGTCTCTAGAGAAATGAATAGAAGAAATGACTCCAAGCCAACGAGATCTTTACTTTGCTTCCTCCGCAGTTGTAGAACAAAGTTACGACTGCAAATATATGGTGCTCGAGTCACTGGAGGTACATATTGTTGCAAAGGTTATCTCCTTTGACAATTTCAAAACAACACAAATGTATTATAATTTGTAGAAAATAGCTTAGCTTAGCTAGTGCTTGTTGATATAGCTTTTATAATGTAAATGTGTGAGCCTGCTGTAGTGCAACGGCACAACTTCTGACAGTAAACTCAATGGTTACGGATTCGATTTGTACTCGGGAGAATTAATTATTTTCATTTCATTTGGGAGCAAGAAGAATATCTTGGAAATTGAACGGAAAATGAGGATCAGAGTGTCTTAACTAGCTAGCTAGTTCCCCTCTGAGACCCTGCTATATGGAGGATAGATACTACGAGAAGCTTAAAATATATTAAACATAGCCATAAAAGTTCTTTGTGAATCAACCACCTTAAAATGTTGTTCCGTATAAAAAGGATTTCTTAATATAATTTAATAAAAAAATATTCCTATTACTTCTTCCAAAATATAACGATTATAAACAATGGCACCTTAAAGTACAAAGAAAAAATTGCGTCCTCTCACTGACATCATAATAATACGCGTAATAGAATATTATTAGTGTGAATTATGACTCGCTCGGCATTATCTTATAATATTACACGAAATTGCTGCAATAAAGAGGGACCAGGTTATGTCTTATCTTATAAAAAGTGATTTAAACGCAAGCACTTATTCATCGTACTTTAAGCTCGAGCGTTCTCTGAAGAAAAAATCTCAACGCTTAACGAGTTTCTATGTATTTACATAATTTTCTTCGTACAAGGTGAGTTTTACGTCTTTATTTGAGGAATTATATGAAGTATTTAATTTTCCATCTTAATCGCACAAGCTAAATTAACCACTATCCCAGTGAGTCCGTTAACCAAATGATATCATATTATTGATTATATATTTTGTGGAAATTGTTTGTAAAAAAGATTTTATTAAAATACTAATTTGTTTCCAATTCTAAATTAAAACTCATACACTATTAACTCATAATAAATTCTCCAAAAGCTTTCATATTCGACATGTTAACAAAAAATATAATTTATAGTTTTAAATATATCCGCCATTAGCGTTTATACCTCGCTGTAGGTTGGTAAGCGTGGGAAATAGAAATGTGAAACGGAATTTTAAAAACTGACCTTGCTATTTAAAACTGAGCTTTATTGCATTAGTCACAGGTGTTATATCATATTGCACAAATATTATTTTTTTAGAAATGTAAAAAATGTACCTGTTGCAGTACTATGACACACGAACACACGAAACGTAAAGGATTTGCAATGAAATGTACTTTTTGTTGCTGTCGCCATACACCCCGGTTGTAAATTACAGGCTAGTGCTGAAAAGTCCACTGAAACACTATTCACTCGAAGAAAGTGCTACGTAAAAAGTGAGGAAAAAAAAGATTTATATTAGCATTTGTACTTCCGTTCTAATGTAAATGATAATAAAATATTAATATACAGTAAGTACAAGTGCTCTTTGTTTACACATAGAGAATATGAAACGTGTATTTAGTTGGTTTGTAATGAAAATAATTTTTAGACAATAATATATATTTTTAATACTTTTGTTTAATAATTAATTAGACCGTTTATATTTTCGTCATGTCGTTCGACTTTAATTTGGATGTTTTAAGGTAAATTAAATTGTTTCTAGCAAATTAGGTTGCCACTGGAATTATAAAACTAGGGTTTGGGACCAACAAATATTAACTTTTAACATTTATGTACTTATCACGTAAATAGCGATATTACCCAATCTGGAGTACTTATCTCTATTTGCCTTGAGCAAGTTGTGAGAGTACATATTTTTAAAACAAAAGGCCGTTTAGGCGCTGTGGCATAACGTTGGACCTTAAGTGCGACTGTTTTGGGTTCGATTCCTACTCGGGCAAATAAATAATTTTTATTTCCTCGCTAGTTATCAAAGTATGACATTGAGTTGCGCTTCTAAACATGTTAATTTGAAAATGTTCGGAATAGTCCGAAAGTAGGCAGAACGAGGTGTCTTAACATAGATTCCCTCTGCCTATGCCTATGCGGGACGGACGGACCGACTGTTCCTTTTTTCCTTAAAAGGTACGTAACACTAAAAAAATGATAATATATGTAAATACTATGTTGTCATAGCAATCGTCGCATACAAGCGTACATCTACATAAATAAAAACATAATATCTAGCCATATATTGTACATTGCAAGAGGATGAGCCAGACGACCGAGTCTTGTATACATGATTGATAGGCCTGGTGACGAATTGGTTGCTGTTACACTATTGCGGCCCGGTCTGCTTTTGAGGAATCAGTACCTTTGAATTGCAGATGGGCAGGAATGGCAGGATTGAAACAAATTTGTATCGTTTTAGTCTCTGTGTCCGTCGGTCAAGACCATTTATTTTGAGACCGCGAGGAGGCAAGGAAAAAATTCAAACTTAATAAATAATGCATTAGTAATTCACTACTAATTGCATATACTGTTTATAAAACTTATGTGGAAATAGGACTAAGGTGGCAGAAATCAACTGCCACTTAAGTCCCATTTCCACTAAAACTAACAACGTCAACTCTGTATGAAAAATAATTGATTGAAAGCTTAATAAAATGATAAAATACAACAGACATCTGTTATAAAAAATACGTTTTTTTATATATTTACTAGCGACCCTCTTGCGGCTTCGCCCGCTTTAACTACTGGATTATTCATATAATGTATGTTTGCAAGGCACTTAAGATAATGTGAAAAATAATTAAACCCTAATGCAACCCGCATTTTCGTAGTTTCAAATAAGGATTTTCCAATTGTTTTACACAGCAAGGATTTTTTAATAGGTGCCGTAATTTTAAATCTGTGCTACTAATCTTTTCAAGTACTTATTAAAATATATTTAAATTACTATTTTTAGATAGCTAAATGACTATTTTTAAACGGAAGAAATTATAAACAAAAACCTACCTAGTAATAACTACTACAAAAAATATGAAACTAAATATATCACGCTGAAATAATACATTCAACTCCGATTATCCAATACGTGCAAACGCATTTAAATCTTCGTTGCTATAAAGGCAGGCGGGTTTTTTTTTCGAGCTTGTGGTTAATGAAGAGGGTATTTTGTCCCTGATGAAAAGCAAGCACTACGTGGCTGCCTGTGAGGAAAATTAAATAGAATGTATCGGCCGGGAATCGAAGCCGGGCCGCCCGCGTGGCAGGCGAGCCACGATTCTACCACCGAACCACCGATGCGTGTAACGCAGGCGGGCGCGGCGGACGCATGGCGAGTGGCGAGCCGTTTCGCAGCAAGGATTTTTTTATATTGTAACAAACTTTTGTATTATATTGTAACTTTAAAAGTACTTATTAAAATGAAAAACAGTAAAAGACAGTTTTGGTCTACATTAAATGGCCAATGAAACTAATATACTTATTTATATGCCGAGAGTAAGGGATAAGTGAAACTTGCGTAACATACAGCTGATGTGTCATTAAATGCGTTTTTCTGTAAAATTATTCGGAATTTCGAAATATTTGTAAAAAGCAAATATTATCTTCGTTTATCGTAGAAAATTAATAAAGTATTTTAAAGGATAAAAATTAATACTATTATGGAAAAATATCCCTCACAATAAAAAATATATTGTAATGATTATTTTTAGACAGAAAAATGATCACTAGACGTTATTCTTAAAAGATACGAATATGCTGTCCCGGACTTTTTTGTAGATCTTATTAAGAGGAACAATACTCCAGTACATTGTTTTCATGTAGTACTTACCATTAAAGCAGCGCATGCGCGAAATTGTCTCAACGGGTAGGACTTTATACACATTTATCGTATTTATGTTAATTTACATAAGAATGTACAAATAATAAACTATATATAAACCTTCTATGAAAAATACTCGACTTAATGGTGAAAACCGCATCAAAATCCGTTGGGTGGTTTAGAAGAAGAAGAGTTAGAAACAACAGACAGACACGAAAAGCGACTTTGTTTTACAAGATATAGGATAGGATATCCTGCGAGGAAAGTGAAATTTATCTATGGGTCTGTATATTTGTATAAAACATTTCTATTTTACTGTTGCTTGTAGTTTGTTTTATATACTTATATAACAATACAAAATACTGATGTTTTTTGCACAATCAAGCTGAAAGTGGAAACTAAAGTGCTCTTTGCTAAAGTGTCCATTTTACTGAGTAGCTTTTTTTATGGACGGGAAAATACTGTATAGGAATTTAAGTTATCTACTTATAATTGACTTTATATTTATGTATATCAGTATTATATCTTATGAGTATCGTAAAATTTAGTTAGGATTTCACTGATTTATCGACTAACTGTTGTCTTAATGTACACATTATATGTATAAATCAGATCATGATCATCAGAATCATTTTCTAGATGTTTTTTTTAGTCAGTATTGGATTTCACTAGGGTTTTTTGTTTTCTGTAAAAAATAATTGGTAAAATCTGGATAGATCAAGGAGCTAAACTCTTAAAAAAATTATGTGTGTTTATTTTTCTTTTTAGTACCTGAACCTTTTTGTTTTAAGTTTAAATGAATAAAAATATTAAATTATGTATATTGTATATTTAATTTTATGTCCAGCAGTGGACGTTAAAAGGCTGATATGGATGGATGGATATTTAATTTTATATTGTTATTTTTACATTATATTACTATTTAAAATTTGTTTACTACACGCAATTGTTAAATATATGTATTTTTTTTTATGTAGAGTTGAAATACATTTGAAAAACATATGCATTCTGATCGTCGCTTTATGCTGAAAGCTGATAGACTGATCAATAGATAGACACTAATAGTTAAAAATATATACTTGTCATAGGATTTTGATTCATTATGTTATTTAAATGTTACCTTTACGTCGCTTTTATTGTATATTCCATTAGCATTTGTGTTATTATCAAAGGACTCTGGTGGCAATTTGTCACAGTTTCATTTTCCCGACCTGGCGACGGAATTTACGGAACAATTTACTATGAAATGCATAATAGTGTTAGCCGTGAAGACTTGAACAGAAATAGTTGAGCGTCGCGCTGAATTGCGCCGCGAGAGTAATTACTCTAATAACTTTTGCTCAGTTCATATATATATATATGTGTATATGTATATTTTATGATGATTCTATTGTGCTTTTAAATTATTATAATAGTTCAATTTAGTTGATTTTATTTATGGAGCCTGAAACGTTACACGAGTAGAACTGGTTTATGTGCAAATAATTGTAAAGATGGTGTTCAATAGTATATATTTTTTTAAAAACCTAAATAAGTATTTAGAAGCTACCGATGAAAATTACATAAGGTTTGAAGTTATATTGTGCGCCTTTTGAAAAAACACTGCGACTATGAATCGATGGAATGTTAGGCTTTACGCCTTTTGAAATTGGACTCAAGCAGTATTTGAGTCCAATTTCAAAATAGACAAAAGCAATGTCTATTTTTAAATAAAGATATTGGAAAATAGAAAGCAATGTTTTATTTATATTACATAAATACGATGTTAGGTTCCGTACACAGTTTCTCTTAAAATGGACGGACAGAGAACAACAGAGTTATTAATCATAAATAAGGAAAACTTCTACTTGACTTTGACAACGTTAACTAAAGTTTGTAGTAGCTGTGTAGTGGCGAAGATATAATAAATTGTACTATCATTTTTGTGGACGAAGCCTTTATTAGTCGTTCGACTATCTTATAGTTCCGAATTAGTCAATGTGGCTGTTATTCGAATATCCTGCAAGACTGAAATCGCCAAGAAACTGTGATCGAAAATATTTCTTATTGAGTTACGTGTCTGTTGAGAGTTCAGACCGACGCTATTGAACTGTAAGTTAGAATTGAAAGGCGTTTGCTGCCAATATGACGCTTATTCCAGAAAATATTTTATACAATATTTATTTTAGAGATATAGAAATAAGACAGGGGAAAGTTTATTGTAAATTGTCATTTTGTTATATAATAATAAGTTATTTTAGATATCATTTATTTGAGGCCAACGTGGTGCAGTGCTACAGCGTCTGGTTGTAAAGGACACAGTCGTGCTTTCGATTCCGTATTGAAAGAATTAATTATTTTTAATATTGCCACTCGAGGCATTTATATTTTCATTTCTTCGCTCTGGTGACCAGGCAAAGAGCGGTTTTGAGTTCCGTCACTCATCACGCAATACCTCCAAAAATACGGCGGAAATTGCGGAACGGAGTGTCTTAACACTAGGTTCCCTCTGCCTACCCGGCTGTATCTGGGATAGCGTGAAGCTGTTAGGGTTAAAATATCTCGCTTAAAAAAACCTCGATTGCCGTGAGCGAGTACCTAGATAGATATGAAATAATAAAAATTGTTCTATTAAAATCAAGTTTTTTTTCGAAACGGGATAGCCGCGCCGAGCTGCTATTATAATATAAAATCGGTACGATATTAAGCCTAAATGAAGGCAGTGCAAATGATCGATGATGCGATCTTATCGTCTACTGAGCGGTCGCCTATACTTGGTTGACAGCATGATAGCCTATGAACGGTATCTTAAGGGTGAATAAAGTTTGTGATAGGTGAACTTTGGGAGGCACGCTTAAGATATTGGTGCAAAGTAATTAGTTAAGGAATATATTAAAATAATAATTTACACGCCTTGTTTAGAATTTTATTAAAATTTATTTTATTTTATATAAAAACATAAAGGCATTCTTGGTTTTTTCTATATTATATTTTTATAGTACTAATTACTCATGTTGTGTAAGTCCTAATGACGACCCTCTTTCAACTAATTAACAACGTATAGGTTAATTTAAAATTATTAAATTAAACAAAACAATTAAGTCCAGACGTGGCGCAGGCGCATACAGTGTGACCGTAAAGCCGACTGGTTGTGTGTTCAATCCTCACTCGAAGAAATGAAATATATAAATGTGGTATCGTGGAACACCAGGTATGAACGAAGTTCCTTCGGCTAATGTAGAATCGACACAAATTGCAAAAAAGTCGTGCTCAATTTTATGTAGGTTTTCTTGATTTTTCTCTTAAATTTTGCTGATTAGTTTTTATTTAGGTACAAAAGTATTTAGAAAAAGTATTTAGGAAATTCAGTATTTTAGGAAATAATAAATTACTTAAAATAAAAAAAACAACAATAACACACAATCATGCAGAAATATGATGAGAGAACGAAAAAAAAGAGGGAAAAAAAGAAAGGTATTATACACTACTCGTCTGTGTATGCGACTGTCGCGCATGCGCACGTCTCATTTAACGCTTTTTTTCCACGCATTTTTCTTACGATTTTACTATCACATTTTTTTTAGTTCGGTCACGCAGCGAAATCCCTATCCCTTCCAAGCCTGCCGTAAGGAACTTCGTTCCAATATTTATTTAAATTTATATTTCCATTTCTTCGCTCTGGTGTCGAGGCAAAGCGCGGCGTTGAATTCTGCCACTCAACACGCAATGCCTCCAGAATTCGACAGAGAGTGTGGAACGGAGTGTCTTAGCACTAGGTTCCCTCTGCCTACTCCGCTGTGTGCGGGATACAGAGTAAAGCTAAAACAAAAAACAAAACAAAACAATTATATACACATTCATTGTCTAAAACAAATAATATAATAATATAATTTATTTCAACTGTCTGCTCAAGATCTTGTTAAGAAAAACAGTTCAAAAGTTGTTAAGTCTTTTTTTGGTTCCGCTAGCAACAGGTCCGCCTTTCATTCCTTTAAAACGTCTTCGATTTAGTTTGCAATTTAACTTCAATAGGACAGTTTTGTGCCTCAAGTGGACTGCAGATTGGATAATCGAATGATATATATATTAACAACGAAGACTTTCATTCTTTTCGTTCCGTATAAATGCAAGATATCTTTTTATTTATTTCATTCAATAGGAAAAAAAATCTCTACGGCTTATTTTTTATGATATTTGATATGTTAGATATGATTTGTTTTATACATTGTAATATATTATTGCAAGTAGATTACAATCGATGATAACAAATTGACTATTTCCCATGAATTGGGTTTCTATGTGTCAGAAGTACAACAGGAAGTGTCGTGAAAGATTTACGAGCGCAAACTGTAAGGAAAATAAACTTTATATGTAAAGTTTTTGCAATTTATTAGGTACCATTCTTTCATAATATAAAAAACAAATATACATAAATTGGCATAAAAGTAATGGATTTTTAACCAATTTTCTTTACTTGAAAGTAATAAAAATTTAGAAACATAATTACAAACGTTATATTAGAGTCATTATGGTGCAGTGGGGCAGCATCTGTCTGTAAGCGTGATAGGTGTTGATTTAATTCCCAATTCGAGGCAATATTACTCTGGTAGACGACACACGGCGTTAAATTACGCCACTCAATATGTAATATCTCCATAATTGGGCGGATTGTGATCACTTAGGATGTCTTGATCTCTGTTCTATAACTTGGGATTACTTAATATTCCATTTTCATTTTTTTAAGACATTACAAGAACTTTTGAACTGTCAAGTTACATAAAAATGTAAGTGTTCCTCCAACAAGCTACCATCATTGCCATTTTATTGATGTTTTCTTATAAAATAAGCGCATGGCTCGTACTGGTCGTTTGAAAGCCACAGAAAGAAAAATCAATTGGAAATGTCCTTTTTAGTTATACTCGTAGAGCACAGTTATTAAAAAATATATCGTTACGTGAGACCACTGTGAGCTGGTGAGATCTAGGCAGAATGATTATTTTAATTATTTGCTTTAATAATTTATCCTATCCTATATCTTATAAAAAAACAAAGTCGCTTTTCGTGTCTGTCTGAACTTTCTAACTCTTCTTCTTCTAAACCACCCAACGGATTTTGATGCGGTTTTCACCATTAGGTCGAGTATTTCTCAGGGAAGGTTTATATATAGTTTATTATTTGTACATTCTTATGTAAATTAACATAAATACGATAAATGTGTATAAAGTCCTACCCGTTGATACACTTTCGCGCATGCGCTGCTTTAATGGTAAGTACTACATGAAAATAATGTACTGGAGTATTGTTCCTTTTAATAAGATCTACAAAAAAGTCCGCGACACCATATTCGTATCTGTTAAGAATAACGTGTAGTGATCATATTTCTGTCTAAAAATTGTAATTTCAATATATTTTTTATTGTGAGGGAAAATTTTCCATAATGGCAAATCCTTATCCTTTAAAATACTTTATTAATTTTCTACGTTAAGCAAAGATAAAATTTTCTTTTTACACTATTACGAAATTGCGTATAGTTTTAGAGAAAAACGTATTTAATTGTTGACACATCCCGCCGTTGACACATCAGCTGTATGTTACTCAAGTTTTACTTATCCCTTACTCTCAGCACATAAATAAGTATATTAGTTACGTTCACCATTTAATGTACATCAAAACTGTCTTTTACTGTTTTTCATTTTAATAAGTACTTTAGAAGTTGTTACAATATCAAAAAATCCTTGCTGCGGAACGCGCCTCACAACGTTTTGCTTATACAAGCGCGTCCGCCGCGCCCACCTGCCTACTTACACGCATCGGTGGTTTAGTGGTAGAATGCTAACCTGCCACGCGGGCGCCCCGGGTTCGATTCCCAGCCGATGCATTCTATTTAATTTTCCTCACAGGCAGCCACGTAGTGCTTGCTTTTCATCAGGGACAGAATACCCTACTACGAAAATTCGGGTTGCATTAGGGTTTAATTAATTTTCACATTATCTTAAGTGCTTTGCAAACATACATTATATGAATAATTTAGTAGTTAAAGCGGGCGAAGCCGCGAGGGGGTCGCTAGTTTAAAAATAATTCCATTAACTAAAAAAGTGAAAAATGCTAATTAATAATAATAAACTGTTTACTTCTAAAAGTTTACTTAACTACGGTCCATGGCTTAATTTTTTTTTACAGTATTATTTCAAAAGTTCTTTTTACGACCTCAGACTGTCGTTAGCCTAAAATCTTAGAGGCTTACAATGTCACCAAATTACAGCGAGGGAAAATATATTAAAGCTGACTTTTTATTAATATTTGTAACTAGGGCCCTGTCCAAGTCTGTTCAGGCAAGACACGTCTCAATTTTACACGATTCAATTTTATTTGTTTCTTACTTACATAAAAAGAAGTTCAATTTTTTTAAAGAAGTTAATTTTCTACCCACCCCCATAATATATACTTTTATTATACAAGAGAATTCTCATTGTTAAGTTCATTGGAAATAAAACGTCAGTCGAAACGAATTAAAACAATTTTAAAAGTTACGACAAGACGCTTCGTATTGAATAGAGTTTACGCTAAGCTCAAATTAAGTTGTTTGGAAATAAGATTTATTTACAATATTTATAAATAATTTGAAGATACATTTTTAATGAAATGTAGACATCTTATATGAACAAAATAAGAGGTTATTTTTTAGTTAATGCAATTTTTTCATATTAATGTTGATTGTGTTCGTGTTGATATCAAATAATAAAGTTAAGTGTGAAAATTGAAATTACGATAATTAGTTTTTGTTAAGATAATCAATGGAAACCCTACGTTAAAGATTACTGCGTAAATCTTTTTGAAATATTAAAAGTAAATAAATTTTATTATACATTGTAGAATATCAAAAGATAAAAATTGATCAATTTTATAATAACATTATTTTATAGACATAGTGTTAGGACATCTAGATGAAGATTTATTTACCATAATTATTATAGAAAATTTACAGCAGCTACAAATAGGACCTTTAAAACTTTAGTATAGCTTAGTACTTTGAAGTGTCTGCTTGTCTTGAAACTCCTTTCCCAAACATAAAAGCTTCAAATATTCTTAGTAACAATTCAAAGTCACTCCAACAATTCTTAGCGTACTTAGTACAAAAGTACGCAAATCAGTTGCTGCAGGTTCAGACCTTAATAAGCACTAATATGTCCTTATATGTATAGTTCAATTTTTTTCAGCTTATTGTTATTTTTTGTATATACTGAGGTAAACTAACGAATGATTATTTGATAACTTTTAAATTTACAAAATGTTGGTTACAGAAAATGAAGTAATACATAATTAAAAACAAAGAAATACTTTTTAACTCTTAATCTAGTTAGTGCTATAAAAGAGGTATGTATATCATTTTAAGCATCACATTATAAAGTCCAAAGGTCGGGTTATACGATTATAATGTCACTGTCGGTTTACCGAGAGCTTGCGGCTGCGGGAAACGTGGCATCCCTTGACGATTTAAATGAAGGTTCAAATTTTTAATTGGACAATTAAAAGGGTAACTGTTTAAATGTTACATTATATTTATATACGTTTTTATACCTTAAATTATTTATATTATTTTTATAAAGATATACGTATTCGTCATATTTTTCTAGAGTATCTTAAAGATCCTTGATTTATTCAAAACACTGATTTTTTATTTTTTTTCAGTTTAAGCATGTTATCCTATATGGAGAAGAGTACGCAGAGTAAATACGGTGTTAAGATTATCCGTTATCCACTTTCAGCAGAGAACGTATAGCGGCGAACTTGACTCCATACTTTGTCTACCACACTAACGTAATTAAGTTCTGTAATATTGAATATTTCCATTTTTTTTCTCTGATAACGAGGCAGGCGCGGCGTTAAGTTCTGCCACTTAACATGTAATATTTCAAGAATGGAAGTCTCTTAATGAAAAAAACAAAGTCTCTTAACACTAGGCTTAGGTTTCCTATCTTGCTGTATGCGGGATACAGCGTGAAGCTAAAGAAAAAAAAATCAGCAGAAGAAAGCGACAGAAAGAGAACCTTTTGCGCTCTGATGATCTTATTATGCTACTTCTAATTTTACATTAGGACTTTATAGTTTCCACTTTGACCTTATGAAATGAACATTCAGAGGCAGTTTATTTTTGGCTCTTATAAATGTGACCCTATAAACGACCACTGCAAATAACTAATGTGGTTACTGTTTTTATTTTGATACTAGCTGCCTGCGCAAGGCTTCGCCTGCTTGAGTTAATGTTATTTAAAAAAAGTTGAGTATTTTAGTATGGTTATTTTTACCATCACCCAATAAATCGTCATTTAAATCTATTGAGATTTTATTTGAATTAATTGTCATATTTAATAGAAAAATGCTGAGGTATTTTTTTATCCTATATAAATATAACCACTTATATTAAAGACGGTATTTCATTGCAAAAGCTCTCTATAGAAGGTAAGTAAATGTTTCTCAAGATTTTGTTACGAACTGACTTGTAAGCTCTTTGCACAATTGACTGAGGTTAGGTAGCTTGGGATCTTCACAAAAGCTTGCTTATTGATTTCTTGTATTGCACAGTGTGAGCAGGGTTGTGCATTATTTGAATAAATTGTTTCTAATAATGAATAATAGATTATTCATTCGGTATTTGTCAATCGATTAATATAAAAAAGTGTTTTTTTTTTAATTTTGTTATTTATTAATGCATTTATATTTATAAACAAAGACAATAAATAAGTTATACAATTTTAAATCAACTCCAAAAAGGAAATGAGTTTGCCTCAAATTAATATAAGACGATTTTGATTTATCTGTTCTTAGAAGAACCGTTATGTCATTACATCTAGAATTCGACGGGATGCCAACATTAAAAAATGTAATAAAATTAAATTAATAAAAAAATCCTTCAATGAAGAATGTGTTCAGTTATATATAATATAATAGATAATATACACACAGATGATATTTTAGCTTTATAAATTGAATAAAAAACATAAAAAAATGTATTATTTATGTATTATTTGTTAATTTTTTTTGTTGATGCTATTTTTATGTCATAGCAATTACCTATTTGTGTGTGTTTGTAATTTCAGTTTTACATAAGATGGTCTACATACGAACGTAGCGTTACAAACTGTGGATTTAATAAAACATTTTTTACTCAGAACAACACTAAGTTAGCTTCAGTAGTAATAAATGGCCAACTTAAATAAGATTGAATTGGTGTTCTATGGAAAATATAATAAGTAAAATACAATTTCTTTATCCCTTCTCGCTAACACTATTTCTGAGTATTGTTATTTAGCTTATTTAATTGGTGTAACGGAAATTAAATATTCTAAACAATTCTCTTTGGAAAGTGAATTGATGAAGGTCTTTCATTACGCTGAACACGAATATGCCCAAATCGCTATAAATTTTCCCTAAGTCCACTCACATTTAATATAAAAGCTATATAAATACCTTCTTTTATCTTAAGTGTTAAATATTATTAAAAGATTTTGTAATTAAAGTATGTAATGTATATATTTTTTTATGCTAATAATACTTAAGATCCATTAAGAAATAGATTTGTGAATATAAATATCACTTTTATCGTTTTTTTTCAGCTTCATGGTATATCTCATTTGTAAAAGAATATGCAAAGGGAACGTATTGTGATATGAATAAAATATCAGACATTTATAAAATATTAAATATTTATATTCCTCAAGTGGGAATCGAATCCACCGCCTGTCGCGTTTGCAGTCGCACGTTTATGCTCCTACCCCACGATTGCTAGTATAAATTTCAAATTTTCCATATTTTTTTTCCCCCTTATTTGTACTGGAAGTGCTCACTTCTTATTAAATTTCACAACTATAGATCCAAAGAAAGCGCCCTATAGATTTTGATTACGCGGCGAATTTCATACAAAATGCAGCAAAATACTTTGTATAACGCTAATATCTACTCTAATATTTTCTGTGCTCCAAGGTACCGTTGATCTGAATATTTGATAAAGGGAGTTATTACTTAATTATGTAAAAGTTAAGGGAAAAATGTACATAATGTCAACTTTTTGAATACATATGTATATCATACTTTAGAAATATAGTTGAAAACATTTCACAGATCATCCTTTTATACTAACAAAATAAGTTACTAGTATAACCTCAGGGAGTGCTAGCCTAGAATAAATTATGTATTTTCCACCTCATATACGCTCTTATGACTGACATTGTCACAGATAGTGTATTTAAAATTATTCTTCATGTAGCCTTTTAGTATATCGTTATTATGTTAAACTTTATTTATAAAGGTAATCTTTATATATGAAACTTTTATACGTGAAAAAACAAAAGGTGAATATTATAACAATGTTAGAATGAGAATGTATGTTCCGTTTATTTAGTTAAAGCTCATATTCAAGATATAAAAAGAGATTATGTTAAACTTATTTTAAAATGGTGAGAAGATGAAGATGAAGAAGAATGAAGATGAGAAATTATATTTTGATATAAAAAGAACGCACAGTATTTCTGAAACCGTTGGTAGGAACAGATTAGTCTCACTGCCTTAATCCACAAGATGT
Source organism: Heliconius nattereri (assembly GCA_013403645.1). NCBI lineage: Eukaryota > Metazoa > Arthropoda > Insecta > Lepidoptera > Nymphalidae > Heliconius > Heliconius nattereri. The sequence goes on along the minus strand of JAAIXI010000244.1, from coordinate 585,520 downwards.
GAGACTAATGCGATATACTCGTATGTATATAACGCAATAATTGTATTTTGTGTGTTTTTTCTGCAATATGATATGCTTCTAAAAAGAAGCCTCTCCAAGAGTCTAATATCAAGAATTCTACAGAAATTGAAAATAAAGAAAATGAGCCAATACCTTTATAGCGCAGTCGGAACAATAAGTTTACTTGAAACCACTTGGTGCACGCGAAGCCTTTACAAAAGGAGGATGGTACGAGTACATATATCAGGTATAGAAATGAGTTTCCCATTTTAAATTATAGAAAACGTGACAAAGATTTTAATTTATTTTTGACGATATTGAGAGACGAGAGGGACGATATTGAGACATGTAGAGTTAGTTAAAAGTTAAATAAATAATAAAATAAGCTAAATTTAAAGTACTAATATAATAACACTCACTTATGGGCACAATAGCTTCATCCTAAAATAACTGTTTTAGGCTTAACGTAGATCGGATTTATCTAAAACTATTTGATTGACCCGGAGCTTAATCCACAGTGTAAAATATTTTTTTAAAAAAACGAGTGTAGGCTAAAATTATTCAAGAAAATAATTCGGCGTTATTATTTTCTTTATGTATTGTTCAGGGTTAATTATCTGAAGTAAAGACCTTCTTATGTAATTAAATTTATTAAAAAAATTGAGTGTGGCTGTGTCATTAATACGGCCGTTTATTGGTCGTAAATTTTTTTATGTAACGGTTATATTTTTTAAATAATAATATAAATAACTAATATTTTATGTACCATCGATAGATTGTGACAAGGGCTGACTTCCTCGATTTATGTCGTCGCTTCGCCCTCCACCTCACGTGTTTCGTCGCTGTTTTCGTTTATTGGAATGAATTCTTTATTCTTTAATAATCCAGTAGATTTTATTTTGGATATAGAGTTAGAGTAGAGCCTTGCAGTTTCAAATCTATCATTCGAAACTACAAGGCTAAACTATATCCCTCGATTTTATTATCATTGGGTTTTTTGGATAGCGCGAGTCTTCACAAATTTAATTTATTTTCTTCCGTCTCATTATCTTCCATGTATTATATAAATGTTAGACCTGTCACCATAATCTAAAGCCAAGAAAATTTTGTAAAAAGTTGTTTATGTTTTTTCCTCTGGTAAATAAATGGAAGATGAACTAATTTACTTTACCAATAATGTTGTCGATAAAATAACAATTTTAAGCCTAAAATAAGTATAAAATATATACAAAAACTTATAATACAAAATATTCAAGAAATAACTTGTCTAAAATGTAAATGATATGTAAATATTTTATACACTGTATTATAAAGTTAAAACATAACGTATGTTCTAGAGCTTAAGATGAATCGTAGAACGTCTGGAAATATTAGTTGAACTGTTAGCGCTGAGAATATCAAGTAAGTGTTTACTCTGTGCAAATTAGAATAATTTATAGTCAATCCTTTCAGTTGTCTCTAATGGATTTATATTTAAGTGCAAATACATTCAATATACCAGTACCTGCGGTGAATAAAATTTATCACAAACGGTAATAAATTGATGTTATTAAATTTCCTTGGTAACAAATATAATGTTTAACAACATAAAGTATTTGCTAATTCAGAAGTTACAAATTAATATAAAAAATATAAGTAATATAAGAGTACAATTAGAACCAAGTAATATATAATTAAGTTGGTCATTTATGGCAGATATCCCATATAACTGGGTCATACACAAATCGCGACCTGAATGTGTACGAAAAAAAAAGTGAAATATTTGTTCAAAATCACTCTCATTTAATTCTTATAGATTAACCTAATACAGAAAATATGAGACCAGATCATTATTCGTTTTTGAGAAAGATATTCGATGCATAATTTTTTTGATGACCACAGAAGGGACACAGCTCTACAAAAAAGTATAAAGTATTAGTGCTATATGTATTTGTTTGATTTCCTACTTCTAGTAATAATCGTATTGGTTAATAACGTCCTTGATTACGATATGACATCAATATTGTCACGAAAAAATTTAAAAAATCTAGTAAATGTCAGATTCATACAGCAGATTCCTTCAGTCTTAAAAATGTAAGGTAATAAATAGAAGAAAAAGTTAATTTGCATGAATAGAAGTGAGTAGCAAGCATATTAATCCATGTTTTCTTATCAATATTTGTTTGTTATATAATAGTTTCAGTTATTTTCTGCATACCTTAACGGAACTAAACTCAAAATCTTTATTTAAACAATGAATAAAGTTATAAACAATGTTAACGTAACGATAATGATACTGTAATAAATACCAGCCTCTTAAAACAATAAGAAAGAGTCCTAATCTAACTAAATAATATCTACTCAATAATGAATGACTAATAATTATATCGAAAAAAAAATGATAAAATGAAGTTTTCTTCGTGATTTTCAAAAAAACTCTCTGTTTTTATTCAGATCTTTAAGTAAGGGATCGTGTCTCAAATTTGTAGAAATAGAATCATCATCTTTTTTAGCTCTACTTGTCTCACGTCTTAGTTTTTTCTTCTCTTCATTGCTTTAGTGCACCCCAGATCTACTTGAACAGGGCAATGTAGCTGGAACAATGTAAAAAAGCTAGCTAAGCTAAGATTTCATTATTTAAGACAATAACTTACACTACTTAACTCTTGTAAAATGCTATATATTTAGTATAATCTGAAACATTAGTCTACATTTAATTTTTCAAGATGTAAACGATATATTGATTTTATTTTGGTCATTATAAAAAGAAAAAAAGCTGTTAGTTTAGTTTTACAAGCGCAAGCATAAACAAATAAACAAAAAAATGATTTTGACATTACAACATATAGTTTTATTATTAATAGTATTTTATGTGGACCTTTCCTGTGGATACCTAGAGTAACAGAAAATCTGTCTACAGAAATGATTTTCCAGTCGAAAATCAGCAATGGTCTTTAGTTTTTAAGGATAGAGAAATGGCGAGTGAGATTTCAAGAATACTCCTTCAAAGCCACTGTGCCTCTATAATTACAAATATAAGTAGCACATACTTACCAAAATACACTAAAAATATGAAAGATTCACTGATCTTTTACAAAATGAATAAAATAGACGATTCTTTTAATGGGAATATAAAAATACACATCTGTGCTCCGTAACGGGTGTAAGCAAATTATAGCTGTCTAATATTAGCAAATTAAAAGATATTACATTTATGGTAACTTTAGAAAAGAGTCAGATACGTGTAACACCTTGTTTATTAGAAATTATAGTAACAAGGCTAAAGCACATTTTGAAAATTATCAATAAAAAATCAACTCAAGTATATTCCACGCTGAAAATATTTGTAATTTATTAGTTAGTTTTGAAACTATGACCTACGAATCTGAACAGTCCACAGAAGGGCTAAATGAAGACATTTGAATTTTTTTCTTCACATTTTTTTTTAAATTTTGATGTGTAGGCTATCCATTTATTATAAGGGGGTAGGCATAGTCAAATTTAAAATGAAAAATCGCTATATTAATATTAAATAAAAGATTATTGATTATTGCTATTGTAACATAACACTCATATGAGTATGACCCAACTGTATTTTTGATTTTCCACCAAACCAGAGAAATTACTTTTGAATAGGAAATACCGCTTGTGATTTATAAATTCAGTCATTTATATACTTGAAAAACTTAAATTTTACGCTTTATTCTTCACTTCATCAAAATAGTTTATAGTCATGAGTGAGAATCAAATCGAGAATCAATTTCTTTTTAATTAAATACCACGCTACGACGGCTTTTCATACTCTTTTTTCTTTATTTAAGTGATAATAGCGAAACATGGATATGTGGTTATTACAGAAGAAGAATTAAAGAAACATGAATCCGTGATGAAGAGAAACGGCACATACTAGCGAGGATGTCACGGTGAGACTGAAGGAGGACGTACTTGAGGCACTTGAGTGCCTTGGGCACGTGAAACGAATGAATGATAAAAGAATAGCAAAAAAGATTTCTGAAGAAAAATACCTTGGTGAACCTTCGAAAACACAGAATCAAGGATATTGGAGGAAGGTGACGTAAGAACAAGAGGAGCCACCCGGGGGCATGTATGGGGAGGCTAGTGATAGTAGACGAGGCGAAAGAGGTATCCAGCGATCGTAGCGTTTGGCGTTCCGTACACCCGATACAATATGAAGCAAAATTAAGTTAGGTTTCTCCTACTAGTATACCAAACCAAATGTTATATCAAAAGTGTTGAAAAATGAGTAAAAATATATATATTTGCTTATTTGAAAAACTAACTTGTTATTTGAATAATTATGATTATCTTATAGCTAGAATTTAAAAAATATTATATTTCATTTCTTTTTTCTATTATATTATTCTTCTTAAAATAAGACGCAGAAAACCCTAACTATGTGGAACGTTACATTTTCAGTAAATTGCTTTGGAATTCTGTTGGATTGTTAGACGACAAACAGTATTAGCGCCACAATACAATTACATTACACAAAACGATACCGACGGGTAGTATAAATGTTGAACGAAAGAATTGTTATCAACACTTATTAAGAAAATAAAATATTTCTCATTAGGTTGCTACTTATTAACCGACATTATTCTTCTTATTTTACTTCATTGGGCAAAATACTCATTCCATTGCAAGCAAATATACACAATATTTACTTACAATTAAGAACGTTGTTAAGTAAACAAATAACGTACTTTATCTCGTTACCAGAGTGAGGAAATGAAAAAAATAATAAAATATTCCATTTCCTCGAACGGGAATCGAACCCACAATCTGTCGCGTTTACAGTTGCACGTTTGTGCCCCTGCGGCATGACTATAACGTCTATAAAGTAAGGAATAAATAACAAAATATTAAAATACAAGGGTTTATTGATCAGTAATGGAATACTGATGAGATTTTAATATCACTTTGTATTACAACTTTATAATAATTTTTAAACTATAAAACTTTAAACATTAATTAAAACTAAATTATATAGATTTTATTTAACAATTTCGTTGACTGCTATCAAAAAGTAATCAACGTTATTGTATATTATCCGTAGCGGTTGTTGGCTCTACAGCGTAGAGCTCGTAGAGCCAGTTGATAACCAACAGCTACAGCGAGCACACGCTAGGCTACGCTACAAGCTACGATCACGCTACGCTAACTTTCACCTGTATAAAATTGTGATTTATAATACATAACAAATGAATTATTAATGTATACGATTTACGATCAAATAAAATTTTAAGGCTAAACCTGAACTTTTTGTGAAAGGACATGATAAAATGACTGCCAACGCTGAAATGTTCTTTATAAGAATATTCAGGTGAATTTCATGGTAAGTTTTAGAACATTTACAATTTTTTAGTCCCTGTTTTTATAGCAAATTTGTTATACTAATCTATCTTATTTGAATATGGTATGCAAATAAATATATACATTTGTTGTATTTCATGTTCATTTTTAATTTAAGATTAGATAGCTCTATTTTAGAAATATTACATATGGAGACGCAACCTAAAACATTTTGCCGGGCTAGACGGCAAAAACAAAAATGTTTCCGAATGTAAATATTCTCTAAAAGGAATTCAACCCACAACTACCGTATATAGCCGGATACTCTTTACAAATCATCAGGAATCTAATCAGATAATATCTGGATTATACTTAACAGATACTTCTCCTTTTTAAATTTGATCAACTAATATCACTGACAATAAAGAGACGAACTCTTAATGGATTTGTGTATCCAATACTATACATACCCATATATATACACATATCCTATTATATTTATATTATATGTATTGTATAATTTTTGTTCAGAATTTTAAATTTAAATATTTTATAAAGACTAGCTTTACAAAATGTAATAGACTTATAGCATTTTAACCAATTTCCTACAAATATTCTGCTCTTTCTTGATAAATTCGTTCAACATTCAATGTGAATGTAAGGCGTCCTCGAATAATGTACGTATATTTCAATTTCCCGGAAATATCAGGAGCTATATTTACATTTAAAGGAAATTTAATAATATGAAGTGATATCAATACGATCGTATTGAATGATTGACCTATTCTTGGTTTAAAGGTGTTGTTGTATAAAACATAATATATATATATTTATTTATTTATTAATCATTTATTGTGCATACTTTAATATGTAAATAAGGAAAATAAAATAAAAGGAATTTAAAAGGAACTTTCTATAAAATATTCTGTAAGATTATAATCGTGAAACTTTAAAGGTTAATATTTGATTACAATACTTGTTGTTGCTTCGGTATAATATAATATATTAAAAATATATTAAGTAAGTATTATAATATATTAATATGCATAAATTGACAAAGATCGACTAACACAGATGATACAAATAATGGAGACCTTAATAGTAGCTAATATAAGGAAGATTGATGGTGACCGGACACATCTACTGATGAAAATCGTTATTAATCTATTAATTTCCTTTACTTAATTTATTCTTCGCCAATATTTTGTATCCCATAATTGAAAACAAAGATTAAAAGATATTGGGAATTTCCTACTTTTTTATTAAGCATGATGAAACATGTTCCACCACTCAACACGCAATGCCGCGGAAACTGGAGAACGGAGTGTCTTAACACTAGGTTACCTCTGCTTTTCCTGCTGTGTGCGGGATACAGCGTGAACATGTAATATTTATTGCAAACTGTAGGGCAACATCTTTCAACTGTAGGGACGATGGTCCCGTGTTCGAGATCCATATAGATTAGCAATTATTTTTATTTGCTCGTTTTGGTAACATTGCGACATTGCGTATTAATAAAGCCTATTAATATGCAATGTCTCGAATTTCGCAAACACATTGTCATGAGTTGGTTGGTTTTCCTGGCCCACTCTGTGGAATAAATCATTTAAAGTATTTCCCGAAGAATAAGCCCCAGGTGTTTGCTGTATACTTGTCCCTTGGAATTGGAAAGCTCTACATAATACTCTTTTCCATAATATTTGAATAGGACTTTATTATTTTTACCTTTCCTCGGAAAAAATTGTTGGGACTGACAAACTTTTTTTTTCATGCCAACGTTCAGTGGTTTATAAGAAACTGAAATTATAATTGTATAGGAAGTTATAAAATTCGAGTAGTCGTTTAATAATGTATACAAATTTTTACTTGGGTGGATGTGGGTTTTCATAAAAGGAGATTATACAGTGTTGCGAATATTTACACTTACAGCATCCTACATTGTATATTAAAATTAATATCGTCAGCTCATCAAATGCTTAGCTCACACTTAATAATATCTTTTATAAGAATAAGTTTTACTTTCATACATTTCATTGATATTTTCAATTAGTATTTTATTATTTTCATTTTAGGGTACATTACTAATTACTGTGGTTGATTGTAAGACCGAGGTAATAGGCTTATTGTTTTAGAAATAAAACATATGTTGCGAATGAAAAGAGAGAGAGAAAGAAAATATTTCTCTTTTTTCGCTGCTGTAATATACAAAACATAACTCTCTCTCTTTATATATCCACTGATATATATCTCCCTCTCAACTTTCGTTTGCGTCGACCGATCACACTTTTTGTAACGCTCTTCTCAAATATTCACGCAAATAAATTTTACTTCAAAAGTATGTGTTAAATAAATATACCATACAAGTACGATGCGTAAAGTAACAAACCCCTCGTCAGTCATATCGTAGTATATCACGCGGGTAACTATTTACGGGTGAATATTAAATTATACCGTAATCCATCTTAGCGCAAATTTGACCCAAGAGTCATAGCAAACTTATTCAATGAATAGAATATTAAATTTAGTTCGGGTTAGAAAGGTATTTTAACTAAATAATAATTACGTACATAGAATACTTATATAATTTAATGTTAATAAAGCATTAATTCTTGTTATTTATTAGAAAAAAATCTTTGTGATAATTTGCCTACATTTCTACAGCATTTATAACCTTATCTTAAATTTATATATTTTTTAAATTGTGATTTATTATGTAGATAAACAGTTTAAAAAATCAATAAAAAAATTCACCGGAATAGGCTACATGCATACATATTTATTTCTAAATTATTTCAACCAAGAGATTGTTAGTATTTCTGAAGATTACATAAAATGTTATAGGTGGAGTTAAGATATCTGCATATTCCTAGTATAAAAAAGCGAAGATATACAAAATTTGTCATGTTAAGCCATATAAACGGGAATACTGTCATCAATAAATGAACGTCGCTTTCAATAAAATTTCAAGGAGTCCATTTGTTTACTTAATGGCCTAAAAGTAATGCGCGGCACATTGGTACACCGTATAAACGTTTTACTTCCATTCTCTCGTGCCAGTCTTCATAATAATCCAATACACATGTCGCTTTGAGTGAATTGCGCATGTATTACTGGGAACCAGTAAAAATATCGAATTGCGAATTGTTTTCGTTAAATTCCCTTTGAAGATGTAACGAGAAATTTCATATTTGTATTTATTTACTATGAACATGTCTTTTGCGGTTTATTATATGACATGTCTTGACGAAGTGGAAAATAACAAAATTAATGTTTTCGATATTTTGCTTATAGAATGTTGATAAAATATCAATATAATTAAATGCGGGAGCTGCTACCTTTGTAAACTATTATTTTCTTGGAATAATATTTGAGTCAAGTTTCGGCGTTCAAAGAGTAGGTCTCCCAAAAATATGTTTTATATATTTATCTTGTACGTATTCATTTTGAAGTCATCTTGTAATTTTTTTCAGTTTTAAGTTATATGCCGCATATAGCAGAGAGCCGATGTCATAATACTCCGTATTCCTCTTTCCGCCTGAATTAGAAATATTGTGTCTAGGCGTTGACTAATTAATTTATGCTATGGTGGCAGAGTGTACTAGAGTCTTATACAACGTCTTGAAAATTGGGCATTAAATTGGATAAGCTGGAGTGGAGTGAAAAACTTAAAAATAGGTAAGCCGATAAAAAAATATATTTGGTAATTATTGAAAAAATATTGATTTTTTCATCATATAAGAACAGAATTCACTGAAATTTGGGGTAGCGCTCTCTCTATATATTAAAATGAGCAAAAGTTATTGAATAAATAATAAATCTCTTTCGCGAAATGATCATTCTATAAAATCTTCTTCAAACATTTGTTTAAATCTTTTTACTAAGTTATTTAGCAAGGAAATGTATAGGTAGAGCGCTAAGTCTTAAAATATTTATTCAAGAGGAAGTGGGTTCGAATCTCACCACAGACAGGGACAGAGGAGGAGGCATTACACAATACAACATTAAGTAATTATTTGGATTTGTCGTTTTTCATTTTTGATTAATAAATTAAACAACAATATTATAATTAATATAAAATGAATTTATTTGCAAATATAAAAGGAAGAGAATCATTACAAAATTTAAAAAGAAACATCATAATAAAACAACATTTAAAGAAATAAGTAAATAAAATATTTTATATATTTACCAGGAATTTGATAAAAGTATATATTATTAAGACTATCAGACTTAAAAGTGCAAAAGTTAAATATTTTAGTTAAATTACGTTTGAAGTTCATTTCGTGAAGGGACATTTTAGATCTAAGTCAACTATATGATAACATTTCGTGCCTTCGAAAACAGAAAAGCGACCTGCAAACGCGTACAGTCTTGAAATTAATTAATTAATGTATGTATAGTTGGACATTTTAATTAGATTTATTAGAATGCTTCAAGGCCTATATTTTCCTAGTAGTTTATTCATCGCTTTGGTAGATAAGTCATATGTATACGAATGAGGCCGTCGTGGCGCAGCGGCACAAGGGTGTGACTGAGACGCGACGGTTGTGGGTTCGATTCCCACTCGAGGAAGTGAAATGTTTACTTACGTTTATATTTGCATTTCTTTGCTCTGGTTTAGAGGTAAAGCGCGCTGTTAAGTTCAGCCCCTTGAGCTTGGGCGGTATTCTGCGGTCGCAGACCACGCCAGTGACCTCCCGCCATTTGGCCCAGTCAGCGCTTATCCGGCCATGGTCATCGTGATCTATGCCTCCAGACTCTTGCATAACGGATCCAAGGTATCTGAACTTCTCCGACTTAATGGCTGGCTCAGGACCTATAAGGATGGTGCTCGAGTCCGGGCTCCCGCAGGCCATGTACTCTGTCTTCGACACATTTAGTTTAAGACCGCCGTTCTCAAGCGTACCCTTCCAGAGGTTCACTTTACGCTCCAGCGTCAGTCGGTTCTCGTCAATGAGTGCTATGTCGTCGGCATACATGAGCAGCCATGGAGGCTGGTCCTGAATGTGAGCCGAGACAGCATCGAGTACTACATTGAATAAGAACAGACTAAGAGCCGAGTCCTGGTAAACCCCCACTGTAATCGGGAAGGGTCTAGTGTCGCCAACAGTAGTCCTAACCATAGAAGCGGAATCGTGGAATCGGAATCGTGAGTATTCAGCAACTCCTGGAAGTAGCTTCTCCACTTCTCCTTCACAGAGTCATGATTACAGAGCAGCGTGCCCTGGGAATCTCTGACGCAAAGACATTTTGCGATATCTTGCGTCACTTTATCCCGGGAACGTGCCAGTTTGTAAATGAGCTTCTGCCCCTCCACAGTTTCAAGTTTATCATACAATGGTGACAAACTCTCACTGCGGGCTCTGGCTACAGCTCTTTTACTGGCACGTTTAGCTACTGTGTACTCCAGTCTGTCTTCAGGAGAGTTGGATTCCTGCCACTTCTTAAAGGCAGCCTTCTTTTCACGAGTCACCTCCTGCACCTCGTCATTCCACCACCATGTCTCCTTGTCGATGACACGTCCTCCCCTAGAAAGGCCAAGAACTCGCCTGCCCGCCGCAATGATTGCCGACTGAGCCCGATCCCAAGCATCCTGAGCAGTCTCGGTGGTAGCCGAAAGATTATGACTTTTCACCTCTGCCAGGAAGTCGGTCTGCATCGGTCCATTCAGCAACCACCACTTGATCCGAGGGCTACGTTTCTCGGCTACTTTCTTCTTCGGAGTGACGGTAAAGTCCATGACAAGAAGACGATGTTGGGCCGTTAGGTTTTCGCCTGGAATGACCTTACAGTTGGTTACCCTGCCCATATGACACCGTCTGGTCAAAAAGTAGTCAATTTGAGTTGAGTGGGACCCACTCTTATACGTGATAAGGTGCTGAGGATTCTTTTGGAAGAACGTATTCACGACGGCCAGATAAGACACAATACAGGTTCTTAGAATATTTTCTCCCTTACCAACGTGACCGTTCATGTCCCCCCAAACTAAAACCACTTCGGTAGACGGTACAGCAAGTAGAACCCCTTCATACTGCTCCAAAAATGTTTCGCTATTTCGGCCGCGCTACATCCCGCCTGGGGAGCATAGACACTGATTAAGTTTGTGGTAACGCCCTCAATCAGTACCCTCACCCGCATCAAGCGGTCGGAGCGACGGTCAACTTCAAGGAGCCCATTCTGAAGCTCTTTCGGGGAAAAACCGAGGGGAGAGGAAAATAAAAAGGGTAGGATAGGTAAAAAAATGAGGGAGCTAAGGAAAGGAGGAGGGGAAGCGGGAGGGGAAGGACACCATTCTTACGGACTGGATGAGGATATAAGAGTGGCGGCTCGAGGATCCGGGTTCGCGTACCCGTATGCCCGCAAACATTTTTTTTAAAACAATAGTATTTAAATCATAAATTACTCTTGATTTTCTGTATTATATTTCATATATGAAATGAAATTTCTAAGGCAATAAAAAACAACATTGTTATGATCTTCGATGCAAGATTCGAGATAAGTGAACCGGAAATAACCTTATATTTTTCATCGTGAGATTGACATCCTTATACTGTGTGTGATTTGTAAATGCCTTATTGCAGCAAGGTTCATATTCCTTTGAACAGATGAATCCACTGTAGGTCGCTATCAATCTAAAATCAAATCGGAGCGCACAGAAAATTGCTTTTTATATATAAATGCATGTGAAATTATTCTTTGTCACTTTTGACCCTTTTAATCTTGACTAGTGAACATCTTGTCCTTTATTTGACTAGATAATTTAATACTTTAATTAATGCCATTATTCCCTTTATGCCCGAGAAGTTAACTATTTTATACGAAAAGACTGCTATTTACAACTCTTTAAAGGACTCTCTTGAAACTCTCTTTCTTTTATATTACTTATAAGTAAAAAAGATAAAAAGAAACATGATAACTGTAATTATTTAAATTTTTTGTCCAATTAGATATGAGAATGAACGAAAGAAGATATGAGTAATGAAAATTGTGAACGTCCAATTAGAGGGAGATATAAATAATGAAAATTGTTTCATGAAAATTATCACGTTTTGCCTATTTATTTGCTTATTTCTCGCTTATTTAAACAAAACGACACCTAAGTGAGTTTGGCAACTTATCCAATTAGATACGTTTATTCGACCCTAAGAAATGGACCATTATAATACTTGTATAGTTGCAGAAAAGTTTTTCTGGAAATGAAAAGGACAACGCAGGTTTTTTTATATTCACACTTCACCTAACTTGATACAATATTGCTTAATATGCATTTGTTTTTTCTTATTAATTGCAACGTTTATTAATTTCTATATTACACATATGGTTGACTAGAGAAGGTAAATAATAAAGGTGTGGGTTTGATCCCCATCTAGCAGAAAGTATTATTTTCGTTGGCTTGCGCTATGATAATGCAAACTGCGGTGTTGAGTTCCGCAACATAACAAACAGAGTGTCTCGATACTAGCTTGTCCCTGACTCCCCCCCCCTGCTATATGTATGTCCATCGAATTTAATAAATATAATATGTATGCTTATTATGTAGATTAAATTCACAACTTAATGTTAAATAACCACCTGCTAATTAAATAAAGAAATTCTACTGTAGGTAGTTTAAAAGTAATATATATTTGCTTTATGAAAAATTAAATAGTACTGGTATAAGTAGGGCATGTAATCTCACTATATTTTACGAGCTTAATAGGGTTAAGTAAATACAAGGTTATGCAGGGTTATGTTAGTAAACTAGTTTAATCAAACAACCAAATAAATTGTCTGTTTAGCTTCTTAGCCTTATTCGTGCGAGTTGTTTATAATGTGCAAAATGAAAATATATATATATATATATATAAGTATATAGATAGCCTTCCTTTCATATTAGATTTTTCTTAACATGTTTAATATTATGAAGGCTATAAATATCATATTATTTAGAATAGTAGGCAAATTGAGTAAAATAAACATCCTTAAGTTGCGATTTTTGGTTAAAAGCTCGCTTATATTAAAAAAACTATATTACCATGAAAATTATTTCATATAAATAATTAGTTTCGGTTTTATTATTTCTAAAAAAGTTGAAAATAATATAAAGTGATTTTGTTAATAAAGAATTGTACTATAGGTATTTGTATTTAATAGCTCCTCTTGTAGGATCACTCTGTTGTACGTCTGTCAAGAGAATTTGCCTTGAGAGTTGAGACTGCATGCATAAATCTGTGAACGCTTTTAATTAATATCTTTTTTAAAATGTTGTTCCACTCTGAAAAATAAATGTATGTTTTAGAAAACATATAGGGTGGCATCGACAAGTCGCGGGTTCGAATCCCATTACGTTTCTATTTGTAAACGTATTCTAAAATACAATGTAGTCAGACACAGGTCAGGATAACCAGTATAATACATAAGATGCTTTAAAGTAAGAAAGAAATAATAAAAAAAAGATAACGATGTAAAAGTAAAGTTTAATTAGTGTAAAGCTCACTTTCACTTAAACTGAATAGCTTTTCATTTCGAATGAGATGATGAAAACTAACTCCCGTAACGAGGATGGGTGTGTCAAGCTTCGATGCTCTCTTATTATGAGCTTCGTGCCATGAATATATGAGACGTAAAGAAAATCTGAAGAAATGTGTATGAACTTTTTGAAAAAAACCTTAAGTGAATCTGTAAGTTTCAGTGTCACAACTAAATTGTTCTACATAATCGAGCTTTAAGCTTTAAAAATAGGATATTATACTATAATAAAGGCTCAGCTGTTCAGAAAACATATATGTAAATATAGGTATTTATTTTTATAATCAAAATTTGGTATGTAAGTTTCTTGAGGATTACAGAGGATCGCTAAAAGAGTGTTTGAGTTTTATAGTTCATTAAAACGAAGTTGCAATTATTATAAAAAATACATTTAAAAATATAAAAAAAATATTATTGCAAAATTACAGGTTATTCTATTATTACAGGTGGCTATTATTAGACAAAATCAAAAAGGTTAAAAATCTGAACTGAAAGAAACTCTTGCTTACGAAATCAATATTTAAGAAAATTAATAAATGTATAATAAATAAGAATTCCCTTATATAAGAATAATAATTTAAAAATTAATAATTTATTTATTGAAATAAATATAATACAGATATTATAACATAACTCTAGTGTATGGATAGCTTAAGACGTATCTTGTAGCTACTTAGTCACGCTTTCGTAGCCATCCATTACACGCTCGTGATTATAATAGCAAGCCGTAGCGACAAGTACGGCGAGTAATTAAAAATGCTTATAACTTTGTTATTTAAGTAAGCAATTCTGAATAAGAAAAATATTTTATTATTTTATGAGGCCAGTCGTGCCGCAAGGGCGCAAGTGTGTGACTGTAAACACGATTGGTTGTGGGTTCAATTCCCACTCGAGGAAATGAAATATTTATTTAAATTTATATTTTCATTTATATGTTGAGTTTCGCCACTCAACAGGCAATTCTTCCAAAATTCTGCGAAAATAGAGGAACGGGGTGACTTAACACTACGTTTTCTTTGCCTACCCTGCTGTGTGTGGGATACAGCGTGAAGGTGATGATACTTTTAATATTTCATTTTGATATATGCGGGAAACAGGGTGAAGCTAAAAAATAATAAACAACAATAAAGCAAATAAGCAAAACTAAATTGAAACACTTAGTTATACTGTTACATGTATTTCTTTTTAAATAAATTAACTAAATTATTTTTATCTGTCACATATTTTATAGTACAAAAAAGTGCATGCAAGTGAAATAAGATTTAATGCTAAAAGGACTAAAAATTCCACTAAAGGTGGTTTTAGAGAATTTAGATCATACGGTGGTACTAAAGATGGTTTTAGAGCATGGTATTTTAAATCGAAACAAAATGTTTAGGAAATATATTTTTTTCAATCGCGCCAAAGAATACAGACGACGGACAAGAAGTATTGACCTATAGTAAATACTTTTCAAGTCTAAAGTAAACGGGCTGCAGCAGACATTCGAGATTCTATCAAGGCGCCCCTCAAGCAAACTCCGGGCAAAATTCAATTATATTTTGATTGTTTGTTTGGTTATTGGATAAAGCAATTACTACGATACGACTCTACGCCGTGTAATGGTGCGAAATATTTCTTTGTTGATAATTTCGCTAAGGGTTTATGTCTTTGTTGCCAATTGAAAAAATCTTTAGGCGCTATATAAACTGCCTAGTCTTTTTGAAACCTTTTTTATAACTTCTTCAATCATCGTTTCAAGCGTTTGGCTTTCATGAAAAAGTTTTTTTTTTGCTTCACGCTGTATTTCGCACCCATCGGGGTAGGCAGAGAGACACTCCGGTCCCCATTCCATCTTACTCTGGATGCATTGTGTGTTGAGTGGCGAAACCACATTTTGACTCGATACCAGAGCAAAGAAATAAAAATATTAAATATTTCATATTATGTAGTAGGAATCAAACTTTTAATCCCCTTCTTTTCCTATCATCCTCTTCTACCTATCCTTCCTTGCCTTATCTGTGCTATTCCTCTCCCCTCGGTTTTTCCCCCAAAGGGATAAGAGGTGAGATAGCAGTCGCTCCATATAAAAAACCGTCATCTGTCGTTAGTGTGAAACGAAAAATTGGGAACAAGAGAATGGATACGGCTAGGGCGCCGCCGCTAAACGATGCGCAGGCACATCGTCCTACACCTGCGACAAGTGTGCGAGGGAGGCGAGGGTTACCAGTAAGTTACCTGTTATAAGTACAGGCACGGCTAAAGACACAAGGATATTGGCACTCTAACCGGACGATGCCGGGAACTCGCAAATGTACGTTATGAGACGTCGTCATGAGAAGATCAGAAATATTTCAGAATATAACCTAAGAATATAAACTGAATTAATATATATTTGAAATCTTATAAACAAATTGCATTCAGCCAGACAGACAGTGCTTCGTGCCGCGCCTTAATGGTGTTTTATTTTGACGTCTTAAAATGTATTCCAACATTTTAAATATCTCTAAGTATTTCATACGAAGGCAGTTTATAGCTACAAATGGCAAATTATTTTGCGAAATGAGCCATTTAGAATTATAAGTTCGTATATTAAAGCTCTCACGGTAATATATTATGAAATTCAGCGTTAATTCTCGCTGATACGTAGATTCACTAAATTTTCAAGTAGGTATGCAGCTAATTATAATATATGACATTTTAAGGTTTATATTTTATTTGTACATTTTGTATCTTTATTTCAAATTTCAAGGGAATTTGGTAAGCTTAAAAAATTGTAAAAGAGCTCAAAATTTAGGATTCGTGTAATTTTTATTATAATATTCTCTTCTGTTTAAGGAGATATATATGTACACTACTACATGTGGGTTCGATCCCCACTCTAGCAAAGTGCGGTGTTGAGTTCCGCCACTCAACACGCAATCCATCAGAATTCGGCGGAAAATAGGGTACGTCGTATCTTAATACTAGGTTCCCTCTGCCCACCCTGCTTCGTGCGGGATACAGCGTGAAGCTGATTAATGAATTTATAAAAAGAAATCTAGGGTATAATATTTGCAGGCAGAGATAACCTAGTTCAACGTTATGAAATCCTATAATAATAGATACGTAAATATAAATAAAATAGTTAATTCGGTCGTAGCCCAGTAAGGTTCAGTTAATTAAAAGTTAATGATAAATTTTCGCTTTGAGAAAATAATTTATTTGAAGCTTTTGTTTTAGCTAATGTAATTAAGTTAAACGACTAATTACAAATATATTAATTATTGATTAGCCATTTTTTATAAAAAAATAAGTATATAAAGAATACTTGTTCTATCTATAAAATTATTTATGGATTTTTTTATGCTAAGGTAAGATAAATATAGCCAAAAACTATGCTGAAAATTATGACGATATAAATTTTATTATTTTTTTGGATTCATGATATATTCTGCGTATTGCAGGCAGGCACAGGGAATCTTCTTCTTTCCCAATTAAGACACTTCTGTTTTCCACTTTTATGTCAAGTGACGGAACTTAACGCTGCTATATATTTCAGTTATGCTTATGCCTCTGCGCCACGACGCGGCCTCCGTATCCCTCATGAGTATATAAAGATAGAATTAATTGTTCTCTTAAAATATTCTCTTCTCCATTTCGGAACTAAACGTCGCACTTTATATTACCAGAACTTTGAAATGAAAACAACAAACGAATAAGGAATTGAGCTAAGTAACTGGCAAATACGAAATTAACAAGTTCTGCAAAACACCATTTATTTAGCAATCTGTAAAATAATTAAGCTTGAAATATGCTAATCATAAATCCCTTTTGGAATTTAAATGACGCTAATGACATTATATATGGGGCACAATTAATTATAAAATGCGGGTAGGTAATTATGCTAACGTGAAATACTGTTGACTTGAAGATTTTAGCGGTACTTGTTTCGTCCATCATCTGTCATAAGTATAGTCATAGTCTGTTGTTTCTCTTTAACAGGCTTATAAAATCCAAGAAACTGAATCTGGCCCACTTTTAATAATTTATTTCATCATGAAACTTATTAGTAATACGTAGTTTACTAGTAAACCACTCGACACATATAATTTATAACTCTGCACTCATAGCCCTTGGTGTAGTAGCGTAGGCTGAGAGAACCTAGTAGTAAGTTCCTCCGTATCCCATGCACCATTTAATTGAATAAAACACCTATTTTGTAGCAATATCGTTATATGCAATTATTTATATTGACATAACTTTTTTATATATGAACCGATTGAAATGAAACGAACATTAAATACGAAAATTTTTAATTACGTAGGTTAAGCCGTATATGAGATTAGCGTGAACAAATGCACAGACTAACAGACAAAAAATTTAAAAACCATTGTTTTGGTTAAATGCCCCCAATAACAGATTATCTTAAATATTTTCTATGTACATATAGTGATGAGTTACAGTTTTATTATATTATGTCTTTACATCCTTTAGTATTAAATGAAAAGTTTCAACCTACATTAAATACGCCCCACAAAATCTTCAGGAAAACTTTGCTGTTTGTATTTGTTAAACTCTAGTAAACTCTGACAGTTACTTCGTAATTCATTTAAATAGTTTAAGAATTAAAACGTTTTAAGATTGTCTTTTGTTTACAGCTTTTACGAAGTTAAATATGAAAATAAACTTTTTACCTCTCAGGATTTAAAATTACAGAGGATGGTAAAGGAAAGCCTTTAAGCGAGTAGTTGCTCTTAGTGACGTCTTCCGGTTCTGGAACAATCTTGTTTAAAGTGATTGTAGAACTTACAGTCTTAGTTAGAAATGTCAATTAATATCTGAATAATATTAATTGAGAACAAGACGCTTTGATAAGATACAGCGCGGGGTTGGGTTGGCATTGGGATTCTCCCTACACAAGTTCAGGCGGGAAGTAGAGAGTGTGGTTTACGTAATAAAGCGTGAAGCTGATAAAAAAAATTAGAAACGACGACATGACTATGGCTAACATTTAATATCAACGCTGTTTCATACTTAAATTAATATTATTAGCATTCTAATTCTTTTTATCCCTTCTTTTCTTTTTTTTTTGAATTAACCTAATTTTGTGCATCAATGGTATGTTCTTATTATTTTAATAATATAAAGTGTAAATAAATACTAAATAAATTAGAATACCTATAGATACCGTGCTCCTTAAGCCCTTACATTCATTAGGGACCGTCATAAAATTTACCTAATACTCGTATATTAAAAGATATTTTATTTCATAGACATAAAGCCTTGTTTCAAACGTTTGATATTTTTCCGTGAAGCTAATTACGTTCAAACAAGATCCTTCAATGTATTTGTAGGGTAAATAAAGTAAATTTTATGTATATTTTATTGTTTTTGGCGTAACATTAATATTGCGTATAACTCTAATACGAGGATATTTATACGTAAGTATTTTCTTAATTAAATTTAATGGATCCCATTCGGTTTTAGAATTGCCTTATTTTGTTCTGTGGAATAAAATATGGTGGGTAGTTTGTTGTGTTTCAGGTCACGTAGCTATGAGCTACTTGCTCACCCACTGACAGCGGCTAATGCTTACCCAATTAATGTCAAAGCATCGTAAAAGAATGACAGGTCTTTTTTTAAATTTGGGTTGATAATAAATATGCAGTATATTTTATTCGATTTGGAATAAGGTTATTCAGATCAGAGTTTTTATTATCAAAAATAATTATAAAGGATTTATTTAAAAGAAAAATGGTTAAAATCAATGGTTTAAAGCAAGCAACAATAACTGGGCAAGTATACGAGGTTATATCATCCCAAAACTACAAGTATTAGGATGATATTGGTTTATTGATGAATATATCGATCTTTTAAAAACTAAGGTCTATTTGTCGAAATCATTATGTCGAAATAGTTTCATCTTTATTTTAGTGTTAGATTTTGTATAATAATCAATAAATATCAATGAATACTAAAGATCAGCCACTTTTTGACATAAGTAGACAAGCATATAATAATTTTTAATATATAATATGAATCTACAACAACGTGATCTCATTCATATCACATAATGAATGCAAGTGACATTCGATTTCCGAACGACGAATCGACGCAACCATTGAACTGAATTGTTGGTATAAAATACAATAATATTTATACATATAAAAATTAATTGTATATTTGCTATTAAATATCTGTAATTATTTCAATTGTCTGATTGTCAGAACTCGAATAGAATTATATTTAAATTGCGTGGCGTTGAATCCAACCAGTTCACTTTTATTTCTTCCGATGTATAAAATAAAGGAACTTAAAGGAAAGCAAAAAGATAAAAAAAGGTATCGTCACATAGTAAGCATTCATGGTGGACATTTTTCCCAAAAAATAACTAAATCTATTTCTATTGAAAAATAAACGCTGTCAGTGCGTGTATTTTTCAGACTGGATGAATAACAGCTATTTTATTTATATTTTCCTAACCTACAGCTTTCATCAAATAAATATTTTTTTGTTTGTAGAATTTTATACTGAAACAAGAGTATTGAACGTTCGTGGTTATTAAAAATAATTAGAAGTATTACATAGAGTATTCGTTTGTTATATAGACAAAATACTTTATATATCTACTATTCGTTTTTAAAATACATTATTTATTTATTTTAATAATTTTAGACCGTTCTGGCGGAACCGCACAATATCTGGTTGTAAACGTGACGGTTGTAGATTCGATTCCCAGTAGGAATAATGAGTTAGTTTCATTTCCTCGCCCTAATAACGTTAAGTTCCACTACGCGTTGTATTCTACTCAACATCAATGGAACGAAAAGTGAGTCCTACGTCTCAGGATTACCGTCCCAGCGCTCTAGCCACTAAGCCTTACGTTCCTCTCTAGTACGTGACAATTCTTATACGCATATACATATATATTATTAAAATATATATATATTTTTAAAGTCAGAGAATTACCATTTACTTGATGCTAAGGCTAAGCTTAGATGTTTGTGGAACACAGTTCAAAATAGTTCACTTGCAAAAAATCATTATCAAGGAATATATTTGTTATTGATATAGATTTATTAACGTATATACGTTAGCTTACTAAGAAAATAAAAGGGACCAGTGGCGTAGCTAGGGGGGTCCGGGCATCAAAAGGAAAGGGGCATCAAAGTTGACGATTATTTTTCTTTAAAGGTAGCCAACGTCACATTGTAGTGTCTGACGGTCGATCTACGTGAGAGTAGAAGACACTTTGAATCTCCTTTTTTTTTTAGAGGGCATAAAGTCCCAAGCAGCACCAGGCAGCAATTACCCTAGCTACGCCACTGAAAGGGACTGCATTGAAAAATATAGCTGCCTGCTCTACCTGCTGCCTGCTGCCACGATACTAAGATAAAGTTAAATAATTTCATAAACTAAACAAAATTTACCAATTAACCTTAAAAATTAACCAAAGACTTAATGGAATTATAAGTGTAAAGACCGTTTGAGGTTGAACGAAATCTAGTATAATTGCAGATGATTGCGTCTGTGGTAGTGAACGTTTTCCTAAAGCTCTTTGCTTAGTCAGCTCGAAATATCGCACGTGAGATGTTTTATGTGAATCAAAGGCATATTTGCAATGCTGAAGTGGTCTAAGTTAAATCAGCTTCAAGCTGTATCCCACACACAGCAGGGTAGGCATAGGGAACCTAGTGCTAATATATTCCGTTCCCCACTTCATCACCAAATTCAGGAGGCTTTAGAATTCCGCGAAAAGTGGGAAAGAGAGTGTTAACACGAGGTTCCCTCTGCCTTGACTCTAGTATCAACAAATTATTATCAAGGCATCTTACTTTTCAGTAAAATTAGTTCGGGATTTGAAAAGCATATTTTTTTAAAAGAAATCCCACATTATTCATCGAGACATGTTTCATTTATTAACTTCAAATGAGACAGTGATATATTACGGTAACTGTAGTACCCGGAAAGGTACTTAAGAAGTGCTAGCCAAAGACATACTAAAGTGAATGACTAAGCAAAAAGTTCAGAAGTCTTAGTCCTAGTAATCCTAAAATATATTTCCTCTTCCTTCGTTATTCTTCCATTGACTGTAAATTTATAAGCTCTTTTCAGTGTGACCTTACGTTTCTAAAGAACCGTAGTTTCAGATTTTTAATTTAAGCAAAAGTATCGTAGACGATCAAACAAACCGCTTATTTTATCATCTACGAAAGAACATTTCAATCTCACAAGTCCAAAGCAAAAAAAAACAAATATTTGAATCACCGTAGAAAAATCATATTTTTCGTGGACTGAGATATAGTGAAAAAGCATGTTTGAAATTAGAAACAAACTTAGTTATTATTATAAACCAAACCTAGACGTATGAGGAAAGAGTTGAAACTCTCTCTGCCTAACCAAGTTCAGAATGAACTAAAGCCATCTTCGAAGTACTTTCTGAAATAAATTGATTAAGTGCGTTCTAATGATCATTTAGCAAACTTTAGAAAGATAATATTAACTTTAAAATCATGATCTATCGGCATTTTTGTTTCCCACAAAATCATATAAATTATCATTTCACCTAACCTACCCTAGCTTCCGTCAAAACCTCTTAACTTATAATAACAAAATTTACTCTAGAAAAAATAAAAAATATCCCGATATATATTTAGTGATAAAACAAATAGATTTCAAAATCATTGAGTTTGATCAAATCCATCCAATTAGTTTTTATTGAGAAATAATTTAACTATTTGTTTTTGTTTTATCAATTGTAACGATCGTTGTTGCGCGTGACCGCTACTTTAAGTGCCTAACATTAATGAATTGGCCGATAAGTGGACAATCATTTCATATCGAAATTGGTGTTATAATTATTATAATTTGCTTTGTTTCATACTTTTAATATAAAATTCATGTTTTAATTAAGTTGGATTATTTTTTTCCATAAATTTTTATGTTTAATTGTTTAATTTATTTTTATTTTTCTGTTATATTTTTTGTGAATATATTTAAATGCAACGAAGTTAGTAGCTAGTAAAGATATACAGGAGCGAGACGTGGCCTACCAGCTATTCTATTATTATTCTAATATGAATGCTCAAGGTGACACAGCGGATGATAGAGACAGCAATGTTTGATGAGGTGGAAAGGAAGAGAACGTAAGTAACCGATATTGCTCGAAGAATTGATCCGAATCCGAAAAAGAAGTGGGTGGGAAGAACAAATAACGAGAAGAAGCAATGGTCGTTGGAGTAGAACGGTTCTGACTCTCTTAACTTAAGGAGTGGCGGTCACAAACCGGACGAAGCTTAGTGGACAGAGGATCTAATTGAGAATGCTGAAAGCCACTAAATGCGGAAAGCAATCTAAAACCTTGGGGTAGGTCTATGTCCCCAGTGAGCGAAAAAAAAAATCACAAGCAAATATTGATATTGATAGTTCAAATTTTAAGGAATCATCTATAAGAAATAAGAAATATTGTAATTTTTTTATATGTAAGTAATTAGCAATTACTATACTGAAACTCGACACATTGTCATATCTAAATTTGTCAACCAACATTCATAATATACGAATTCTCTAAAACAAGAAACCAAATATTATCTACAATATCAACTAAATAGACATTCCATTTATCGTAGAGATGGCTGCGTCGAACTAAGCGGCCGAAACTTCCAACGTATGTCATCATCGAATAAACATTAGGCGTAAATCAGTAAAATGATATATTTCTCTACATACATGTAATTTAATATACGACCAAAAAGAAACATTACTATAAATCTCTCGCATGCTTGACATTTGTCCTAATGCATCTCGGATTAGTTTTTTTTGCTGATTTGTTTTGAATTGGATACTAGCTTATAGAAACCTAATTTTTTTTTCGCATCAAGCTAGAAAATTTAGTGTTACACTAAGAGTCGTGTAGAGACTCTCTATTCATTATTTTGTTCATGGATTCTGTGTCACGGAATCTAAAACCGCACGTTATTTATCGCCAACCGCATTTCATGTTCCAGGGAAAATGATGCCACTTAAATACGATTAAATAATCTATATCTAATTATCTATAAAAATTTAGGAATCAAGAACTGCGTCAATATTGATTTTAGTTTAAAAAAAAATAACTCGATAGACATAATATATAATAGCTCAGATTTTTAACTATAAAAGCTTACAAACAATGACGCAACCTACTTGCAAGTAAACAATGGGACGAGGTGATTAATGGATCTTTTTACAAAAATCAAGATATTGTATTGAATTTCTTATTTGTTACAGGAGATTGTAAACAAAATTATTTGTCTTGTATCGTTTTAGCAAAGTAATGCTGCTATAATTAGTTTTATTTGAGAATAACAGATTTTATTTATATTTATAGTTATTTTGTAAAATAAGAAAAAAGATATTTATATATGTTAATCACATACAAAAAATATATATTTAGAAACTTATCAAATAATTACGGGGATGCTTACCCATTCTGTGTTGCAAGGGCAGAGAAATGAAAATAATACTTTCCATGAAGTGGGAATCAAGCGGTGTTTACAATCAGACTCTGTTCTATGATACATATGATTTCATAATAATAAAATTCTTTATATTAATATTCAATTGAACTTCCAACCATCATTACCATCACAATAGATTTATCTTATTTAACAAACCAAAGTTCGGTTGGCAAAGCTTTTTGTCGTTAAAACGGTTTGCAATATTGCGAGCAAAAATTACTATTTCAATCTGTTTTTACGTTTGTACTGTGCTATATCTACACCGTATGTAGGACGACTTCATATTCTTTTTTACTGACTCTAACTTCCAGTTTAGTTCCAAATGAATTGATATATATATGTGCAAATAAACTCTGGATAAATAGAATTGCTATTAAAAATACTTTTTAAAATAACTTTTAAGGTAAATATAGATAGCAAAGAGTATTTATCTGTTTTTAATTTTTATAGGCAGATTATATGCGAATATAAATCTTACTGTAAACAATTTATTATTAGTATGTTATTATAATAAATTTTAGCTATTAATAAATAATAAATAAAGCTTTTATTTAAACGTTCTTAAAAGGAGAAAATAAAATTTGTCTTTTAAATTTTAACTATCAACTTATAAATAACCTCATTGTACACAATTTATATGATCATAAAAGGTTTTTCTAAATGATTTTTTGCTTTTAATTTATTCTTTACTTTTTAGTTATCACTGGCTAGGTTTCTCACACAAGATGTCACATTATTTTCTAATTATTCTTGGCAAGCTCTTTTATTTGATACCCGTATTGCAGATGTGCATAATAACCATTCCGCCATCTTAGATGTTTCGCCATATCGAATTTAGAAAAACGACACATTATTTTTCGAGTGGCTCTCAACGAGCCCTTTTATTTGATATCCATATTGGAGAATTGCAAATATAATAACTATTCCGTCATCTTATTATATCCGTCCATATTGAATTTAAAATAACGTCACATCATTTTCCAAGTTGCTCTCAAGAAGCCCTTTCATTTGATACCCATAATGTACAAGTGTAGCAAAAATAACTATTCTGTTACTTGGGATGGTCTGCCATATTGGAGTTAGAATGAGGTTACTCTATTTTCGAGCTACTCTTAACAAGCCCTTTCATTTGATACCCATATTGTACAAGTACATAAACAATAACTATTCTGTCACATATTTCACATATTTGATCGTGCATTGTCATGCAAACTAAACGTGTATACAAAATTTCAGCTCAATCGGTTGACGATATCTACTTCAAAATTGAGCTCGAAGATTTCACCCGAACCCACATACATACATTGCAAGTTAAATAAAAGCTTTTAAAAAAAATACAATTTCCTAATATAAATTGTAATAAATATATATATCGTATAATCTTAAAGTTAAAGAAAAATATATCATCTGATAAGTTACGTTTGCGAGTACGTCTGTGTTATATCTTTACAAAGTATGCTAAAAAACTTCAAAAGTAATTTTCTTTTAGATTACTCTTAAAAATGTTCTCATAACATTCACTTAACATTTTTAATAGACCCTTCATGTACACACACAAATAATCGGGGTTTTAAATACTTAAAATACACTGTTGTATAAAACAAAAAATATATATTTTAGTATAATATTTTCAAAGCACAAAAACGTGAAGCAATATAATAAAATGGGACAGAGTAAATTGACATGTAAATTATTTTCCCCCACTAATCTATCCAGTGGGAATTATCATCTAAATGGGGCTCAGAAAGTGCGTCTCTTCACCAGCTTAGTTTCGGTGATCAATATTAGTGCAATTTGAATATTGAATATTCAGTCCATGCACGTGATTACAGTTCTCTTGTGGTTTTAGGTGCATTATGTATTTATAGCCGCTTGTTGCAGTGAACCGTGATTCATGGGCAACTAATTGACATGGAATAATAGTTGCAACTAAAATAAATATTTTTGCTCTTGTACAAATAATATTGAAATTTATGAAACAAAAAATATATAATGTTAATTACCTTGGAAATTGAGTCCGGCCACTCAATGCGCTATGTCGTGTTTTTTTTCGGAAAGCGGAGTGTCTCTCTCTCTCTCTCTCTACCGTGCTCTGCAGGTAAAACGTGTGAACCTAAAAATAAATATATTTTTTTAAATTTTTAGTTTCGAAGGTTTTTATAGACAAAAATAATTTAGAGACGGTTTTAACTATAGTAATACTATTTTATATAAAGCTATTAATAAGCTTGTTTGTCTTGGTCATTTAGGACACTATTATCCTATTACTAGTTAGGTAGACCTAAGTAAATCTAGGCTCAAGTATTAAGGGTCTAGACAAGATTTATTATATTTATCTGGGCTTTTATTTTATTTTAGTTTATAAAGACTGAGTATTTAATACATAGGTCAATTTATTTTATGTGTGAATAAATATACTAAATAACAAATAATTGTTTTCATATTCTCAAAAAAAAAAAAAAACAATATATAAAGTACATTTTTATTTAACTTTAATATTACAGTATTTGTTTTCTGAAAAAGGCTTTAAAATTAAAATAATTTATTATTCCAAATGATTTTTCAACCAGTCTAATATACTCAATAAGATTTTATTATAAATGAAAAATTGTAAGGTTTAGTGTCAATAATTTAGAAAAAAATATTTGCATTAATATAAGGTCAATGGATTTTTTCAAACAACCACGACAAGTAATCCTTTATATAGATAACTTCAGAACATTTTTTGTTATTGGCTTATTTTTTGTTCTTATAATAGCGAGAATCCAATAGCTTTTGTAATTTTTATATGGAAACTTGTGTATATGCACATTTTATTTAGTAATCAGGCACATAATTTATTCAGCATTTTCTAAGTATATTCTTTATATATACATTTTTTTTTATTTTCACTACTTATATTGAAAACATTTTCATTGTATTGAGAGCATGGTTGTTAATTATGCATATAGCTACAATCCAACTATCAATTATAAGATACTTAATTAGATACAAATTGGAATCTAATGAATGGTTATTGAATATTGAATAACATTTCATCGCGATTTAATTAGATGCAAACCACCACTTTTATGTTTCTGTAAGCTATAATAGTTTCTGGCAACCTATTTTTATTTTAACTTAAATGGTACGAATTAGATTTTTTTCCTATTCTTCTATGTCGTTTTCCTCCACATTTTGGTGTTTACACGCGACAGTAAAAGATATTTAGTTTTTACATTGTAACGTAAATGTTTCAAGTTTCTTCTCACAGAGCTAGGCAGAGAAAACCTAGTGCTTACCAATTTTTTAGGTATGGCGATTGAGTGGTTAAATTCAAAGTCAATTTCTCTTTGCCTTATTACCAGAGCGAGGAAACGAAAATATTAAATAATTCAAATTCTTCCAAATGGAAATCGAACCCATGAATTTTTATTTCATTGCACACATCAAAAACAGTCGTTGTTGAAAAATTATGTAAGAGCTTTGAGATTTATAACGCAGTGACGCATGTGTATTTGCATATACCACCCAAATGGTTTCGGTAAATTAAAATTAACATTGAACGTAATCTTAGAGAATACAGGGCCTCGTGAGCCTCGTGTTGACTTTTGCCTCTACAAATATTCGATGAATGTGATTTACTCAAGCAAAATGGCTCAGTTTGTTTTAACTTGAAAGGTGTAGACAGAAAATTTAAAGGGAATATCAAAAATTTTATTATATTGTAAAAGAGTTATTTCATAATTAATTAAATATCTAATATTAACGGCGTTGAGTTCCGCCACTCAATACACAATGCCTCAAATCTAGGTCTTTTCTGCCTACCGTGCTACTTGCGGGATATAGCGTGAAGCTACAACAAAAACAGTCGATTTGATTAAACTATGTAAACAAAATCTTATTTTCTCGCTTATCAGGGTACAAACACGTTTGTGCGCTTTAAATTTCATTTAAAGCCGTTAAGCCGTATCGCATGTGCATCGAATATATTTGCAACTTTCAAATTAATTAAAGTTTTTTAATATATTATGTTAAAGAATGTAAAATGTAATTTATTATTCTTCATATTAAAACCATTGAATTGAATAATTAACATTAGTTTATTTAGTGTGTTCCTTTTTTTTTAGCTTTACATAATATTCCGCAAATAGCATGGTAGGCAGTGGAAACCTAATGTTAATATACTCCTTGTCCACTTTTTTGAGATATTACGCGTTGAGAGATATACGCCATCTTACCAGAGTGAGAATACGATAATAATACATTTCTTTGATTTTTATAAATCGTTAAATTATTATAACAGTCATTAATGTACGCGTTAATCATTTTTATTACTACAAAATACTGTACCGCATTACAGTTAACAATACGTCACAAACGATATACGACACTGAACCAGTTCCAACAAGCCAGCAGTGCGTTATTAATTCGATTATTTGGCTCTGGAAATAGGCTAGATGTTTCTTTAGAAATTTAACGAGTTTCTTCTATCTCCCACATATAGGAAGGTAAAAAGAGAACACCTAAGAACATTTTAAAATCGTTTAATTATTTCGTTCTTTTTAAACTTTGTATATTGAATAGCGTAACTCAACGCAGTGCGTTGTATTATCTTGGCTGATTTAAGAATATTTTAAATAAAATCATTCAAGAATAAGGATGTCAAAATATGAACTGAAGGCAAAGGAGGTAGCACCCGTAAAATGCTTCTAAGCCAATATTTGCCTTTTGATGTTAATATCAAAGCTCACGAAATAACTTACAGACGAAGCGACCTTCAGGAAAATATCCGCGTAAGTTACAAAAGGTGGCCTAGTCGATATAGAAAGAAAAAAATACTCAATAAATACCTACTACCTCGTAATTATGAACCGTTACCGTTCGTAATGTTATCCATACGAAAGTACCTATGTCTGTCTTTCTGTCTTTTACGCAATCAGGGCCAAACCGCTAATTTAATTGTGATAAAATACTCATATAGAGATACTTGAGGGTCTCGGGATGAACATAGGATACTTTTTTTCTCATATTTGTTATAT
This sequence comes from Heliconius nattereri, assembly GCA_013403645.1. Classification (NCBI taxonomy): domain Eukaryota; kingdom Metazoa; phylum Arthropoda; class Insecta; order Lepidoptera; family Nymphalidae; genus Heliconius; species Heliconius nattereri. The sequence continues at coordinate 556,239 of JAAIXI010000244.1, read as the reverse complement.
TTTTGATATATACCAATTAATAACAACCATCACTATGCAACGATTTGCAAAGATTATTGTTAGAAAACGTCACCCAATATGAGCTTGCTTAATGCATCTGTCTATTGAAAACTAAGTATAATTTCAAAAATATATTCGATAAATATTCGTATAGTTCAAGCGGGCGTAGCCGCGTTCGGGTCCACTAGTACATATATATTTAAGCTCGACAGACACTAAATCATGGACTAACGCATTTTTACATTTTCCAAGAGTTCCACGCCCACACAGAATAAAAAAATATTTTTTAGAACATGTATAAAAACTTGAATTTTCTTGGAACTAACAGCATAAATAAGTTTTGAAAAGCGAAAGATATAAGAATTTTTACGTAGCCCGCCCGATAAGAACGTATAGCTTGGTTGTTAGAGAACTTGGAGTACTTGGAGAGGCGCATGTTCCAGTTCTCTGCTACGTTCAACTTTTTAACCGACTTCTGTAAGAAAAGGAGGTTATCAATTGGACTGTATTTTTTTGAACTGGGTGAACCGATTTTGAACTTTTTTTTTGTTTGAAAGGTGAAGCTTCCCGAATAGTCTCATTTTTCTTGGTCCATGTCCGACAATGGTATCTATGAGAAAATCACATAAGTCTTAAATTTGCATTAGGTATGTGCGCGACAATTAGAAGATCAATGTCGCGCCAACCGATTTTGATGATTCTTTATTGAAAGGATACACTTTAAGGATATTTTTTTTATTTCAAAGGATACACTTTAAGGATAATTTGGTGAAAGTTTGGTTAGGTTCCGATTATGGGATCCGGTGAAAATTGAGAAAGTTTGTTTTTTTTGGTAAAAAAAATATTATACTGTAATAGTTACAAGCAAAAACTTTTAAATTGATGTAAGAGGTGAGATTCCTGATCATTGCATTTCTTTTCAACCAACTTCAAATAAGGGAGATTCTCAATTCACCCGAATACTTTTTATGTATGTTCTTGTCAATATACCAAAATACAACTTTGCACAAATATAATACCTAATGAAATAAAGTTTTACATAGGACAACCACAACCACTCGTTGACAACCACTACCACCACCATCACCACTCGTTTAAGAAGCATCATTTAAAGATCTACCCATCACTTAAAATCATCAAGCTAATGCTACAACACCTTTACTACAATATCGAATTACTAAGCCTGTTTGTTTTACTTGGCACCGATTTTAAAGTTATAAAATCTTTGTATAAAATTATTTTTCACTTTTTAGTTCGTTGTTAGAAGTCGGTTTTTCTTTTTGTTAAAAATTAATTTATTATGTATATGATTTCCAAAAATAAAAAACCACGCTGATCAATGATTTGAATTTTTTGAAGTAAACACACCCTCTTCGGAACTAAAGAAAAATATTACTTTACTTAAAATTAATTTACTTATCTTTATTTAGTACCCAAATGTAAGCACCTAATATATATACCTAATAGTGTAGAAAAAATAATCAAATTTCTCATCAAATTTGTTATACAAGTAGATAGTGTTGCATATAGCAGAATGAATCGTTATTTATAAATAAAAATAACAAAAATTATGTTCATAAAAGTACAAGAAAAGTTTATCATGTCTTTCTTACCAATAAACGTAAATCTTGGAGCTTGCATATCTTTCAGCGATGTAAAGTTTCAATTTCGTGGACACGAGTATCTATTTATATATTTAATGTTTATTTTTCATAAAAATTTATGATAAAATATTTGCTTTTATAAAATCTATAAAATTTAAGAATTCAGCTTTTATACTGTTCTCAGTATTAAATTTGTCCTTTATTCTACTGCTTAAGAAAAACTCATAGCATAAGTTAATATATTCGTTTTAGAATACTTATCATTTTTTGATTTGACACCAATTTTTGTATAAAAATATGTTTTATGTAGATATAAGTATTGTCAGCGTGTCTAACAGGTATATATGGACCATCTTACGAGGTCATTAAGTCTTTCACTAACAATCTCACGGTACAACGGCAGAGATGAGACGTCACAGTTTTCTTGAGCTCTCCACACATTCTTGGCCAATTATTTCCGTTTTCCACATTCCATGGCTTAAATACCCTGAATATAACAGGCAATATAAAGACATAAAATAAAGAAAACTTGTCTCGAATCGAGTTGTAAATAGTTTTACTTAAAATAACATAATGATTTTAGTTAATCAATCGAATTCACTTTAGTGTGCCCAAAAATATTTATACTTTTATGAAAATTGTATAGAACCATCAAGGCAGGCTTATTCTGTTTTTATATTAATTCCTATATGTGTTATCTTAATTAAAACTACAGCTCGTATTATGTATATTATTAAATTAACTTTTAAAAATTGTAAAATTATAAAATATAGTAATACTGTCGAGGTTGGAGCAGTGATACCACAGGAGTAGGTTTCAAGGGCCCCTTTACATTGCAATAACAGTCGCCTTTAATACTCCAACCCAATATAGCAAATTACCTCAAAGGAAATATCTACCCTCTCATATAACATTTGCTTACAAACATGGCTGCCTATCAAAGAAACATGTTACCATAGCAACATTTAATAAGTAGTAAAAGAACTATGCAATTCATTAATAAAAGAACTATGAAATCAATAAAATATTTCAATTCAAATGCAGACTACATATATTATGAAAAAAATATATAGCCTAAGAAGACGAACATGAATACGGCCTACAAAATGGATTCTCCTGAGATTTGAAGTAAAATGTCACGATGAAACCGTATGGGAAATTAAAAAGATACCTTTTGAACTTTTTAATTTAATGTGTATTAGAAATTTCATAGAAAGTGTTGTCATCATCTCGAGTTTATATTTGTATGCATATACAAACGCATACAAACTGAGCCATTATTTCTTTTTACAACCATACATATTGAAATATTCCAATAGGCATATTGTAATTATTTTAAGATTCATTCTTTTTAGTACATTATACTTATTATTTAAAGTAAATGAACTCAGCCTTGTATTGTTTGCTCGATGTAGATTTCTTCCAGGGTGTATCATATGTTTAACAAGATTTTTGTCCATTGCCACTTCAACATATTTATCAGTTTTGATTTCGGTTATTCTGGATTTTTCTAGGTAACCTCTTTTATGATTTATTTCTTAAACAAACTCCGAGCATAGCTCATTCCTCGAAAAATTAAAATTATTTTACTTACGTATATGAACTATATGAAGAAAAATATTTTAACCGCTACATTGAAAAAAATATAAAAAGCTTTATATATTTTTACACCTGAAAACATGTAAGCGCTTATGCTAAAAATATAAATCTGAATTTACTTTTGAAAATAATATTTCCTCGTTCATAGCTTTTCGATATGAAAATGGTGAACATTTTTTCGATTTATTCCTATATAAATAGTTTCAATTTGAGTGGACTATCTCAATAGAATACGAACAAATAATATTTATTTTCGCATAATGCTGACGGGAGGCTTCGATAACATACTACGAGTAGAATAATCTCATGCTTATTTTAATGTACCTATAGTTAGAGGATCAAGAATTGTTGACTACGCTTATTTGCGATTTAAATTCTTATAGAAAGATTATTTAAAAATAGAAAATATTTCATAGAAGTATTTTATAGAAGGGCGATAGTCTTGGATTATCGTTTCCACCTGCTTGAGGTTGGTACCTACGAGTACATCGTTTCGTTTTTAGAATGAGCAGTATGCTGTTGGCCCTAATGGCCTCTACAGCTTCACGGGAATTTGCGAGACCGAGCTAGAAGAGCTCTGTCCTTGGCTTACTATTTGCCAGAAAAAATACAAAGTCGTTGAGTTTCAATTAGAATCTTATTCAATCAAACGTATGAGATATATTAATTAATCAAGTAGTAGTTAAGTCAAGTCCGTAAACATGTTAGAGTAGTTTTTCCTTTGAAGTAAGGATACGGAATCAATAATAGACGTTTAAAAGTGTTATTTTTATTATCTGATCTGATTTTTTAATTTCAATCAATATCTAGTTCTTCATTATTCTTCTTATAAGAACTTAATTAATAATCAGCTTCACGCTGTATCCCACACACAGCAGGGTAGGCAGAAGGAACCTATTGTTAAGAGTCTCCGTTCTTCACTTCTGCCGTAATCTGGAGGCATTGCATGTTGAGTGGCGGAACTTAACGCCGCGCTTTGTCTCGACACTAGAGCGAAGAAATGAAAATATGTATTTTAAACAAATATTTCATTTCCTCGAACGGGGATTGAACCCACACCCAATCAGTTTTACAGTTACACTTTGTAACTCTGCGCCACGACCGGCCTCTGTTTTTATTGTACTGGTCTATATAAAGATATGTATATAAACATATTATATTTTTATCAAAACATTTTCTAAGTTAAACCCGACAATGAGTGGTATTAGAGGGTAGCTACTTAAAGGCGTGTGGTTGGCTTGAAGTGCTCTCAAGTAACGTACAATCTCGGTACAAGTATGAAATAAGAATCTATATATATTATATAATACGTACATCGTACATAAACTTCTCACTTTGCTATGTAAAATTATAAATAATTATTTTTACTTCTAGTAACACGACAGTCTTAAAAATAGAACGTGGTGCCTGGGTAATGGAGTGTCGTAGAATCAGATTCCCTTTATTATATCCCGCTATAATATAAAAGGGATCCCGCGATAATAAAAAAGGGGGTAGATGTAGGTGAAAAAGACAATAAAAGCAATGGAATTGTGTCAATCGAGGCAGTTGCTTGTAGGAATCGGCCCGTATTAGAAGGAAACTCACGTGAAGTATTGTTATTGGGCGATACATATCACTTATTGCAATTACGCAGCCGAGACCGCTTTCAGTTCTCTCTGACTGTTCTCACGCTGTTTCACGCGTCCCTAACGGGGTCGTTAAGGATTTAGCGTGAAATTAATTAAAAGTAATTAAAAAGTTACTTATTGTTTCGTTGATAATAACGTTACACGCCTAAGACAAAGATGCTAAATATGAATTGAAATACTTAAATGATTTCAAATATTAAAATATTTGGAATATACAAAGCAGAACTAAGTTGGAGTTTAGTAGCAAAATAACATTCTTAGATATTAATTATTTCACTAAGTACTACGCAAGTATTGTACTCATGTAAACAATGTCCCGAGCGAAAATATTTATTTAAGTATTTAAATAAATATTTAAAACTCAATTATTGTATAATAATTGAATTATAATTAAATTGCAGGTACAATAATAATAAAAAAAGGTTTATTTGGTATTAGGTGTAGTAAGTTTTTCGGAAATTCTTTAACATGCTTCGTTTTAACTTTCTACTGTACGTCATAGATTAAACGCTGCAAAATTTTCATATATATAGATTGATTGTGTTAATGGATTTAGTTGATACAAAACGTTATGTCCCTGGAACATCCGTTAGGTTTTATCAATATTTTAACCTTTAATATTAAACTTTATGAAAAAAACCCCCATAAAATGTAGCAGATACTTGAAATTAAAATTTCGTGGATCAATAATGCAAGTATTGTAGATTCCCAAGAACAGTTCGGAAGAAGGAAGCTAGGCCAATGTTGCTTAGAAAGTTTGCGATCATATTAACATTTCTTAGTAGGTTATAAAAGTTAATAAGCTTTATGACGTAAGCATCAGACGCATTTATTTAATAAATTACGATAATTATAATATAACATAATTATAATTAAAAAGCGGTTTTACGTAAAACTTGTACAGGTCTATCAGGCATAGTGTAGTAAGGAGAGAGAACGTAGTGTTATGACACCTCGTTTCGTTCAATTTGAATTGAATAATAGCGTATTGAATAGCGAGCTCAACATCACGTTTGGTCTACCAGAGCGAAGAAATAATATATAATATTTAGATATAATATTTTAAATAACATCAGTTCCTCGAGTGATAATCGAACCCACAACCACCATGTTTTAAGTGAGACATTCACTGCAGTACCCATCGTATTGCATCCTTTAATAATGTAATTTTTCTTTTCATTAATAATATGTTTTAACCGTAATATTTAATTATTAATAGTGAAATAGAACTAAATTTAATGTACAGTTTTTATATCAGTTCTTGTCATACAATTTTAATTTCATTCTATATTTTACATGGAACTAAAATACCTAATAACTTATATAAAAATCTAAAAAGCTCATTTCCAACATTGTTAGAACTCTAAGAATTTATTTGAAGATAAATCGTAGTTTGAGTTCAGAGTCATTTATTCTGCTCAGGTAGGTACTGTAGGAAATACAAAGTTGTATAGGTGTTCGGGATTAGTCTTTGCTATATATTTGGGATTAAAAAGAAAGAAAATTAGATTTATCTTTGCAAGACGATGCAGTTTCAAACGTAAAGTAAGTAAAGTTATTGTACACCAGAAATAAATGAGCGACTGTATATTCTTTTATCTTGATTTTTTTGCATTAGGCAAGATTTTTCGTATTACGTTACCCACTTCTCCACATTGTTGAGGCATTACGCGTAAACGCGAAAAAATGAAAATATTAATAAGTATTCATTTCTCCATATTCATTTCGAGGCAAATATTCTTCGTTATTTTTTATTTTTTATATCAAGCGCTTTATCTCACATATAATAAACACAGAGAACCTAGTGTTGATATTCTTCATTCTCCACTTTCTGTAAGAATTCGAGACACTGCGTGTTGATTAGTGAAACTCAATACCGCACTTTGTCGTCCAGAGTGGGGAAATGTAAATAATAATTTATTCCCTCGAGTGGGGTTCAAATATCACAGCAATCACGTTTTCAATCTGTTTCACTATTATACGATGGCACATATCACTTATAAATATATACATTCCAAGGTTTTCCAAGTATTTTTTTAGAGTGGTACATTTCCAGCAATAGACGAAGACAGCCAGAATTGCAAGAGCATATGGAGAGTGACTCTAGTGTAAATAATTAAAAACCACCGTTCCCAACTTTCCGTTTTCGAGACATTGCGTGTTAAGTGGCGGAACCCAACGCCGCGCTTTGAGAATACTTTCTCTAAAGTGATACTTTCAAAATTGTAGCTTATACATTCAGTTTACTCAAGTAATTACGTGTTAAACTATTTAAGTGCTGAATACTGTAGTCAGTAAGCAAGGAAATGAAGGTGTGAATTAATGATGACTTATGAACTTGCCACGTTTGTTTTCTGTTCTTCGTTCATTTTTCACCCTTTTTCTCCATAGAAGGAAAAATGAAGCCTGTTTCAAGATATTTCGTTCTTTACTTTCCATTCAAATTCCAGATATTGCGTTGTTATAAACGCCGTGATTTATCTTACTAGTCCAGATTCAATGAAAATATTTTACACCTAATATCTTAAGTTTTCAGAATAATAATCAAACCCACATCGCTACCAATAAGGTTATCTATTATTTAATGTTAAAGATCATAATGTAGTTTTTTAATAAAACATGATAATGTTCTTTTCCCCCGTGTTTTTACGATAAATGCTCGTAAAATATGTACGTAATATTTTCATTTTCTATTAAGCTGTTCAAATTCACTCACTCAGTTCAGTTTTTATACTAATTCCACTTGTTTATAAATAATCATTTGAATCAAATAAATATATTTAATATAAAAACGGTAGGTTATTTAATAGGCCTCCATAAAAAAAATTGTTTATAACTGTAGTGAAAATGAAATATATCGAATATAATTACACAAAATGCTGTAGACGTGTTTCATTAACGCGCCCTATTAAGACTACCTTGAATAGTACGAGTACGTGCTAGTCCATATGGAAGATTTATTATAATTTATACATCTGTAATTCATGGTTTTTGTTGTGTTCTTTATGAAAAAAATATATTATTATAGTAGGTAACGAGGTAAACAGCGGTGTTGAGTTCTGTCACTTAACACGCAATGCATCCAGAATTTAGTGTAAAGTGGGGAAGGGAAGAGTTTTAATAGGAATGGAGTGTCTTAAAACTAAGTTCAATGTCCTCTATAAAAAAACCTTAATATTACTTACTCATCTTATGTATATTACTTAACTATTCAAAAATACATTTTAAAAACATATTCAAGAGAACATGTGTGTAAAAGATTTTTATGATGTAAAAGTTATGTAAATTATAGATAATCCTGCAACTTCAGTTCAAAACTACACAAGACCCTCGTAAAATATTTAAATTACTTAAAAATTTTAAACTACACTTTATTTTACAGCATGGTAGAAGTTTGTTTCCGAAATGGCGATTTCGCATTTAAAATTGAAATCATATTGCACCAAGAATTCCTGAAAAGTTTCCCTAACTGCATTTCGTGTCATTAATTAGTTGCAAGAAGCTCGCGTCTTTACTGCGTTTATTATTTGAACTAACTTAGTCTTTTAGTAAATTATTGCCTCACTTTGTGTGTTAATGTTCCATTTGCGTTAGGACCGTTTGTCATGCTTAATACATTTTAAAAGTTTCCTACCTGCTACTCTGCCCCCGTTGCCAAATGGTAATAAGTAAGAGCTGTGTGTGACACGTTCTTAATGCTTGAGGGCTACTTCTATAAACTCTGACGGTCGGTACAGTAAGTTTCATAAAAAATAATTAATGACATGTTTAATTATAATATTTTTTTTTTGACTTTTCACTGTATCCCTCTCTTAGCAGGGCAGACAGAAGGAACATAAAAATCGACTGTTAAGACCTTCCATTCCTATTAAGACACTCCTTCCACTTCTACACATTTCCTTTTTCTTTCACATTCTTTCAATTTGACCCTCTAGTATCTGAGATTAGCACGTTAACCAAATCTAGTTTTATAATATTAGAAAAGATTTTTTATATTTTTTTTGTTTCCCACATTCATTGAATTATGAATGTATGAATATATATGAATTATGTATCATTGAATAACAATATAATTGACCATTGAAATATATAATAATAATAAATAATAAATCTGTTGTATTTTTTATCCATCCTCATCACCGGATTTTTAATAAAGAAAACTATTTGTGTTAAATGTACCAATGTGTGTGACCAATTTATTACAATGTATTTGATTTCATTTGCAATACAAGAATTAATAGATTGAAACTTTCAACAACGTTAAACATGTGTTTATGGTAATTATAATAAATATATACAGTCGCCAATCGGCTGGTCGTGGGTTCGGTCCCCATTCGAGGAAATGAAATATTTATTGAAATTTATATTCTCATTTTCTTCGCTCTGGTGTCGATATATGCTTATCATAAATGTACATATGTACTACGTCAGTGTGGTACAATTGAAAGACATTTTGTTGAGCAGAAGAGTCATGGGTTCAATTCGTATTCGGAGAATCAATATATTTATTTTAGAAAGCTATTGCTTTTTATATTTTTCTAATAATCCTTTTTTTTGTTTTAGATTCAAGGCTTTAAGATACACCTAAAATGAATCAATGCAATATTTCGCTATCTCAACAGAAGAAATCGTTTAAAAGGTACATAATTTATTATATTAAATAAAAATGTTTATATGTTGACATAAATTTCCGTTATAAAAGATGATTTTCTTTACAGAATAATGTCACATCAAGGAGTTCACTTTAAGGAAATGACATTTTTGGATTTAGAACAAATGAAGACGTGTTATAGCCAATTGCTAACTGAAAGTATTCAGAACGTCTACCCTGGCGACAAGAGCAACGCTACATGAAACAATATCAATGAAACAACAAAATGGGCCAAGCATACACACATAATTACGCTAACTTCACTTCGATAAATTACACGCAATCTTACGACTTAATAGACGTTGATAAAGACGTTTGCGCCGTCGCAGATGACCCTAAATATCCAAGTAGCTTTGGAATAACGCTGGCCGTTCCAGAATGGGAGGCCATTTGTACGGCCATAGTACTAACACTTATCATCATTTCCACTATTGTTGGTAACATCTTAGTAATATTAAGCGTATTCACATATAAACCACTTAGAATTGTTCAAAACTTTTTCATAGTATCACTAGCGGTAGCGGACTTAACTGTAGCAATATTAGTCCTTCCATTAAATGTAGCATATTCGATCCTAGGACAATGGGTATTCGGCATATATATGTGCAAAATGTGGCTTACGTGCGATATTATGTGCTGCACTTCCTCTATATTGAATCTTTGCGCGATAGCCCTCGACCGATATTGGGCGATAACAGACCCAATAAATTACGCGCAAAAGAGAACATTGGAAAGAGTAATGCTAATGATCGGCGTGGTATGGGCATTCTCTCTCATTATCAGCTCTCCGCCACTATTAGGATGGAACGACTGGCCGGATGTGTTCGAACCGGACACACCATGTCGCTTGACGTCACAGCCTGGATTTGTTATATTTTCCTCGTCAGGTTCGTTTTATATACCTTTAGTAATAATGACTGTAGTTTATTTTGAAATATATTTAGCAACGAAAAAAAGGTTGAGGGATCGGGCCAAGGCCACCAAAATAAGTACCATATCAAGTGGGCAAAACAAATTTGCAACCAAAGAGAGCGATCATAATGACCAAGATTCTGTGAGTTCAGAAACAAACCACAACGAGCATCACGGGGCAACACGACTTGTTACGGAAAACGAAAGGCATAAAAGAACAAAAAAGTTAACACCGAAGAAGAAACCTAAGAAGCGATATTGGAGCAAAAACGATAAATCCCAGAATAAGCTTATTATTCCGATTCTGTCAAATGAAAATTCTGTAACGGATATGGCGGAAAATTTGGAAAATAGAAATACATCTTCTGAGAGCAATTCTAAGGAAGCTCATGAAGGCGATGTAGAGGTTATAGAAACAGTTGTTAAAGTGCCCAAGAGAACGAGGCCTAATCAACAAAACACTGTTTATCAATTCATAGAAGAGAAGCAGCGCATTTCACTGACAAGAGAACGGCGCGCAGCTCGTACTTTAGGCATCATTATGGGAGTGTTCGTCGTGTGTTGGTTACCTTTCTTTGTTCTCTACCTGGTTATTCCATTTTGCGCGAGCTGTTGCTTATCAAACAAGTTTATAAACTTTGTAACTTGGCTTGGATATATAAATTCGGCGTTAAATCCATTAATATACACGATATTTAATATGGATTTTAGGAGAGCTTTCAAAAAGTTATTATGTATAAAACCATAAGTTATTTTCAAGAAATGTATGGTTTTTTACATAATATTTTTTATTTATTATTCTATAATAATTCGTGCCAAATACATATTGTAGAAGTATAAGTCCGTATCTTTTAAAAGCCGCTAAGTTGCTCAAAGTGAAATTTTGAATGTAATAATTCTTCGTATTTAGTAACATAAAATAAATTCTTTAAATCTTCTTCTATAAATTGAACCGTCTATAGTGTAGCTATTATAATGTAGTATTTCCTGTACAGTTAATAATTTTTGAAAAGAAAATTATATTTTAACAGTGATATCCGTATGATATTGTATACTGGAAGTGTACAATGAATGTGTATTAATATGGTGCATAGCACAGTAGAACGTAGATGGTCATTTTGGTAAAACATAAAATAATCGACCTAGCCCTAAGTCTATTTTAAATAAATATATTTATTTCCAACTAAAATTATTTAAATGTATATAGCAATAATTAAAGTGTACATACATATCTTATTCTGTTGTAAATAATTGATATTGATTATTATAAAGAATCTTATATTATTGTAAGGTCAAATATTAGCTTAATATTAAAACACGTTTGAGGTTTAATAAATTTTTGTTCCTTATGCAGATGCAGTAAGATAATTTGTTTACATTATATCCCTTTAAAATAATTTGAGCCCTTATTTAAAAGGGATATTAAATTATAAAATTATGTTAATTACGCTGAATTTAATAAAAAAAATGTTTTAGACATTGTTGTTTTATTTATAAAAAATAAGTTCGATTTATTGAAAATATTCCCACCGATTCCCACTAGAGATAATAAATTATTTTAATTTCTACGTCACGGTAGGAAGACAAAGCGCGGCGTTAGGTTCCGTCGCTCAACACCGTATCTTAAAAAATATGCAATTAAAAATGCCATACACTACACGTCATTTGATCACCCTAAAAATAAAATATATAGGTTTTTTTATCTTGATCCCGTAAATCTTTAAATATAGTCACATTCTCCGTCATAAGCTCACTGCTTATGCACATGATTACACAATATGTCTAAATTATTGTGTAAAATATATGTGTTAAAGAAATTATTCAGTATTCAATAAATACTATCATTTTTTTTCTCATCAACCGATAACCATTTATAATTAATTATGTAATAAATAAAATAAGGTTCGATCCCCACTGGAAGAAGTGAAATATTTATATACGTTTATATTTCCATTTCTTCGTTCTGGTGCAGAGTCAAAGCGCGGCATTGAGTTCTGCCACTCAACACGCAATACCTCCTGAATTCGGCAGAAATTGGGGAACGGAGTGTCTTAACACTATGTACCCTCTGCCTACCCTGATGTGTGCGGGATACAGTGTGAAGCTGATTTTTAGTTTTTTTTAAATTACAGTTTCCAAAATTACACTACGTAGTTATATTGATCAAGCTTACAATAATATGAACCTGACTAGCCTCCGTCGCTTTCCTAATTAGTACAAAAATGATCCGTTATCAGAAATGTGTATTTAATATTACCATAAGATATAGATGAGTCGTGGTGCAGGGGCACAAGCGTGTGACTGTAAACGTTAAAGGTTGTGGGTTCGATTCCCACGCGAAATGAAATATTGAATATTTTCATTTCTTCACTCTGGTGTCGAGGCAAAAGCGCGGCTTTGAGTTCCGTCACTCAACATGTATTCTGGAGCTATCTCCAGAATTAGTCGGAAAGTGGGGACGGAGGGTTTTAACACTAGGTACCCCCTGCCTACCCTACTCTATGCAGTGTGAACCTGAATTAAAAATTTAAAATATTAAGATTTAGTAATATTGATATACTCGTATATTTATGAAATGAAACCAGGATTTAATTATTCTGTTAGTGGTTACAAGTCCAATTACCGCATATTTAATTGTATATGTTAGGATAAGCATGTTTGAAATATTCTAGAAATTAAATTATGTTTATGTTAGTAATAATTCATAAAATTACTCGACCTGGTAAATAGACGTGCTTGCTTGGGAAACGGACAGTCTTTACACTAGGTTCTCTCTATCTACCCGGCTATATGTGGGATACAGCATGAAACTAACTAAAATATATATATATAGTATAGTCTGTGAGGACTACATAGCGTAAAACCTGTGGAAATTTCGGAAAATCCTCTCTTACAGCTTCTCTATACTACTCAAAGAAACTGTAAGTCAAATTTTCAGCTTACTACGATACATGTTAGAGCTGGTAGTGGTTCTCTATGAATAAATAACTATATTCTATTTTAATGATTTTCCATAGTATTTTTACTATAGTAATTTATTATATTTGGTACTTAGGATAGGATATTAAAAATATTTCTGGTGATCGTCTAAATTGTACGCATTTATATTTCCATTTCTTTGCTCTGGTGTCGAGGTAAAGCGCGGCGTTGAGTTCCGCCACTCAATACGCTATGACCTGAGAATTCAGAGGAAAGTGGGGAACGGAGACTTCTAATACTAGGTTTTCTCTGCTTACCCCGCTATTTGCAGAATACAGCGTGAAGAAAAAGAAAAGTTATTTTATGAAAAACTCTAACAAGCGTACGCAAAAAACAAATATAATGATGAATAATAAATAATAATGACTGGTTTAAAAGATGTTTTATTTCAATAAAAAGTATTTTCTTTTGTAATTTTCGCATAAAATTAAAATAATATTTGCAAATTATATAAAGAGAAGATCTTTAATTTGAGCCAAGCGAAACATTCAGTGGAAACGTTTATTCGTTATTTGATTAAAAATGGAGTCCTATGACAATACCACGATGTCAAACAAAGAACTTCATTTTCTACTCTCATTAGCGCTTTGTCTCCGTTCACAATATTTGTATTATTTCTAAGAAATTTAAATGATCAAAGGCATGTTTGTTATACAAAAATTAAAATGTTGAATTGAATTCTTGATATATGGCAAAAAAATGTTGTTATAGAAACTTACACATAATTCCAAGTAAGACGCTGGTGTTTTTAGTATTAATAAATTTTTATTGTGGAAGAACACTTTAGTAGGAAAAACATTTATTTAGAAAACTTATGAAAATTTGAACGTAGCGGGATTTGAACTTGCAACTTTTAGAATAGTAATAGTAAAAAATCAACCGGTTAATACTTAATACTCTTCACAGACGGACATACGGACATCAAAGCAATCCTATAAGGGTTTCGTTTTTTCCTTTTGACGTTCGGAACCCAAAAAATTATAAAATATTTTTGTTTACTATGTGTAATTAATTACAAGTAATTTAATGTTAATCTTGTAATAGATTACACTCGTTTAGGCTTTAAAAAGTTATTAATTTTTTTTTTAACTTTATAAATTTAATAGTGTGCGAGATATAAAAGATAAGATTAATGAAATACCTACAATAAGTCTTAGGCAACTGTTTGAAGAATTAAGCGTTAGGCAGAACTTTCATAATAAGTTTAATTGTAAAAACGTTGTCCTACTTTGAATATATTTTCAAACTATTTCTTTATTATACCTCTTGGAAGAATTAATACGAACAAAATAATGGATATTTCTCTAAGTGAATTTTTGTTAAATGAAAAGATAAGACTTTTGTTCGCTTTAAATGGGTTGAATTTACTAAACTACATACTTGCATAGTTATATGTGCTTAAAAAAGCGAAGCATTCCAAGATTAAAAGTAACCTACATGTTGCTCCATAACCTTCTGTTCTTTTAATAAAATCTACATAATAATTGGCCCCGCTGGGCCGGGGATCAGTTCGTACAATACGAAAGACAGAATCCAAAATTCTGAAATTTATTGTAACAGTGTACGTTATACGTGCAGAAAACGGTTTAACGGTTATTTTGGAATCACAAAATAATTAATAATAATCCTCCGTCCACTGCGCCATAGAGATATTATTTTAAATTCAATATAAATTACACTAAAATAGCTTCCGTTGTCCGATTCTCATGTTTGAAGATTGAAATATATATTGAACGTAGCCTCAGATGCTATCCAGTAGACTAAAGGGGTTTTAATTTATTCAATGAAATTGAATTTCTATTTATGAGGACCTACCTGACCTCAATTCTATAGAATTCAGGAACTTTAATCTGTTAGTAGGAATGTAACTAAATTTTGTCCTGAAATAGCGTTAATCTCATATAATAAAACTTACTTTTTAATTATAATTGTAAATTATATTTTAGAATTGTGTACTCTCTAAAAAGGTTTTCGTGGTGTAGTGAGTCTCTTACTGTAGGCGCTATTGTTTGTGAGTGGGCTGTATTCATCTTAGGATTTTTTAAACCTTCAATCTGTATATGACATATAGCAGAGTACCTAGGCGAAAAAAAACTGCTTTCATTAGATAACTTCGTTCCCTACCGTCTGCTGAATTTTCATCATATAATGTTGAGGCGGAACTCAACGCCACGGCTAGTCTTGTTATCATAGCGAGAAAATGAAATCATTTTCATGTTATAAATGACGATTTTTGATTAGTACTTACAATAGTAATAATAACTGTTGAACATGACTATTTGTTCATTAAAAAGAGCGACGGAGTCGGAGGCTCCAACAAGGGACTAGCCGTGCACTGTATAAGCAAAGATACAATGTGGAAGACTTCTTTGTTGTATATTAATCAAGAGATAGGTATTACATTACAAATATTTACCAATAAAGCAAACGGCCTTACGATATGTATATTATCTGAGGAACCTAAAAATTTAATAAATAAAATATCTAACATATTACTTGATTACATTCAGCAAAGAAACCCCCGTCCTTACGAAAATTATTTTGGCCAAAAAAGGTCGGCTTTTAATATAAGCAAAACCAATAAGTTGGTCAAAAGCTACAAAGGTGTTCCAAACTTTCGTTACGGACAAGAAAATTACTTTGCAGAAGGATCCTTTAGTAACACGTCGCCTGTCAAACTATACCGAAATAAAAAAATTATAATGGACAGCCATTTCGATGTCACTGAAATATTTTTTCTGTCTAGCAGTTTTTTACTTATTTGAAATTTCAAATGAAACCATTTTAGTACAGCGGTTTTTCCGTTACTCGCGAGATTACTTTTTTATTTATTCTAAATTCTATTGAACGTACATTTTGGTGAACTAGAAAACTAGATATGCTATTCAAATAATATTGTTTCATCTGTTTTGTTAACCTTACATGATATTTAAAGCAAAATGTTTCCATTACGTTGATTGGAACTTTAAAGGAAGTACTAAAAATATAAATAATGTTCACTCCGTAATAACTACTTCATTTTGATCTTGCAAAACAAAAGGTTTTTTTCAGCTTCACGCTGTATCCCGCATGACGAAGGCAGAGGGAGTACAGTGTTAAGACACTCCGCTCCTCACTTTCCGCCGGATTCTGGAGGCATTGGGTGTAGAGTGGCGAAATTCAACATCGCGCTTTGCCTCGACACCAGAGCGAAGACATTAAAATAATAAATATATTTTATTTCCTCGAGTAGGAATCGAACCCGTCGTGGTCGTCGTCACTCCTTACTGAAATAACACGTCTATAAATGAGGTCGAGAAGAATTATATTCCAAGATCGATTTTCCCATAAATTCCATTACTTGCTGCGTGAGAACTCATTTTTTCATCTATCGTCATTTCCAAAGTCAAGAAAGAAATAAAGTGGTCATCAATCTTAACTGCGCGGGCGTTTCAGACCGTTAAAGCCTAATCAAACCCTTATGACCGTCAATTTGTCTCACAGATTTTTGGTTTTGCTATGTAAATCTTCCGTATTTATGCACTTTTCGATTGAAAATAATGCATAATATGCATTTTAATGGCTTTAATGGCATTTTTGCGGGTGAAAAAAAATTAAATTAAGTAATTGCTATACTTTATTTTTAACTAATAATGACCAAAAAATAAATTTCATATGCCGTACAATATATTTATAATAAACATAAATAATTTTATTAAAAAAACAGGGTTATTTACATTTTAAGCTTGTATCACGTTGTCTTGAGGTTCCGAAGAGTCGTCCGAAGTAGGTACTTTCTTTTGTTCTTTCTTTTTGGGTACAACTACACAAAAGCTGTGAAGGTTTTTTCTGTGTCAAGACGGTTATATAAATATGTTATATAAAAAAAATATTTCGTTAAAAGAATAAAATAGCAATATGCTTAATTACCAATAAAAAAATGTAATAAAATATTTCTTTAGAGCAGTGACTCTTTAATCTGTGAACATGAAATTTGGCAGGAAGAATGGATAAAAAAACTCTTGAAAAGTATTTTTTTAACATTTTTAAAGTGTTTTCCACTTAGAAAAGAAAAATACTTATTAATAATTTATTAAAAATATCCTATCCTTTCCTATCCTATATCTTATAAAACAAAGTCGCTTTTCGTGTCTGTCTGAACTTTCTAACTCTTCTTCTTCTAAACCACCCAACGGATTTTGATGCGGTTTTCACCATTAGGTCGAGTATTTCTCAGGGAAGGTTTATTTGTACATTCTTATGTAAGTTAATATAAATAAGATAAATGTGTATAAAGTCCTACCCGTTGATACACTTTCGCGCATGCGCTGCTTTGATGGTAAGTACTACATGAAAATAATGTACTGGAGTATTGTTCCTCTTAATAAGATCTATAAAAAAATCAGCGACAGCATATTCGTATCTTTTAAGAATAATGTGTAGTGATCATATTTCTGTCTAAAAATTGTAATTTCAATATATTTTTTATTGTGAGGTATTTTTTTCCATAATGGTATTACTCCTTATCCTTTAAAATACTTTATTAATTTTCTACGTTAAACGAAGATAAAATTTACTTTTTACACGATTTCGAAATTGCGAATAGTTTTAGAGAAAAACGCATTTAATTGTTGACACATCACGCCGTTGACAGCTCTGCTGTATCGACTGAAGTTCGACTTATCCCTTACTGTCCGCATATAAATAATAGTTACGTTGGCCATTTAATGTAGATCAAAACTGTCTTTTACTGATTTAATTTTGATAAGTACTTTAGAAGTTGTTACAATATCAAAAAATCCTTACACGCATCGGTGGTTCAGTGGTAGAATGCTCGACTGCCACGCGGGCGGCCCGGGTTCGATTCCCGGCCGATGCAATCTATTTAATTTTCCTCACAGGCAGCCACGTAGTGCTTGCTTTTCATCGGGGACAGAGTACCCTCTTCCCTACCCAACCGGTGTCGCGTTTAAACAGCATTAACCACAAGCTCGAAAAAAAAACCCGCCTGTCTCTATAGCAAAGAAGATTAAGATGCGTTTCACGTATTGGATAATTTCAGTTGAATGGTTTCATATTTTTTGTAGTAGTTGTTAGTAGGTAGGTTTTTGTTTATAATTTCTTCCGTTTAAAAATAGTCATTTCAATATATTTTAATAAGTACTTGAAAAGATTAGTAGCACAGAGTTAAAATTACAGTACTAAAAAATCCTTGCTGATTAACGGTTCGCCGCCCACCACGCGTCCGCCGTGCCCCGCAACACTTTGCTTATAATAGTGGATCCGCCGCACCCGCCTGGCTTCTTTCCCCCGGGCATGGAAGGAAGGCCTGCTCATTATGCTGCTGAGGGATACCGATCTATAATCCTCCTCAGCACGGTCGCCAAGCTGTTCGAGAAGTTATTTCTCTCACTTCTTCTGCTGCACATCCACCCACAAAGCGAACAATTTTGGAAGCGGGTATACCACTCTGGGTAAACAACGCAACAGTGATCAACCGAAAGAGAGTGTGAGTGTGTAATAGCAGTCTTCCTTGACGTAGCACGCGTATTCGACCGCGTCTGGCACCCGGCTTACTTCATAAAGTGCTCAGAGCCGGCACCCCCCAGCACGTCGCGCATGTCTTTGCCGCTCTGCTTTGTAAGTGACAGGGCATTTTGCGTGAGAGTTGAGAGTGCGAGGTCTAGCAGCGACCCGATCGCTGCCGTTGTCCCAGTCAGAATTTTGTCACCTACTCTCTACGCACTATACATTGATGACATCACAATGCCCTAGCGAGTATTAATCAACGAGGAATCCTGTAGGTAGTACGGAACCTCACCCTGCAGCGAGTGACGCAGGCACCATACAACGTGCACACCACGCGCCACTCACCGCAACCTAAAAATAGAAACCCTAG
Organism: Heliconius nattereri; assembly: GCA_013403645.1. Lineage (NCBI taxonomy): Eukaryota > Metazoa > Arthropoda > Insecta > Lepidoptera > Nymphalidae > Heliconius > Heliconius nattereri. The sequence continues at coordinate 536,985 of JAAIXI010000244.1, read as the reverse complement.
AGGTACACATTGGACGTCTCGCGTCCAACGTACTCCGTAACGCCGATGTATCGGGTCACATGCACCTAAGGAGCAACACTCCGCATACCCGGCCGCCAAAGGTCAGACGTCTTCTTCCGAGGGACTTTCTATCCCCCTTCAAATCCAACTCGTGAGCAGTCACCTTGGTCGTTTAATCTAGACCTCCCTCAATAAACCGAGGGTCCAATTTCAATCCCCTCCCTCATCCCCTTCCATGTGTCTGCTCCAAAGCAGGTTTTCGCCTGAAACCACGGTCAGAGAACCAACGCTCTGATGTCGTTCTGAGCTACTACGGAGATGGCCGAGAGAATGCTTCTATTCTGCGCATGGCAAAGTTAATTTAGAAGTGAATGCACGTATTTTGGAGTTATCCAATAGTTATAATGTATTTCCACGCGACATAGTTGGTTACATCTTTCGTTTAAGTATTTTTAGGTAAGAGAATAGTAGGTAGTCTGTTGTTTATAATTTGTTTCGTTTAATTTTTTTGTTACTTGTGTTATTTATTTATTTTAAAACAATTGGAAAATCCTTATTTGAATTACGAAAATGCGGGTTGCATTAGGGTGTAATTAATTTTCACACTATCTTAAGTGCTTTGCAAACATACGTTATATGAATAATTCAGTAGTTAAGGCGGGCGAAGCCGCGACCGGGTCACTAGTATCTTAATAAGTATAACTCTTGAAAAGATTTAAAAGAGTATGAAAAGGATAATTTGTAGGGAAATTAATTTAAAATAAAGTAAACGTTTGTTACTGATCATTATATATGTATATAAGGTCAATAACGTAAGCAGCAAGAAGTATAAGTTAAAACAATTAATTATTATCTTTAGAAAATTAACTGCACGTATTTCGTGCGTTAACGTTATTCGAGATGCAATTTACAAGCTAAATACAAACAAAAGTGTAACAAGAACATCGTGAGCCAGTAGAACAGTATTTGTTTGAATACAGAATCGTTGTGGGCTTTTTTCATGCTTCTTCACGTTGTATTTCGCATATAACAGTTAAAAGAACCTAAAGTTGAGACTTTATTTTTCACTTTCCATGCGAATTAGAGACAGTATATCCTGAGCGGAGGATCTCCGCTGTGGAAAATTATCATTTTTAGCGTCACACTAATCGTCACGTCAATGCAGAGGGAATCTAATATTAAGACACTCTGTTTTTGAATTTCTCCAAAGTTCGAGATTGTTGCATAAAATATAGAGAGCGGAATGTCTAATAACTAGGTTTTTTCTTCGTTCTACAACGAAGTAAATTATAATACCTTCTTTTAACAGCACATATATTATTATAATGAAATAGTAGGTACTTGTGGGATCTTATCATATTACTTCTACCAAACGACTAGTATACAAAGTCAATGGCTTAACTTATTCTCTTGAGATTTATGTAGGTAATATAACGTGACGCCTGAACGAGCTTGCTTAGTTCCAGAGTGTCAATATAGGAATATTAGTTTCATGCATATTCTATTATGGATGGAACTTTGCGATATTGTGAGACTAATAATTAATATTGAAGTGTCATAGATATTTGTGTTGTATTAATATTTTTATACTTGTTTTAATCACGTTTTTAGATAAGGAATGTTGTTTATATAGAATACACGATATAATAAGTAACAAATAATTTATGCACGAAATATATGTATACTAGTAGACCCTAACGCGGCTACGCCCGCTTGAACTATACAAATATTTATTAAATATATTTATGAAATTATTTTAAATTTCCAATAGAGAGATGCGTTAAGCAAGCTCATTTTGGGTGACGTTTTCTAACAACAAACTTTGCAATTAATTGCTTAGCAACAATCGCATAGCGGCGGTTATTATTAACATGGCGGAATAAATTGCATGTCAAATTAATAAATATTTTAACCCATTTAGACCCATACTCAAACAAGAAGTAAATAAACGGTTTTTTAGGTAATAATTGATAGATATCGATGTAAGAAAATAAAAAACGTAACAAAAATATTTTTTTAATTTAAATATAAAAAAAGCCGTCCTTAAATGGGGCCAATGGGCACATGTAGTATGTAAATTTTCGAAACTATTTTTGCAACACGAAATGTTTTATAACACTTTTTACACTATCAACGCGTTTTTTTATGGCACATTGCACGTCTCAGTTATTAGCAAAACTTTTGGGAGTAGTGGTCTACTCCGTGGTGCTGCAGACTTGGTACTGCAGAAGCTGCTGGTCGCATAAATATGTTGACGTTTTCGCGTCTTAAATCGAACGATGTAACGAAAAAATCAAGCTAAACTATCCTGTTTATATTGGTTAGCAATTGCAGGTGCCGCGAATTTGCAACAGCAAGATCCTATGTATGTGTGGATAAAACCCACCACCATTTTTCGCCACGTACAGCATTGCTATACAGTTAAAAAGATTGATCAGCCTGATCAACCCCGCCCATACCACATTGTAAAACCTGCGCACTAATAAAATTTGGTTAACTTGGTAGAAGCAGTAATCAAAATCGGCTCGGTTTTTCTTTTCATATCCTTTACTGCTGAGTTTCATCTTTTAACAATTATTAAATTTCTCAAGACGACCTTGTATATAAGTCGAAGTTGGATCACTTTTACACCAACGGGGTTGCTCAAGATTACGGTTCCTCTACGTCTCTTAGCAAAAGGTTGATAATTGCTACTGTCTTAATTTTCATTGTTTCTATTAGTAAGTAGGCAGATTAGCAGTGCTTCGTATATTGTTATCATCTCCTTCTTCGTCGATTACCATAACTAGTTCTAGAGACAGCGCAACTAAATATGCCTCTCTGATCTTTTTATTCAATAATTACAACTGCGATTGCTTCCTGAAAACCCTTATGTTCATTGCGACCGCTAATATCCTAAGAGTCATTATGAACTGGATGGACATGCGTATAAAAACATAAAAATTTACCTTTGATGTGCCCATTGGCCCTAATTGGGGACAGCATCGTAAAACTTGAATTTGTCCTATTACGACTCTTCTTTTCTAATCAAATGTAATTATATAAATATAACATAGAATACTAAGTACTTAAGTATGTTTTGTACCAATACAAATGTATTTAGAAGAAAAAGTTAAAAAAAAAATACTTACATTTTGCCTTCACAGATTTCGTGAAACAGTTTTACAAAAGGCACGAAATGAACGATTGTAAAAATTTTTAATTGGATTTTATGGCTAAAACATAAGGATATACTACTTATCTTTACAATTCTAGACATAAACTGCATAAAAATAAAAATATAAAAAAAAACAAGGGTACTATTGTAGGTGTGCCCATTTGGGCACGGCGGGTTTATATGGATTAATATATTGGTATAAATCGGCAATATTACAAATATAAGAAAAACAAGTATCCTATGTTCATCCCGAGACCTTCATATATCTCTATATGAGTATTTTATCACAATTAAGTTAGCGGTTTTGCCCTGAATACGTAAAAGACAGACAAACAGACAGACAGATACAAGTTACTTCCGAATTTATAATACAGGTATGGATGGAACAAATAGGTACTATCAATAGTGAATTGACTACGTTTCTTAATATAAAATCACATTCACATCAAGGGAATAAGCTTTATAGCACAGCATAAATGATAAAACACAGACGAACACCACAGAATTCGTTTTTATGGTACATAAAATATTTTTCTAGTAAAAACAAAAAAATATACACAAGCTTGTAGAGCTAAACTATCTTTCACCCTCTGTACGCTACTTTCTGTCGACTCTGGAATAAATCGTCGCTTCCCGACTTTATTTATAGGCAATAAAACTGTTAAGTAATCTTTTAAGGGACAGAGGGACTGGCGAGATTCGAGCGATTTATTGACTTTTATACTATGACATTTTGAATTAATACTCAAAAATTTTATATAATTTACTGGTGTTCTGATATTATTAAAACTACTTTAAATATAAAAAATGTAATTATTGCAATTTATTAACAAGTAAAAGGAAAATAAAGGATAAAAAATAAAAAAAATATTATATTTGTTTGGATATTAATACGAGCCAAACGAGCGCACTGGACGTCTGCTGGTATGTGATCACCGCCGCTTATTGTGTAACACCAGAAGAGCTCCAGGTGTGTGATCGGCCTTTAAGGTGGAGGTAGATGCCCTTTTTGAAGGTACCCATGTCATATCGACCTGGAATCACTGCCGTATTTAGGCCATTCTACAGTTGTGTGGCGTGTGGAAAGAAGTTTCTATGGAACCGCATCGTAGCTCGTCGTGCTAAGTAACCAATCGTGCTAAGTATCCAGGTGGTGAGGATCCTATTTTAGTCTAGAAAATTCTTCGGCATGTTCAGGTGATCAAAGAGTTTGCCGAGAACGTACAGTCAGGAGACGTCTCTACGCAAACCCAAGTGTCCTTTCACAGATTATTGGGGTCCCAAATGATTCGAACGGCTCTACGTTGTATGTGATCAAATGGCTCAAGCTGGTACACTAGCCCAGAGATGAACAGTAAAATAAATAATATAAAAGATAAAAAATACTGCATCTCTTTTATTTTCTTATTTTCTTTTATTTTCTATTAATCATAATCACGAAAATATCACGTCATGTTTATATAAATTAATATTGAAATAATTATATTTATTAAGTAATAATAACTATATTATCATTTCTTTCGGCATATTCTTATACCAATAAAAGTTCGCTTAAAAATAGGATTAAAAAACTAAATACAAATATAGGTAGTACATACATACTTAGCACAGTATTTCTTCGGAGCTCAAGCACACATGAGGTATTATTTTATATTTACTTCACACTGTATTCCACACACAGTAGTGAAGGTAGAGGGAACCTGGGAACCTAGTGTTAAGATATTAAGACACTTCCGTTCCCCTCTTTCCGCTGAATTATGGAGGCATTGTGTGTTGAGTGGCGGAACTCAACGCATTGCTTTGCCTTGTTACCAGAGCGAGGACAAGAAATACATATAAAATATTTTATTTCCTCCAGTGGCCGACTGGCCTCTAATGTATCTAATATATACTTAGAACAGTATTTCGTCAGAGCTCAAGCACACATGAGTTCAACATTATAAATAATTTATCCTACGCTACACCTTTTACTTTTATTTGCTGTCGTATCTCGAATAAATATTAACCTATTTATGTGCTTACATGTAACGTTGTTTTTATAAACATATAAAAAAATTATAAATATATTTCCTATATTTTTTAACACATTATTGTCACAACACTTGCACTTGCACTGGAACTGACACTGAAGATTAATCATTTGGGAAGCACACATCCCCTTCTTTATAGTAGCCTTGTGGGCAGTTGTCTTCTCTACCAAACCTCACATCCAGTTCAAAATCATCAATTTCATTAGCTTCCTCGTTTCCGTATCTACTTTCATTATAATTTGTAGGTCCATCGAACACAATAGCGTGTGGTAAAGGGTAATTAGGGTAATATACTTGTTTAGTACATCCCTGTACAATAACATTCACAGCAATAATTACTAAAAGTAACATTTTTACGTTATATTATCTATAGGATCGATCGTCAAATGTCGCTTACCTTTATTTACTTCGCTTAAATATGAATAGCCTCGGTCTCTACTTATGACGTGGTCGCTAGTAAAATGTGAGCCATTCCACAATGATTTACCTTCGCATGGTTCTTGTGTTATTCGTAATTTCTCAGGTTTAAATTAACATCGATGACAAGATCGTGATCAGTAAATATTTTGTGGTATACGTTTTACGTCTGACTGTAAACGAAACAATTGTAGGTTCGATTCCCGCTCTAAGGAATTGCTGAATTGCTTTCTTTTCGTCACTCTGGTAATAAAACTAATAATAGCGCGGTAAAAATAATAATAGTCTAGTCTAGTGGAAAGAAAATAACTGAGATGATATATCTAGCGAGGCTGCGTAAATAAAAAAAATCAAATATTAAGAAGACTAAGAAAGAAGGCCGATTTTGTATAATGAAAAATTAACGTTAACGTATACTTTGTAAACATATATTATTTATGAGAATTACATTTGGTCCGGGTAAGCCCATCAAACTGGTTATTAGAACCGTACTTTTTAAACGGTTTGACGGTACTTTATAAAAGTACTATTATTAATTGCTTTAAGAATCGCTTTACGTCATGTATATATTATGTAAGGTAATAACGATATTTAATAAATTTATATAATAATTACTATAATACGCTTTATCCGTTTTAATATGATGTAATAAATACATTCCGAATTTTCCACCATAGCATGTAAAAACCAGTTTTCTTAGGGATTTTACCTATACTGTTAAATATATTTGTATGAAACCTATTCATATAAATGAAGAAAATCACATTTTATGATCAAAATAATTTTATAATATGATTTTTGTTGTGAATTTCTCTATTGGGATCTAATTTTAACTAATTTAATTACACATATAACATTTAATTAAGACAGAAAATGTTGAATCATAATAATGTTAAATATTTTTATAATTTACAAACTTACTTTCTTAACAATAATCAGTGGTATATAATAAAAAAATGCTTGCTTTAAAAATGCAGATTATAGGACGTCATTAAGAAGAAGACCTTTGGTTTCTTTTTTTTATGATTTTAGCATTTTTAGTTTAATTAGGTCTTTTAAAAAATTACATCATTTTTAAGAAATACAATGCAAATGTAGTAGATAGTAAATGTAAGAAGACTAGCCTTCCTTAAAAAGGTTTTGCTTTGATTATGTAGAAGTATGTTTTAATATATGTATATAGCTTAGTTGTCGAATCCGTGTGTGGCGAAGTATGGTTTGAAATATTTGATTTTGTAAATTTTTGCTAATAAATAAAAATGTAACCTAATTACGTACGTAAATACGTACGTAAATATTTTATTTTATTATTATAAGTAATACAACGCTTTTTGCACCGTCCTGCGTTTGTGTTCTATATATGCTGTAATGTCGGTTGCCTGTAAGAGATCGCTCTTAGCGATAAGGCCGCCATTGCACATTGATCTTATATGTACTGTGTAAGTCAAATGTATATTCCAATTGTAAAAGTGCAATAAAGTGTTAATTATTATTATTATTATTATTACGTACTTACACACATAACATGTTAGCAGAAAGAAAATGGCTTATTCTTTCGGGCTTGAAAAATTACAATACTAAATAACAGACCAAACAATAATTTCAACCCGTCTGGGAAATAATTAGGGCATTAGAGAAATTGCCTTCATTACTCCAATAATAAAAGTAAGATTAATCTCTTTAATATTTGGTATTTCTCATATACTGAACTAAATCTAAGGTTTGCTTTTAGTAACCCTCTTATGGAATTCAAATTCAAATGCATAATATTCTTAATTCCAATAGACTTTTGCAGGTAATTTTGAATCTTCGAACGTATATAAAGGCCTGAAACTCAGCATAATGATCAGATATGATTCTAAAACATCTTGAGCATCGAGCAGGAAATTTAGAAAACCATTTCGTTGTCCATTTTTGTTGTCAATTTTTGTCCACATTACCGTGTTAAATATCAAAACTTAAAGTGTTTTGAAGTAACACTTCAATTTTAGCCATTAATTAAGTTAAAGAAAATAAACATCCACCAAAAAAAAAATGCACAAAATAAATATTTTTGAAGCCACCGTAGCGCAGTGGCATTGCGTGTGACTATAAACGCGACGGTTGTGGGTTCAACTCTCACTTAAGGGAATTCATTTTAATAATATTTTAATTTCTTTGTCCTAGTAACAAGGCAATGCGCAGCGATGAGTTGCTACACTCAACACGCAATGCCTAGAAATTTCGGCGTAAAGAGGGAACGGAGTATTTAAAGATCAGGTTACTTTTGCCTACCCTGCTATAATATAATCCATAAATATGCGAGATACTGCGTGAAGCTGAAAAAAAATATTTTTACATTGTGCAACTATTAATTACCACAGTAGTAATATTTCAATATTAGTCATGCACAATTTCATCATAATATCAAATATAATATGTAAAAAAATAAGCTTTAATCAAAATATGACTTTGCAAATTTGTGTATTTACTTAATTGATATAACATTAAAAGTTATTAATAATTTCATTGAACTATTCGATTTTAATTTAAACAATATATTGTCGTACAAAATTGAACGACCTTTACGGACTAGTACCTACTGACAGCTTTCTATGAACCGGATAATGAATCAGAGGTTCTTAACCCTGACAACTAACGTGAATTAGTCAAGGAATTCTTTAACATTCATTTCATAAAAATAATATATAAACATTGCAAACGTAATTCTAAAAATATTTCAACATAATTTCTTAGTAAATCCATCTTCCTATAAATAATAATAAGGTGATTTGAATCATGGATTCTAAATGAAGGCCGAACGTTAATGTTAATTTTACACCGTTGTGGTACAATGACCCTCTGACTGTAAACGAGCTGATAATAAGTTCGATTCCCATCATCAGGAAAATTATTATATTTAAATTAACTTATTTCCCTGCTTCAGTAAGTTTAGTTGAATTCCGCTCAACGCAAATTGAGCGAAAAATGGGGGACGAAGTTTTTTAACTCTGCGTTTCCTCTGCTCACCCTGCTGTTTATCAATCTTTTTAGCATTTTTTTAACATTAGGCCAATTAATTATTAGGTGATTATTCTATGCTATAAATTCAGAAAAAGTTATATATTAAGCAACGACTATATTTATCCCGGAGTTTATATTAAAGGTACCTAATCCGGAAAGTCTCTAAATTATATAAAAAAAAATATTTATGTTTTTATTACCTCTATGGTATTTTTTACCCGGTAGCGACGAGCGCCGGGTTATATAAACAATATGCAATACTAAGTGAGTAATAAAATATGTTACTGTTTATTTATTGACACGGAACTAATGTAATTGATATGTTTAACAAATTACCTTTACAAACATATTAAGAACTTCAGATGCCAGTCGTGGTGCAGCACAAGCATGTGAATGTGAACCCGACAGGTGTGGGTTCGATTACCACTTAATCCATATAGACCCGCCGTGCCCAAATGGGTACACCTACAATAGTACCCTTGTTTTTTTTATATTTTTATTTTTATGCAGTTCATGTCTATAATTGTGAAGATAAGTAGTATATCCTTATGTTGTAGCCGTACAATCCAATTATTTTTTTTTTACATTCGTTCATTTCGTGCCTTTTGTAAAGCTGTTTCACGAAATCTGTGAAGTCAAAATTTAAGTATTTTTATTTTTAAATTTTTCTTCTAAATACATTGGTTTTGGTACAAAACATACTTAAGTACTTAGTATTCTATGTAATATAATTACATTTGATTAGAAAAGAAGAGTCGTAATAGGACAAATTTAACTTTTACGATGCTGTCTCGAATTGAGGCCAATGGGCACATCAGAGGTAAATTTTTATGTTTTTATACGCATGTCCATCCAAAGTTCATAATGATTCTTAGGATATTTAGCGGTCGCAATGAATATAAGGGTCTTCAAGAAGCAATCGCAGTTGTAATTATTGAAGAAAAAGACTTCGGAGAGGTATATTTAGTTGCGCTGCCTCTAGAACCAGGTGTGGTAATCGACGAATAAGAAGATGTAGATATACAAAGCACTGCTAATCTGCCTGCTTACTAAAAGAAGCAACTATCAACCTTTTGCTAAGAGACGTAGAGGAACCGTAATCTTGAGCAACCCCGTATGTGTAAAAGTGATCCAACTACGACTAATATACAAGGTCTTCTTGAGAAATTTAAGAATTGTTAAAAGATGAAACTCAGCAGTAAACGATATGAAAAGAAAAACCGAACCGATTTTGATTACTGCTTTTACCAAGTTAACCAAATTTTATTAGTGCGAAGGTTTTACAGTGTGGTATGGACGAGGTTGATCAGGCTGATCAATCTTTTTACCTATATAACAATGCTGTACGTGGCAAAAAATTGTGGTGGGTTTTATCCACACATACATAGGATCTTGCTGTTGCAAATTCGCGGCACCTACACTTGCTAACCAATATAAACAGGATAGATTAGCTTCATTTTTTCGTTACATCGCTCGTCACGATTTAAGAGACGAAAACATCAACCTATTTATGCGACCAGCAGCTTCTGCAGTACCAAGTCTCCAGCACCACGGGGTAGACCACTACTCCCAAAAATTTTGCTTGCAACTGAGACGTGCAATGTGCCATAAAAAAACGCGTTGATAGCGTAAAAAGTGTCATAAAACGTTTCGTGTTGCAAAAATAGTTTCGAAAATTTACATACTACATGTGCCCCTTGGCCCCATTTAAGGACGGCATTTTTTATATTTAAATCAAAAATCATTTTTTTTTACGTTTTTTATTTTATTACATCGATATCTATCAATTATTACCTAAAAAACCTTTTATTTACTGCTAATTTGAGTATGGGTCTAAATGGGTTAAGGACACTTAAATCTTTCGCCACTTACTTTACACGCAATGCTTCCAGAATTCGGCGGAAAATGGGGAATGGAGTATCTTAACATTAGGTTCTCTCTGCCTACTCTCTATCTTTGTATGTGTGCGAGATACAGCGTAAAGCTAAAAAGAATATTAACTTCAATTTATTTCTTCTATGAAACGAACGTATTTAAATATCAATTATGAATTTATTACCGTCACACTCATTCATATAGCAACATATTAACAAGTAGTTGCGAAGTTATTCAAGTAAGTACATTACAGATACAATTGTATGTTATTTCACAACTGTGACCACGCATCACGCGGTTGAACGGAAGAACCAAACGAGGTAGTCTATATATCCTTTTGACCTTTACGTCTAATTCGTCTGGCGGAAGGCGGGGTGGACTAAGCGACAAACCATTTCGTTTTCCTTTCACTCGAGTAAGGCATTGTTGCGGAATCATGGTCGCGCTTTACTTATTTATATACGAGTAAATAGAAATCATAATATATATTATGGGAACAAAGTAGATTTGCTGCCTACACGCTTAGTTTCCGCTACGATAATTATAAAAGGATTCTTTTTTTATATCGTATCCATATAAACTCGCTACCTTTATTAAAATTAACTGATTTAATATTTTGTATTTATAAAACTCTCGAAGAAACTTATTAATATTTCACATAGCAGGGCAGTTGGAGGCAATTTAAAAAAAAAAAACTCCGTTCGCATTGAGGCTTCCGTTCCTTACTTTCCGCCGAATTCTGGAAACATTGGATATTGAGTGGCGGACCTTAACGCCGCAATTTGCCTCCTTACCAGAGCAAGGAAGTCAAATATTAAAAATGTCATTTCCTCTAGTGGAAATCGTACCGACAACCTATCGCGTCTACAGCCGCACTTTGTACCTCTGCATCACGACTGGCTTCACATATTTATTAACATTAATTAAATAACAGATTTTATATTTTTGCTGTAATAAATTTGCGCGAGAATAGCATTGTAAATTTTATTTAAAAAAATATATGTTTTTATTAAATTCATTAATAAGTTTTTATAAAACTTAAGTTAAGTTTTCATAAAACTTCTAAATTAACTAAATAACAGCATGAATTTCTCTCACTTTCTTTTGCTGCGAAAACATTTTCTGAAGTTGATGAATACTCTCGTTTTCCTGACCGAACGAACATTGTGGCAGTCCGTAAAAGCGAACCATTCATTTATAAACTAATCAGCACCAACTGGCCTGCAAAGTAATTAGAAACTAACCGCACAGTGACTTATTACCCAAACGAAGAATGATTGAGTTGAAAGTGGGGAACGGAGTGGCTTAACACTAGATTCCCGCTGCTTACCCTGGTATATTCGGGATACTTAATACTACGATTCAATATTATAATATTATCATGTTTACTACATTGCCGCTGAGTGGGTTGCAGAAACGTGACAGTTATAGGTTCTTCTATTCCCACTTGGAGCAATTAAATATTTAAAAGCAAGGCAACGCGCATTGTTGAGTTCCACCATTCAATATGCAATGCCTCAGGAATTCGGTGAAAAATGTTTAATGGGAGTGTCCTAACACTAGGCTCCCTTTGCCTACCGTCTTGTACGGGATATAGCTTACTGCAGAAAATATAAAAAAAGACAGAAAATAGAAAAATCACAGCTTTACGCTAAAAAAAAATAACAATGATTAAATTGTACAACGAAACATTTTATTTTATTTTATTTTTTTTTATTCTGCAGTATAAATATGCTCAAAGTATATAATAGTAACATCTAATTCAACAAAGATCGAGCCATAATGTACATTGAAATCCGCTATTGTGGTTTCGGTTTATTTTTATTTTTACTTGTTCACTTTTTATAAAACGTCCGTTTGACTTTAAATTCAAGTGGCTCCTTAAGGACCGCCATTTTTAAAGACGTGACGCTGCAAAAAGCTCCAAGAAAGACTAGCGATTAGAGTGCTAGAATAAATGTTGGGTTAAAGAAATACCTTTTTTTATTAAATTATATTGGTACATGTAACTATTTTTAACTTAAAATAATGTTTTAGGTTAGCTTAAATAAATTAAAATTATATTATTCCAATTTATATATTTCTTCATACTATTAATATCCACTTACTTTTTTTATGACTTGTTTCCTTCTATGAATCTTTAGTACACACCATCATTGAACAAAAAATGTCTTTGTTTGATTTCGCAATACGATTTGGAATAAGAATAATGTAGCAGTATTAAATGTATTATTCCAATCATGACAAATAAAATTTTAAGCCCATAGGTATATTAGGGTCTATTTAAGTACTTATAGCTATAGATTTTAAGTACTTTACTTGTCTACAAAAATACTAAAAATTAGCTATTTACATTTCACGCACTCACTCGTTTTTCGGTAGAAATTCTTCAAAAAAAGTCAGCCTTTTCCGCATCTAGCAGGCTAGACAGAGTGAGCCTTTTGTAAAGATACTCCGTTTCTCATGTTCTGCCCAATTTTGTCCCAGAAGGAGTAAGCAAGAATAATTGCTTTTATAGTAAGTATTCCTCCAAGTTGAGATGGAACCCACCACCTTCGTGTTTACAGCCAGTTCCGCTGCGCTGCGAGGGTCAAGTATATTATAGCTATATAATATCTCAAGTGCACTAAAATTTCCAATCATCAACTACCATAATTCTTCAAGTATTGACAGCTTAAATTGATGTTACTTGGATTAAAGCCAACGCTCTAAACGTTCACTTGATACTTAAATAAGTTTTAAACTTATACGATGTAATTCATTGTTTCAAAGTATCGCCTGCTGCAGAAAATATAAGCTCAATATTTATTAAATTTTGCTGTTGTAATTACTTTTAAACTTTAATATAATTTTATAGATGAGAAATACAATGTTTGTACGTATATTTGAGGATAAAATATTATACAGGGCTATTGCTTAAATAAAATGACAAGCAAATCTTCAGTTGTTTTGCTATAATCATTTATTATTTGTAAAGTTATATTTTTTACACTAATCAATCTCCGTCGTATTTACTTCATACGACGCGACATTGGTGTCATACAACGTGTATTGTGCTCAACTGACAAGCTCCAAAGGCCAACAATAAAGAAACTGAATTTACTAATTTGTATAGTTCAATATATAACTTATTTTTTGTAGATGTAAATTTTAAGTATTAAACCGAATTGCTGTTTAATTTAGACCATATTGTCAAACAAAATTCTCATAAATTAAATAAAAATGAAAATGAAACCTGCGCCGAGCGTGCGAGCGAGAGGCACGATCCGGCTAAGCGTTACACTTTTCACGCATCTCTCTCTCTCATATATCACACATTTATATAATATGTTATAAATAAATTGTTGATAGCACATTATTACTTTTAATGATTTAATCTGTTTAATTTAAGTCAAAAGATATTGGAACTAGCAAGTGCAAGTAATTGTTCATTTGTCATATGTTTTACAAAATAATGATAATTCAGTAATTCAATCCATATTAATGCATATTTTTATTATGCAATTTAAATAATTGTTTCCTCATGATCATATCACGTATAATTATTATCCGTCAACCAACCTTAGAGAAAACCAGTTTAATTTTATGTTTACTTATGTATTCAGTAGGTAATAGAGCTTTCAGCGCCGTAGCGTGAAGTATTTCTAATTCAGGCGCAATATGCAGATGAACAAGGAAATTGAGTTAGAAATTCGTATTTCATGGTTCACTACAGCGCGGTTGAAGCAGATGGTTGAGCGAAACCAAAAAAAAAAAGAAAAAAAAACAGGAACCGTGTGGAAGCTCTACAAATCAATTAGCCGCCGTCCGTTTTAGGCATCCAATGCATAGGATTTGGAAACACTTTTATCTAAACAATAGATAACGTCGTCGCGCCATTAAATAGCGTCTGACTGTATACGAGATGGTTTTTGATTCGATTTACATTCGGAAGATGATTATATTTAAATTACTTTCATTTAATAGATTATTTTCAGATCTGCCGCTCATTATGGGAAAAATGGGAAACGAAAGGAAAAACCGTAATATTTTGTTCAGTTAGTCAAAAACTTACGAATTAAAATTTGGCACGAAAATATCTTTATACTCGTGATGAAACAATTTAGCTATCATGTTCGGGCTCTTCGCCAAATGCTAGTTGAAAACGACTAGCGTTAGTCGCTCCTATCGTGTGTAATTATAAAGTCCAAATATAAAGTGAAACCACAAAAAGTTTTACATTTCGTCCGTTCCCATTAAGATTTCGTTCCCTACTTTCCGCCGAATTCTCAACCCATTGCGTGTTATGTGTCCCAACTCAACGCCGCGTTTTGCCTCGTTACCAGAAGAAATGAAAATAAAAAAACATATATCCTGAGTGGGAATCGAATCCACAACGGTCACGTTTACAGCAGTAGAAAACATATACGTAGCGGGATTTTTATATATTGTCTATAAAAACATATTTTCTTCGTGTGAACACTTTAAAAATATTAAAATTATTATTTCATTTCATTACAACTTTTTTTTTATATATATATATACTGTAAAACTCATATTTATTTATAAGCTTCTTCTAAGCGAGCAGATATTAAATACAAATCCAAAACACGTGAGAATAACGTTGCTGAATGTTTAAGAAATAATTTTTAGCTTTTTATATTCTAAGTAGGCCTTAAGCTTTTCGTAGATTGGTTTGTAAAGATTACAACAAGATGCTGAAAATCCATGTGATATTAAAAGCTTTTATTTAACTTGCAATGTATATATGTGGGTTCGGGTGAAATCTATGAGCTCAATTTTGAAGTAGATATCTTCAACCGATTGAGCTGAAATTTTGTATACACGTTTACTTTTGATGACAAAGCACGATCAAATATGTGACGTCATTCTAAATCTAATATGGCGGATCATACAAGACGGCGGAATAGTTATTTTTAATTTACTTCTACAATATGAGTATCAAATGAAAGGGCTTGTTGAGAGCAACTCGAAAAATAATGTGATGTCATTCTAAATCCCATTAGGAGGATATCGAAGATAGGCGAGTATCTATATAGTCTACTACTACAATAAAGATATTAAATGAAATGGGTCGTTGACCGTAACTCAAAAAATAGTGTGACGTTATTCTAAATCCAATATGGCAGAAGATCTTCTTATGCGGAATAGTTATTATTCATGCACTTCTGCAGTATGGGTATCAAATGATAGATCTTGCCGAGAACAATTAAAAAATAATGTAACATCACTTGAAATCCAACGTATTTCAACACGATTCAAGTTTTTTGTGCTTTCATATAATGAAAGGTATGTTCGTACGATTGAACTGAAATTTTGTATATACGTTTGGTTTGGATGACAATGCACGATAAGGTTTGTGACTAAATCCAATATGGCGGACCATCCAAAGTAACAGAATAGTTATTTTTGATGCACTTGTACATTATAGGTATCAAATGAAAGGGATTCTTGAGAGAAACTTGAAAAATGATGTGATGTTATTCTAAATCCAATATGGCGGACCATCCAAGATGGCTGAATACATATTTTTAGCCTACTTTACAATATGGATATCTATTAAAAGGGCTCGTTAAGAGTAACTCGAATAATAAAGTGACGTTTTTCTAAGTCCAATATGGCGGAACACCTAAGATGGCGGAGTAGTAATTATTTATGCACATCTGCAATACGGGTATCAAATGAAAGGGCTTGCCGAGAATAATTAGAAACATAATGTGACATCTAGTGTGAGAAACCTAGCCAGTAACTAAAAAGTAAAAATAAATTAAAAGCAAAAAATATTTTTTAGAAAAAGCTTTTATTTAAACGCTCTGAAAAGGAGAAAATAAAATTTGTCTTTTAAATTTTAACTATCAACTCATAACCTCATTGTACACAATTTATATGATCATAAAAGCCTGTCGTGTTAATCAATATTTAGTTAAATTGAAACTTTAAAAATTTAAACTATATTTTAACTTTAAAGATTTTACATAATTAAATTAGTACTAGTTTAGTAACACAAGTAAATCGCGCGACGATCGAAGCTTTTATGATCATATAATTTTTTTTATAATAGAATCTAAATTGAAAAAGACCGCGTGAACTCGTTCGAGCTTTCCTAAAACACTTGAACAACAGCAATTGCTAGGAATAGGAACTAGCGAAGCGTTGTTATAAATTCAAGTCCTATATTTAAAGAATAATTGAATATAAAACAGTCCTTTAATACAATAAATATATATTTTTATTGTAATTTAATATGATAATTTAAAACGATAGTTTACATAAAGGCGAACCTTTATACATTTTTTTTCTTTACATACTTTACATACATTACAGACTTTTCTTTATACATAAATAAACCGCAGAAGATGTATAAATACATTCTAAGGTAACAACTTATTTAGAAAGGAATGTAAATACTTTAATAAATTAGCGAAATAACATAAGTAAACATTTAGAATGAGTTAAAAATTATATCACAGATCTTCTTCACACACTGTCTTCATTAGATATTCAAATAATAACATTATTCCAATTTCTGTAACAATAATATGCATATATCGAATATTTTACAGATTCTGGCTAACACTGTCATACATAAAGGATATCCTTCTATAACCAAAATAGAACAAGGATTTCAATACTTGTATAATGCGTCATATCGCGACAAGAAATTGCTTTTGCATAACTGATTCAACAGAACTGATTAAATATTAACGTTTAGATTGTGTGTGTGATATAATTATTTTGACGCAACTGTCAATAAGTTAATTGAATATTCATATAGATTACATAATATGTTTGGATGGATTTTAAAAATATTTCAAATAGGAATTTGGCTATAAATTGTCAATTTGTTAGATACTTAATATATACTTAATATTTTGTATCAATATTATATTTTTTAAAGGCTTACGCGTAAGCTGACAAAACGAACGAAAGTAGTTTTCTAATTGAACTAAAAAAATATAACATTTTTTTATTAATTTCTTTAATCTTATGTTAATATTTTCCGCGCGTAATATACTCTTATTAATCAAACTAAAGTCGAACTATATATACTATTAATAGGCCGGCAAAAGTCGTCGTTAGAATTGTTTGTAAATAAGAAAATTCTTAATCGAACCTCGAACCTTTCCCAAGAATCTAAGCCGTAAAAACATTAAATTTAACATATCAATAATGAATCTAAATATACATACATATATTATAGGATATCTAAAGCTATATACCAAGAAGATCAGAGAAAGCCACCCGTACCCGTAGCTTATTGACCGAAATGAGACAATTCGATACACACGCGACAGGAATAACAATGGAATTGCTGTCGCGCTGAACCCTATCCGATAGATGCTTTATATTGTAAGCAGTTATGAAGACTGGTAAAGGAACGAGTATATTGGAGATGTATTTACTGATAGCTTAGCATTGAAATACCTTTAGGGAAGTATAAAATTTGCCTATATTATATTGATTTTGCTTTAAATTCTATTTTAAAAGTAACTTTTATTATTTAAAGCCAGTCGTGGCATAGCGGCACAAGCCGATAATGTGCTAGTATAAACGCAAGAGGTTGTGCATTCGAGGATTCCAACTCGAACAAATGATTTCTTATAATTTTCTGGTAATGAGGCGAAGCATGGCGTTCCTATACTCAACATGCAATCTCTCCAGAATTCAGCGGAAAGTTGAGAACGGAAGTCCGTTCATGAGAACGTTGTGTTATAACACTGTGCTACTAGGTGCCCTCGTCTTGCAGGAAACAGCATGAAGCTAAAACAAAAATATTTTAATAGCCTTATTACTATTACACTATATTATAACCTGGTGTAATTAATATAAATAATAAATAGATGCACTTAGTTTGAACAGGAGACTATAGTTGTGCTGCGTGATAGCGTCCGACTGTAGATATACACGATGTTTGTGAGTTCGATTCCCACTCGTGAGAATAAATTATTTTAATTTCCTATTTATGGGAGATAAAGCGCTATGTTAAGCGACCATTCAATATGGAATATCTTGAAAATCTTAACAAAAGGTTCCCTCTCCCGCCCCTGAGAGATGCAAGGTAGGCAGTGGGCGCCTAGTGTTAAGACTCTCCTCTCCACAATATCCGACGAATTAAAAAATATATATTTTATAAAATTAAGACAACATTACTTTTACCTTTAGTAGTATATTTTAATTTACACAATACAGGTTACTTTATAATGACTTTGGAATAATAGAACTTACAAACTTATTAGTTTTATCAAAATTAACGCTAGTTTATAGAGATTGGAAGTCGCGATACAATCTCATGCTTACATTTGGGCTTAAATATTGTTATACGAGTAGAAGGAAATCTAAATAACAAAGCTTGTGCTGTTTATAATTAAGTCCAAGTTAATATATTTTTGAATATGTAATAAGCACGCGACATTTGAAATTTTAGTTTTATATTTTGTACTTTAGCATTCGTAATGCTTTGTTTTTATTCATAATTTACTATACGTTATATTTTTTGATGAATTATTTGTTACTAAGTAGTAGTTTATAGGTTATAATCATAATCAAAGTAACAGCCTCGCAGGCCTAAGGCTACCCCTAACCTGCCATTATCGGCACGTATGTCATCGAATCACAAATATTTATTATTTAGAAAAAAATTTTGGGTCACATTATGCCGCAAGCATAATGTCAAGGCATTTCGTTCTCCACTTTTTGCTACAATTAAAGACATTGCGTTTTTCATTACATTGACAGTAATAGTACGGAACCCTTTACATATACCCAGTGGAAATTCAAATCGTGCTTGACGCATAAAAAAGGTAAACGAACTAAAATATAAATATATATATAAAAAGGAAATTAAAACTTATAAACGTATGAAAAACACGCGAACAACATTAAGTGTGTGACCGTAAAATTGCAATAAAGATGAAGCAATGCTTATAAAATCTAATTTTCTTGCGCTAGTTACATTTTAACTTACATATTTAACTAAGGTTATTCATAGCTTGCATAGCATATATTTAAAAATAATTTTAATAATGTTACAAATGAAAAAAATATATCTGTAGATCGGTTTCCTAAGAATCTAAAAAGTTTAATATTCTTTGTATATAATAAATATAACGTTCTTATATGTGTTTTTATTTAGATCCCAGTTACGATATCTTGTCAAGGTTCCATTTTTTCTTGTAGTGATGTGACGTACAAAAAAATATACAAAATTTCTTTCAAAATAATAAAATTATAATAATATTCGAGGCTCTACGAAAATACATAATCATGAAGGACGGAAGCTACCTGACAATATAATACTCTTGTTACATACGCCTTGAGTCATGGGACACAGTGAGCCCCTAATGTATGTAACTACCGTTTATGGACATGTGTAACACGAGGAATTACTGTTATTTGCTATCATAGGATCTCGATACTAGCGCTTGTACAATTAATTTGTGACATACATGACATGGCAATGTAAAATGGATTTGTTTTATTTTTTCTTTGTGTAGAGGCACTAAATATAGGTATATTTCTACTTTTTTAAATGATTTCAAAGTATCATTCCACATTACGAATAGAAAAATATTTTATCTGAAAACGTTTAAAAAATCAATTTCTTGGACCCGCGCTTTTTGGTTCTAACCACTGAGCTATACATATGTTCTCTGGTACTATATACATAATGTATTTATTACCTATATGAACATTTTTTTCAGAAGTTAAAATGTGAACGTTTATGTATACTGTGAATAAATACTTTATTACAGGTAAATTTCTTAAAATATTTTGATATTGGATATAATTTTATATTTTAAAGTCAAAAACAACATTTTCTATAATAATTATTATAACTTATTGCGTAATAACTGTCAAAACGGGCTTAAAACTAATTTAATTTCGAGTAATTTGGTCAATAGGATACTTTTGACAGAGAAACCATAAAATATTTTATGACTTGGCAGCGTTAGGAACGGAATTTACTTATTAAATTTTAGCTTTTGTTAGTCTATAAATATTAAGAAAAGTAAGTAGGTGTATTTAACAAAATTTAAATACAAAAATAGTTCTAAGTGTAAATATATATTTATATACAACGAAATATTGCGAAAATAATATTTAATACTTTTTCTTTAATACTTACTTATCTAAAGAGAACGCTGTAAAATTATAGGAAAAATAAACTCTACCGCACTAGTACCGTAAGGTGAAACAGTACTTCGCTTGTTACGAAAGTACTACGTTGAGTTCTATACAGAACCCTTATAAATTATGCATACTTAAAGGTTACAGACTAAAACTTCCCCTACGCATATGTTGCCTATAAACTTACAAACTACTTTGATCTTTGTTCATCCCCATAACAGGAGTATTACCAAATGTGTCACCCGAACAGAATAAGGGAAGCATAGAGTTACTAACTAAAGATATTAGATAATGTATTAGTGCTTGACGCTCACTTGCCACGGGATGAGTATGTTATCATATTTTTTAAACATTTGTTTATCTCTATCTAAGCCTAAAACGTTCTATTATAATAAATACTTGTTTTAGAAGCCAGCCAGTCGTGACAAGTGCTTGACTGTAAACGCTACTGGTTATAGATTCGATTCCCTATCGAGGAAATTAAATATTTATTTAAGTATACATTTTTATATCGAAGTAAAACGCAGCGTTGAGTTCTGACACGCAATGCCTCTAGAACTCGACGGAAAATGGGGGACGGAGTGTCTTACCACTAGGTCCCTCCAGGCTGGAATACCGCGTGAAGCTGATTTGATTTTTAATATTTGTTTTTATTATATAAAAATATTTTACATTCAATTTCAGACAACAGTCATTTCGTTTTGAAATCGTATAAAAAAAATACTAAGCGGCACTAGATGTTAGAAATTCAAATGTTATTCATATGAATGTTTTTCTTTAAAATTTGTAAAAAAAGAACAAACAATTTGTTAGTCTTATTTTAACAGAAATTTGAACACTGCGCTACCGATGGCTTCATGCATATGTATATAGGTACAAAGCTGTTGGCTTGCGACTTTTGCATCATTTAAGCTGCAACATTTAAGTGGCGGTGCCATTTACATATATTTGAATACTTAATTATACCCAATAAGTACTTTTAATTGTAACTTTACTTTAAACTATAGCAAAATCCAATAAGCATTTAAAGTACGAGGCCATTGTGGCGCAGGAGCACAAGTGTGCGGCTCTAAATGCGAGAGTTGTAGGTTGAAATATTAAATATTTCATTAGCCACTCGGTGAAATCCAATATTTAGAATAATACTTATTTAAAAAAGCCGCTCTGACCACTAAACCATATGTTCTTTTTTATACGTTTTCTAAAATAGTATTTTTCTAAGCATGGAATACCAGTTTAAAAATATTTAAAATATCAATTACCAAGAAAAATATGTCCAAATAATCTTAACATGTTAGAAATCATAAGATATTATACTAGTATCCATGACGGCATTACACCT
The DNA here is from genome assembly GCA_013403645.1 of Heliconius nattereri. Classification (NCBI taxonomy): domain Eukaryota; kingdom Metazoa; phylum Arthropoda; class Insecta; order Lepidoptera; family Nymphalidae; genus Heliconius; species Heliconius nattereri. The sequence continues at coordinate 515,033 of JAAIXI010000244.1, read as the reverse complement.
ACGTAACTACTGAATCTAAAGCATTCAACGACCGAAGGGAATATGGTTCGTAAGGGTTGGGTAGAAGTCGTTAAGTTCAAATATTTATAAAAGACTAGTATTTATGTGTTAGAAGTTTGACTTTAAAATTGAATTTTTAAAATTGTTTAGATATTATAATTTATAGCTAGATTGATTTCTTTTTTCTAATATGAATTTATAACATTGTTCCAATGAAACCAACTTCGTTACTTTTTTCAGATCATTGAACCGATTTTAATAAAATTTCAACTGGATGAGATCTGAATGCCATGGAACATAAGTTGATATCCCTAAAATTAACGCAGTCCTTGTAGAAAAAAAGATAATTCATCATCATCATCATCATCATCATCATCAACAGCCATCTTTTGTCCACTGTTGGACATAGGCCTTCCCCAATTCTCGCCACCACACTCGATATTCAGCTTTTCGGACCCATCCGCTTCCCGCCAATCAATTTATGTCGTCGGCCCATCCGGCAGGGGGTCGTCCCACCGGTCGTTTTGTACGGGGTTTCCACTCTAAGACACGTCTGCCCCAGCGGCCGTCGGCTCTACGACAGATATGCCCCGCCCATTGCCACTTCAGCTTACCAATTCTTTGAGCTATGTCGGTAACCCTGGTTTTCCTGGTTAATTGAAAAGATAATTACTTTTAACATATTACATTCTTACATTCATAGCACCACATACATATATTCTAAATATTTTTTTAAATTATATTTTATCCCGGAAAGGTATATCTGCAGAGCTGAATACGAATTTTTATATGAACATTATATTTACGTTACAAAATCGATTCTGAAATATTTGTATATATGTATATGCATTTTCGTGGTAGTAAAAGGGAATCTAGTAATAGCTGTTGTTGTTGTTGTTGAGTTGTTGTTGTTGTTGTTGTTGACGATTATGATGATGATGATGATAATGACGAGAGTGGTGGTTGTGGTAGTGGTCGTAGTGTAGATGATGGTATATAAAGTTCTGCTTGTATTTAAATCTACAATTGTACGATACAAATTGAAAAACTTAAAATTAAATTAATATCGAGTCTCTGTATGTAAGTTTTCAATTAAGTGAAAGTTAACACCTGAACTAAGTTAAGTTCGAGTCGAGCTTTCATTAATATAAGATTAATTCGATAATAGACCAATTAAGTGCAATAATAAGTTGACAAGAATTTAGCTAGTCTCCAATATTACAGATAACAAATGAAACATTAAAGTATTTTAATATTCATCGCTGTTATTACTTACAAACTATGTAGTCAAATGTATGACTAACTTAATGCTTTGAGTTATACATATATATATGAGGTGCTTTTGCTAGTCAAGTTTCTAAATTACTTGTTGGGACTTTAACTTTAGTAAAGACTAAAGACCATTCAAAATTTAATAAAAGATGGCAAGCTGATCTTTTCTTAATTGAGAAAGACTATTTTTGACCCTAAATTTCTGTTATTATACCAGTAAAAAAGGAGATACCGTCGTAGCGAAGTGGCTGTGGGTTCAATTCCCACTCAGTGCCAATGCCTGCGGAATTTAGCGTAAAGTGCGTAAAGGAAGTGTTCGAAAGTTAGTAGTTAAAATTCTATCCCAAGTGAAAACAGTAATTGTCATTTAATATTCATGTTTTTGGTGGGATTATAATTATTTAATTACTTAATATAGACATATCATCTTAAATGTACAACTTATATTAAAACTAGCGACCCCCTCGCAGCTTCGCCCGCTTTAACTACTAAATTATTCATATAATGTATGTTTGCAAAGCACTAAAGATAATGTGAAAATTAATTAAACCCTAATGCAACCGCATTTTCGTAGTTCCAATAAAGATTTTCCAATTGTTTTAAAATAAATAACAGAAAACTTAAACGAAAGAAATTATAAACAACAGACTACCTACTATTATCTTACCCAAAAATGCTTAAACGAAAGATGTAACCAAATATGTCGCGTGGAAATACATGATAATTATTGGATAACTCCAAAGTACTTTGGAGTTACTTCTAAATTTACTTTGCCAATAGTAGCTCCGAACGACATCAGGGCCTTGGTTCTCTGACAGTTAATGCTGTAAGCCTTATTGGCTTTTACAGCGACACCGCTAGGGTAGGGAAGACGGTACTCTGTCCCTGATGAAAAGCAAGCACTACGTGGCTGCCTGTGAGGAAAATTAAATAGAATGCATCGGCTGGGAATCAAACCCGGGCCGCCCGCGTGGCAGGCGAGCATTCTACCACTGAACCACCGATTGTAAGGCAGGCGGGCGCGGCGGACGCATGTCGAGTGGTGAGCCGTTTCCCAGCAAGAATTTTTTGATATTAAAAGACAGTTTTGATCTACATTAAATGAGCAACGTAACTAATATGCTTATTTATATGCTGAGAGTAAGGGATAAGTGAAACTTGAGCAACATACAGCTGATGTGTCAACGGCGGGATGTGTCAACAATTAAATGCGTTTTTCTCTAAAACTATTCGCAATTTCGAAATAGTGTAAAAAGCA